>CM046877.1:507049612-508249612 GCA_025667525.1 Glebionis coronaria
AAACAAATATATTGTCGAATTTTTTAATCATTCATAAGAGTATGATTTATATTTTTATGGTTGGGTTAAAAGTTGTAGACACAAATACGCAATAATTTATTTGTTGCATGATGTTATTTATTAGCAGTCAAAAGAGGTTAAGATATTAGGGATATTTTTTGGTTAAATAGAGTTATATTGGGTATAACATAAACTTAGCTAAAATAATAGGTATAACATAAACTTAACTAAAATTCTTTCGAGATAAACCCGATCATAATATTTTTGTTACGTAAATACTTCTTAATCCGAAATTTTGAGTATTCGTAGATACAGAAATTTATTCGAAATTTAGGATATCTGTCATCGCAAGATTCAGGTATCCAAATTTATGATATATCTTGTTATTGACAAGTCTCTTAAATGATTATTAGAACAAGAGAAATTAAAGCTAACTAATACTTCAAACGTTTACACCTTAAAGGGTAACGTTCCTAGCAGTCGTAGCTCGATTGCCTGCATACGGTAGAGAGCATGCAAACTTTGCGTGCCTCAGAGCTTGTGGTATGCTGAGAAGCTTTTCGTTATTTAGCTTCCAACTAAAGTCGACAGTGAGAAACATATGCGGATAAGCCTCTACGAACCACCGGTCCAGAATCCACACCTCTTCTTTCGACAGTTGGTTCACCCGTGGCTCAAAATGAACCACGAAAATCTACTCCATCGTTTCAGAGATGGAGTAGGTTAAACTGCCAAAAGTGCTTAGGGTGTGGTTCCCAGAGATAACCATGCTCAAGTTGTAAAACGCCAACCCCGGGACCGGGTTGACGTCTCCAGTGATTTTAAACAATACGCCAAGTGTCACATTTGCCTCCAATACGACACTTGTGTCGTTTAAAACCGTGTGCTTGACGTAAAAATCTTGTACGTCAAGCACTTCGGCTTTCACGGTATGTGAAAATCCGTCAATTTATGGTTGATATTTTATTCTCAGATATTATTTAAAAATATTATTTTAATATTATATTATGAACTCACTTATTTTTGGGAAGTAATTTGGATTTACGTCTTGAAGTAGCATCGACTACGTCTAAATCGGAGGATTCTACGTTATGTGCTTACGTTTACATACACCGTCTTTGGTGACAGTCCGACATTTTAGAAAATAAATTTATTCGTGAATATTATTTTGGAATTTTAACTTTGTGATGGTTCATAAACTCACAAATTTACGAGAAGAGATTAGGACTTACGATTATAATTTAACGTCCTTTACGACTAAACAGGAAACCTTAGGATTACGTATTTACGTTTTCGAACTCCGTTTTTGATGAGACAATTTTTATTAGATTCGTTTTGTGCCGTTGATTCATAATTTATAAAAACGTTTTTCGTAAAACGACCCGAGGGCACGCAAATCGAGGAAACTAGAATCGAGGAGTACCCATAAATAATTGGGGATGAGACAAAACAAGTTTTTCCCCACCCCCAATATGGGACGGTTTAAGTTTGCCACCACACCACTTGATGTGTCAAAGTGGTAGCTTGTTAAGCAAAGCTTAACAAGTAAGCTACACTTTCCACCTAAACAACAAAACCACTCAAACTTACCATTTTCTTATACCAACACATGCAAAACAACACAAATCCTCTCATCTCTCTCTACATTTTCCGTCCACTTCCACCATTAAACCACCACCATTTGATCAATTTTAACCACAAACCATGTGTTATCTACACATATGGTGAAGAACCTTTGAAGCCTTGAAGATTGGAGGTGATTCTAACATCCAAGGATGTGATTTGGTGATGTACAAGGGCTGATTCTCCACAAGATGTTCATGAAGATAGGTGATCTTGAAGATGATATTGGTTTATCACAAGTCTTGCCATCAAAATCCAAGCCTTGATGAAAAACTACACAACCTTGGTGGTATAAAGATTGTTCTTCCCATCCTCTTGTTATTTTGATTATGTAATCATGTATGTTATTTCTTATTCTATATGTATATGATGAATATATGATGATAAAAATGTTGTGTGAGGATCAAGTGTTGATAAACATGGGTAAAAAGATGAAAAACTATATGTAAAAGTTGTTAATCTTGCTTAATTTAGTAGGCTGTATAAAAACAGTAAATAACCATATGATTAACTGATAAAATGGTATAGAGGAATTGATATACAGTGAGTATTGAGACTTGTACACATGTGAGAGTTGGCCATGCAACGGAATCATAAAAATGAGTAAGATATGATCAAAACAAGTTTAGAGTGCAAATCTGAGTACACTGTTTTGGACGAATTTTATAAAATACTTAGAGGTTTACTCATCAGTAGCTATAAAGGAATAAAATGAAGCACATATCATATAGTTTCTGTGATAAAAATTTGGGGTTCTATCTCTTTGTAGAACTCAAGATATGGTAAAAATGGTGAAAGTGAAAGTAAAAATCAGATTTTTGGAAATTAAAGTATAATAGTATTATAATAACACTCAAATAAATATAGTATAAAATGTGAATTAAAACCCACTAACTTATATATTTCATTTATATAAAAAGGAATAAGGATAAATAAATGGACATTATATAAAAATGGTAGTTTGGTAAGTTTTATAAGTTATAAAAACTATATACTAAGTTTTACGTCTTTTCGGCTAAAACCGAAAGATTAACGTTTTTGTTAAATAAAACTTAGACGGTTGGACCCGTATAATGTAAAATTTTATAAACTCACATACTGATATATAAACATATATAACAAGTAAAAATTGATAAAACCCGAGCTTTACAATATATAGACATTAACGGGCCAAAGTAGCCTTCATGGACAATAAAACCGACTAATTTGGTAAAACACTTATAAACTTATTTATCGGGCTTAACCCATTTGGGCCCAACATATAAAGTATAATACTGATAATAAAAGTATAATTGGGCTAATGAATAGTATTGGGCTTGTAATAGGCCCATTGGGCTTTAAAATGTAAACAAGTTGAACAAGTGTAACTAGTCTTGAAAAATTACCAACACATAAACACTATAATGAATGAGTAAAGATGTATAAACCCACTTGATCATCATCATATATATAAAATCATCATATGTATACATAATTATTATTTTGATAAAGTCATTGGACAAGAGTCTAAGACGAGTATTATTTGTCTAGGTTTCCGTGATTGAAGCACGTACCGTACATCCGAATTGCCGATAACCCGCTTCCCCACATCAGCGTGAGTTCATAGCCACACACTCTTTTAAATGTTTTTATGAAATGTTTTATAAACCCGTGAGGGAGATAACATGTTAGTTTTGATAAAATAGGACATCATTTGTCCTGATTGTCTGTTTGTTGATTTGGAACCGAATGATTGTATGACCCGATGAATGGTTAAATGACCCGATAGATGAAATGAAATGGATTATTAAAGTTAGGTTATGTCACTAAAAGTCCCATTAGCATGAATTGTGAACTACCAGAATTTGGTAGACACTTATGCATATAATAGTACTGTTAAGCATAAGATTCAAAGCTATTAGGGGTGATCCGGAGGTCGGGGAGGATAAAAGAAGTGTTTAGACATTTTTAGAGAGAGAGAGTAAAGCTTGAAATGTAGTATGTGTATTTAGAGAGAGAAAGGGAAATACACAAGTAAGAAGAATCCGCACCCCTCCATGGAAGTATGGAGGGGTATATATAGGCCAAGCAAGAGGTTACTTTGACAACATGTCAATAGTAGTCCCTCCTTGTTTTGCCTATCTGAATAAAATGTAATTCCGTAAATGGCTCTCACATTTTAAGGCTAACATTTTCTTTATCATTTAAGCACTTTCGATCGAAACATACCGAATCCCCACATCGAAAATCATATTATCATAACCCAAAGAATGCTTGTCTGGTTCAAAATTAATATCCATTTATACCAAGACATCATAGCATATAATATATCTTGACATATGATAGCCATGTGACCCCCATATATACCGAGACATCAAATCCAGTCCAATTTGAGATGCTACTTAGTCCAGTAACAGTCCATCACTTGAAATAAAGCATCATAATGACAACCAAATTCAATATTAGAAACTTTGGAAGACGTGGTCCTTGTTGGTTAAATTCCCGATACATATGCCACCACTTGGGATATAAAAACATAGACCCACAAAATTAGGTCATATAGTCCTAATCCTATCACATAGTATACTCCGCCCACATCTCATCCCTCATCCACAAAACCTGCATCACCATCTCATAAATTCACAACTGCCCTATCATAAATCGACCATCTCATCACATCATTCCATCTAATCTTATCACCCTAACCCACGAATCCAAATATCAGGAATCATACCAAAAATCAGACGAATCTCGTATCAGCAAATCATCCTTTTGAATAAACCAAAGAAAGAACGAAGACGATGGTGCATTTAGATCTTAATTGGTCTCGGGTAGGTTTAAAAGATTGCATGTTGATTGGTGTTTGATTTTTGATTTCAGATTCTCTAAATCGAAATAAAGAAAAGATGTGAACAAACTTGTTCATAATCTTTCTAATCTTCGAAAAAAAGAAGGGTTATACCTTTTATAGATCAGTGATGAGAACGATTTCGTGGTATTAGATCTTTAAAGATCGAGTCTTGCATGTCTATACACGAAATGGATCTGAGATCATATGTATTTTTTTTTATTTGTTCGAGTCTAGATTGATGGTTTTAGGTGATGATGGGTTAATAGATAGATTGAGTTGTAGGTTTTGAGTATTGGTGTAGTCGTGATATTGGGGTCACTGAATGTTTTTTCAAACAAGTCATGATGTCGCAATGTTTTCATTTAACAAAAAAATTCATCGCAATATTATATGTTTGCAACCATCGCAATGTTTTCTTTTTAAAAGAAAAAATCATCGCAATATTTTCAGTCAAAACACCCCATCGCAATGTCATTGTGAAAAATTTGGCAGCATGACGGCTTAGAATACCATTGCGATGGATCAAGCCATCCATCGCAATGAGGACAGCCCTAACCATCGTAATGTGAAACAGAAACCCCATCGGAATAAATCCGAAAAAGAAGAAGCCATCGGAATGAATCTGAGTATGACCATCAGAATGTAGTCATCGCAAAGTGTTTTGACCACATTTTGGCAACCCCGAAAAAAATTGGATCTGAAGAGTTTCTTGTCCTTTTACCAACAAAATAATAAAGAAACAGCATTCGAGATTACAAAATGACAAGGAACACAAAAAAATTGATAATGAAGGACTTTATTTTGGACAGTGACATGGACATATGATATCAGATGGACTGAACAAACACCAAAACGTACTGATGACAACCAAAACATACTGGTGACGTGTCTTAGACTGATAAACACCAAACAAATATATCATAACCAATCAACTTAAACAAATAAGCTGTTATAAGCCACGAATACAAAGAAATAAGCAAACACAAACACAGAACACCCCCGGTTAGCTCTGATACCAATTGTTAACATCATAAGATTCAAGCTAACAAGTGGTGATCCGGAGGTCAGGGAGGATAAAAGAAGTGTTTAGAAATTTTTAGAGAGAGAGAGTAAAGCTTGAAATGTAGTGTGTGTATTTAGAGAGAGAAAGGGAAATACACAAGTAAGAAGAATCCTCACCCCTCCATGGAAGTATGGAGGGGTATATATAGGCCAAGCAAGAGGTTACTTTGACAACATGTCAATAGTAGTCCCTCCTTGTTTTGCCTATCTGAATAAAATGTAATTCCGTAAATGGCTCTCACATTTTAAGGCTAACAAGTACTATTTGGGGACGATCACCCCAGTTCGCGCCTTGACGGTTGATCCCTGTCGTGCCACATTGATTGGTAAGCGAATTTTTGTATGAGAAGATTTACACAAGCGTGATTATTGTGACAACACGCTAATTTAGATGGGCAAATGATTGTCGGGTTAGCAACCCGTTGTTTGGTTTAGTAAGGTAACAATGTCATGCGGCTTGTAATAATCCAAAATAACGAAATACTGCTATACGCACTAAACTACGATATATTGCCTGACTAGCAATACAGGGTCTTACTATTGATATTATGTTCGTGTTTTGGTTTTATATAACCATATTCATATAACGGTTTTATATAATCTATACAACATTATAAAACGTATTGTATGATGTTTTTAACGACAATGGTTCGTATAAGGATTTTGAAGGCGAAAGCCTATATTATGATTTCGATAAGGATTTATATAAAATGACTTTGGTTATTTTCTGGCCTATAACAAAGATTTGTACAAAATGATTTTCGGTAATAATTTTATACCGATGTTATATTGATGGATTTCATTAAACTCTATGAATTCACTCGGCGTTATCGCTGACCTTTTCTTTTAACATGTTTTATCTCAGGTACTTGAAGGTAATTCTCGGGAAGACAACAAGAATTCATGGCCCGCACTTAATTAACAAATTTCCATTCAAATGCTTTGTAAAACCTGTATGAAATAATATGACTTGGGACCTATGTAAAATTTGATATTTATGAATGGAAATGCTTTATTATGAAACGACACGATTTTCAAGCGTTGTCTATGATGTGAGTAATGTGCTATCCCGTAACACCAACGAGTCTTCCGCTGTATTGAGTTGTATAAATTTAGGGGTGTTACACGGTACCCACATCGATGGCGAAGTGGATACCGAGTAAAACCACGAGGGCCAGAAGGATTACTAAACAGCATGCCAAAATTTTGGCATTTCGGGCTGTCTAGAAATTCCTTCTAGCGGGTGGGGTGTGGTGGTGGTGTTGTCGTGGATCACTGGCCGGAGCTCCTACATTTGGATGCCTCTATTTGAGGCCATGATCGAGATACTGTGTTGGTTAAGGGTTTGTAAAGGATGTTGCTTTAATAATGCTGTTAAATTTGTTTCTAAAAAGAGAGAGAATGAAAGTGGGAGAGAGAGAATGAAATGTGAATGATAGAGTTTGAGAGAATGAATATATATAATGGTGGTAAACTGGTGATACAGTTGTGATAAAAAAGGTTTTTTGACATAACAAACTTTGGTCTGTACCAAAAGCGTAACCCATACACATTTTGAACCTCTAAGTGAAAGTTGATATAACATGGGGAATATTTTTATAACTTTATACCTTTGAAGGTACTAACCGTTAATCCAAGTTGATATTCATTTTCTTTTGTAATAATCTTGTTGATACTTAGATTTTAATGCAAAACAGAAATATTGTCGAATTTGTTAATCAGTCATAAGAATATGATTTATATTTATGTCGGGGTTAAAATTTGTAGACACAAATACGGAATAATTTGTTTGTTGCATGATGTTATTTATTAGCAGACAAAAGAGGATAATATATTAGCGATATTTTTTTTGGTTAAATAGAGTTATATTGGTTATAACATAAAATTAGCTAAAATAATATGTATAACAGAAACTTAACTAAATTTTTTCAAATAAACCCGGTCCTAATTTTTGTGTTACGTAAATACTTCTTAATCCAAAATTTTGGGTATTCGTAGATACAAAAGTTTATTTGAAATTGCGGATATCTGTCATCGCAAGTTTCAGATATCTAAATTCATGATATATCTTGTTATTGACAAGTATCTTAAATGATTTAAATTAACAACTAAAAATTATCATCGAAAATTTTCCATTTCATATTTACATTTTAGCCCACAAACAATCATGAGATTATTCTCTTATAATATCTGTCTAAATTCACGCGACAATAGTTTGTGAAAGAAATTTCAAACTTGTAGAAGATATGACATTTAATGAAAAACAGAAAACATAGTAGCAAAAAACTAAGAATCAGAAAAACCAAGCAAAATTTTGGTTCCATATTTAGTTTTAAAAAACTTATAGCCGAACTTTTGGTTTTATACAAAAACTGTCTGAGACCGCCTCATGATTACCCATAATCAAAACTCTTTATATTCGTAAAAAAATTATGTGAATATGATAACTTGCTATTGTGAATCCGCTCCTTAATTGATTGTTGTTTTATTAGGGTGGAGGAAAAAGACGAAAAAATTAGAAACTAATGGTTTGTTGTTGATATAGATAACTTTGGGAATATGTGAAAGAGATGATTACAATAGTAGACGCTCCATTATCTAAGATTGAAAAACTATTTGCATTTTATACTTCTTTAAATTGGGTCTAATTATGTTTAAAAAAAGGTCTAGTTACAATAATTGTAACTAAAAGCTTTTTCTTTAATCGTGTGAGTTGCTTTAATCGTAACTCGATGTTGATAAAATGTAATGGTAAAACTAAAAATATACTTTTATTTAGAGAAAGACAAAGTAAAATGCCTAATGAATGATCAAAATTTGTAGACAACTTAAGAAACTGATTCGATGACCTATGTACAAAGTGTTGGGAATAAAATAAACTAAGTGTTCTAGCCGCTGACACATTGCATCAAGCCACTGACATAGCGTTATCAAGGCGCTGACATAGTAGGCATAGACAAGAAGAATCAAGCCGTTGTCAAGACTTGTTAGCTGATCAAGTCAACACGTTTTGTTAGGTTAGGAAGATATGTATGAATATTGTATTTTAGTATGTTTATCTTTAGATATCTTCCTAGAATAGTTGATTCGATAGCTTAATGTACAAGGCTCCTTATGTCTATAAAAGGAGACCTCAGGGTTTATGTTTAAGGACCACTTTCATTATCATTGTACGCATTTATTATTATTAATCGAAGTGAAAGTTTGGTATACGTGCTTTGTTTATTGTTCTTTGTTCAAAGTATTAATTCTGCATAATACTTAGATTGTTGAATACACAAAGTTTCTCTAACGTATTATACTTGAACTAATCTCGATAATACATAAGATAAATCGATCTAAGTTTTGGGATCAACAAGTGGTATCAGAGCTTGTTGAGGAACTTTGATATAAAGAACACAAAAACCCTAAATCGCACAAAACCCAAAAATCGCTAAAACCCCTAAAACCATCCTAACATCATGTCTACCTCAACAGAAACCTCAAATTCATCAAATCACAATCTCAAAATTCCTATACTTGATCCTGATAACTTTGAACTTTGGAAGTTCAACTTTGAACAATATCTTCAAGTTGATAACTACATTCTCTGGGAAGTTACTGAATATGGTAATCAATTCAAGAAGGATCAAAAGATTGCTACTGCTATAGAAGCACGAAGAACAGCTGGACAAACTGGTGATGAGCTTCTTCTAAAACCTGAAGATGGAAGAGCTGTTTCAGCTGCTGAGATAGCAGAAAAAAGGATTGACATGAAGGCTTTAAGTACTCTTAAACTGGCTCTAGGTCCTAAGCAACAACATAAATTCAGGAAATATGAATCTGCTAAAGAGCTATGGGCAGCCATTGAAACCATACATGGTGGTAACGAAGAAACTGTTAAACAAAGGAAAAAGTAGTTAATGATTGAATACACTGTTTTTAAGGCTCATCCTAATGAGAAGCTGAGTGAGGTGATAAGTCGTCTTCAAGATATCACTAGCAAGTTGGCTTTCAGGGGAACTGATCTTGAAAAGCAAGATATTACTGCTACCTTCCTTGGAGGTCTTGGTGATGCATGGGAGATTCATGAAAAATCAATCATTGTTACCAAGGCTTACAAGAATACTTCTTTTGATGACATATATAATCAACTGAAGATTATGAAACCTGAAGCTATGCTCAAACAAGGAAGCAAGCCAGCATCTAGAAGTATGGAATTCATCTCTCACAGTGACTCTCAACCCACTGACAATGTTTTAGACGTTAGCGGATTGAATGTACATCCTGTCATTGGATCAACATATGTCAGCGGATCAACTTCATCCGCTGACACATACAATGTTGGTTCATCAAGTCTTAAACTTGCTGGTATCGAATTAGATACTGTGTGTGCATACATTGCTGCTTTACCCAATGGTTCTCTAGTTACTTATGAGGATCTTGAGCAAATCAGTGATGCTGATCTTGAAGAGATGGATATTAAGCGAAGTATGGCACTTTCTAGCATAAGAGCCAATAGGTGGAACAAGAGATTTGGCAGGAAGATGACATTTAATAGCAAAGAAACAGTTGGGTTTGACAAATCCAAGGTTGAATGCTATAACTGTCATAAAATAGGACATTTCATGGGGGAATGCAGATCTCCACGTAGGAATGATGCTAGAAAGAGCTCAAGTCAAATCATCAAGGTTGAAGATGTTGAGCCAAAGGCTAGGGTTTCCATGCAAGAAATTGATGCACTTGGATGGGATTGGAGTTTTATGGTAAATGATGTGGAACAGAATCAAGCATCATAGCTCATAAATAAGAAGAGCATGTTCAATATGCTCTTATGGCTAACTCTTCCTCTTCATCAGATAATAAGGTATATGATGATGCTTTTTATAGTAAAGGTTGTAGGCTAAACACTGAAAAACTTAATAAGGAAGTTCTTAAATTGAAATCAGATGTTTTTGATGTAGAAATCAGGCTAGCAAACTATAAAAGGGGTCTTGTACAATCTGATGGGATGGTGGAAGAATATAAGAAAATGGAATTTGATCTTAAAGATCAAATCACTGTTTGGACTAGAGATTTGAAAGTTAGTAATGAGGCTAGAGAGTCTTTAATGAAATCTAGAGCAGATTTACAACTTAAGTTAAGTGAAGCCATCAAGTCTAAAGAAAATGTAGGGCTTAAAACTGAAAAGTTTGAAAAAGCTAGTCAAAACTCCTAGAAAAATGTGTGAGTGAGCAGAGAGACCATAGGAACATGACTAGGATTGGGATGAAAGAATATGCTCACCACCTGCTAAAAACTTTTACGGTGTTCTGAAAAAGGATCTTTCTTGGACTCGAGTACCAGAACTTCAAGAAAAGGAGTTCATTCCTCCACCACGTGTGCTTAGTCTAGTTGAGGAATATAGGAATAAGTTAACTGACCTTGAACAATGGAAAGGAGCCAACCCCTTTCTCTTTGTTAAGGGTGGAATGCTTAGTGAGAATCCA
The DNA here is from genome assembly GCA_025667525.1 of Glebionis coronaria. Lineage (NCBI taxonomy): Eukaryota > Viridiplantae > Streptophyta > Magnoliopsida > Asterales > Asteraceae > Glebionis > Glebionis coronaria. The sequence continues at coordinate 507,060,596 of CM046877.1, forward strand.
GATGAGCTTAAACCAATTGTAGTGACTAACCCACCACTGGGAAAACTGTTAATCTTGGATCACCATCTAAAAGCAAACCTAGTGTTAAATATGCTAAAATGTATAGAAAACCTAGGTCAGCCAAGCCAAGCAAGTGTTAATGGGACCAGGTTTTATCAGTCTAAGCCTAAATTTGTATCTAAAAAGGCTTGTTACACATGTGGTAACTTCTCACATTTGGCCTATAATTGTGCCAGTGGATACCATTCATCCACTGACAAAAGTTCAACCATGGTCAAACCTAGACCTTTTGTCCAACCAAGTCCACAAGCCACTAGACCAACTCCTTTCTTCTATAGAGGAGCTAATACTCATGGACAAAGACCCTTTCAAAAGACTAATACTTGGTCTAATAGACAGTGGGTTCCTGTAGCAAACCCTAATTTAGCCGCTGACAGGAACAATCTACCCACTGATAGGACAAAACTAGCCGCTGACAACTATAAGTTTGGTATAAAAATGCCACAACTGGCAGCTGTCAGACCTTATAATAGACCAAGTAATAATAGGTATTTAAAACCTAAGGGGCAAGGGTCTAAAGCTTTATCCAGTTTAACTTGGAGACCTAAACAAGAACAAAACCCTAACTTTAATGGATTTTCTATGACTTGTAACAGATTTAAATATCTTGAAAAGGTCATTACTAAACCTATTGGTACAAATTGGTTGTTTAGGGCATAAAGGAATGAACATGGGGTTGTTACAAGAAATAAGTCAATTCTTGTTGAACAACCACACGAATCCAAGTCTGCAAAGGCTTGGGTTCCCATAGAAAACTAATTTGTTTTCTTTGTGTGCAGGACATTCAAAAGCAGGTCAATGATTATTATGTATATTGGGACAGTGGATGCTCTAGGCACATGACTAGAAAGGAAGATGACTTGACAAATTTTACTCCAATTAAAGATGGTGACAAAGTGTACTTTGGTGGCAGCTATAAAAACATTTCTGGCAAAGGCACTCTTATCACCAACAACTTAGGGTTTGAGGAAGTCTTCCTGGTAAAAGAACTTGATTACAATTTTTTTAGTGTGTCACAAGTTTGTGACAGCAAGAATAAAGTTCTTTTTACTAACACTAAATGTTTAGTGTTAAGTAAGGATTTTGAGATTCCCGCTGATAAGTTCATTGAGTTTAGAACACCTAGACATAAAGACGTTTATAATGTTAATATTAATGGCATTAAAATGAATAACAACTTGTCATGTCTTTATGCTAAGGCTTCAGTAGATGAGAGTAATTTATGACACAGAAGGTTAGGGCACATAAACTTTAAGAACATAAATAGACTTGTGAGACATGATCTTGTAAGAGGATTGCCCTCAAAAGCTTTCTACAATGATCATAATTGTGTTGCATGTCTTAATGGCAAGCAGCACAAGGCTTCATTTAAGTCTAAGAGTGTGCATTCTAGTTCCCCTTCACTTACTTCATATGAATTTGTTTGGCCCCACCAATATAGCAAGTCTCAATGGTAAATCTTATTATTTTATCATTACTAATGATTATTCTAGGTTTACATGGACTTTCTTTTTGGCATTGAAAAGTGACACTGCTAAGATTTTGATTAATTTCATTATCCAAATGGAAAAGAAATCAAGACATGAGGTTAATATTCTTAGAAGTAATCATGGTGGTGAATTTAAGAATGATCTCCTAGATACCTTTTGTGCCAATAAAGAAATTACTAGGGAGTTTAGCATTGCAGGAACTCCACAGCAGAATGGTGTAGCTCAAAGAAGAAATAGAACACTTATAGAAGCAACTAGGACCATGTTGGCAGATGCTTGTCTTCCCATTGCTTTTTGGGCTAAGGCTGTGAACACTGCATGTTATGTTCATAATAAAGCCTTGGTCAATAAGTTCCACAATAAGACTCCTTATGAACTAATTTGGAATAGGAAGCCTAATATAGACTTCTTTAAGCCCTTTAGATGTCATATAGTAATTTTGAATACTAGTGATAACCTAGGCAAGTTTAATTCATAAGGTGATGAGGGACATTTCATGGGATATTTAATGAATAGCAAGGGGTATAGGGTTTTAAAAAGAAGTCAAAACTTCTCACAGAAAACATTCATGTTGACTTCTTGAAGAGTAAACCTAGTGATCCTGAGTCTGGACCTAATTGGCTATTTGATTTAGAGCCATCGTCTAGGTCCATGCAATATATGCCTGTCACTAATCCAAATGTTTTGGAAGCACCTATTGTTGATAATACAGGTATACAGGTTGATGAGGTAAAAGGATTACATGCAGATGAACCCACTCCTATTCTCAATTATATTCACATACCAATTTGGAGTGAGGAGTTCATCCAAGCATCTGCTGCTACAAGGGAATAGGAAGGAAAGCAACAAGTGGAGCCACAACTTCATGAAACGGCCAGTGAGTCTTCAGCCGCTGACAAATCTATGGCATCTACTGACAACACTTTACCAGCCGATGACACCTCAGAACCAGCCTCTGACAACTGGCTTTCATCCTCTGACAAAGACATTCTTGAGCTTGTTGATGATTCCATACCCAAAGAAGGTGTCAGTAGACACAATCCATCCACTTACAATATGTCTCCTATTTCAAGTGGGTATGGAAGCAATGAAGATGGTGATTTTGGAAATTTGGAATCCACGATTCAGGACAACACAATATTTGGGAGGGATTCTTACTAAGGTGGCTAAACTTCATCCTCCCACTCAAATTATTGGAGACATTAATACTCTTGTTCAAACTAGAGGGAAAAAGAAGGTTCAAGGTGGATTCATTGCTAATATCCACAAGAAGGAAGATACCCCTTTAATTCAAGAATGTTTGTTTGCTTGTTTTCTATCACAAAAGGAACCTAAGAATATTTTTGATGCTCTCCAAAAAGAAAGTTGGGTGGAAGCAATGAAGGATGAGCTTCACCAATTTGCTATTTAAGATGTTTGGGAATTGGTTAACTGTCCAAGACATGTCAGACCTATAGGAGCACGATGGGTTCTTAGAAAAAAGAAAGATGAAAGAGGTGTTGTGATTAGAAACAAGGCAAGGTTGGTTGCTCAGGGATACACACAAGAAGAAGGTATTGACTATGAAGAGGTTTTTACACCTATTGTTAAGATCGAAGCAATAAGGATTTTCCTAGCCTATGCATCTTGCATGGGTTTCAAGGTCTACAGATGGACGTGAAGAGTGCATTCCTATATGGCAAGATTAAGGAGGAAGTATATGTTATACAACCTCCTGGTTTTGAAGATCCAGAGCATCCTAACAAGGTTTATAGAGTGAAAAGGCTATGTATGACCTTCATCAGGCCCCTAGAGCTTGGTATGGTACACTTTCCACATACTTGGTGGAAAATGCTTTCAAACGGGGCACCATAGATCAAACTTTTTTCACAAAACAAGAAGAGAAGGATTTTATTCTTGTACATGTCTATGTTGATGATATCATCTTTGGTTCTTCTAACCAAAGGATGAGTGATGATTTCTCCAAGCTTATGACATATAAGTTTCAGATGAGTGCTATGGGAGAGATGAACTTCTTTCTTAGTTTACAAGTTCAACAGAAAGAAGATGGTATCTTTATCTCTCAAGACAAATATGTAGCTGAAATTTTGAAAAATTTGTCTTTTTACCACATGAGAAACGAGCTAGCACACCCATGGATAGCGAACATCCATGGGGAAAGATTGGAGATGGTAAAGAAGTTGATGTTAGGAATTATAGATCAATGATTGGTTCATTGATGTATCTCACAACTTTAAGGCCTGACATCATGTTTGAAGTGTGTGCATGTGCACGTCACTAGGTGACTCCCAAGGAATGTCATCTTCATGCTGTCAAAAGGATCTTTAGGTACCTTCGCTGCTATCTAAGCTTAGGTTTATGGTACCCTATGGATTCTACATTGGAGCGTATTGGCTATTCAGACAGTGATTATGGAGGTGATAATGGAGATAGGAAATCCACAACTAGGGGATGTCAGTTATTGGGGAGAAGGTTAATATCTTGGCATTGCAAGAAGCAAAATGTGGTAGCCAATTCAATAACTTAGGCTGAGTATGTAGCAGCTGCTGCATGTTGTGGACAAGTGCTAGGGATTCAAAATCAGTTATTTGATTATGGGTACAATTTTATGAATACTAAGATATTTGTAGATAATAAAAGTATATTGTGCATAGAACTAAAAACATAGAAATCAGGCATCATTTTATAAGGGATTGTTTTGAAAAAGGTTTGATTTATCTAGATAAAATAGACACAGAAGATAATGTGGTTGATCCTTTGACTAAACCTTTTGATGTTGGGCGATTTCAGTACTTGGTTACAAGTATTGGAATGATCAATCCATAAAATATGTGGTTTGAAAGTAATGTGTAGTATGTACACGTCATGCACTGTTATTAGTCTTTGTAAAATTTATATTTTCCACTTTGTTTTCTATCCGCTGACAAAGGCATTTCTATCCGCTGACAAGTGGAAAGAAGTCACTGACAACTTTTGTGGTAGTTTTTGTGGTTTTTCATCTAACTATGCAGGAAGGTAGGAAAATTGTACCATCGGATACAGAGTTTCTTATGGACTAAAGGAGTGTGTCAAAAGGTTTATTTATAATGGTTGGAATGTTTACATTCCTATCTTGAAATAAAATTTTTGTTACATATATTTTGGAGCATTCTTATCATGATTTAAGGGGAGGTTTAGGACAACCTTTAGGCTCTTGGGTATTCTTATAATGCTCTCATCGCTACTCTAGATTGTGTCTACAGGTGAGTGGAGGTTAGAAATAATGAAGAATCTTTATTTAAAGAACGTTAATTTTAGTTTGTGTCAGAGGAAGAGTTATCTTCCTTAGGGTAAACTTCTTTGTTAAGGTCTTTTATTTTATTTTATTTTTCTTTATTTTTTCTTTATTTTTGACCATTAGAAATTGTATCCGCTGACAAGAACATTTTAGACCCAGACAAGGAGAAGTTATCCGCTGACAAATATGACCGTTGTCGCTGACAAACTTTTTGACCGTTAAAAAACACTAGGTCCCACCTAGCTGTTTTTTGTGATATTTTGAGCCATAATTTTTGGGGATTGGTTATTTACTTTAATTGCTATGAGATAAGTTATACTTTTTCAAAGATATTAATGATTTCTTTAATAAAATCTTTCACTTACCTCATTTTTCAACCAATCACATCCCTCTTATTTCTCCTATATATTTGGTTCACCATATCGTGTATAGGGCAACTTGCATATTTGTCTCCAATTATTTTCTCACATACTAACTTTTTACCTTCATTCAAAGCTTTTCACTTTCATCAATGGCGCCAAGATTTAAACTTGTTGGTGTTGTATTGGAGTTCAAGGATCAACATACTATGCTTGCATATTTGGTTGTTGATCGCACACAACCTCAATACACATAGATGATAGAGTATATGTTGGCTTCTCCTTTAAGGTATGATTTAACTCATGCTCCTATCATCCCTGTCACACACATCAAACAGTTTTGGAATACTGCCAGTTCCACAACAGTTGATAGAGTACCTACAATAGAAGGCATCATCTATGGGAAACAATGGGTGGTCACAGAGGCTTTGGTTCGCCAAGCCTTGCATCTTAATGATGCTGATGGTGTTGTCACCCTACCCAAGGAGTTTCTACATCAAGGTCTTTAAGGCTTGGGGTATAGACTTCCCCCTTGTAACACCCCAAAATGTAGTATGCGGAAGCGGTGAAGCTCGGGGGCTGTTACGTCATTGTATCATAGTTCAAGGTACAAGAGAACGACTCTAAATGAGACGTTTTATAAAAATACCTCGTTGAATTTAAATTAAAAGCATCAAAGTACAAAAGGTCTCAGTTCAAAAGATAGCGTAGCGGAATGTAAAAGTTTTAAACATCAACGAGATAATAGTTCAAAAGCATAAGTAGATAAATGTCCGAAGATAGACAAGAAATGCATGCGGACTCCAAGTACTTCACACAGCAGATACAAATCATCATCAATTACCTGAGATAAATGCTAAATTTGGTCAACATAAAGTTGGTGAGAATATAGGTTTCAAGTAAAAATTCATAGTAAATCGATTTCAGATTTCATTTCATGTACACATGCAACTATAGGAGGTATAGTGCCAAGTGTAGGATAAATTGGGTGTTTACAATATTTATGATAGCTAAGCTCGTGACATCGAAACTAGTGATCCAGTACATGCAATAGATTGCACATATAAATTGCCCCAATAGAGTACCTAGCCAAGATAACTCAGTTCATACAAATGGTACACACTAGTTCGGCGTCAGAATGCCCGAGTGGAGGTTGTCAACCCTCAATAGATCTATCCGTAACATAAGAGCTTACTCCAGCAGAGTAACTAACGATTCACGATAGTGGGGACTATGGCTAAAGCAACTTAAGCTATCTCATAAACAGTGTTCACAAAACGTTCACATAAATCTAGTTTTTACTTGCGTCCAGAAGCAAGCATCGAAAGCATTTATCACATCCCAAAACATTAAACATATAAAACAGTTTAATAGGGATCTATAAACTCACCTCAATCAACGATTCAAACCGCACAAGTATGATCAAATAGTAGCGAGCAACTCTAGCAACAACCTAAATATAATACTATAGTTTAGGCGCTAGCAAATAAGTCACAATAGTTCGTCACGTACGTTACTCATCAATCATATATATATTATTTTGTTGTTAAAATCGTGACTTGTAAATGTTATATCGTTATAAGAATTATAGTATATATACACTTAGGCAAAAATATTTATTTTTGACTCGACGAAAATTCGGCAGCCTTTCGGCGTAAATTTTGATTTACCTAAATTTATCTAAATAAATTTTCCAACACGATTTCTAACGAAAATTCGGCAGCCTTTCGGCGTCACATAAAAATTTGCCATTTTTAGTAAGTACTCAAATCTCGTCCTAAAACCCCTAATTTCAACACTTTCTCAATCGCCAATGTTTCAACAAGTCATTTTCCCGCAATAGTATCAATTTCCACTTTCAACGCTCAAACTTTTAACGATACACCAAGTATTCATATTTCGCGCTAATACCCTTTTACAAAACGATCCAAACATTCATATACAACTTTTAGTAACCATTTCGACACTTAAAACAACTCCGTTTAACTCGAAAATGTCGTTTCGACCACTTTAAAAATCTAGACAGCAAGTACATTATAGTGTTTTTCTCAAAAATTAAGTTTTCCGACAACGAAATTTAAACGACCATATCTTACTCATTTTAGCTCCGTTTTTAGCCCATAATATATCGAAACGAAGGTATTAACTTATATTTTCATAATATCGTAGTAAACTAGTGTCAAAACAATTTTTACGGCCCTCTATGCCTCTTATAAAAATCGGACAGATTATACATGTTGGAAATGTGTTTTCCCAAAGAAAGTCTCGGTCACATCATTATTAGCATAGATCACGAGCTATAGAATATTTAGAACTTTGTAACTTGGAGCGACCTCCCTTAGGGGGAGATTGTTGGAAATACGTTTTTACGTATTTATGAAGGATCGGTCGCTCCAACGATATATTATTGTATTTGGCTTGTGATCCAGTTTGTACTAAATATAGTCCATATAGCCCACATGTAGGGTGGGCTATATATACCCCTCCTAGCATGTTAGGGGGGATGGTTCATTCATTTCACCACAATTCATTAATCTAATTTCCCTTTCTCTCTCTACTTTTCTTTCCTCTCCTTTCTCTCTCTACACCACCATCTCCTTCTTCCCCATTTCCACCATCAAATCCTTAGATCTATCCATCATTTACCAAATCCTTAGAATTCGTAGACCTACAATTGGTATCAAGAGGCATGGTTGAATCTTAGGATTTGCTTATTTTTTATCTTTTGATTTGGTGGTAAAAATCTTTTCTTTTCTAATTTTTTATCAATCTTTTCATCATTCGATCAACTTTTTATCAATTTTTATAAATTTTATCAATTTTTATTTTTTTATCAGTTTTATTTTTTTCGTGTGTCAGTTTTTTATTATCTGTTTTTTTTAATCAGTCCAAATCAGTCAAAATTTTCTTCTTTTTATCAGTTTTTTTTCGTTTATCAGTTTATTTTCTGGTACAACCTTGCCTAATCCTTTTTTAATCAGTCACTTTTTAATAATTTTTTAATCAGTATTTTTTTTTCCAGTTTTCTTCTTCATTTTTCTTATCAGTCCAAACCGTCCAATCTGTCAAAACAGTCCAAATCTGTCAAGTGTCATCAGTCCTTTTTTGATCCAAAGTTTTCAGTTTTCGTATCAGATTTCCGCATAGGTTTTCCGAATAAGTATTCCGAATAAGCTTTCCGCGTAGGCTATTTTTTCCGCATAGACAAAGTTTTCCGCATAGACACTTTTTCCGCATAGAAACTTTCCGCATAGAAACTTTCCGCATAGAAACTTTCCGCATAGAAACTTTCCGCATAGGGTTTCCGCATAGGGTTTCCGCATAGACATTTTCCGAATAGACATTTTCCGAATAGACACTTTCCGAATAGACAGACTCGACCCTCTGACTCCCTCAAAACCCTCACCTTCTCACCTCATCACTCCCTCACCCTCGACTCGACTCACACACACAAACCCACCCTCGTCACAACTCTCGTCACAAAACCCTCGTCACAACTCTTGACCAAAAACAGTTACAAACCAAACATCACCAAAACCTCTCGCATCACTCATCCCTCGACTATCACACCGATCCACAACCTCTCGTCTCACACAAAAAACCACCCAAAACCAACACTCTCGTTCACTCGACAGACTCCACTCCACAACAAACAGACACACACTCATTAAACACCCCTCACTCTCTCCCTCGAACCAAACAAACATCGACACACTCACTCTCTCCTTTTGACTCGACACCAATACTCAAATCTCTCACCACGTCGTCACCTCTCGTATCCCACTCTCAACTCACAATCAACACTTCACAAACATCAAGACTCTCTTTCTCACAGACTCAATTTTGACAACACAAACAAGAAAGACGCGACAGATGAAAGATAGACTCGATTGATCTCAATTAACCAACGTGCAACATAATTTAAAACCTACCCGAGACCTTGTATAGATCTTGAAGACATATTCAGCTTTGAGACCTTGTTTAATATACGGATATTTGGTTTGACTGTTGAGAGAAGATTTTAAGGGGGCGGTTGTTAAAGAGAAACAGGCGGAGGACAATAGGAGATCTGTGAGATTAGGTAATTGGCATTAGTTATCATTGAGAGAGAGATTTAAATTGAGTGGTGAAGGTTTGAGACAATCTAGGAGAGAGGGGCGATATCAACAAAGAAGAAAGGTTATCTTTGACTATTTGCTTTGACAGCTGTTTGTGTCAATAAGCCTTGGGACACGTTTCATTTTATATGCATTTAGTTGGGGTACACGTGTTTTGACAGGCGGAGTTTACAAGAAACCGTGTGTCTTTATTATTTTTGACGGAGAATTCAAGTTTGCACGTTTTTTTTTTGGTAACTTTGTTTTTTTGGGACACAATATTGTCTATTTCAATATATATAAATATCCGATTTTTTCTTATTTTTATTTCTATTTCTTTTACTTTTATTTTTATTTTCTAATTTTAAAGTTAACTTTTTAATTTAGTTACTTTAGTATGCTTGACAATTAATATTTGTCATTTTTGTATAGTAAATTTTGTTTATTAATGTTTGGCAAATCGTGTTGAGGCGGGTATTTTAAAAGAATTAACGTGGACAAATACTTGACGGGTTCAAAGTTTTTGTGGCCGGATTTGACGACAAAGTGACGAGTCAACGTGACGGGATTTTTTGATCGGGTTTAATTCATATTCGTTTGAGCCGACAACATCTTTTGAGCCGAGTCGAATTGTAAAAACCCGACAACAACAACATCAACATCATTTTTTATCTTTCCTCGATTTTCAATGGATTTGTTCAATTCGACACTTAAAAAGGGAGACTTGCATCGAATGCAAGACAAAGCTAGAGAAAGTGGTCTAAATTCATTTCAAATGCTTCAGTGTCATCTAGTTACTCTTTCGGGGATTCAAGGAGGGAGCGAATTTGTGACAATCTTTGGTCAAGATCGTCATATATTCATGGAATCAATGTTCACCATCTTGACCCAACTCGCAGAGCATCTCAACAATGAAAATTTTAATCACTCTGCATCGGCACTTGCTTATAAGGCTCTTGTGACACAACTCACGCCTTTCCTCCAATTCAATATCATCAAGTCTGAAAGTTCGATGCTTTGCCAATCTTTTCTTCGAGATACACATACCGAGCTTCGAGTTTTTCGTCATACAATATTGAAACTCATGACCTCGGTCTCGTCTTCGATTTATGAAAGATCTCGACTTCAGCAAGGGTATGATAATGGAGTGCAAGACTCTTCGATGCAAGAGGAAATTGGTCATACGATTGACAACTTGGAGCCTAACGATGGCAAGAGCACGGAATCAGGAGGACAACATGATACCAGTGGCACGTCAGGGAATGTTCACGAGATCTCTTTTGATGACACCTTACCCATTTATGACCCAGAGCCTGCAAACATGGTACAATATAATGTTGTTTATGATGTCTATGCTGATGACATGCCGCATATTGAGCATTCTGAACCTAATTATGACAGACATGGGATGGAAAAGAGTGATAGCAATACCACTTCTGATTCATCCGATGTGAGTCATAATGGGGGAGAAAGTGTTCAAAATGCTATAGTTCATCATGATAAATGCTTTATAACTGCCTCGTTAACTGATTCTGATTCCAAGATTAAAGAGCTCGAAACGATCGTAGCTCGGCAATCAAAAGATCTTGAGGATGCCAAACTTTAATTTTCTAAGAAAACGGTCAAATTTGAAACATACTTTGAAAAACTTGAAAAATCAAACGTTGTTCTTGAAAGAAAATTGGATCAAACTGTTTTAGATTCTAAAGTTGAAAAGGATAATCTTTTGAAACAAATTCAACTGCTTGAATCTAAGTTGGCATCCCAAGATAACTTGCTCAAAGAGAATGAGACTTTAAAGGCCCAAGTACAGGAAAAGGTTTTTGCTATAGCTGCGTTGAAAAACGAGTTAAGGAAAAGTAAAGGACCTAGTGTGGACACTAAGCTTGAAAAACCATCAATCTTGGGGAAACCGCCTACAAATCAGTTCGTCAGACAACCGACTGTCAGATAACCTACTGCATTTGGATCCGAGCGACCACAATCCTCGAGACCGCGGTTTGCCTCCCAAGTTGATTTGGGTCATATTTCTAGAACTGTCACTTCACCAACTAGGCCTAATGTGACTAAATCAGTTATAGCAAGACCTAATCACATGATTGCCTCTAATTTCCCTAAGAATAGTTCAATGAACACGTCTAGAACTAGTTCAAATGATGTGCGCCATGATTTTGGTCAAAGGGAAGCTATTCAAAAGACACAAGTAAGAGATAGGAATTTCAAACCTAGTCAGATGCCTTCTAGTTTACCCAACACTGCTAACCGTAGCATGCCCAATCCTAGGAGAATCAATCAATCATCTAGGGATTCTAGATCTTACTCGGACATTAAATATGATACTTGTAAAACATGTAGAAAATGTGTCTTTACGGCAAATCATGATTCATGTATCAAGAAATTACTTAATGAGGTGAACTCCCGTGCTAGAATTAAGTCCCAGTGGATAGCTAAAATCAAACCCGTTGGTAAAGATTGGCGCCCCACTGGTAGAACTTTCACTCTTGTAGGAAACGAGTGCCCTTTAACTAGGATAGTCTCCGTTTCTTCTAAGACTACTAGGGAGGAAATTGATAAAGATGATACTTCACTTAAGCCTAAACTTAAGATTTTCTATAAAAGGAAACGTTTGCCAGCTAAGATAAGTGAATCATCTACTCAGGTCGCCTCTGACACAAGTAAAGCCAAATGTGAACCCCCACGTGCTTCTATAATTGATATCGATAACCCACGTCTCCTAATGAGATTGCAGGTACCAAAGTTGATGTTCCAAAAGAACGAAGCGGTCCAATCGTTGTGTACCGTTCAACTAAGGACACTCTTAGAGTTTTGTTGCTGAAGAAGCAGATATCAGAGAAACAAATGTCTCAGGGGATTCATGGTTAAGCTGCAAACAAGGACTTATAGTCATATCACAGACTGTAACTCGCTCATCAAAGAAAGGAAAGTTTATCGCCGATGATAAACTTATCCTAAAAACGAGAAATTCATTTTTCTCGGGCATGAGCTTATATCAAAAACATTCCAAGTTTTTAAGCTCATGCATTAAGGCTTATAGATAAATGACAGTCTATAACCCGTTCTTCAAAGGCAGGAAAGTTTATCGCCGATGATAAACTTATCCTTACAACGAGAAATTAATTTTTCTCGGGCATGAGCTAATAATAAAAACATTCGAAGTTTTTAAGCTCATGCACAATGACTTACAGTTAAATGTCAGACTGTAACTCGAACTTAAAATAAAGGAAAGATTATCTTTTATGATAACTTATCCTCTTAACGAGAAATTCACCTTTCTCGGTCATGAGCTTGTATTAAAACATTCGAAGTTTTAAGCTCAGAAAGGAAAGTGTATCTTTTAAATAAGAGAACTTTTCCTCATAACGAGAAATTAACCTTTCTCGGTCATGAGCTTTCCGTTAAAACAGTCAAAGTTTTCAAGCTCATGAAAACGACTTCTAAGTAAATGTCAGCTTAGGACTCGTTCTTCAGATAAAAGGAAAGTTTATCGCCGATGATAAACTTATCCTTAACAACGGGAAGTTTACAACTTCTCGGACTTGAGCTCGTTTTATAAGATATTCAACATTTTAAGCTCAAGTAATTGGTTTTCAAAACTTTGAACACAATTTTTCTAGAATTTCTCAAAAGGTTTTTCTAAATCTTTCAAAATTGTGTGTTCAAAATTGTTTTGATAAAAAGAGCATGTCTTCTGGAATCGATAATATTTACGAACCTAGAAATGTCATTCAATAATGACACGGGGTTGTAAATAAAGTTCGAGCAGAAGTTCAAACTTTTAAAACATGCTCAAAATGGTTTGCTATTATTTCAGATAGCAACCCGCTTTTCATAATCAAGTCAAGCATTTCACCGGAAAGCTTTGACTCAACAACGGGAATTAATTTTCTCGGGGACGTGACGAGGTGACCAACATTCGTGAACAAGAACCATGTGCTTCTTTCATATGATGCTCTCCATCATTCAGGTCCAACCTCGTAAATTGCTAATATTGTGAATTCATTATCATATATTGATCTTTGCACGTGTTAAATACCTTACACTTGTGTTTAAAAGGTATTTAATTTACGTTTCAAGTACACCCTCATTAATTTGAGGGGGAGCTTGTGTAATTCATGAAGATAATTGGATTTACATTTTTCTTCCCAAATTTTCTTAAAATGCTATTAAATCAATTGATATTAAAAACATTGATTGAGTTAATATTTTTAATATGGGGGAGAAAATGTGATTTAATATGGGAAATGATTAATCACAAATGGTTTGACTTAACGTGCTAGCTCATCCCGACATGTGCGAAATGTTTTCGGATATCGTGGCATATGTTAAGGGGGAGCAAAATGGATTTGCACTTCAAAATGGATTTCATGGTGATTTATACTTACCCGCAACCTATTTATTTCACGACGATGAAGATTGTGGTGACATAAGGATGGTAGGATAGGTTAAAGTCCAATGATTTCTCTAGAACCGGAGGAATCTTCCCAAGGACATTCCATAGCTAGAAATAGTAGTCCTTAGGAAAGATGGAGAAAGATTGTGAACGTAGCTGAATGCCGACCAAGTACTTAAGTTAGCACTGGAACAATCACAACAAGGTGCTAGTTATGACGTATTGGTAAGCATTGAAGGGGTTGAAGAATGAAAAAGAATTGTAAAGATAAAGGGTGTAAAGAAAGAAGCCCTCCTTACAACCTTAGGCAGAAACCGGGTCAATTCATATGCTATTGAGATCATTTTTAATGATTCTTGATATTGAAGAAAGACATCATGGACCCAGTGATGCAATGCACAACCCATCCCAGCTAACTCAGATATCTCTCAAAAGATATTTGTTTTAATCACACGGAGACAACACATTATTTATTGGTTTATTCACTCCGAATAAATTGGTATTGAAAAGGTGGCACCCCTCTCCAGCCTCCGATCACTAAAATCCAAAATGCACGATCGAGTCTAGAGCCATTTGAGATCATCAAATATCTCACTAGGACACACTTTCATATTTACTTGCTTCTTCACACACTGGGAAAAGTAAGAAAGTTCTTAAGAGTCCTACGCAAAATCTTCATGATCTTGCCTGAACATCCGAGTAATACGAAAGTATTTACAATGAAGATGGAAATCCTTCTTGAGCGAATATCAAAAAGCTCATGGTAGGTGACTTGTGCGATTTTTTATGAATCAAACTTGTGATAACTGGAAAGCAACAGTGGTTTAATTCTTAAATGAATTTAAACACGTTCCAGGCCTCTACGCAATATCTTAGTGATCTTGCCAGAACATTCAGAGTAATACTATTAAGTATTTACTGTGACGAATGGAAATCCTTCTAGTGTTAACATCAAACAGCACTTGGTAGGTAACTTGCAAGATTCTATATGAATCAAGCTAGTGACAACTGGAAAGCAACGATGGTGCGGTTCTTAATTGAACTTCACTTGTTCCAGGAACATGAATTGACGGCTTCAAATCATGCGGATAATATTATCCAAATGATTCACTCTTTACGTTCGCAGTCAGCTTTGGACGGTCGAGTAAAGAGAACGGGTTTACCCGCGAAATCTTGTCAAGGAGGTTCTTAATTGAAACTACCTGCCACAAGTACGATATTTAATATCGTCCAACGGTCTTCACCGACCGGAGGTAAAATGCTACCGAATTAGAATGAAATGTTCAAGGCCATTTCATCCGTGTATATTGTTTGTTGCTAACTGTCTTATGCAGCGTAACAAGAAGGTGGCATTGCGGTGTACAATCCAGAAGAAGTCGTCACCACATGCTTATACTACATATACTTAGTACTTCAACAAATTCAAGAAAGTCTGAAGGTCAAGTCTTCCGCTGTATCAAACTCTGAAGCTTTCAAGAATTTAAAGGTATAAGTATGTGGAACATGAAGTCATGAAGAGGCAAATTTCACAAGTGATGAATGCACAAGGTCAAGGCAAGGAAACATGCTCAAGACTAAAGTCAAAGATCACATCAAGCATATTCACAAGAACAAGATCGAAGACTCAAGCATAGTATGCTAGGTTTAAGATTTTGTAAAATGGTGTGACCTCCCTTAGGGGGAGATTGTTGGAAATGTGTTTTCCCAAAGAAAGTCTCAGTCACATCATTATTAGCATAGATCACGAGCTATAGAATATTTAGAACTTTGTAACTTGGAGCGACCTCCCTTAGGGGGAGATTGTTGGAAATACGTTTTTACGTATTTATGAAGGATCGGTCGCTCCAACGATATATTATTGTATTTGGCTCGTGATCCAGTTTGTACTAAATATAGTCCATATAGCCCACATGTAGGGTGGGCTATATATACCCCTCCTAGCATGTTAGGAGGGGTGGTTCATTCATTTCACAACAATTCATTAATCTAATTTCCCTTTCTCTCTCTACTTTTCTTTCCTCTCCTTTCTCTCTCTACACCACCATCTCCTTCTTCCCCATTTCCACCATCAAATCCTTAGATCTATCCATCATTTACCAAATCCTTAGAATTCGTAGACCTTCAATACACTTTTCGTAAAAACTCGTTTTCGACCATTTTCAAGCGTACCCACTAGTAGTAACATTACTAGTTTCCTTCAATTATTCATAAACATACTCAAAATCAAAGATTTATTTTCAAGTCCACAAATCTAAAAATATACATTTTTATATTTTACAAGTCTTTCAATTAAACCATTTTCATGCATGGATCTAATAGATCCACACATAATTTTCATAGATCTAAAATATTTCATGACCAAAAATAGTTTTTATCATTTTATTTCAAGAAAATAGTTGATGAGTAACATGCATGCATAGATCTACATAGATTATGCATGAAAAATGAAAAAAGATGAAAAAGGTTTAAGAAATAACCTTGAGTAACGACTCTACGTAACCACAACAACCCGATCTACGCTCTGACCCACTAATAATCAACAAGAACTCAACTTCTATAAACTACCACCAAAACTCCTAAAATCTACAAACCAAGAAAACCCATTCTTCTTTATACTTGTACAAACCCTAGGATGTTTTTATTTTGTGTCAAATCTACTTAAAATGAAGCTTCAAGAAAATCAACAATGGTGGAAAATGGTGTAGTGTTGGTGTCGTGTGTTTTAGAGAGAGATGGAGAGATATGTGTGTTTTTTTTTTGTGAAGTGTAAGTGTAAATAATGTGAGGTGATGTTAAGGTTAAATGGGTAATGAGTTAAAAGGTGTAAGGTTATGTAAGTTAAGCTTAAAAGGGTAATTGGAAGAAAATTTGGTTTAGCTAGCATGTGGTGAGTTTTGGCCGGTTATGGGGGTCCCACTTAGGGTAAATAATTCAAAAATTTTACTATGGTAACTAGTTATAAGGTTTAAGGTAAAAAGGTTAGTTAGTTTTAGGTAAATGTCAAAAAGTATATAGTTAAGTTTAAAATTACGTAAAACTTAAAAATTTGACGAAATATATTAAATTTATGATTTTTCGCCAAAAACTGATATTTTATAATTTATAAAGTATTTTATGCATGCTAACGACGGTTAAACGTAAAAACGACGTAAATACGAAAACGCGATACGTTAATTAAATATTCACAGAAAGTACGACTTATTACTATAAATAGCAAAAATACTAACATACAGGCATATAAACATATACATAAATATTTAAATATGTTGCTCATGAAAATACGATCACGCTGTTAAAAACTAAACAGTTAAGCACATAATTCACAGATAACGAATAATCTCACGGATTATCGTCAATTCATTGACCGTCTCAGCACTTTGGTCAGGTTCACAGAAAATGTTCAGAATAATGACTGAGCATAGTGTCAAGTCATTACTCGTCATCAAACAGTTTTTCAAAAAACGCGGGATAACTTCCCAGTTCCAACACAGTTAAATCACGTAGTTGACTAAATAAAAAGTCAAAGGGTAAAATAGTCATTTTGCAAAGTAGGGAAAATTACCAGGTGTTACATTCCTACTGGGAAATTTAGTAAATATGCCAAAGTTTAATTCCCCCCAGCCTCGAAGTTTTTAATACATGTCCTTCTCCAATGCCTTAGTCCCAAATGCTCTTCATTCAATGAAATCAACCGTTAAATCGGGAGTGCTCTTGTTTTTTTAGCAAATGGGCAACCTTATAATTTTTCAAAGATGATTTTCGAAGGCATGTTACATAACAAGGGTAGCAAGATGACTCTTGCTTACCCCTGGGTTTTACAAATGATTTTTGATTTACAAGGTGACTATGGGAGGGATCATGATGATTTTTATTATATCCCTACCCAAAAGAAAAAGCTTTTTAGTACACTGAACACTGAACCTTATGAAACCATTCCTTTGACCCCTCCTATGCTGGCTGTTATTGAAGCAGCCTTACACCCACCACCTCCACCAGAACCTCAGCCTGAACCAAAACCACAACCTTACCAACAACCACCAATTGAACCCATTCCTACAGCCACTGACATTTCTATGTCAGCCGCTGACTGATAGGTGTGTAAACACCCATCCTTTTTACCACTTAATTACAATAATAACCGAGCCAAAACGTGTATTTTATGTCTTTTATGTCGGAATTATGCGTGGTTTGTGTTTTTTTTTGTGATTTAGGACGAAAAGGTGAAAAGTGGAGAAAACACGGGCATTTACGGGCTTTTATTGAAGAAAAAGATGAAAGACGAAGTCAAGAAGTCAAGAGTGCAAAATAACGGAAGTCCAAGACCGATTCTGAAGATTTATCGAAGAAAAAGTCGAAAGACGGAAGTTTACTTAAAGTCGAAGAACTCAAGTCTAATTTATTGAAGAACTAAAAGACGAGTTTAAAGAAATCCCGAGCCAAAAGTCATTAAAGTCCAAGATTAAAGAAGATTAAAAGGCTTAAGGACTAATGGTGCATTTAACAAAAGATTAAGAAGAGAAGGACTAAGCATGCAATTAAGGAGAAATGAAAGAGGGGAGGAAGCTTCCTAAGCATTCCTTAACCTCCCCTATATATAGATTAGGATTTCATTAGTTAGTTTTTGTTGGATAGTTTGACACACTATTTCTTCCATTTTATTTACTTGCACATTTACCTTATTGCACTTTAATTACCTTGTCTTGCACTTTAATTTTCAAGTAAGTTACTTTAATTTTTATTGAATCTTTACTTTTATTTTTATTTGTTTATCTCTCATTCTACCTTTCTTTCTTTGCTTGATCTTTATGTTTATGTGCTTATTATCATGCTTATTTGATTAAAGGTTATGTTTTTATGCTTTTGATTGTTTTGGATTATTGATTCTTATAGCTTATTTGTGTTTATCTTTAAGCTTCTAAAGTTTTTATAAAAGTTATCTTTATATAAAGTTTGTTTTCGTATACCTTTTTCATTTTGTGTTTTCAAAAGTCTTTAAATTTTAGCTTATTAGCTTTTTCTTATACGGTTTTCATTAAGTTTTTCGTTGTGTGCTTATTTGATTAATAGCTTATTAGTTTAGCTTATTTACGACTTCTTTTACTGTATTCCAACCAGCCCTGGTCGGAAAAGGGTTTGATATTCCGACCATAGCTTAATTTGCTTGGTCGAAAAAGGGCTTTGACATTCCGATCAAAGGGTTTTGTTGGTATTCCGATTAGGGGTTAGTGACAAGGATTTCGATCCTTATTCTGATCTGGGGTTCCGATAATCATTCCGATTGGAGCGTCTTTGACTTCATTCCGATTGGAAGGTAAGGGTGTATTCCGATAAGGCATTCCGACCACATTCCGATCTGTGGTATTGTTTGGTTATTCCGATTAGGTAATTGGTGACAGCATTCCGATTGGTAATTCCGACAACATTCCGATCTAAAAGGTGAGTGTATTCCGATCATCATTCCGATCAGGAAGGTAAGTATATATTCTGATTGTATTCCGATCGGAATGTATTCCGACGGTAGGATTGTTTTTCTATTTTGTCTTGTTTAATTTTTAAGTTTACAATTTTAGTACTTTGTCAAATTTTAATTTTCGTCAAGTTTTAATTACCCGTCATCTAAATTCTCGTTATTTACTTTTCAAAGTTTTTAATATTGCACCCTTTCTTTTAATTAGACTTAGATTTAATTTCTCGCCATTTATTTTAAAATAGAGTTAGAATTACTTTAACGTCATTTAGTTTTAAGTCTTGCACATTTTAATACTACAACGACACAACTTTTGTTTCCACCAAAGAACGACTGAGTCGCATAGTTAAACCAGGATCAATTCGATTAGACTCACATCAACGAATCTTTTTACCTGGCCAAAAGCCTTGTATTAAATTGCACCGCTGCCGGCTCTTTTCGTAAAGATTAACGGTTTTCTGTGAGAGACGCGTTGCTTTTTGGGACCCACTCACTTGTGAGCGTTATTTTCTTGCTTAAAAAATTCAAAAAACAACAAAAACATAAAAAATGATAAAACCCATAAAAATTAAAAATTTTAAAAAATCCAAAAAGATTTTATTTTTATTGTGTATATATATTGTCTTTGTGTTTGGTATTGTTTTCTTTTGCCTTTGTAGGTGTATGCGTACTAGATCTTCTAATTATCAAGAGCCCGAGACTCAAGAAGATTTAAGTATGCCCGGTGTTAACAACAAAAATAATCCACCGCACCTCAACAATAACAACAATGTTCTTCCACAGCCCGATCTTCGGACAATGGAGGAGCTTTGTCAACCTACCATGTTTGGACGAGGAGGACCGATTGCGCCGATGCAAATCACAGCTCCGGTGTTTTCGTTGAAACACCACATGATTCAGCAAGTGCAAACAAATCCTTTCCGAGGAATTCCTGATGATGATGCCAACAAACACATCGACAAGTTCATTACAATCACCCAAAGCATGAAGTTGCCCGGTGCCACAATGGATGTTCTACGCCTTCAACTCTTTCCACATACTTTATCACATCACGCCGAGAAATGGTTTGATCGTCTCCCGAAGAATTCAATTCATACTTGGGATGACATGACTCAACGCTTTTTGTCGCGCTACTTTCCACCATCCATGGTCACGAGCCTTCGCAATCAAATCAGCGGTTTCATGCAAGAACCCGATGAATCTCTTTTTGATGCTTGGGAAAGATATAATGTCTTGATTGATCGTTGTCCAAACCACAACATGCTTCCAGTCACATTGATTGATACTTTCTATAACGGTTTGACTTTTCGTGATCGTGATACGATTAATGCAGCCGCCGGTGGCACATTTATGAAAAGGAGACCCGAGGAGTGTAGAGAGCTTATTGAAAACATGACTACTCACCACAAAAACTAGGATTCCTCCGCTTCTTCAAGGAAAAACCCGAGAGTCAATGTTTCTTCAACTTCAGCAAGCCCCGATATGACCGAATTCACCCGCATGATGACTGAAATGAACAAAAATATCTTGCTTCTCGCTACAAACCAACAACAACAAGTTAAAGCGGTTGCACCTTCTTGTGAGACATGCGGCGGTCCACACCCATACACTGATTGTCCTTCTACTCAAGGAAATCTGGAAAATATGTATGCAGCTTATGGTAATTATTCACCGGAAAATTACCAAAACCGACCTCAAGGGGATAGAAATTTGTTGAGTTACCGGTCCAACAATTACCTTTAACCCGGTTTTTCTCCTCAAAACCAAAACCCCGTCAACAACTACAATAGAAGCAACCAAATCCCACCAAAAGCTTCTAATCCTTATCACCCGCCCGCCCAACAAGCCCCACCCATTAACCCCGATGTTGAAGCCATCATGAGAACCCAAGGTGAGCAAATCAAGAATCTGCAGAGCCAAATCATTAATCTAAAAGGAGATATCACCAAGCAAGGAAATGATATTAGATCCGAGCTTCGAGATAATATCTAATCTTCCTTCAGCACTCAAACGAATGATATTAAGAATATGCTTGCTAGTTTCTTACCCGCTGCTCAACCTTCTTCTTCGAGTTCTCTACCTTCAAACACCGTCACCAATCCGCGAGCTAATGTGAGTGCTATTACTACTCGTAGTGGAGTTACCATCGTAGGACCACCTATCCCACCCCCATCATCTACACCTCCTCCACCACTATTTATCCCTACTCCTCCTACACCTAGTATTAGAACACCATTACCGTCTCCGCCTCGTCATGACGATGTTCCCAAGAAGAACCCTTCAACATCTCAACCTTTACCTACACCTACACCTTCACCACCCAAACCTAATATCCCTTATCCTTCTCGCTTAGGCAAGACCAACGAGCTAACTAAGAATGACACTCAAGTGTCAAATTATTTGAAGATGATCTCTCAAATGAATTTCAACATTAGCCTTGTTGAAGCACTTGTCCACATGCCGAAATTTGTTAAAGCATTCAAGGAATTTCTTAACAAGAAGGAGAAGTTTATTGAGCTCGCCAACACACGCTTAAATGAAAACTGTTCTGCAGTTATTCTTAAAGAACTTCCAGAAAAACTTGGAGATCCTGGTCGTTTTGTGTTGCCTTGCATTTTTAACAAAACTGAAGAATTTACTGTCCTTGCTGATCTCGGGGCCAGTATTAATCTTATGCCTTTGAGTGTTTGGAAAACACTATCATGACCCGACCTCACTCCAACAAAGATGACTCTTGAACTTGCTAATCGTACTCTCGCTTACCCCGTTGGTATTGCCGAAGATGTGTTCATTAAAGTTGGCACATTTACTTTCCCGGTCGACTTTGTCGTTGTTGATTATGAAATGAACCCTCGTATTCCTTTAATACTTGGTCGGCCATTCTTGAGAACCGGACGAGCTCTAGTTGATGTTGCCGAAGGTGAGTTAATCTTAAGAGTCGGGGATGATGCACAAATTTTCAAAATAGGGAAGCTTACAAGTAAATCCTTTGGAAGAGAATCCGTGAATATTATTAATGTGATCGATGATTTTGTCATCTACAACAATCCTCTATTCGAGTCTTGCATTGATAATCCACTTTTTCAAGATGATGTGGATGATTCTCTCCCCAATTTGGAACCTTCGCCCATTTATGATTCTCCACCGATCTTTGATGCTTATGATGATGATTCTAGCTTAGATTCGGATGATTTTGATGATTGTACTTCAGAGTATCCCGACCTGCCCATTTATGATGATTTTGATGAGGCCGATACTCTTTCGAGTGATTCTTCACATGATGAAGATCCTCCGTCATCCATGCTTAATCCTACTTTGGATGATTACTCTTTTGAGGAAGACTTCTCTACATTTCTCAATACTTACTTCCCTCATGAGAGTGATGCTCCTCCTTTAGACTTTGAAGATTATCGTCTTGATCCTACTTTGGATTTGAAGAAAAATTTTTCAAAGGAGAAGAAACCGGTCGACACCAATATCCGCAACACATATGATTTAACACCTCTTTGTCCACCTTCTGAGGACGAGGTTGTGCATCTTCTTCGCGGATCTTCTTCACATTTTGCTGAGCCTGAGTGCTATTTTCCCTTAAAGGAAAAGGTGTTCGACCCCGATATCGATATTCTTCAGCCATCTCAGTATCCGTCTGATGAAATAAAAGGAAAAATCTTTGGAACTATTGAAGACATGTTTGCACCTCACCATACTTTCTCCCACCGTGCTCCATCTTTGCTTAAGGGAACCTTGCCTCTTCTTCTTTGGCTTGCCTTGTTCGCCTTAAGCTTCTGCTATTTGATGGACGAAAACTATGTCTTTGATCCCAGTGGATATGTTTCATGCTTCCTCCTATGGTAATCAAGGTCGAGTCAGGCTCACGACTCGGTTAACATAAATCAAGCGCTTCTTGGGAGGCAACCCATGTATCTATCTTTTCGCTTTCTTTATCCTAAGTGTAGGGGAGACCCGTTGGTTTGCTATTTCCTCTCTTCTCTTCTTCTAATCAGGGATTCGAGCGCTCAATGATCCACTCTTGATGATTCTTGACGACCCGTGATTCCGTGTTCCCTTCTTCCCGGTTCTATCCTAAACTCTTTTCGATTCACTATTTTATATTTTTCAATATTAAAATAGGAATCTCTTTACTTGTCCTTTCCTTAGCAAGATTTAAACAACGTGCACAATGTCCTAAGTGTAGGGGAGTTTACTCCCACATGCTTAAAGATTTAGGACAATGTTTATATTAAGTGTGGGGGGACTTCTATCGAAGTTAAGTGGTCTTTTCCTTGTATTTGTCCTCATTTTAACCGGAAAATCAATTTTTCGACATTTTTCAAAATTTTTGATCTATTTTGGCCTATTAGTTTTTCCCTTTGTATAGTTACTTTCTTTCCTTATTAGAATAATCTTTTAATAAAGTGGTTTTAATTTTCAAAAGTTGTGAATCTTTTGACTCAACCCGAGTTTACTTATCTAAAGTTTACTCTAGCTAGTATCCTTAACGTGTTTAAGTCAAGTTTTGCTAGGCTTTTATATATGGAGCTATAAAACGCGAAAGTCTTAACTCTCACGGGTTAAGAACAAGAACTTTTCGCAAGTTCCTATAATTGATCCTAGAGAGTCGTTTATCAAGGGAACTTTAAAACGCGATTTCTAAACTTGAAAAAGTCTAAGAATTTGCAAGATCCTATAGGCGACTCGAAAACCCAAAACTTTGATTTAATAGGCTAAGCATCCACGAGTCTCATTCCTTGAGATTTTAAACTGTGGAGAACGAGAGATGATAGAGCCAATTATAAGTTTGGTATTCTTTCGAGAATTTATGTGAGTTAATTATAAGCCTATTCTCCCATCGCTTGCTAATAAATTTATCTGCAATAAATAAGGTTGTACGATTTGAAAAGTTACTTAGCTTCTAGCCCAAGATCGTTTAAAAGTTGCTCAGTATGGATTAGGGTTCATAGCCAAGGCATAACTTATTGAAGCGGGATGCGAAGATTGGCGAGTCCAAAAAGGTCCTAACAAGACATGAGGGCTATATTTTGTTGCTAAAGATCCCAAGTGATGTGAAGAATCATTTATCAAAAATCAATATGAAGGATCGAGACACACGACGGAAAGCAAAAACTCCCCAAAAGTCATGGATAAGTCTATCCGAAAAGACCCTAGCAAGGTATGAGGATAAATAAAGCCAAGTCCAAAAAGGAGGCGGATCGTTGTATATCAAAGTCCAAAATAAAGATTGGAGAAAACTGAAGAAGTCGTGGTCCAAGTATAAAGAATCTCTCAAAACTTCAAGTGAAGAAATTACTATATGAAGAGAAGACCATTATTTCATGAACGTCTCTCAAGGTTTGAAGTATGAAGTTGCTGCCAAATATCGGTCCGAGAAAGGTCTCAAATCGCGAAGCAAGTTATGCCACGATATGAACTTTATGAGGTCCCAAGAAGCTGTTTTAAAAGATTTTGTCCTTTAGCTAACTATTGATTAAATCGTTCACTTTATTTTCAGACTAAATAACTATCGAAATAAGTCAAACAATGCATCCTCGTGATCATTCAAGACAACAATAAAATATAAGAGATACCCCTAGGAATAAGGGAGTCTAAGTGAATAATTGGCCCACATGAGTTCGTGTTAGTTTACTAACTTATAATAACAATGATCTCGTTTTTAAGCTTGGTTTGGAGAAAGTGAAAACTTGAGGATGACGATTATTCATAACATTTCCAAAACCCAAGGTATGCTTTTGATTTCTTTACTTTGAATGTTTGTAATTATCTATCTCTTTAATAAAGGCCGATGTGGATTGATTATGATGAAAAATGTAAACGTGCTTTGTAACCAATGCATTGCATGAGGACATTGCAATGGTCAAGTGTAGGGGATTTGATAGGTGTGTAAACACCCATCCTTTTTACCACTTAATTACAATAATAACCAAGCCAAAACGTGTATTTTATGTCTTTTATGTCGGAATTATGCGTGGTTTGTGTTTTTGTTGTGATTTAGGACGAAAAGATGAAAAGTGGAGAAAACACGAGCATTTACGGGCTTTTATTGAAGGAAAAGATGAAAGACGAAGTTAAGAAGTCAAGAGTGCAAAAAGAACGGAAGTCCAAGACCGATTCAGAAGATTTATCGAAGAAAAAGTCGAAAGACGGAAGTTTACTTAAAGCCGAAGAACTCAAGTCTAATTTATTGAAGAACTAAAAGACGAGTTCAAAGAATTCCCGAGCCAAAAGTCATTAAAGTCCAAGATTAAAGAAGATTAAAAGGCTTAAGGACTAATGGTGCAATCAACAAAAGATTAAGAAGAGAAGGACTAAGCATGCAATTAAGGAGAAATGAAAGAGGGGAGGAAGCTTCCTAAGCATTCCTTAACCTCCCCTATATATAGATTAGGATTTCATTAGTTAGTTTTTGTTGGATATTTTGACACACTATTTCTTCCATTTTATTTACTTGCACATTTACCTTATTGCAATTTAATTACCTTGTCTTGCACTTTAATTTTCAAGTAAGTTACTTTTATTTTTATTGAATCTTTACTTTTATTTTTATTTGTTTATCTCTCATTCTACCTTTCTTTCTTTGCTTGATCTTTATGTTTATGTGCTTATTATCATGCTTATTTGATTAAAGGTTATGTTTTTATGCTTTTGATTGTTTTGGATTATTGATTCTTATAGCTTATTTGTGTTTATCTTTAAGCTTCTAAAGGTTTTATAAAAGTTATCTTTATATAAAGTTTGTTTTCGTATACCTTTTTCATTTTGTGTTTTCAAAAGTCTTTAAATTTTAGCTTATTAGCTTTTTCTTATACGGTTTTCATTAAGTTTTTCGTTGTGTGCTTATTTGATTAATAGCTTATTAGTTTAGCTTATTTACGACTTCTTTTACTGTATTCCGACCAGCCCTGGTCGGAAAAGGGTTTGATATTCCGACCATATCTTAATTTGCTTGGTCGGAAAAGGGCTTTGACATTCCGATCAAAGGGTTTTGTTGGTATCCCGATTAGGGGTTAGTGACAAGGATTCCGAACCTTATTCCGATCTGGGGTTCCGATAATCATTCCGATTGGAGCGTCTTTGACTTCATTCCGATTGGAAGGTAAGGGTGTATTCCGATAAGGCATTCCGACCACATTCCGATCTGGGGTATTGTTTGGTTATTCCGATTAGGTAATTGGTGACAGCATTCCGATTGGTAATTCCGACAACATTCCGATCTGAAAGGTGAGTGTATTCCGATCATCATTCCGATCAGGAAGGTAAGTATACATTCCGATTGTATTCTGATCGGAATGTATTCCGACGGTAGGATTGTTTTTCTATTTTGTCTTGTTTAATTTTTAAGTTTACAATTTTAGTACTTTGTCAAATTTTAATTTTCGTCAAGTTTTAATTACCCATCATCTAAATTCTCGTTATTTACTTTTCAAAGTTTTTAATATTTCACCCTTTCTTTTAATTAGACTTAGATTTAATTTCTCGCCATTTATTTTAAAATAGAGTTAGAATTACTTTAACGCCATTTAGTTTTAAGTCTTGCACATTTTAATACTACAACGACACAACTTTTATTTCCACCAAAGAACGACTGAGTCGCATAGTTAAACCAGGATCAATTCGATTAGACTCACATCAACGAATCTTTTTACCTGGCCAAAAGCCTTGTATTACTGACACTTCAGTTCAATCCCCCGACACCACACAACTAGACCCAAACACCTCTAAATCTCCACCACAACAATTTCACCTTACCAAGAGACAAAGGATTGTTGGGGTGTTTTCCCTTGGTGGTCCTAGCCATGAAGCAGAGAGAACCACCACCACAAGTGTGGTTGGTGACCTAGGGTGGCTAGACCTATTGACCTTATTACAGGTCAAGCCAGGTTCACTGTAGGTAAGTCCACCACCATGCCCCATGATTCTTCATTAAGGAATGAGTTTCCTAGTGTTGATGAGGGTAGTATGCAACCTTTATCTAACTTAGAATTGACGATACTCTGTATGAGCTTGCAAAAGCAAAATACAGAGTGTGTACATAAATTGTCAGCACAAGACCTTGAGCTCAATGCTTTGAGGGAGAGATTGCAGTATTAGAGACTTGACGCAGGTTTGTAGTCGAGGATTCTTCCAAAGGGGAGGAAGAACAACCAACAGAATCCTTCATTTCCAATGACAAAAGTTCAAAAGAGGGGTCCTTTGGTGAGAAAGAGTTAGTTGCTGCTCTTACAGGGATGAAGGAACAAGAACAGGGAATATTTGATTCATCCAAGGTGTTACTGATGACACTTCAACAGTTATCTTTTGTGGAATTAATGAAGCAACAAGAAACAGGTTCAGTCGCTGACAAGACAATTCTACACGCTGATATTTCATTGGCAGCCGTGACAAACCCATAGGTGAATCCCAACCATCTGTGGTGTTTCAGGATGTTTCTTCTCAGGTATCCCTATCTACTTTACCAGTTACTGATCCTATGGATAAAGGCAAATGAATTATGGTATAAGTAGAGGTCCCCAAGGATGACACACAGGTCAAGTTTGATGTTATGCTAGCTCAACAATATCAATAACAGGAAAAGAAGGGGCTTAAGAAAGGGAGTATTGAAGCTCAAATCATCTCAAAATCTATGGGTGATAGTGAGAGTGATGAAGAAGAAGATAGTGATCATGGTTCTAATGTTGTCATGGAATAAGAACCAGAGAAGTTGGAGTATGGAGAGGGTGATGTAGCACTGGAAAGGATTAGGTTACTTAAGATGAAAGTTGACTTTGATATACCTGCCATTTCAGAGTTATATTTTAGGTATGAGAGGGAAGTGTTGGAAAACCCTGATGTTTCTTTGACTTACAAGATTTGGGGGTTAGAAGTGATGATGAGGATTCAAAGTGATTGTAGAGTCATTTTGAAAAATAGGGCAAACAGGGTTTTAAGTGAGAACAATACTGCAAGAAGGGAACTGTACTATATGCTTCTAAGATGTCACCAAACATGATAGACATACACAAAGCTAAGGAAGCTATCATTTGAGCAGTTAGAGTATTTTGCTTATCCAATTTGGGATTATGTGTGTGAAGAGAATACATACAGGTTGCTTTCTGCTGAGAGACAGGAAGAAATTGAAGAGGAGTTGAAGTTGAAGAACGCATCTCTCACTCCTAGGCCAGTGAAGAAGGGAGCAAAGTTTTTTTCCTGAGTTTTGTCCCTATGACAGAAGGTATACTGTAGCAGGTTTGAAGAAGAAAATGGAGCTTTCCCCTTTAGAAGCTTCTAACATTACTGCTGTGGTACCTCTTGATTCCAAAAACCTAAGTATGAGCTATGAAGAAGATTCTGCAGGGTTTTGGAAGATCACCAGGTCTGGTGATAAGGTACATGTCTTTACTTCTTTGGTATCTTTGTTTGCTAGTATGGACAGAGAAGATATAGACACTTTGTGGGGATTGATGAAGGAGAAGTATGATGTTGAGGCTCCTTCTTCACTTGGTGGTAATAAAATATGGAAAACATTCAAAAGAATGTTTGCCCATGATGAAGCAGATATTGGTTGGATCTTGAAGATTTTAGTGGCTTGGAATGGCGGTTATATTCAGCTGTTGGTGTATATCATCTTTGCACTTCAAAATTTGTTGAGTATTTGTTAGTAGACAGGGTTTATTCGTTGTCACAAGACTTATTGAAGAAGAAGGTGTGTACCAAACTCAGGGTTGACTACACAAGTGATGTTGGCCTTGACTTTTTGAAGTTTGTTTATTCTCAAATCAGCAAAGAGTAAGTATGTTTGTAAGAATCCTCTCACATTTTGTTTTTATTCAGAAACTTGATGATTAGGGTAATTTTCAAGTTTAGGGGAAGATTTTTGGGAATAAAATAAGCTAAGTGTTCTAGCCGCTGACACATTGCATCAAGCCACTGACATAGTGTTATCAAGCCGCTGACAGAGTAGGCACAAACAAGAAGAATCAAGCCGCTGTCAAGACTTGTTAGCTGATCAAGTCAACACGTTTTGTTAGGTTAGGAAGATATGTATGAATATTGTATTTTAGTATGTTTATCTTTAGATATCTTCCTAGAATAGTTGATTTGGTAGCTTAATATACAAGGCTCCTTATGGCTATAAAAGGAGACCTTAGGGTTTATGTTTAAGGACGACTTTCATTATCATTGTACACAGTTATTATTATTAATCGAAGTGAAAGTTTAGTATACGTGCTTTGTTTATTTTTCTTTGTCTAAATATTAATTTCGCATAATACTTAGATTGTTAAATACACAAAGTTTCTCTAACGTATTATACTTGAACTAATCTCGATAATACATAAGCTAAATCGATCTAAGTTTTAGGATCAACACAAAGTGGGTATTGTTAGGATTTTGAATACTAGTTAAACCATTAACTACGAGTACACAGCGGAATGAATCTAGTATAACCTACATGATTAAGCGCATAATAAAAACAATTTAAAACCAACCTTAAATTAATTGAATAAATCAATTAATGCGTCTTGATCTTGATCTTGAACTTTAACGATTTAATTGCCGTCTCCATCGTTTGCTCACACCATACGTCAAACAAACACACCACGATGCTAGTGTAACTTCACTTATCTAACAACTTGTGTAGATATCTTGTAACTAGAAATCCTAGATCCAAAACCCTAAGTGGGACTACGTAAGGATCGTTTTATAGAACGTTACAAGATTAATAACGATAAATCACATAAACCCTAAATAGGGTTTATGTAGTCGTCAAACCACAAGGGGCCAAAACAAAGGACTAAAACCTTGACACGAGGATCAATGGTTTAGTAGTAGGTTTAGAAACTTCACAAGGGAGTACCAAAAGACAGTCGATCTTGCAAAGGTATACACTTTAATTGATTTTGGGTTTGGAGGAATTTTGTGAACCGAAATTCAGTTTTGGTGGAGAATGTGGGACGAAATTTATGAGGTGTATGGGGGGGCATTTATGGCCTCTCTACCTCCTTAGATTTCTTGGTCCCTACTCCAAGTTAAGACCCATAAGATATTTACTTACCGTATTAGCTAAACCAAAAATCTTCTAGAATCCCCAAATGATATATTCGGCCGATCATTGCCCTAGGGTTTTCTAGAATTGATTTTTAATCCCTCATTTTTATTAAACGCACTCACGATAAATTAATTAAAACATGTAATTAATTTAACCACCGTTAATTAAATAAATAGTGAAGTTTTTATTAAACATTTAATTATAAATAAATAAACATATAATAAAAGTGTGCTATCGTATTGAGTGTATGATCCCAATAGGCTCACGCATTTCCGATGGCTAAACGATCGCATATCCCGACAGCTTCCACTTGTGAGAGTTTAAGACATAGTACGTTCATAATAAAGTATCTAGCAACTCTTTATTGTAACCGGAAATGATTGAGGTATAGTTTTAAGAAGAATATCTCAAAAGTATAAATGGTATTCGATTATGTTACTTGCTAATAATCATCCCTTTGTTACTAGTACCGTTAAACCGTGGATATGGATCGTAACTCATTCCATATAGTTTAACTTTTAGTTTCTCGTTATAGAAGTTAATTCATATATACCAAATGTAAACAAGTATCATCATGATTACTCACTGGGTGTGGCCACACAATTATCTTATTAATTCTAGAGAGGGCCCAGTGGTACTAATCTGCACAATATCAAGTGGAGGAACAAATTCTATATTGACTGCAAGTGTTTGTGGATGCTGCTTCACAACACTTCCAATTATAGCCTTTATAACTAACTCTTGCGAGCTAGCGTTTAACATATAATCAAGAAGCGATATTCACACTTGTACAACTTGTTTGCATCTCAAGTCTAAGGGTGACTTAATCACCATTTTCAAAATCTTAGTCATGACAAGGATCCAAAAGTAACGATTCGAAAGTTTGGGGTGTCCAATATGCATCCCTTTTGAATAACACATGAGTTTGGTGGGAACCACCCATATATTCAAAGAATATAACCAACACTCACATTTGTATTAATGTAGATAATATTACCATATTGCTAACCGACAATGGACATATTTATAATATAAAATATTCAAGGATTAAACATACAAATATAGGACAACATTAATTATATGAATGAAAACAAATACTATGTATCTTTATTCATCAGAAAATTATAATTTTCTTACCATCCCAATTATCTAAATACTAAAAGAGATATGCATGAAACTAATTTAGCAAGTTGAAATCTAATGTTTCCAACATCATCGATTTTTCTTTACAGGAAGGCTAAATAGTCATCTGAGTAAACCTTTGGAATACTTGTTTCAAATTTCACAAATTGTGAAAGATTTGAAAAACAAGATGAGTGTCTTATCTTACATGCTCATACTATTGCAAGTGTCATAGTAGGGGATATCGTCATACCTTGTATAAGGTATTTAAAATCAACGATATATTGACAGTCATCTTTACAGTTTCTTAAAATGTAAAGTATTCTTATTCCTTAATGTGTAATGCAATAATGCTCTTGATTGAGCATATATAGTTAGCAGATTTATCACAAATGATAAATTCCTACTTTGCTAGAATAGATTATCCTCTAGCATCAGTGTACACATACAACACTATGCTTTATCATTCATAAATATTTGTATTAACAATAATCTAAATACTCTCAATTAGATATTCTTGTGGTCATCTCACTTTGCTCTTGTGCAAAGGTGATAACAAGTCATATACAGAATAATATATACATAATGAATCCTCAGTTAAAAACATAAGATTTGCATTCATGTAATAATTTATGTCTAGTGAGATATATGCTTCCATGATGTATTGCACTGTGTTTGGACTTAATTTCTGCATATGTTTATTTCAATAAACATTTTATTCCAAAGTCATTAGTTTTATTCCATAAATTCTCAAATGAAGTTTCATTCCAATCTTAAGGATTACATCTAGCTTAAATGGAATGATGTCTTCAATAACATATGAGTTTTAAGGAAAACATAGTGCTCACACTTAATGTCAAGTGTACTCAAAATTATCTAAATTTAATCAAAATCATATTATAATTAAATTCTAGATTTAGTTTCTAGATGCATGATTTGATCCATACTTGGATTATTTTATCTTGTATACTCAATAAAGATTTTATAGACTCGTAAAGCTTTTGATTACATACCATCCTTGCTAAAGGTAATCATAAAGGAAAAAATCTAGAAAGCTTAATTTCCATATTCCATATACATGGAAACATGTATGACAATTAATTATATTTATTTAATCAATTCGTGTAGAGAAGAATGATTTAATCATAGTCAATTACTTGAGTGTAATTAAAAGCTTCCTATTATTATTCATGCATTAATATTGTATACCATTTTGTCCGTGTGAGTATTTCTTCAAAAGAAAGTCATTCCAACCTCATATGTTTATAATTTAGGTGAAATATCAATCAAATCAAATGATTTATTTTCCCTCTAAGGACTGCATCTTATCATTCATAATTCTAAGACACTTATGAGATTCAAGATATGATAATTTATCTTAGCAGTTAGTATATTATAAAGATCTCCTAACTTATATTCCTCAACATTGATATTAAAATATCAATCAAGTGCTGAGGAAACTTTGTAGATTATGAATAAGAGTATCATCTATTTTTGGTTTGACATTTTCATGCTTAACAAAAATATGACATCAACAAGTGTTGGGAATAAAATTAGCTAAGTCACTCGGACGCTGACAAAAGTAAACGAGGCGCTGACAGATGAGCACTGACAAGAAATATTCAAGCGCTGACAAGAAGATGTTCAACCACTGATAGGAATACTTAGTCTACACATTTTATATTTGAAGTAAAGATATGATCAATATCGTATTTTCTATAATTATCTTTACCAAGAATAGTTGATAGGTAGACCTTTGTACACGACACTTTGTGTTATAATAGGAGGTCGTAGGGTTCATAGTTACACATCAGTTTTAATAAGTTTTCACAAGTTTTACAACTTTCATTGTACGCAAGTTTCATTATGAATCAAGAGTGAAAGTTTGGTTTACATTTTTTATTTGTTCTTTGTTCTAAGTGTTAATTCCGCATAACACTTAAGTTGTTTAATACACAAAGTTTCTCTAAGTGTTAATCTTGATTCAATCTCGTTTAACACAAAGCTAATCGATCTAAGTTTGATATCAACAAGTGGTATCAGAGCTTGTTGAGGAACTTTGATCTAAAAGAACAGTGAACCTAAATCACCAGAAAACCTAAGACCAAACAAGATGTCTACCATAGAATCTTCATCCTCATCAAATCAAAACCTCAAAATCCCTATGCTCGACCCTGCCAACTTTGAACAATGGAAGTTCAATTTTGAACAATATCTTCAAGTTCATGACCATACTCTTTGGGAAGTTATTGAATGTGGCAATCAATTCGATAAAGAAGCCAGGATTACTGCTGCTATTGCAGCAAGAAGAGCAGCTGCTGGTTCAACTGATACAGACCTTAATGAAAGACCTGAAGATGGAAGAGCTATCTCAACCGTTGATATAGCTTGGAGAAGGAATGACATGAAGACTTTGAACATTCTTAAACTCTCCTTGGGTCTAAAGAATCAACACAAATACGGAAGTTTTGATTCTGCTAAAAATCTTTGGGCAGCTCTTCAAGTCACCTATGGTGGTAATGAAGATACGACCAAAGAAAGGAAGAATCAACTTTTGAGTGAATATGTTGTGTTTAAGGCTCATCCTAATGATAAGCTAAGTGAGGTAATAAGTCGACTTCTAGACATCACTAGTAAGTTGTCTTTTATGGGAACAGAACATGAAGATGCTGATATCATTGCTACATTCCTTAGAGGTTTTGGTGATGCATAGAAAACTGAAGCTAGAATAATCCTTGCCACCAATGCCCATAAGAGTGCTTCCTTTGATGATATCTACAATAAGCTAAAGATCTTGGAGAGTGAGACCTTACTTGAACATGGAAGCAAGTCAACATCTGGGATCATGGCTTTCATCTCACATAGTGAATCTTAAACCACTGAAAGAGATTCATATGTTAGTGGACTGAATGTACATCTTGTTACTAGATAAACTTTTGTCAGCGGTGGATCAACCTTTGCCAACGGCTCGAATTTTGACGCTGACACATACAATGTTGACACACCAAGTCTTAAACCTGCTGGTATTGATTTGGACACATATGTGCATACATTGTTGCATTTCCCAATGGTTCCTTAGTTACCTATAAGGATCTTGAGTAAATCAATGATGCTGATCTAGAAGAGATGGATATCAAGTGGAATATGGCACTTGCAAGCATAAGGGCTAACAGATGGAACAGGAGGTTTGGAAGAATGATGACTTTTAATGCTAAAGACACAGCTGGATTTGATAAATTTAAGGTTGAGTGCTATAACTGCCGTAGGATGGGACACTTCATGAGGGAGTGCAGATCTCTAAGAAGATCTGATGCTGGAAAGAATTCAAGCCAAATCATCAAGGTTGAAGATGCTAAGCTAAAGGCTATGGTCGCCATGCAAGATATTGATGGCGTTGGATAGGACTGGAGATTTATGGCAAAGGATGTGGTAGAGAATTAGGCTTTGATTGCTGAAAAGGAAGAAGAAGAGCATGTTCACTTTGCTCTCATGGCCAACTCCTCATTTTCATCAGATAATGAGGTATATGATGATGCTTTTTGTAGTAAAGGGTGTAGATTAAACACTGAAAAACTTAACAAAGAAAATTTAAAGTTAAAATCAGATGTTATAGACATAAGCACTAGACTTGCAAACTATAAAATGGCTCTTGCACAAACTGAAGGGATGATTGAGGAATATAAGAAAATGGAATTTGACCTAAAAGATCAAATTAATATTTTGACTAGGGATCTCAAAGTTAGTAATGAACTTAGGGATTCTCTAATGAAATCTAGAGCAGATGTGCAACTTTAGTTAAGTGAAGCCATTAAGGATAAAGAAAATCTAGGGCTTAAAATTGAAAATTTTTTTAAAGCTAGTCAAACCCTAGAAAAGTGTGTCAGTGAACAAAGAGACCCTAGCGACAAGTCTGGGATTGGGATGAATGAGTATGTTGTTGTTCCACCACCTTCTGGGAACTTCTATGGTGTCCAGAGAAAGTATCTCTCTTGGACTGGTATCCTAGAACTCCAAGAAGAGGAATTTATTCCTCCACCTAGAGTGCTTTCCTCAGTTGAGGAATATCAACAAAAGGTGACTGATCTTGAACAATGGAAAGCAGCCAACCCATTTCTTTTTTGTTAAGGGCGGAATGCTCAGTGAGAGTCCATTTGTACCTACACCCATTACTGTGACCAACCCCACCACTGGAAAAACCATTGACCTTGGCTCACCAATTAAGATAAAACCTAGTGTTAAATATGCTGAAATGTTTAGAAAACCTAGGTCATCCCAAAGCCAAGCTAGTGTTAATAGGACATGGTTCTTTCAATCTAGACCTAAGGTTATGTCTAGAAAAGCTTGTTACACATGTGGAAGTTTTTCTCATTTGGCCTATAAGTGTGTCAGTGGCACTAAATCCACCACTGACAATAGGTCAACCATGGTCAAACTCGGACCTTTTGTCCAAACAAGCCCACAAGCCATTAGACCAGCTCCCTTCTAACAGACAATGGGTTCCTGTAGTAAACCCTAATTTAGGCGCTGACAAGAACAAATTCAGCGCTGACAAAAACAAATTCAACTCTGACAGGAACAAATGCAACGCTGACAGCTTCAAGTTTGGTATGAAAATGCCACAACTAGCTGTTGTTAGACCTTGTATTAGACCAAGTAACAATAGGTATTTACAAAGGGAAAGGGGTATAAAGCTTCATCTAGTTTGACATGGAGACCTAAATAAGACCAAAACCCTAATTCAGATGGAATTTCTATGACGTGCAACACATTTAATTATCTTTAAAAGGTCATTACTAAAACAGTTGGGGTAAATTGGATGTTTAGGCCACAAAGGGATGAACAAGGGGTTATTACAAGGAATGAGTCAGTTCTTGTTGAACAACCACATGAATCCAAGTCTGCACAGGCTTGGGTTCCCAAAGAAAACTAAGTTGTTTTCTTTATGTGTAAGGGCATTCAAAAGCATGTCAATGATCATGGATATTGGGACAGTGGATGCTTTAGGCACATGGCGGGGAAGGAAGATTATTTGACAGATTTTATCCCCATTAGAGATGGTGACAAAGTGTACTTTGGTGGAGGATATGGTAACATTTCTGGCAAAGGCACTCTTATCGCCAACAATTTGCGTTTTGAAGATGTTTTTCTGCTAAAGGAACTTGATTATAACTTGTTTAGTGTGTCACAAGTTTGTGACAACAAAAATAAAGTTCTTTTTATTGATACTGAATGCTTGGTGTTGAGTAAGGATTTTAAGATTCTTGATGAAAAGTTTATTGAGTATAGAACACCTAGGCATAAGGACATTTATAATGTTAATCTAAAAGGGATTAAGATGAACAAAAAATCTGTCATGTCTTTATCCTAAAGCATCAGTTGATGAAAGTAATTTATGGCACAGAAGTTTAGGGCACATTAACTTTACGAACATTAATAGACTTGTGAAACATGATCTTGTTAATGGTTTGCCTTCAAAGGCTTTTCACAATGATCACTCTTGTTTTGCATGTCTTAAAGGCAAACATCATAAGTTCTCCTTTAAGTCTAAAAGTGTGCATTCTATTTCTAAACCACTTCACTTGCTTCACATGGACTTATTTGGCCCAACCAATATAGAAAGCCTAAATGGTAAATCTTACTGTTTTGTTACACTGATGATTATTCTAGGTTTACTTGGACTTTCTTTTTGGCCTTAAAGAGTGACACTACTAAGACTTTAATTAACTTCATCACACAGATCGAGAGGAAAACGGGTAATGAGGTTAAAATTCTTAGAAGTGACAATGGTTGTGAGTTTAGGAAAAAACTTTAGATGCCTTTTGTGTCAATAAGGGAATTTATAGGGAGTTTAGCATAGCTAGAACTCCACAGCAGAATGGTGTAGCTGAAAGAAAGAATAGAACTTTAATAGAAGCAACTAGGACCATGTTAGCAGATACTAAATTTCCCATTGCTTTTTGGCTGAGGCTGTGAACACGGCTTTCTATGTTCAAAATAGAGCCTTGGTCAATAAAATCCACAATAAGACACCTTATGAGCTATTTTGGAAAAGGAAGCCTAATATAGACTTTCTTAAACCCTTTGGATGTCATGTAGTGATATTAGATACTAGTGATGCCTTAGGAAAGTTTAATGCAAAAGGTGATGAAGGATATTTTGTGGGTTATTCTTTGAATAGGAGAGGGTACAGGGTTTACAACAAGAAGGAAAAATGCATTCTTGAAAAGGTGCATATTAGATTTTTAGAAAGTAAGCCTAGTGATCCGGAGAATGGGCCAGATTGGTTATTTGATTTGGAACCATTATATAGGTCCTTGAATTATATGCCTGTTACAAATCCAGACATTGTGGAAAAGGATTCAAATGTTTTGGAAGAACATATTGTTGAAATTTCAGGTACACAGGTTGCTAAAGAAGAAGGATCACATGCAGTTGTGCCAACTCCCATATTTGATTATGTCACCATACCTATATGGACTGATGGGTTTGTGCAAGCATCTGCTACTGCTGGAAAGGAGGAAGAAGGACCACAAGAAAAACCAGTTGATGAATTCATGCATGCATCTTCAGACGCTGACAAAGCAAATTCAGACGCTGACACGTTGAATTCAGACACTGACAGCCTGTTTGGAAATTTATTCTCTTCCTCCAACAGAAACATGTTTGAACATGTTGAAGATCCCATACCCAATCAATATGTCAATTCAAGTGGGGATGGGAGTGGCAATGAAGATGATATTGGCAACATGGAGTCCACTATACATGACAACTAACTATTTGGGGGAGGAATACTTACAAAGGTGGCCAAAGATTATCCTCCTTCCCAAATAATTGTTGATATTCAGACTCTTTTCCAAACAAGAGAACTCACCAGACTCAAGGTAGATTCATTGCTAATATTCACAAGAAGGAAGATACCCCTCTTGTGCAAGCATGTTTTTTTGCCTATTTTCTGTCACAAAAGGAACCCAAGAAGATTTTTGAAGCTCTTAAAGAACCAAGTTGGGTTGAAGAAATGCAGGATGAGCTTCACCAGTTTGCAACTCAAGATGTGTGGGAGCTAGTAAACTGTCCAAGGTATGTCAGACCTATTGGGACACGTTGGGTTCTAAGGAATAAAAAGGATGAAAGAGGGATTGTGGTCAGAAACAAGGCACGTTTAGTTGCTCAGGGATATACACAAGAAGAAGGGATAGACTATGAAGAGGTTTTTGCACCTGTTGCAAGAATTGAAGCAATAAGGATTTTCCTAGCCTGTGCTTCTTGCATGGGTTTCACAGTTTATCAAATGGATGTGAAAAGTGCTTTCTTATATGGCACAATTGAGGAGGAAGTGTATGTTATGAAACCTCCAGGTTTTGAAGATTCAGAGCATCCAAACAAGGTGTATAGAGTCAAGAAAGCAATGTATGGACTTCATCAAGCCCCAAGAGCATGGTATTGTACATTATCCACTTACCTTGTGGAAAATGGGTTTAAGAGGGGCACCATAGACCAGACACTATTTACCAAGAAGATTGGCAAGAATTTTCTTCTTGTCCAGGTCTATGTGGATGATATTATCTTTGGATCACCAAATCCAAAGATGAGTGAATACTTTTCCAACTTATGACAGACAAATTCAAGATGAGTGCAATAGGAGAGATGAACTTCTTTCTAAGTTTACAAGTACAATATAAATAAGATGGTATCTTTATCTCTCAAGAAAAATATGTGGCTGAGATCTTGAAGAAGTTTGGGTTTTCTCCTCATGAAAAACGGGCTAGCACACCCATGGATAGGGAACACCCTTGGGGAAAGACTAGAGATGGAAAAGATGTGGATGTCAAGCATTATAGGTCAATGATTGGTTCATTGATGTATCTTACAACCTCTAGACCTAACATCATGTTTGTTGTGTGTGCATGTGCACGCCATCAAGTGACTCCCAAAGAGTGTCATCTTCATGCTGTTAAAAGGATCTTTAGATACCTTTGGTGTTATCCCACCTTGGGATTATGGTATCCTAAAGATTCTCCATTGGAGCTTATTGGCTATTCAGACAATGATTATGGAGGAGATAAGTTTGATAGGAAATCCATAACTGGTGGACGCAAATTTCTTGGGAGCAGACTCATATCTTGGTAATGCAAGAAACAAACAGTGGTGGCAAATTCTACATCTGAAGCAGAGTATGTGGCTGCAGCTGCTTGTTGTGGACAAGTTCTATGGATACAAAACCAGCTATTGGATTATGGGTATAATTTTATGCATACCAAGATATTTGTAGATAATAACAGTACATTATGCATTATTAAGAATCATGTACATCATTCTAAAACAAAACACATAAAAATCAGGCATCATTTTATAAGAAATTGTTTTGAAAAAGGTTTAATACATCCAGATAGGGTAGACACAGAAGAAAATGTGGCTGATCTTTTAACTAAACCTTTTGATGTGGGGAGGTTCCAGTACTTGGTAACAAGTATTGGAACGATCAAGCTCACCTAAATGTGTTTTTGAAATCATTATATAGTATGTACAGGATGTGCATTGTTATTTATCTTTGTAAAGTATTAGATTTTCCACTTTATTTGTCTAACGCTGACAAAGGTTATTTGAATGCTGACAAGTGTTAAAATGGCCGCTGACAGCAACATGTTAGTTTTGTGGTTTTTTATCTAATCATATAGGCATTATGAGCATTGTACAATTGGATACAGAGTTGCTTATGGATCTTTGGAGCTTACAAAAATTTTATTTATGATGGTTGGAATGTTCACATTCCTATCTTGAAATAAATTTTTGTCATATAATTTTTCTTTTGCAACTATGTATATCCTATTTAAGGGGAGTTTTGGGAAACCTTTCAGTTTTTGGGTATTCTTAGAATACTCTTATCACAATCCTAGATTGTGTCCACTGGTGAGTAAAAATTAGAATTTCTATTTCTTGAGGCACTGTAGCATGCAAAGTTGATATAATGTGCACGTTGCCAAGACGTTTTGGCCTAGAATTGGGATTGGTTGGTTGGGAGACTTGGTGAACATTTTAATTAGGCTTACCTGGGAAGTTACAAATAGTTTATATGAGATTACTTCAGTGTTAAGAACTTTGGTTAGCAAGGAACACTTGAGGACAATTATGTCTATCTTGCATATGCAAGTGTGCATGATTGGACAGTGCTTGCCACCCTATAGTCATTTTTCAGTATAAGAGTTATCTTCACTAGGGTAAACTTCTTTGTTAAGGTATTTTTATTTTTTAATTTTTTTTATAATTTTTATTTTTGGCCACTGACATAGTTTACTTACAACGTTGATAAGACCAGTTTGAACGCTGACATGGCAAATTTTCAACGCTGACAAGAATATAGCCGTTACACGCTGATGTTTACTTTTTGACCGTTGAAAAACATTGGGGTCCACCCAGTTGTTATTTTTGACGAAAATATGGGCCGTAATTTTAGCGAGTTGGTAACTTTTAATTAATGAATGAGATAAGTTATATATTTTTCAAGATTGTGATGATTACTTTGTGAATATAACTGCCTCATATTTCAACCAATCGTGTGTTTATA
The DNA here is from genome assembly GCA_025667525.1 of Glebionis coronaria. Lineage (NCBI taxonomy): Eukaryota > Viridiplantae > Streptophyta > Magnoliopsida > Asterales > Asteraceae > Glebionis > Glebionis coronaria. Next base: position 507,101,482 of record CM046877.1, read on the forward strand.
CCTCTCCTATAAATTTGGCTCATTTCTTTCAAACAGGGTAACTACTGTTTCTTGTCTGCTAAATTTCTCACAACCTTTATACCTCCATTGTTAACATATCACATTTTTCTCAAATCATTCTCAATGGCACCAAAGTTTAAACCTGCTAATGTGGAATTGGGGTTCAGAAGCCAACACAACATGGTGGCTTATTTGGAAGAGGATAATACTTTACACCCCCAATACACTCAGATGAATGGGTATTTGAAGGCTTCTCCTCTAAGGTATGCGCTTTCTCATACTCAACTTGTCCCTATCACACACATCAAGCAGTTTTGGAACACTGTTAGTTCCAAAACGATTGATGGAGTGATTACATTGATTGGTACTGTTCATGGGGTTCATTGGGTTGTTACTGAAGCTCTAATTCGTCAAACATTACGCCTTGATGATGCTGATGGTATAACAACCCTTCCCTTAGCAGAACTAGAGCAAGGGCTTCGAGGCTTGGGTTATGCTTTTCCCCCAGTTAGGTTATAAACAAATATACTAAACAACAATTTCCCCAGCCTAAAAGTACCTGATACATGTCATTCTTCAATGTTTGAGTCCCAAACGCTGTTCTTTCAATGAAATCAATCGAACCATCGGTTGTGCTCTTGTTTGTATTGCAAATGGGCAAAAGTTTAATTTTTCTAAAATGATTTTTGATGGCATGTGTCATAACAAGGGTAACAAGATGACTCTTGCTTACCCAAGGTTTTTACAAATAGTTTTTGATGAACAAAGGTATTGTAGTAGGGACCATGAAAAATTTTTTGAGGTCCCTACTCAAAATAAAATTGTGTTTGGGAACATGAATACCCCAGCATTTAGTGACCTACCCCTCACCCCAGCCATGCTAGATGTCATTGAGGCAGCTGCACAACCTCAACCACAACCAGACCCACTACCAGAACAACCTCCATCACCACAACACATGGACCTTGACCCTCAACCATCAGGCACTGATACTTACAATGTGGACACTGACACAGCCAACCTACGCGCTGACACCAATATTCCCCAAACCCAAACAGACCCCCATACCCAAACAGACCCCCATTACACTTCCTCTTTAGAACCCCATGACTATAGGTTTGAGAAACACCAAAGGACTACTGGATTGTTCTCCTCTAGTGGTCTTATCCATGTAGTAGAGAGAACCACCACCACAAGTGTGGTTGGTGACATGGGTGGGGCTGGGACTATTGATACTGGCTTAGAAGCAGGTCAAGACTGTCCCAACATCATTAAGACCACATCCATGCCCAATGAATCTCTTTTGGGGGGTCAAATCCCCATGATAGAGGAGGGCAGACTGGAACCTTTATCAGCAATGGAATTGACGACGGTTTGCATGCGCTTGCAAAGGCAAAATGCAGACCTTGTACAAGTTGTCACAGGTCAAGGCCTTGAACTCAAGTCATTGAGGGAGTGGATAGTTATTTTGGAGGCTGCCAATACTAGAAGGAGGCAGGAGGATTCTTCCAAAGGGGAGGATGAACAGGTGCATGTGAGTGACAAGGGCTCACAATAAGGTGGTTCTTATGGGAGTGTAGAGATAGTTGAGGCATTGACAAGTTTGAAGGAGAAGCTAGCTATTCATGTTTCTTTGGTTACTCCCAAGAAGCTTTCATTTGTAGAGATGATGCAGAAAGTCATAGAGTCAGCCGCTGACATTCAAGATTTGAACGATGACAAGAATAAATCAGACGCTGACAGACTTGCAGGTATGACTGGTGTATCCCAACCACCAGTTATCATAAAAGATATTTATACACAGGTACCATCAATCACTTTACCAACTATTAAAGATTTGGATAAGGGTAAATGGATTATAGAAGAGGTTCAAGTACCTAAGGATGCAGCTCAAGTACATTTTGATTCTGTTTGGGCTGCACACCTTGAGGAAGAGGATAGGTTAGAGACTACCATTGGAAGGGTTAAAGATGGTAGTGATGATGAGAGTTCTGGTTCTAGTGTAATGATAATTGAAGAACCAAAAAGGTTGGAGTATGGGGAGGATGAACTAGCTAGGGAAAAACTTAGGGAGTTAAAGATGAAGGTAGATTTTGATATGCCTGAAGTAGTAGATATGTATTTTGCATGGGAAGCTTCAATTGCAGAGAATCCAGACATGTCACTTACTGGACAAATTTGGGGTTTGGAGATTCTGTTCTGAGTTCAAGAGGATTGCAAGGTGATCTAGAAGCATAAGACTAGTAAGGTACTTTTTGAGCTCAAAAGGGATAGAAGAGAGCTCTATTATATGCTTCTTAGGTGTCACCAAGGAGGATGGACTTATAAGAGATTGAAGAGGTTGTCCTTTGAAGAATTTGAGTTTTATGCATATCCTATTTGGGAACGTGTTTGTGAGGTAAATACTATCAGACTTGTTTCTAATGAAAGGAAAGAAGAAATTGAAGAAAACATGTAGATCAAGAGGGCTTCCATTGTGCCAAGGCCAGTGAATAAGGGAATTCCCATTGAATTTACAGTATTTTATAGATTAAATCCAAGTGAAGCTGTGATAAGAACGAGTATAAAGCTTTCAACTTTGGAGGCTTCAAATGTTCTAGAAGTGTTACCTTTGGATTTTAGTAACCCAATATTCAATTATGAAGAAGATGCAAGTGGTTTCTGGGTGATCACCAGATATGGTGGCAAGGTACATACTTTTACTTCCTTGATTTCATTGTTTGCAAGTATGGATAGAGAAGACTTGGTAGATTTGTGGAAGTTGATGAAGACCAAGTATGAAGCTGAAGAGCCTTCTTGAGCAAATGGAATAAAGATTTGGACAGCATTCAAGAGAATGATATCTCCAGATGAAGCTGAACCAATATGGTTGGATCTAGATGATACTACTGGTTTGAAGTGGCATCTACATTCAGCTGTTGGTGTATACCATCTTAGCACCTCAAAGTTCTCAGAATATCTTTTGGTTGATGCTGAATATCCTATGTCAAGGATGTTTTGAAATGATGGTCTCTACACAGTTAGAGGTTGATTATACTAGTGATGTTAGTGATAGGTGTGTAAACACCCATCCTTTTACCACTTAATTCTGGCTAAAATGAGACCAAAACACGTATTTAATATCATTTGTTTGGAATTATGCGTGGTTTTTGTGTTTATTGTGTTTTCAGAGCTAACCGGATGAATATTAAAGAAAACATGGGATTGCACGGGTTTTATCAAGGAAAAAGACTAAAGACGAAGTCTATTGTCCAAGAGATGCAAAAGATTTGAAGTCAATGGGCCTATTTGAAGATTTATTGAAGAAAAGGACCAAAGATGGAAGATTTACATATGTCGAAGAAACTCAAGTCTATTTAACGAAGAAATTAAAAGACGAATTGAATTTAATCGACGACAAATCCCGAATCAGAATCGAAAACGTCAACTTTTCTGAAAAGACGAGAAGACAAGAAGAAAGGGAGAAAGCCCACTCACCAACCAACCACTAGGACTATATATAGTTTCTTCCTTCACATTTTTAGGAAGTTAGCTTTTTTCTTTTTCCCAGTCTCTTTGGTTCGTAGCTTCACCAACACCATTAGGGTGTTTGGTGATTTTTCATTTTTCCTTCAATCTTGTAAGTTTCAATCATTACTCTTGTTTACTTTTACATTAATCTTTCAATTCCAATCTTTCTATCCATCTTGTTCTTCATAATCTTTTTATTGCAAGTTCTTAAGTTTTTATTTGATTCAAGTTTGATCTTAAAAAGTTGTTGAATTTGTGCTTTTATTGTTGGGATTTGTTGGTTATGATATTTAAATGATTATTGGTTGATTTGGTAAAACCTTTTTGAGTAATTTGTGATTTGATTCGAAAACACGTTCTACTGTTCCTGTTTCTGTTCTTCAGTTCTGAACTTTCCGAATAGAGCTTACATTCCGAATAGACCACTTTTTAATTTCCTTATTCGTAATATTTTAAACATTCCGAATAGTGTCGTTTTTCCGCATAGAAATATTTTTCCGCATAGGACTTTATTTTCCGCATAGGCCAACATTCCGAGTAGGGCATTCATTCCGCATAAGCCATTATTCCGAATAGGGGTCACTTTCCGATTAGAACCTGTTTTTCCACATAGGGGTATTTTTCCGAATAAGTCCATTTTTTCCGAGTAAGCAAATTTTATTCCGAATTGCCAGTTTTTCCGCATAGACTTATTTTCCGTATGGAGCACAATATTCCGAACTGAAACATTCTGCATAGAGCCAACTTATTCCAAATAGGACATTTATTCCGAATAGGGCTTTTATTCCGCATAGTTATTTTACTCCGTATAAGGTATTTTCTATTAGGGTATTTTTCCAGTACTGTTTGATTTAATTTCTTTTTCAAGTTTTACTTTTTAATTGTTTTAAGTTTAAGTCTTTCTTTACTTTATTCATTTCCCTGTTTAGTAGATTAGAAAACCAAACCCACTTTTTGTCACCAAGAACAAACATTCCACTTAAGGCTGAGATCAATTCGAGGGGATTCCGAGAATTATTTTGAACCCAGCAAAATCTCAAGTATCAAATGGCGCCGCTGCCGGCTCTTCTCGTTAAGATCAAAAGTTTTTTGTGAGAACTTGGATTTTGGGATCCGTTCCCCGTGAACGTTACTTTTACATAAAAAATTTCAAAAAATCCTAAAAAATATAAAATTTAAAAAAAAAAATTAAAAAAAAAAATTAAAAAAAAAATTAAAAAACATAAAAACCAAAAATATTTTTGCTTTGTTTTTCTTTGTTCGTTCTTTTGCAGGTGTATGCGCACTCGTTCCACGTCATATCAAGAGCCCGAGCCTCTCGATCACTTAGACATGGCCGGTGTACCACCTCCAAAAATAATAACAACAACAACCCACCTTTCAACAACATGAACAATAACAACAACAATGAGCCCCTTCCGGATAATCGCCCGATGATTGAACTGCTACAAGCTCATGTAGATGGCAACACGGATCCAATTGCTATACCACCAATTGCCGCCAACAACTTTGAGCTAAAATCAGGCTTTATCCAGATGGTCTCCGCTCAACCATTCTTGGGACGAACCATTGATGATCCACACGACCATATCAAGAGATTCTTGCAACTCACCAACACGGTCAAGTTCAATGGTGTTCCACAAGAGGTTATAAGGTTACAACTTTTTCCCTTTTCTTTAGAGGGACAAGCCCGGCATTGGCTTGCTAAAGAACCGCCACAGAGTATTATCTCGTGGACGGATTTGGAAACAAAGTTCATCAATTACTTTTTCCCACCCTCTCGTACTACCGCTTTGCGGAATGAAATCATAAATTTTGAACAAAAGTACGATGAGTCGTTCAGTGAATCTTGGGATCGTTTTAAAGATCTTTTAAGAAAATGCCCACAACATGGTTTTACCAAAGTACATCAAATTAATACTTTTTACAATGGTTTAAGCATGAGTGACCAAGATTCACTAAACAGTGCCTCGGGGGGTAATCTTTTGGCTAAGACTTCCAATGCTGCTTGGGACATCATTGAGAATAAATCTCGTGTGCAAACCAAGAGTGTTCGGACCAATGTTGCTAGTGCTAGGACTAGTGACAGCGACAAGCGATTGGACAAAATCACTACGCTTCTTGAATCGCTTGTCACCCACACCGTCAGCAATAACAACAGCAACAACGCTAAAAACGCTCAAGTTAACGCTGTCAGCCAACCTTGTGAGATATGCGGTGGTCCTCACTCTTACACCACTTGTACCGCCACCCAAGATTACCCTGCAGAGAATGTGAATGCAGCTTATGGCACCTATCCTCAACCTGCTTATCAAGCTAGACCTCAAGGTGACCGTAACTTGCTGAGCTACCGTTCTAACAATTATCTTTCCCCACCTGGTTTTCCTCCAACCAACTCAAACCAACAACAAAACCTCAATCGCCCTCCTCAACAACAACAACAACAACCTCGACAACCATACATACCTCCTCACAAGCAGCAACAACCACCTCAACGTAACAACCAAGTTTACCAACAACCTGCTTATCAACCACCCACATACAATGCTCCTCCAAACCAACCCACTGCATTACACCAAGAGGTCGCAACCTACATGAGGACCAATGATGTGATCGTGGAAAATCTCCAACAGGAAGTGCGAAACTTGAAAGCAGACTTGGTCAAACAAGGGAACGATTTGAGAGCCGACATGAGAAACACGTTGGATAGCCAAACTAATGATCTGAGGAACATGATGACTAGTTTCTTCCAAGGTAATCAACCCTCTCCTTCGGGTACTCTTCTGAGTAATACCGTTGCGAATCCAAGAGGGGAGATGAAACCAATCACCACTCGAAGTGGCAAAGGTACCAAGGAACCTGAGCTTCCTATACCTCCACCGGTGGTTGTGACTAAGGAGAACGAGTCACCTGCTCCTATTCCTCATCCTTCTACTTCCCCAATTTCTCCACCTCTTCCTTCTACCCCTCCTCCACCCAAGGATGTGAGTGATCCTATTCTCCCAAAGCCTTCCTCTTCTTCCAACATACCTTATCAATCTAGGTTGAGGAAAGAGAAGCTCAAAAGCAAGGACGATATTTAGGTTTCGAACTTCCTTAAAATGTTCAAACAACTGAATTTCAATATCTCCTTCGCTGAGGCTCTCGCTCACATGACCAAGTATGCGAAAATGTTTAAAGATCTTCTGAGCGACAAGGAAAGCTCCTCGATATTGCCAACACCCAACTTAATGAGAATTGCTCTGCAGTGCTCTTAAGGAAATTGCCAACTAAGCTTGGTGATCCGGGTCGTTTTCTTATTCCTTGCAATTTCCCGGGAGTAGAGAATTGCATGGACCTAGCCGATCTAGGTGCCAGTATCAATATTATGCCTCTAAGCGTTTGGAAGCAATTATCTCTCCCAGAGCTAGTCCCCACCAAAATGACTTTGGAATTGGCTAACCGTACGGTTGCTTATCCAGTGGGGATAGCCGAAGACGTCACTGTAGGAGTCGACAAATTCACCTTTCCTGCTGATTTCGTTGTCGTCGACTACCAGATGGACCCTCGTGTGCCACTGATTGTTGGTCGTCCATTCTTGAGGACCGGTCGCACTCTCATTGATGTTGAAGCCGGTGAGCTTATCATGAGAGTGGGTGACGATAAAGTAGTCTTCAACATGGGAAAGCTTTCTAAACAGCCTTATTCATACGAGAGTGTTAATTGTATTGACGTTCTTGATGAGGCTTGTGAAGAACACTTCAAAGATGCTTGTAAAAGTATTCCTACCTCTCTTCCCAATGTTGAGACCGTTTCCTCTATCGACTCATCACTATCTCTATTTGGAGAAAGTGATATCCTTTGGAAAGATTTGGAAGCCACCATGGGAGATGTGAATTTAGACAAAGACGATTCTACTACCAATTGGGATGAAGATCTCCGCCTCATTGAAAACCTTCTCAAAGAAGACAATCCTTCTCCTCCATCTCCCACGGTCATTGCTATCGATACTCCGACTTCGAATACGCCTCCCGTCGAAAATCCTCCGGATTTAGAACTTAAGGAGTTGCCGCCCCATCTTGAGTATGTATTCCTTGAAGAAGAGAAGAAGTCGCCAGTAATCATCGCTAAGGACCTAAAAGAAGAAGAAAAAGCCCGACTTATCACCGTGTTGAAAGATCATAAGAAGGATATTGCTTGGAAGATTTCTGATATTCGTGGAATTGATCCTCACTTCTGCACACACAAAATTCTCATGGAGAACGACTTTAAGCCCACAATTCAAAGCCAACGAAGGGTGAATCCAAAAATACATGACGTCATCAAAACAGAGGTTATCAAACTTCTTGATGCGGGTATGATTTACCCTATTTCGGATTCACCATGGGTTAGTCCAATCCATTGTGTGCCCAAGAAGGGCGGAATAACCGTTATTCCCAATGAACACAACGAGTTAATTTCCACTCGTCTCGTTACTGGGTGGAGAGTTTGTATAGACTACCGCAAACTCAATGATGCCACGAGAAAGGATCATTTCCCTCTACCTTTTATGGACCAAATGCTTGAACGTTTAGCGGGTAATGAATATTACTGCTTTCTTGATGGGTTCTCGGGTTATTTTCAAATACCCATCGATCCCCAAGATCAAGAGAAGACAACATTCACTTGTCCCTATGGCACTTTTGCTTACAAAAGAATGCCTTTTGGCTTATGCAATGCCCCTGGGACTTTCCAAAGGTGCATGTTAGCTATCTTCCATGACATGGTTGAACAAACCATGGAAGTCTTCATGGATGATTTCTCGGTCTTCGGGGATTACTTCTCTTCTTGCCTTGCCAATTTGGAACGTATGCTTAAGCGGTGCGAAGACACTCGCCTTGTTCTAAATTGGGAAAAATGCCATTTTATGGTAAAAGAAGGCATCGTGCTGGGACACAAGATTTCCAAAGCCGGTCTTGAATTAGACCGTGCTAAAGTCGATGTTATCGCCAAGTTGCCTCCACCTTCAACCGTGAAGGGTGTGAGAAGTTTTCTGGGTCATGCGGGCTTCTACCGTCGATTCATCAAAGATTTTTCTCAAATCGCTCGCCCGATGACCCACCTCTTGGAAAAAGATACTCCTTTTATCTTTTCCAAAGAGTGTCTTGAAGCCTTCAACTCGCTTAAAGATAAGCTAACTAAGGCACCCGTCTTGGTTACCCCTAATTGGGAGCTTCCCTTTGAGTTGATGTGCGATGCTAGTGATTATGCTATTGGAGCGGTTCTGGGACAAAGAGTGAACAAACACTTCCAACCAATCCATTACGCTAGCAAGACAATGACGGGGGCACAATTGCATTATACGACAACAGAAAAAGAGCTTTTAGCTGTTGTCTATGCCTTTGAAAAATTCCGCCCCTATCTTGTCCTTTCCACCACAATCGTGTATACCGATCATTCCGCGTTGAAGTACTTGTTGACAAAGCAAGATTCCAAACCAAGACTTCTTCGCTGGGTTTTGCTGCTCCAAGAATTTAAAATCGAAATTCGCGATAAAAAAGGAGTTGAAAACCTAGCCGCGGATCATCTCAGCAGACTTGAGGATCCTTACCAAGGGGATCATCCGAACAAAGACATCAATGATTCTTTTCCCTTGGAGACCTTAATGTCTATAAATTCGAATCTGATGAAACCCCGTGGTTTGCGGACTTTGCAAACTACTTGGCGGGTGGAATTCTCAAGGAAGGGTTGACGTCTCAACAAAAGAAAAAGTTCTTCACCGACATTAAGACTTACTTTTGGGACGACCCTTACCTATTCAAACAATGTGCCGACCTGATTATTCGCCGATGTGTTGATGGACCGGCAACCTCGGAAATCCTTGATGCTTGCCACAAAGGACCCACCGGTGGTCACTTTGGTCCCAACTACACCGCCAAAAAAGTATTTGATTCAGGATTTTATTGGCCCTCCATATATCGTGACGCTCACGATATGGTTAAAAATGTGATGTTTGCCAAAAACAAGGCAAGATCACACATAAAGACGAGATGCCTCAGAATTTCATACAAGAATGTGAAATCTTTGATGTTTGGAGTATCGACTTTATGGGGCCATTCCCTTCTTCTAAAGGAAACAAATACATCCTTGTAGCCGTTGACTACGTTTCAAAGTGGGTTGAAGCCAAAGCTTTACCTACTAATGACGCAAGGGTGGTTTGTAACTTTTTGAAAGCTCTTTTCGCTAGATTCGGTGTGCCTCGTGCCATTATTAGTGATCGTGGGACTCATTTTTGCAATGACCAATTCGCAAGAGTCATGGCTAAGTACGGTGTAAACCATCGTCTTTCCACAGCCTACCACCCACAAACTAATGGCCAGGCTGAAATATCCAACCGAGGACTGAAGCGAATTCTTGAAAGAACCGTGGGAGAGCATCGTGCCTCATGGGCTGATAAACTTGATGATGCTTTGTGGGCTTTCCGTACTGCTTACAAGACCCCAATCGGCTGTACGCCTTATCGTCTTGTGTACGGGAAAGCGTGCCACCTCCCCATTGAGTTGGAGCACAAGGCTTATTGGGCTTTGAAGTGGGATAATTTTGATATTAACAAAGCCGGTGACCTACGCAAGATCCAACTCAATGAGCTGAATGAACTTCGGAATGAGGCTTATGAAAATTCTTTGATCTATAAGGAAAGAACTAAGCTCATTCACGACTCCAAGATCAAAAACCGAGAGTTCCATGTTGGAGACAAAGTCTTACTTTTTAACTCCCGGTTGAAAATCTTTTCGGGCAAGCTGAAATCTCGTTGGTCCGGCCCATTCACCATTGCCCAAATTTTTCCATATGGTACTCTCGAGCTCGCTCAACCTAATGGACCTATTTTTAAGGTAAATGACCAACGAGTGAAGTTGTACTTTGGTGAGGACACCTCTCAGGAGGTGATTCCATCCCTCACCACGTTCCCCATGAACTAAATTTGGGTCGAGTCAGGCTCGTGACTCGGTTATCAAAAACAAGCGCTCCTCGAGAGGCAGCCCGAGTATCTATCCTTTTATGTTTTAACCTCCTAAGTGTAGGGGGACCTCTTTAGGTGTTTGTATTTGTGTGGTGATGTGATTACAGGGATAAGTGCACTCTCGGAAACTTTGAAGAACCGTGCTCCCATGTTATCCGAAATCCAGTTCTCCCTCTCAGCTATCGTGATTCAATTTTCTTCATACTCACATTTGAAATTGATCACTTTAGTCGTCTCTTCCTTAACTTGAGTTAACCAACGTGCACAATGTCATAAGTGTAGGGGAGACTTTTCCCACATGCTTAAACATTGAGGACAATGTTTATCTTAAGTGTAGGGGGACTTCTATCGAAGTTTTAAGTGGACTTTTCCATGAAAATGCCTTCATTTAACCGGAAAATCATATTTTTCAACATTTTTCAAATTTTTTATTAACTTTGGCCATTTAGTCGTAATTTTTAAATTTTTATCGTTGCTTTCGTATGTATATATCCCACAATAAAGTCAAAAATATTAATAAGTGGTGTAGCTAGTTTTGAAATCTTTGACATATTAGGCCCGTTGCGTTTATTTTGACTCAACCCGAATAGACTTATCCAAGTTTATTCTAGTTAGTATCCTTAACCATGTAGACCTTAATTGGTTTATTAGGCTAAGTATCCACGAGTCTCATTACTTGAGATTTTAAATTGTGGAGAACGAGAAATGATAGAGTCAATTATAAGTCGGTATTCTTGCGCAAGCTCATTTGGTGTAATTATTTTCCTATTCTCCCATCACTTGCTAATAATTTATCTACAATAAGTAAGGTCGTACGATTTGAAAAGTTACTTAGCCTCTAGCCCAAGATCGTTTAAAAGTTGCTCGGTAATGATAAGAGTTCATAGCCAAGGCATAACTTATGAAGCGGGGCGCGAAGATTGGCGAGTCCGAAAAGGCCCTAACAAGGCATGAGGATTCAATTTTATTGCTGAAGATCCCAAGTGATGTGAAAAGCATTATTCCTAAAATCAATATGAAGGATCAAGACTCACGACGAAAAGCAATCAACTCCCATAAAGATCATGGATAAGTCTATCCGAAAAGACCCTAACAAGGTATGAGGATAAATAGATCAAAGTCCGAAAAGGAGGCGGATCGTTGTATCTCAAAATCCCAATTAGAGATTGAAGAAATAATCATGAAGTCGTGGTCAACAAAGTTGGAGTACCCCTCAAAAGTCTCCAAGTGAAGAAACTCTATTATGATGAGAAGACCATTATCTCAAGAACGACTCTCGAAGATATGAAGTATGAAGTACATGCCAAATATCGGCCCGAGAAAGGTCTCAAATCGTGAACCGAGTTATGCCAAGATATGAACTTTTTGATATCCCGAGAAGCAGTTTTAAGAGATTTTGTCCTTTAGCTAACTATTGATCAAGTCGTCCCACTTTGCTTTCAGCCTAAATAAACTATCGAAATAAGTCCAAAAATGCATCTTCATGATCATTCTAAGACAAAAATAAAATATAAGAGATACACCTAGGAATAAGGGAGTTTAAGCATATAATTAAGCCATGTGTGTAAGTGTTTGATTTGCTAACTTATAATAACAATGATCTCGTTTTCAAGCTTAGTTTGGGGAAAGTGAAACTTGAGGGTGATAAATCTTCGCAGCACCAAAGCCCTAATGTAAGTCCTTGATTTCTTGGCAAGTTATTTCCATATAGCTATTTTCAAGTGAAAATGGTTTTCTATCCTTTTGTTTGCTTTAAAGTTTTAATTTCTCTTAGAACTTTAATTCTTGTTTAATAGTATGTTAATAAGGCCAAAGTTGATTGATTATGAGAAAAGTGTAAATTTGCTTTATCACTAAGCATTGCATGAGGGCATGGCAATGGTTAAGTGTAGGGGATTTGATAGGTGTGTAAACACCCATCCTTTTACCACTTAATTCTGGCTAAAACGAGACCAAAACACGTATTTAATATCATTTGTTTGGAATTATGCGTGGTTTTTGTGTTTATTGTGTTTTCAGAGCTAACCGGATGAATATTAAAGAAAACATGGGATTGCATGGGTTTTATCAAGGAAAAAGACTAAAGACGAAGTCTATTGTCCAAGAGATGCAAAAGATTTGAAGTCAATGGGCCTATTTGAAGATTTATCGAAGAAAAGGACCAAAGATGGAAGATTTACATATGTCGAAGAAACTCAAGTCTATTTAATGAAGAAATTAAAAGACGAGTTGAATTTAATCGACGACAAATCCCGAATCAGAATCGAAAACGTCAACTTTTCTGAAAAGACGAGAAGACAAGAAGAAAGGGAGAAAGCCCACTCACCAACCAACCACTAGGACTATATATAGTTTCTTCCTTCACATTTTTAGGAAGTTACCTTTTTTCTTTTTCCCAGTCTCTTTGGTTCGTAGCTTCACCAACACCATTAGGGTGTTTGGTGATTTTTCATTTTTCCTTCAATCTTGTAAGTTTCAATCATTACTCTTGTTTACTTTTACATTAATCTTTCAATTCCAATCTTTCTATCCATCTTGTTCTTCATAATCTTTTTATTGCAAGTTCTTAAGTTTTTATTTGATTCAAGTTTGATCTTAAAAAGTTGTTGAATTTGTGTTTTTATTGTTGGGATTTGTTGGTTATGATATTTAAATGATTATTGGTTGATTTGGTAAAACCTTTTTGAGTAATTTGTGATTTGATTCGAAAACACGTTCTATTGTTCCTGTTTCTGTTCTTCAGTTTTGAACTTTCCGAATAGAGCTTACATTCCGAATAGACCACTTTTTAATTTCCTTATTCGGAATATTTTAAACATTCCGAATAGTGTCGTTTTTCCGCATAGAAATATTTTTCCGCATAGGACTTTATTTTCCGCATAGGCCAACATTCCGAGTAGGGCATTCATTCCGCATAAGCCATTACTCCGAATAGGGGTCACTTTCCGATTAGAACCTGTTTTTCCGCATATGGGTATTTTTCCGAATAAGTCCATTTTTTCCGAGTAAGCAAATTTTATTCCGAATTGCCAGTTTTTCCGCATAGACTTATTTTCCGTATGGAGCACAATATTCCGAACTGAAACATTCCGCATAGAGCCAACTTATTCCAAATAGGACATTTATTCCGAATAGGGCTTTTATTCCGCATAGTTATTTTACTCCGTATAAGGTATTTTCTATTAGGGTATTTTTCCAGTACTGTTTGATTTAATTTCTTTTTCAAGTTTTACTTTTTAATTGTTTTAAGTTTAAGTCTTTCTTTACTTTATTCATTTCCCTGTTTAGTAGATTAGAAAACCAAACCCACTTTTTGTCACCAAGAACAAACATTCCACTTAAGGCTGAGATCAATTCGAGAGGATTCCGAGAATTATTTTGAACCCAGCAAAATCTCAAGTATCAGTTAGCAAGGATTTAATTAGATTTGTTCATTTTCTAAATAAAAGATAGTTTGTATTTTTAAGAATCCTCCTTGTACTTAGTTTTTATTCAGAAACTTGAATACTAGAGTAGATATCAAGTTTAGGGGAGGATTGTTAGGAATAAAATTAGCTAAGTCACTAGGACGTTGACAAGAGGAACTTGGACGCTCACAAGAGTAAACGAGGCGCTGACAGATGAGCACTGACAAGAAATATTCAAGCGCTGACAAGAAGATGTTCAACCACTGATAGGAATACTTAGTCTACACGTTTTAAATTTGAAGTAAAGATATGATCAATATTGTATTTTCTATAATTATCTTTACCTAGAATAGTTGATAGGTAGACCTTTGTACACGACTCCTTGTGTTATAAAAGGAGGTCGTAGGGTTCATAGTTACACATCAGTTTTAATAAGTTTTCACAAGTTTTACAACTTTCATTGTACGCAAGTTTCATTATCAATCAAGAGTGAAAGTTTGGTTTACATTGTTTGTTTGTTCTTTGTTCTAAGTGTTAATTCAGCATAACACTTAGTTTGTTTAATACACAAAGTTTCTCTAAGTGTTAATCTTGATTCAATCTCGTTTAACACAAAGCTAATCGATCTAAGTTTAGGATCAACAACAAGTGGTTTTAGAAGGTTATGTGTTTTTCTCTTGAATATCTTCAAGATTTGTTGTAACTCCCACTTACTTTTATAAGTAGAGATAATTTTCTAAATGCTAAGTATTTTAAAAACAATAAATTGTTCTTAATAGAGAGAATTCAAAAACACATTTTAAATTCTTATCTCAAGTTTTTTAATAGTATGCTTCATAAGATATTAGCAAATTAAAGAAATCTAATCAAGACATATCGGGACTACTCTCAAGCACCCTAATTAGGGTTTGTAGTAAAAACCCTAATTCTTGCATCACATTATAACCAATAACCTTAGGAAAGGTTTGTGTTACGTCAAGCTAGGAGGAACACCAAAACTACAATCGTCAAGCTAGGAAGTGTAGGAAAATCGAAAAAACCAAAAATTTTTAGGATTTGATTGGTTTGAGTGGAACAACTGAAAGTCCCTAAATAATTAGGGGTTTGATTTGTGGGTTTCCTTGAATACCTTCTAGGTTTGAACTATATTGAATGTATCAATGACACATGAAATTTTTTAACCTCGATAGATCTTGTAGGTAGACTAATTAAAGTTATCATGAATCAAACTATATGAATATAGTTTATTTCAACTCATATGACATACCATAATAATTTGGTATTCTATTTGTATTGGAATTATGAGACTACATCAGAATTCCATAGATAACTTAATTCTCTTTGTATTAAATACTTGTCAATTGGGTCATGTGTCAAATTACAATAACAATACCTTAAATCCAAGTGCATGCTATAATGTATAATTCTTGGATGATGCGAGAACCATGTGTTTACAAAAAGACAAAGGAGTTCAAGAATTATATGTCCATTTGTTTACAAGAAAACAGACCATATCAAGTATACATTATAAGTATTTGAATAATTCAAATATCTTATGTTTATGTGTTAACTGTAGATACTTTATGTTATAAGTCGGTGAGTAATTCAATGACTTTATAATTATATGTTATCAAGAAAAACATAATTATGCTAACTAAAGTAATCATGAACGCAACCTCTTCAGTTTAACAGTAATTTAAAGTTAATTTATATACTTCAATTTATGGTTATTATATCTTAACCATAATTTTATTTACTAAGCATGTAGTAAAAATGTTGAAGTAGCTTTTCACTATATCATGACATTTGAATGTAGTAGGGCAACAAACATCTTGTGTATTTAAGTCCTAGTAGAATTATTAGCTTTCTTACCTTGAGGGTAAGTGAAACCAATTATATGTTGTTCCTTGCACACACTTAAAGATTTCTCCCACTTGTGTAAGACACAACATCATATTATGAAGACAAACAACACAACATGTATTTGGTTGTGTAAACAATATGATTATGTCATGGATATTATAAGTAGACTTAGAACCATAAAGTTTAATAAGGAATTGTGGATTATTATTCTATAGACAACGTTTCAGAAAATGACATCAAAAGGCAACGTGTTATCTTATAGAATAAAATGCAATTTTCCTTTAAGCAATGGTCGTTCATATTTGGAAGGTAATTAAATTATTTCAAAGCGAGTTCAAAATAATAGGGGTGACTAACAAGAAATTAAATCTTGTAGCTCCTAAAGAAATTGAAAACTATTACATAGATATTATTTCAGTAATAAACCACAATGCCCCCACTGGATTTGTCAACACAATAAATGTTACGTCACAAGTAGAAAGCACATAGCAATTTATTGACTTCCTTATCTCTAAAAAATGCCTACAAGTATACATTTACTTAGGTATTGAGAAAAGTATATGAAAATCTACTTGTGTAGATGAGGGACTAGCCATTCATGCTTTCAATTAACTTGATTATTTAGCATGCAATTTCTCCTTTATCATCTACATGGTCACAAGGGTATTTAGCACTTTAAGGAATAACAAGAGTCCAAGAAAGATCTCTAGCGAAATGCTAGTAAATTATTTTCTCTTTGCGTTTTAAACTCATACATCGTGATAAGTGCAAGATGTCATTTATTTTGGTAGCTATAGACTCTAGATACAAAAAATACGTTATCTTTCAAATATTTCAGAACCGGATTAGGATAATGAAATATTAAAAGTGAGTTTAAATGCAATCGATAACGATTCGATTATGGTCCTATCTTGTTCTTGTCAACTAATGAGAAGAGATAGGAGTGAGTCTCGCTCTTCTTACCAGGAAAAGAGACTATATGTTTTCTATAAGAAAACAACTTTAGTTTATGAATTATGTTGCAATAACATAATTAATCGAACATAGAAAGTTCAATTTAGTATTTTCGATAATTAAATTCTTAACAGAATTAACTACCCTATTAATTACTAATAAGACTAAGATCCTACTTGTCCTGCCACTCAATATTAGAAGGTCTGACCAACCAATAATAAGTAGGGCAAGAGGTAAGCGTCGAACGTTAATTGCATTACAAGTGCAACGCTTAGAATTTATGAGATGATTCATGAAGTTTATTGTTGTAGAGTGTTTGGATGGGATGTTCTCACAACTCAAATGAGTACTAATGAAGATCTCAAACAAACTTGTTCTACATGTAATAAAGTTATGAGTATGTTTCATCTCATCTTATGCCCCGGGTTTCGAATCTGACCGGTAACTCAACTTAAGTCGTACCAATCTAAAGCATGCAATAATTGGCATAGATCTGACTTATGACAAAAATCGCCTAATTCGCCTAGGTCTGAACAGATGACGAAAAACAACTACAAGTGCTTTTAAATTCGACGGCATAAACTTAAAAATTCAAATAAGTATCACATAAGTTTTGAAAACAAATGTGAAAAGCGTGTTAAAAATGAATGCAATCATATTTTTAGCACAAGTTAACAAAACTTTTTGTTAACTTTTGTTTAGGCGTGTTTACCGCGGGGAAGAATTAAAGAATGATCAAACCCTATATCCTACTCTTCATGCGCCCGAAGGCACAAGTGATTGGGATAATTATCATATGAATGTCGAAACATCTAAATGGAACGGGAAAACATTAAAGATCATTCAAACCATAGATAGCGTGACTAAAACACGTAGTGTAATAGCAAGTCTATCATTAGTAAAGCACAAAACGGTGATGTTTTTAAGTATTACAAGATAATTAAATTTTGCAAACCACGTCGTTGGGAAAATGGTTTATGAGCCATCATTACGGTATGTAAGCCCAACTTGGGTGACAATATAAAAATTAGCTTATAATAAAACCAAGTTTCATAGATCTTATGTCAATATTAAGATTTGCTCAAAAAACACGTTTTAACAACTAACACATAGCCGATTCGCAAGGAAAATACGTGTACTAATATGACATACTTTTAAAGCTACTTTCGATATAAGTAGAGATCCGTTTTTATGATTCCTAGAATCTGGTATTATTAAGTTTTGCAATTCATAATGGAAAACAAATAAGCACATAAAAACATACTAGAAAAGGGGTAGAAGGTGAAGACATGCTCTATATGAAAGGAGTAACATATAAGATCCAAGCCTCGAATGAGTCTTCCCCAAATTGAGGACCAAAGACCCTCATCAAGTTTTCGAGCAAGGTACTTGATGACTTGCATGAATCACAAAAGTGATATGCTAAAGTCTTTGACGGGTAATAAAAACATTCGTAATTTATTAGCCAATTCAATTAACCTACCTACTTTTAATAGATCAAGATTAAAACTTTATGGCAAGAATGCATGTTATTGCCATAGAAACATAAAATAAAAGAGGTTTTAAGCGGATCAAGCGTGTTCATTTTATGTGTAACCCATGAATTCTATACGAATTGACTCGTGATGCCACTGTTGGTATTTTGAATACTAGTTAAACCATTAACTACGAGTACGTAACAGAATTGATCCAGTATAACATACATGATTAAACACATAATAAAAACAATTTAAAACCAACCTTAAATTAATTAAATAAATCATTTAATGCGTCTTGATCTTGATCTTAAACTTTAACATTAAAATTACCGTCTCCATCGTTTGCTCACACGACACGTCAAACGAACACACCACGATGCTAGTGGTAACTTCACTTCTCTAACAACTTGTGTAGATATCTTGTAACTAGAAACCCTAGATCCAAAACATTAAGTGGGATTATGTCAGGATCGGTTTGTAGAACGTTACAAGATTAAAAACCATAAATCACATTTACCTTAATTAGGGTTTATGTAGTCGACAAACCACAAGGGTCCAAAACAAAGGACTAAAATCTTGACACGAGGATCAAGGGTTTAGTATTAGGTTTAGAAACTTCAGAAGGGTTGGAGGAATTTTGTGAACAGAAATTCGGTTTTGGTGGAGAACAAGGGACGAAATTTATGAGGTGTATGGAGGGTATTTATAGCCTCTCCACCTCCTTAGATTTCTTGGTCCCACTCCAAGTTAAGGCCCATAAGATATTTACTTACCGTATTGGCTAAACAAAAAATCATCTAGAATCCCTTAATGATATATTCAGCCGATCATAGCCGTAGGGTTTTCTAGAATTGATTTTTAATCCCTCAATTTAATTAAACGCTCTCACAATAAATTAATTAAAACCCGTAATTGATTTAACCACCATTAATTAAATATATAGTGAAGTTTTATTAAACGTTTAATTATAAATAAAAAACGTATAATAAAAGTGTGTTCTCCGTATTGAGTGTGTGCCCCCGATAGGCTCACGCATTTCCGATTGCTAAACGATCGCATATCCCGACAGGTACCACCAAAAGCACTTTCGATGAGGTCAATAACGTTTATATACACAATAGCGACATGACTCAGAAAACAATTTACGATCAAAATAATAAATCGAAGATTATTACTTAGAAAATGAATGATTTATAAGGTTTACTTTGTTGAATGTTGGGTTTTATTGTGTTAGTGAGGGCAATTTTAGTTTTCGATGAAAGGTATTTATGAAAAATGCTTAAAATTTTATAAAAATACATTAAAATCTCATTGTTTTTGTCAAGCCATTGGGGGTGTTGCCACCCATACTTTGTGAATGGATCCACCCTTGTCCAGAACTTGATCAAGGCAATCACATATTTAGTCCAACATAGATGCTGTCAAGCAGATGTAATTCGTAAAACCATAAAACTAGAAAAAATGGATACATATAGATTAAGGATGAGTTTTTTAGGATTTTTTTTAATAGCATACCTCTATGGAATAAAATATATCATGTGGAAACATTATTAGGAAACTTCATTGTCATATATTCTGAAAAAATCTATTAAACTAAAGTGTCATATATAAGAAAATCTAAGAAACATTTAAGTAAAGTTAGGCTTGTTATTGGACCTGATTTATTGGCATCTACATTCTTGTACGTTATCAGGTGCATATAATTTTTTTTATGAATATCGAGAGTTCCGATTATGGGTGATCATGAGGTGGTTTCAGATAGTTTTTATATAGATCCAAAAGTTACGCTATAAGTTTTTAAAAACCAAATTTGGAACCAAAATTTTTGCTTGGTTTTACTGGTTCTTGGTTTTTTCTACTATTTTTTCACTAGATGTCATATCTTCTACAAGTTTGACATCTCTTTCACAAACTATTGCTGCGTGAATGTAAACAGATATTATAAGAGAATCTCATGATTATTTGTGGGCTAAAATGTAAATATGAAGTGAGAAATTTCTGAGGATAATTTTAGTTGTTAATTTAAATTCTTTAAAGGATTTGTCAATAACAACAAGATATATCATGAATTTAGATATCCAAAACTTGCGATGATAGATATCCAAAATTTAGAATAAATTTTTTGTATCTACGAGTACCCTAAATTTCAGATTAAGAAGTATTTACGTAACACTAATAAGGTTCGGGTTCATCTGGAAAAATCTTAGTTATGTTTATGTTATACCTATTTTTTATAAGCCTATGTTATACCTACTATTTTAGTTAAGTTTTAACATTTTAAATATACGAAATTTATATTACGAGATAAACATCCACCGGGTTCTCGTAAACTCCGAGTACCCACCTAGGTCCACTCCTGAGCGGAACACATATAAAGCCTGGTATTCTTTGGGTGGACTACTTCAAAACATCTTCAAAACTAATCAAAAGTGGCAGTTAAATTTTGAATTCCAACAATATGATCCTAATTAATAAAATACTAAGGGGAAGTTTGGTATGTAGGGTTTGAAAGATTAGGCTCATTCATTTACCAAACTCATTGTTTGGTACACACACATTTAAAGTTAAATAGTAAATCCCCACCTTATCTATGGGTTTCATAAAATTATATTATTTCAAGCATATTTTTTACTTTAATAAATTTATCAACCATTCATTTCTTAATTTTTTATTTCAATAAATTTAACAACCATATAGTATTATTTAATTATTGAAATACAAAATTATTTATTATAAATTAAATGAATATAAAATAAACTAATTTGATATATTTTCTCTTTTCAAAACCAACATTAAATCTAAATTTTATCCAATTCTAACCTCTTAGTTTATAAACCCACACTCAAAGTAAAACCCGACTTCAAACCAAACGGAACTTAAGATTCTAAAACGGAGCTATTAGTACTCTTGCCACTCTTTAAAACTATTAATAAGCACTTGCTCAACGATAAGTTGCTAACATCTATTTCAAATTTCAACAACTAACAAAGCGAAAAAAACTCAATTCTAAAGGTGTGTTTGGTTCAAATTGGGTAATTGAAAAAGGAAAGGTAGTAATAATAAAAGGGAAAAGGAATGGGTATTCCCATTCCATTAATAGTGCATGTTTCATTCTATTTAATCATTCCCATTATCCTTTCGTAAGTAAATAAAAAATTTTATCATTATCAAACCTAGATGCATACTTTTCACACATTAGTGACTAGATTGTCCAATATTTCATACAAACACTTTACAAAATACGTGCTAGATCACATAAAAAAGTAAATGAAAAATTTATCATAAGACTAGAAATCATATGAGTTCCATGATAAAATGATAGAAACTACTGGGATCAATTAAGATCGTGAGTAGATTAATCAAGGAACTGGAATTCTCAAGCAATAAGAAACAAAGAATTGAGGTTCAATGAACTATCAATGATGAAGTTTTTACTTTACAAGTGAATTTAGAGAGAAAGAGTAATTTGTTACAATTTTAGACAAATGACAAATGGGATAAAGACAACTATTTATAGGAACATGAAAGGTAGAACTAGTAGAAGGAATTTGGTGGGAAAAGTTGTTAGAGGAGTTTGTTGTGGAGAAAGTCACGTGCACCTCATGTGTGGTGATGAACCCACATGTAACTCGCGTGCCAACAACTAGCTTCCTATCAATCCACCCTTCGTAAAACATTCTTGTCCTCAAGAATGGGTTGTAAAAGTAGGAAACTTCTCAAAGAGTTTTGCTAGAGGTTCCCAGGTAGCATCTTCTACTATATCATTAGTCCGTTGCATGAGGCCATAAGCTTCCACATCATTTCTTCTTTTCACCATTTTCCTGTCTAGAAGCTTGAAAGGTTCCACCGTTAACATTCCAGATGGACCACAATTGGGTAAGACCACTAATTTACTAACTGTTGGTGCCTCTTTACACACTTTCGATTGACAAACATGGAAGACATTGTGAATTTGCACATGTGCATGTAGGCTTAACTTGTATGCAACTTCCCCAATCCTTTCAATGACTTGGAATGGACCAAAACTTTTAGGAGAATACTTGTTTGGCTTCCCTTGCCTCACAATAATCTTCCTGTGGGGTTGTAGCTTGAGAAAGACCCAATCACCAACTGCTAATACTCGGTCAGTACTTCTCTTGTCATCTTGTTGCTTCATTCTATTTTGAGCGCTCTCCAAATGAAACTTCAAACGTTGAATAGCGTGTTCCCTAGCCACCAAGGTCCTGTCAACTGCATCCAACCTACTTAAGCCCCCCATATATGGAACATGGATAGGAGGTTGGCCATAAACTGCTTGATAAGGGGTAGTCTGAACTGTAGTATGAAAGTTGGTGTTATACCACAATTCAGCTAATGACAACTATTTAGCCCACTCTTTAGGCTTCTCAACATTCATACATCTCAAATAAGTTTCCAAACACCTATTTACTACCTCAGTTTGGCCATCTATTTAGGGATGGTAAGTTGTAGACTTAAGCAGTTTGACTTGTAAAAGCTAAAATAACTCCTTCCAAAAGTTACTAAGAAAGACCTTGCCCCTATCTGACATAATAGACCTTGGTAGACCATGTAGCTTGTACACTAAATCCAAAAAGATTTGTGCAACATGAGCAGCTGAGAATGGATGAGACAAAGCCATAATATGTCCATATTTGGTCAATCTATCCACCACCACAAAAATAACTGTATGGCTTTGAGACTTGGGTAATCGTTCTATGAAATCCTTAGAGATACTCTCCCATACCCTATTAGGAATGTATAAAGGTTGTAACAGACCTAGATAAGCTGCCAAATCAGGTTTATACCTCTGACAAATCACACATTCTTGGACATATTATTTGCCTGCTTCCTCATTCCCTTCTAGTATAACAAAGAACATATTTTGTGAGTAGTGACCTTAACCCCAAAATTTCCCCCTACTAAACTATCATGAATATAAGCTAGGATGTCCAACCTAAGTTGTGCATCCATGGCCACTACTAGATTGTTTTTCCTCAACAACTGATCACAAACCCAAGCATAATGTTTCTTAGACTGCTGACCATTCTTCAACTGAGTTACAATGAAATTTAGCTTGTCATTAGCTTCCCAACTAGCAACCACTTTAGTAACCAATTCAAGTGGCATAGTTACCACCATAGTAGCCATTAAGTGACTGTCATTTGGTACTCTAGACAAGGCATCAACAATAGCATTATCCACTCCCTTTTTGTACATGACTGAGTTTTGGAAGCCATTCCATTTGAGCAGTTGTTAAAAGCCTTTGATCCAATAGATACTTGAGGCTATAGTGGTCTGTCTTGATAATAAAGTGCCTATCCAAAAGATAACCCCTCCTATTTTCCAATGCTAACATGACTGCCAAAAAATCTTTCTCATAAGTAGATAAGGATTGGTGTTTTGGGGCCAGTGCCTTTCTTAAGAAAGCAATGGGATGACCCTTTTGTTGCAAGACTTCACCCACACCTATACCAGATGCATTTGTCTCAATTTCAAATGGAATAGTGAAATCTGGTAAAGTCAATATTGGTGCTCTACTCATTGTTGTCTTGAGTGTAGTAAATGACTTTTGTGCTTCTTCAGACCACTTATAAGAGTTTTTCTTCAAGAGTTGTGTCAAGGGTCTACTCAAACTAGCAAAATCCTTGATAAATTTCCTGTAGTATCCAGTAAGCCCAAGGAATCCTCTGAGTTGCTTAATATTAGTAGGAATAGGCCATTCTTTCATAGAAACTATTTTAGCAGGATCAGTAGCCACCCTTGTGAAGAAATCACATGACCCAAGTACTCCACATGACTTGTACCAAAAACACACATACTTTTCTTGGCAAAAATTTTATTCTGTCTCATAGTCTCTAGCACCATAGTCAAATGTTGGATATGCTCAGCTACACTTTTGGAATAGATCAAGATGTCATCAAAAAACACCAAAGTGAATTTTCTCAAGTATGGTTTGAAAACATCATTCATCAAAGACTGAAAAGTAGAGGGTGCATTTCTGAAGCCAAAGGGTACGACCAAAAATTCATAATGCCCCTAATGGGGTTTAAAAGCTGTTTTTGCTTTATCATCCTCAAACATTCAGATTTGATGATAGACTAATCTTAAATATAGCTTAGAAAATATCACAGCCCCATGCAATTCTCTATAAGCTCATAAATAACTGGAATTGGGAACTTATCTTTCACAGTGAGCTTGTTAAGTTGCCTATAGTCAATGCATATTCTCCAAGTGTTGTCTTTCTTTTTCACCATAACAATTGGAGAAGCAAAGGGGCTATGGCTAGGCTTAATCACTCCTGCTTCTAACAACTCCTGAACCATTGCTTCAATAGCATCCTTCTGTACTAGTGGGTGCCTATATGATCTGATATTAAATGGTGAATCACCTTGAACCAGTGGAATTCTATGATCATGAGCTCTCTTAGGTGGTAAGTCTGTAGGCATAGCAAACACATATTCAAACTGGCCCACAACCGGTGACAGTTCATCTTGATCTAGAGCACACTCAGTATTCATCAGGCTTAAACCAGTGTTTGGGTAAACACACATCATAAACATTTCAGCCTGTGAAGAACCAGTCATTTGTTGCATTTGTCTCTTGCCCATTTTCCATTGAATTCTTGATTTATGAGTACCCCTTAAAACCATCTTCTTTTCGTTATACACAAATTCCATTTTAAGGTCTTTGAAGTTCATGTGAATGTCACCCAAGGTTGAAAACCACTGAATGCCCAAAACCATGTCACATCCACCCAATGGCAAAAACATGACATCTGTGGTAAAAATTTCACCTCTGAGTTTCCAAGTAAACCTTTTGCATTCACTTTCACTCAACAATTTTTTTACCACCAGCTAGTGTCACACACAAGGGAAAAGTCTTGTATATACTGCACCCCAACCTTTTGGCCAGAGTGATATCTAAAAAGTTACGAGTTGATCCTGAATCAACCAAAATGTAGAGTTCATGATTGTTTGTAAACAATCCTACCACCCTTAGGGTTTGAAAAGAGTAAACAGTTGACATTCACACTTGTGCCCTGGAACAAACTTCTTATCACAATAAAAGCACTCAGTCTTAGCCCTTTTGTCTTGATACTCTTTTTGTGTCAGTTGCTTCCAATAGGGAGTGTTTGTTTTATGTCTTGCACTAGTATTGGTAGTAGGCACATGCAACAAGGGAGGTTTAGTAACACTAGTACTTGCAACATGACTACCAAACCTTGAATTGGGAGCAAAATTAGTACCATAAGCCTTATTCTTCTTCCTAACGGCTTCTAAGGTAGCTTCTTTAAAATTTGTCAACTTATAAGCTTCAACCAATGTCCTTGGGTTAAACATTCTCACCCCCATTACTAGTTCTGGTGGTAAGCCCCCAAGATAAAAGCTAACAACATGTTCCTCAGAAATGTCTACCCTACTCAACAAGGTATTAAACACATCCTGATAATGCCTAGCAGTTGTCACATATTTCACATTCCTAATCTGACTTACTAGATCATCATATACAGTTCCAAAATGTTGCAAAATACTAGCCTTGTACACATTCCAACTCACGTTTTCACCATTAAGTCTAATGAATTGTTTATGCCATAACAAAGGTGTATCAAACAAATGAATAGAGACCAATTTTGCCTGGTGGTGCTTTGGAATTTCATCAATGGCGAAGAATTGTTCACAGTTGTAAGTCCACCCTTTCACATCATCATCCGTGAATCTAGGGAACACCTTCGTCATCCGTGTGAAATGACTGTTATGTCTAACAATCCTACCACCACCACCAGTTACATGTTGTTGGATTGTGATGACATATAGTCCCGAGTCAGGTTGGAAAGTTTGACTCACGGGTGCTACTCGTATCCATCAGGAATGGATTAATACTTATACAATGTGCGCACGGCCCAAGAGACCTGGTAAGTCGCTGTCGTACATACGATTTATTACTTAACTATGTCCTCGTCGCACCGAGACAGGGTCATACCAGAATATAAGCTATCATGTAGATATATTCGCCTAAAGGGAAGGGATATACACTTACCTTGGTTATGCGATAAGGATCAAACTATTATGGGTCATTATCTCTACCTTTGGCCGCAAGAATAGGGAGCCCAGCTAGGACTCTCTCGAGTATAAAAGGAACCCCCATGGTTCCACAAAGGTACGATACACACAATACCCTAAACCCTAATATACTCAAATCGATTACTTACTCTCACGCTGGAGTCTAATCGTGGGTCACAAACCCACGGTAAGCCTAACGGTATCTGTTCTTAGTGCTAAGGGTCCTTAAACAAGTTTCACTTGGTGCAAGATCCGGAGTCCACAAGACCCCGAATTAAGCCTAATTCGGGTCAAGCTCGGTACATCCAACTTTTGTATCAACAAGTTGGCACCATCCGTGGGACCCTACACTAACTCTAAGCAATGACTAAAAATGGTGTGAACGAAGGCCATCGAAGATCCTCGACGGTAGATGGCCACATCATATCCGCGAATGTTACTCCTGGATCCGCCAGCGAGGCAAACAGTCGAGATGTGACAAATCCACCTCCCAGAGGAACGAATATACTATTCTGAACTCCCATACCTATTATCAAAGAAAGAAATGTGGGACAAGAGTCAGCTCAGCCTCCTCCTAATAAAGGTAAAAGGAGGATACCCCCCGCATCAGAAGAAACCAAGGAAGTAATCGCTACTAAGACACGCGCGATGGAAGAATATGTAGCGAATAATCTACAAGCCCTCATCCCACTAGTTGTCCAACACATGAAAAATCATAAGGTAACAAAAGGAAAGGAGTGCGCAGAACGCGGTCAATCCTTTGAGAGTGATCCATCGAGATCGGGTGATAACCATCCTACAAAGCACAGGCGTGAATATTAATCTTCAGACGACCTAGACTTCTCACAACCTTGGAGAAGAGCTAGAAAAATGCTTTCTCAAGACGCATACAGTATTACTCGGATACAAGATAGCGTCCTATTCCAACAAACGTAAAAACATACGATGGTACCTCAGATCCAGAAGACCACCTAAAAGTCTTCGAATCCCAAGCAGGTATTGAGCAATGGCCAGAACCTGTATGGTGCAATATGTTCAATTCTACACTTGTAGGAAACGCGTGGAACTGGTTTGACAGACTTCCGCCGTGAACAATTAATGGGTTTGAAGCATTGCGAAAAGCATTCAAAAGAAACTATGTGCAACAGAAAAGACATGATAGGAGTGCTGTATCACTCGCGAGAATTAAGCAGAACCAGGGTGATTACCTGGGGGACTTCTTAGAACGTTTCAAAATCGAATGTCTTCAAAGAAAGGAATGCCTAGAGATTTTAAAAGTATCTTGCTTCATGGCAGGTATACGCAACAATGATCTAATAAAAAAGCTAAATGAAAAAAACCCATAAACCTTTGATCGGGTACTACGGCGAGTAAGATCCTTCATATAGGGGGAATCAGTTGATTCAAAAGTAATACAAAACTCCAATGGTTATAGACCCCGTGACGCGCCTAATAAAGGGTCTAACAGATAAAGCAAGCCTAGAGGTCTTGACTACCAAGGAAATAAAAGAGAGGGACGAGCCAGCAACTTCAGGTTTAATCCCCTTAAGATAACCCCAAGGTAAATCCGTATATCAGAAGTCACGAAGTTCCCAAGACCATTGCCAATGACCACTCCGGTAGAAAGGCGCATTGGCAACAAGTACTGTGAATATCATTATGAGAAGGGACACACTACGAATGAATGCATTCAGCTGCAGAAACATATCGAGAATATGGTAAAAGAAGGCAAGCTAAAACATCTTGTCAAAGAAACTGCGGAGAATGGGAAACCAAAAACCACTACACAAATGTTTACATGGTAGAAGTATGGCAGCAAAGGACAAAGCAAAAGGTGAGCAAAAAATTCTCGAAAGGAGGAGAAATCTCCTCCCCCCCCCCCAGCGCGAGGAATGTGGCAAAAGGTCTGTTAGTGATAGAAATAAACATCGGTGAACACATTATACATTTTATGTATGTTGATGGGGGCCCATCAGCAGAAATAATGTATGAACATTGTTTCCTGAAACTCATCGCAGAAGTATGGAGCCAGATGGTACCTGCAACCTCACCGCTCATCGGATTCAGTGGAGAAGCGTGTGACCTTTGGGCCAACTAAAGCTAGTAGTGAAAGTGGGAAGAGACGAACATTCGAAAAAGGTCTCAATGAACTTCCTGATAATACGATCACCATCGTAGTACAACGGGATCATTGGGCGACCTGCCATACTAGCAATGCGAGCAGTACCTTCTACAGCCCATGGCATGATGAAGTTCCCAGTGAAGGGAGGAATCATAACGATCTTCAACACATTCATCGCACTTCCAGAGTGAAACACGATCGCGGAACCCCCTCGGGTTACAACAGAACCCAGGATAGATTTACCGCCGAACCTAAAAGTGGCAGTCCATCTACAAAATCTGGATCAAAAGATAACAATTGGAGGGACATTGTCTGACAAAGGAAAGGCTGACATGTGCCACCTCTTAAAGGATAACCTAGACATCTTCGCGTGGGAACCTAAAGACATGACGGGGGTACCAAGGTCAATAGCCGAACACAAGCTGCAAATCCGCGAAGGATATCCCCCGGTCAGGCAAAAGAAAAGAGGACAGGCTCCAGAGCGCAACAAGGTGATACTTGAGGAAGTGAAGAAGCTGGTGGATGCAGGAATCATGCGAGAAGTCTACTACCATGATTGGTTGGCTAACCTACTGATGGTTAAAAAACATGATGGCAGCTGGCGCATGTGTGTTGACTTCACAGAACTCCATAAAGCTTGTCCCCAAGACTGCTATCCACTCCCAGAGATAGATTGGAAGGTAGAAACGCTATGCGGATATCCTTTTAAATGCTTCCTAAACGCATACAAGGGATACCACCAGATACAAATGGCAGAGCAAGAAGAAAAAAAACAGCATTTCATACCAGTCAGGGTGTGTATTACTACACAAAAATGCCATTTGGACTTAAGAACATCGGGGCCACGTACCAGTGATTGGTTGATAAGGCATTCGAAGACTAAATTGGGTGAAATTTGGAGGTCTATGTTGATGACCTGGTGATAAAAAGTCACACAGAGGATGAAATTATCCGGGATATAGAGGAAACATTCTCAACACTTAGGAGAATAAACATGAAATTAAACCCAAAAAAGTGCACCTTTGGGGCAACAGAAGGAATATTCCTAGGATACATGATTGACCCCAATGGCATTAAACCCTGCCCGAAAAAGACAGACGCAGTCATTCAGCTTCAAATCCCAAAAACAAAAAAGGAAGTGCAATCGATAAACGGGAAGCTCGCAGGGTTGAACAGGTTCTTGTCCAAATTCGCAGAGAAATCGCTCCCTTTATTTAAAACACTCAAGAAATGTATTAAAAAGGGAGACCTCAATTGGACAAAAGAAGGTGAAAAAGCCTTCGAGGAACTAAAAACGCATTTAACGTCACTCCCTATGTTAGTCGCACCACGCCCAAAAGAAGAGCTGATAATGTACATGTCAGCTACACATGGAGCGATCAGCGTAGTGCTAATGACGGATAGGGAGAATGTGCAAACACCAGTATACTTCATAAGCATAGCATTACAAAGCTTGGAACTGAATTACACCCCAATGGAGAAGCTGGTACTTGCACTAGTATTTGTGGCGAAAAGGTTGCGCAGATAATTTCAAGCACATCCCATAGTGGTGATTACAAATCAACCAATAAAACAGATAACATCCAAACCGGATGTAGCGGGTAGACTACATAAGTGGAGTGTTCTACTTGGGGAACACAATATTACGTACCTACAGCGTAACGCTGTAAAAGAACAAATTCTGGCAGACTTCATTGTCGAAAAACTAGAACAAGGCGATCAGGAGCCAAAACAGGAGGAAGAAGACCAAGACCCATGGATCTTATTCACGGATGGATCATCCTGTACTGATGGATCTAGCGCAAGACTCATACTAACAAATCCCGAAGGAATGGAATTTACATACGCGCTGCGTTTTGAATTCACAACTACGGATAATGAGGCGGAATATGAGGCGCTTATAAGATGACTAAGAATTGCAGCCCGAATGGGCGTGCGTAATCTCGAAGCAAATGTAGATTCTCGCCTGGTAGCAAACCACATACTTGGTGAATATGAAGCAAAGGAGGAAAATATGATACAGTACTTGCAAAAAGCTAAGTCATTGATTGAAGGATTTAAGAAGTTCCTAATACGCCAAGTACCTAGAAAGGAGAACAAAAAAGTAGATGCGCTCAGCAAGATAGCGTCCACCAGTTTTGCACACCTATCAAAACAGGTCCTGGTAGAGATCCCTGGGGTACTTGGCGTCCACCAGCTTTGCACACATATCAAAGCAACACGACTAGCGTGCGTCGCAAGCACTTCTGGTAATGGTACTTCCTTCTCAACCCTAAAAGGGTCAAGCACATCCCTGGGGTGAGAAAATATTGGTACCATCAGCTGCTCTAAGGAATGCTTCAAGTGAAAATCAGCCAGCGTCTCCGCGCCCTCCACCTTATGGCGCACGAGAGTTAAGCCTTCCATGACAATTTCAAGTGGCACCTCATGATCCTTGTCGCCAAGTCCGAAAGATGGCAGAGGGCATACACCCATGTTCTTCAGGGCGGCCGTGAGCTTTGACTTAGCAGAAGAATCGTAGAAAGGCACCTCTTCCAAATATTTCTTCAACAGTTCAGCTTAGTGCGCCTTCTCTAGGCCCTTGGAGGTGTCCTCATTCACCACAACAATAACGGACTGGGCGAAGGTGGCCCGCAGGGTAGCGTCTTCCAAGGTACCCATGGCAGCTAGGCACAAACCGTGGCGCACCAACCAACGCTTCTCAGCTATCTCCTTCATCAAACGTGGATATAATTCGGCATCAAGCTCGATGCTCAGTCTCTTCAACTGGATGCTAAGATCCCTCACATCGCCATTCAGTCTTGTGCCCAGCGCATCTACACCAGTCACGAATTGATCATTTCCCTGCTCAAAGGCTTTCATTGCCTCTTCATTTGAAGCCTTGAGTAAGGCGAGCTGCGCGCGCTCATCTGCAAGAGCGGCAGCTAAGTCATCCTTTTCTGCAGTAAGGGAGTGAATGAGATCGGCATCCTGGCGTCCTTTCTCGGCCTCTTGATCAATTTTTGCCTGCATCTCGCCAAGGGAAAGAACCTTCCCCTCAACAATCTGCCTAAGTCTCTCTTCTATTGATTGGACTTGGGTGGACAGCTCTAAGAACCTCTTCTTGATGCATAACATTAGTGTCACGTTCTGCGACGAGATATAGCTTACCTCGTCCGCAAGAACTACATCATTCATCTCATCCAAACCAGCAGCTCGGCCAGGGGGCACGATGTTGTCCAGAAAGCTGGAACAGTCAAATGCACCAGTCAGCTCCGAAGACGCGGGCAGATCCCAGTTCGGTGAAAACACGGGATCATGGATGTATGCGCTTCCCCCCGCTGTTGAAGTTTCCTTTGGTGGGGAAAGTGAGACATCAGCCTTCACAGACGAATCTCCCTGGTCATCACTATTACAAGGGAAGGAGAGATTAGAAGACTAAACATGAGGCATATGTACGGTTGTACTAAAATGAAGGCAGATATTTTACCTTAAGTTGATGGTAGTAGGGGGAGTTTGTGGAGGGGTCCTTGCAGAGTCCCCCTCAATTTTTTCTTCGGCCAGGTGCGCATGGGAGGTTTCCTCCTGTTACTTCTGTGCCTCTGTTGATGAGGCTCACCTCCTGTGCGAGCGGACTTATAAGAAGAAGTGGGGGAGCTTCTCCGCCTCTTCCCTAATAAAGTAGAGTTCTCCTCCTCCTCAAATTGATGAGCGGAAAACTCAGCATCCTCGGTGAAATTATCCGAGGACAGGGAGGAGTTGATGAACGGTGGTGGTTGCTATTGTGGTGGTTGTTGTTGTGTTGGTTGTTGGGGTAGTTGCCATGCGCCAGTTTCTTCTTTTTCTTGCGCCCAGAAGCCTCCCTAACCTCCAGGTCCATGGTGTTCTTATTTGCGCGCTCTAGCAATGTCTCTTCGTTTTCTTTCTCAGGGCGAGAATAGACTATTAAATCATCGGGGAAAGCACCACACACAAGGTCAAGAACATCCATCGCTGCGTACATACAAGACAAACAAACAAAAAGACAAAATTTTAGTTTTTCAGACAAAGATGGTACTTACAGGATGCTATGAAGAACGCGGGAAGAACCACTAACCCTGGCCAGGTTGGGTACAGAAGATAGGTATCTAGTGTGCGCCACAGACGACTGCGCGACTTCAAACCAAGAATAACCAACAGCGTCTTAGGGTACGGTTGTACAGGAATGCGATTGTTATTCAAAAGCTCTACGTCCTCAGTATTGTACGAGTTGGGGCCAGGGGTTGGCTCCTTCCTCACTGTTCCAGGGGTCAAAAAGGGAAAGTGTAAAGGAAAAGCGGCTTCGTCAATCCAGAAAAACCTATCATTCCAATCCCTTAGGGAATCTATCTTTTCGTCATAGCACTGTATCCCAGTCTTTCGCTTAGCGAATGAGACACAGCAATTGGCAAGTTGCCATTGGTAGAACACATGGAATAAGTCTACGGTGGGTTCTATATCTAAAGTACGGCAATTGATTCTGAAGTTCGAAATTTTTGCCGCCCCTATGCAATGCAATTGAGATACGTGGATCTCATAATGCAATAATACGCTGATAAGAAAGCGTGACATGGGAATACGCTGATTAGCGTAATTGAAAAAGCGGGTGTATACTCCTATTTTTTCCTCGGGCGCCTGACTTATATTGTGCTGGGGGTTGGGAATTTCTGGGTGTAAATAATTTGGGATGTAGTAGTCCGTCGTTAACTGGTCAAGTTCTCCTATGGTCAGGATCGAAGTAACATCGGACAGCTGTCTAACCATTATTACGCGTATAAAATAAGGTGGTCGCAAAGGTTACCTTAGAAGAAATCTGGCAAAGATGGAGCTTTTAGAAGACGTTAATGGAAGTTTGAGAATTTAGAAGTGATGAAACAGTCAAAAGGGGGGGCGTCAAGGGTATATATATATATATATATATATATATAGCCCTCCTAAGTTATTGTTCGATGCTTAGATCTGCGCCACGTGTTAACCACTTGCTAAATCCAACGGTGGAAGATGAAGGGGTAAATATGACGTGGCATACGCTTTTCCCGGGTTACGAGGAGGTTAGGTAAAAGGGGGGATGAATGTCTTCTTGGCGGGAATGTTTGAATTCTTATTGGATACTCATGTGTGGTCTATACACATATTTGTTTTTGAGAGCTTAGAAGGTTGTAGTCTAGTAGTCGCGGTTTGAACCTGCGACCACTAGACTGGGGGACATGATGACGTATAGTCCCTAGTCGGGTTGGATAGTCCGACTCACGGGTACTACCCGTATCGATCAGGAATGGATTAATACTTATACAATGTGCGCACGGCCCAGGAGGCCCGGTAAGTCGCTGTCGCACATACGGTTTATTACTTAACTATCTCCTCGTCGCACTGAGACAGGGTCAGACCAGAATATAATCTACCATGTAGATATATTCGCCTAAAGGGAAGGGATATACAATTACCTTGGTTATGCGATAAGGATCAAACTATTCTGGGTCATTATCTCTACCTTTGGCCGCAAGAATAGGGATCCCAGCTAGGACTTTCTCGAGTATAAAAGGAACCCCCATGGTTCCACAAATGTACGATACACCCAATACCCTAAACCCTAATATGCTCAAATCGATTACTTACTCTCACGCCGGAGACTAATCTTGGGTCACAAACCCACGGTAAGCCTAACAGTGTCGGTTCTTAGTACGTAGGGTCCTTAAACAAGTTTCACTTGGTGCAAGAGCCAGAGTCCACAAGACCCCGAATTAAGCCTAATTCGCGACAAGCTCGGTCCATCCAACTTTTGTATCAACAAATTGTTTGTTGAAGACCATAAATGATTCGCCTCAAATCAGCTACTTCGTTTTCCAAACTGCCATCTCCCTCATTCTGACCACCACCCGTTAACCGTGTAGTTGGTGCCATAATTCTTGATGGGAAAATTTGCCTGAATTAGCTTTCACCAGAAAAATGGAGGATAATGAGATCTTTCACATGGAAAGTTCTCTGATACCAATTGATAGAAACTACTCGGATCAATTAAGATCGTGAGTAGATTAATCAAGGAACTGGAATTCTCAAGCAATAAGAAACAGAAAATTGGGATTCAATGAATTATCAATGATGAAGTTGTTACAATTCAGTTACAAGTGAATTTAGAGAGAAAGAGTATTTTGTTACAATTTTAGGACAAATGACAAATGGGATAAGTATAGCTATTTATACGAACAGGAAAGGTAGAACTAGTAGAAGGAATTTGGTGGGAAAAGCTGTTAGGAGAGTTTCTTGTGGAGAAAGTCACGTGCACCTCATGTGTGGTTATGAACCCACATGCACCTCACGTACCAACAACTAGCTTCCTATCATAAAAATTGTACATTTCTGCAACTAATTATTGCTTGTTGCACATGTATTATATTTTTACAATTATTACAACATTCAATTCCACCTGATGCATTGTCCAATAGATTCTTTTTGAAATATTGTGACAACAAACAAAACACACGAAATAAAGGTATCAAGAATTCTCACTTAGAACACAAATTGCAGACACTAGCAGACATAGAATAACATAAATCTTTGCACATACTTGCAGAAGTAGATTACTCTCAAAACCAATATGCATAGACTAACGATATCATCTGTATACAATTTGCAGACGAAAGCAGCACAATATTTGGAGACAATTTCAGAAACTAGATGAATTGCAGAACCAAACAAACTAAGACGAAAAGTCTTTCTGTCATCGCTTATAGCACAAAAAACAAACCAGGGCCAACACTTTGTGGGATCATACATCCATTGTCCAATAGATAATTTTATATCACTGAACATGTGAACATTAGGTGCAGAAGATTGTGTTTTAGACGACAGATCGCAAACCTAAACTGGAATACAAAAGTACGAAAAAATAGACAATCATAAAAACAAAATGGGTCTCAAATACCAAGCTAACGAAATAAACAAACTTGGCCAATACAATCTGAAAATGACATAAAAAGATTACATGGAACCAAACAATAATCCTGACACATACACGAATTTGTAGACCCACATTTTTCAAAATGTCCCAAACATGAATCTTATAAAATCCTAAGACAAGCTATTTGTATAGATGAATGCTTAGTGATATTAATTGATACAGAGCCACGGTTCACTTTTTTGACACGACTCACCTAAATCCCCGTTGTGGCGCTCGAGTACAGGTTGCAAGTTATATGTGATACCAAAAGCAGCAGCAGAACCAAAGATCGATCACATAACACTAAGAAACATCATGAACCTATATTGGACTCTAACTGGTGCAGTATGAATGCAACTAGGAAGGGATAATGACTAGAGATCTAAGGATGATTCTTATTTATAGATAACCAAGCTCACAAGCTTATTACATAAACATAATTTTTAATTTCGCTACTACTGCTGGGATCAGGTCACTTTATAGACCAAAAATGAACCCATCAGACACTTATTAAATTTAGACAGACTTTTAGACTACTAGAAATTAGGACCAGACCACTAGACTTCCAAAACTGATAGACAACATAATTATTGCTGCATAATTATTGTTTCATCAGTCACCCCCGTTTGAAGAAGAACTCGCTCTCGAGTTATAGTTGCTCTTAAGATCCCCTTTAAATGGAATAAGATGCTTAACATTAAATACGGTCGAGGTATTTAGATGACTTGGTAGCTACAACTTGCAGGCATTATCATTAATTTTATTCAAAGTTTGACAAGGATCGATCTTTCGATCATGAAACTTAACATTTAATCCCATTGACGACCTATATTTAGTCAAAACAGCCAATACGTAGTCTCCTTCCCCGAAAATAACTTTTCTTCGATGTAGCTCAGCAGCTTGTTTATACTTGGTGTTGTGGGCTTCAACCTGCAATTTGACCTCTTCATGAATATTCTTGATAAGTTCAAAACTTTCACTTGCTTCCGGAGTCCGCAGAAACTTCACACCCGTCTTCATGCATTCAGTAATTGGAGCCATTAATCTACTAAAGTTCCGAATGAAGCGCCGATAAAATGAAGCTAATCAATGGAAACTTCGAACGTCATGAATTGAACGAGGGGTAGGTCATTCAACAATAGCTTGAACCTTAACCATTATTCCTTCGAGTGAAATAGCAAACCCGAGAAACATCACAGATGGAGTTGCAAAGCTGCATTTCTTTAGATTCACGTATAGTTTCTCTTTCCTCAAAGCTTCAAGCACATTTTACAAGTGCCCATAATGCTCTTTTAAGGAGTGAGAGTATACCAGGATATCATCAAAGTATACGACGACACACTTTTGAAGAAATGGCTTAAGGACGTGATTCACGACTCGCATGAATGTACTTGGTGCATTTACAACCCAAATGGCATCACAAGCCATTCGTACAGACCCTCGCTTGTCTTGAATGATGTTTTCCATTCATCCCCAGGTCGTATACGGATTTGGTGGTACTCGCTCTATAAATCGATCTTGGAATATACCTTTGAACCAGCAAGTTAATCCAACATATCATCTAAGCGAGGAATTGGATAACCATACTTGACTGTGATTTTGTTTATTGCCCGAATATCCATACACATACGCCAAGAACCATCTTTCTTGGGAGTTAAAAGTGCAGGAATCGCACAAGGGCTCATGCTTTCTCTTATCAAACCCTTTACCAAGGCTTCCTCAACCTTTCGTTGTAATTCTTCATGCTCTTTTGGGCTCATGCGATATGTTGGTTTATTAGGCAAACTAGAACCCAGAATGAGGTCAATTTGATGTTGTATATCCCTCATCGGTGGCACTCCTGATGGCAGTTATGTGGGCATCACATCAACATACTTTTCAAGAAGCGGCTTCACAGAATAGTGGGCTGAATTAGGGTTTCCACCTCGCGAACCACCAATGCAAACATAATTCCAAATTCATGTACCTTCCCTGTGAAGCTGGATATCGAAAGACAGTTCTCATTGGACCTTTTAGATAGCTTGGTGAGGCTGAATTCTTTTGATGGAACGAGTGTCACCTTAAGATTGTCTTTATTGAAAGTGTATGTATTTGACCTACCATCATGAGTTGTGCAACGATCAAATTGCCAAGGTCTTCCAAGAAGGATGTGACAAGCGTCCATTGGAACAACATCACACAAAACATTATCTAAGTACTTTTGCCCAATTGAGAAAGAAACCAAGCTTCGTGTATCAACGTTCACCTCGGTTCCCTTCTTGAACCAACTTAACTTGTATGGTTGTGGATGTTTCTCTAGCTTTAAATTTAACTTGTCAACAGCTTCACAAGAGATGACATTCTCACAACTCCCACTATCAATGATAAGTGTGCAGACTTTTTCTTTGATGGTACAAGTCGTGTGAAATATGTTGTTTCGAAGCCACTCACCAGACTCCTCTTTTGGCAGCAAAAGACTCTTCTTTATAACCAACATTTGACTAGTATCACCATAAACAAAATTGTCTTCCTTGTTTTCTTCATACTCATCATAACTAGGTTCGGCGGTATACTCTTCCTCATATTCATAATCATCACTTTCATGCTTCTCATTTTCTATCATTAGTTTCTTAACTCTCTATTTTCTACAATCTGAAGATCTGTGGCCAAGTTCCCCACACATAAAGCATTTAAAGGTTTTGGTTGATGAACCACTAGTGTTTCCATCTCCTCGACTTCCACGCCCTGTAGTTGGTCTCTTGGACATACCAACATGAGATTCTGAACTTTTAGCACCATTTTCAGCTTGCTTCGGGTCAACAAATTTATTTTGTGATCCCTTACTACGATTTCCGGATCTTGTTTGTTGTTTCTCTACGGCTAAAGCCCTTTGGTATACCTCAGAAACTGTCCAAAAGGTATAGAGACAAAGCACATCTTGAATGTTTTGGCGCAAACCACCCAAATACCTTGAAACAAGCTGTTCTTCTCTGATATATCATTACGTGACACCAGCTCATAGAATTCTTCGGTGTCCTCTACAGTCCTGATTCCTTGCCTTAGATTTTGAAATCGCTGGAACATCGTTTGTGTATAATTGAACGGAAGGAAATTCTCCTGGAGTTTCTTTTTCATCTTATGCCAACTTACTATTTTTTGTTTTCCTCTTCTTTCTCGCATCAACTGGAGTTGCTCCCACCAAGCAGATGCTCGGCCTTTTAACTTTATGGCTACCCATTTTACCTTCCTATTTTCAGGTGCATCCTTAAATTCAAACACCCGCTCAACGGTGTTTAACCAGTCAATGAACTCCTCGGCCTTCAAAGTTCCATAAAAGTCTGGAATTTCGACTTTGATGCTAGCCTCCCACCTATGATCATAACGCATAGGTGGTTCACGTTGACGAGGATGCCTATGAAATAGGTTTTGGAAGGCATCGTTTGACTCAAAATCTTCTTCCTCCTAAGAAGGTTCGAGTTGGGCCAAACGCTGGGTTAGAATCTCTATTTGTCTCCTTAGTTCATTCACCTCTTCTCTTGGATCGGCATGTACTTTGGTATGTGCTCTTGGATGCCTGGAGGCATGATGAAGCAAAAACACAAACCACAACCTCTCTAATACCAACTGGTGCAGTAAGACTGCAACTAGGAAGGTATAATGACTAGAGATCTAAGGATGATTCTTATTTATGGATAATCAAGCACACAAGCTTATTACCTATGTTGCACGGAAACGCCCCTCGGGTGTCGTGCCCGTCCCGGAAACGTTTCAGAAACGAAAAACGGCTGGAAACACCTGGAGAGGCGATGGAAACGTTTCCCCAAAAAGGGAAACGTTTCATGAAGATCGGAAACGCCGAGGCTCTAGCAGAAACGCGAAGGGAAACGTTTTTTGGGCTTTTAACACGTTTATGGGCTAATTTTTTGGCATGAAACATTTTTTGGTTCATTTATATTGTATATACATATGGTAGGTCGCCATATCTTCTAACAAACCTCTAAAATTTGACTACAGGTATTTGTTTATTGTTAAGTATATGTGTTGTCTCACTACCAGTATTTATTTTTTCTTGCTTTATCGGTTAAAAATTCATGTTTATTTAATTTATTAATAAATATATTTATAATACAAAAACGTTTCCAGCCGTACCCGTTTCATAGATTTTCGGACATTCTGTTTCTAAGTACCCGTCCCCGTACCCGTCCCCGTTTTCGTATCCGTCTCCGTGCAACATAGCTTATTACATAAACATAATTTTTGGTTTCGCTACTACTGCTAGGATCAGGTCACTTTATAGAACAAGACTGAACCCATCAGACACTTATTTAATTTAGACAGACTTTTAGACTACTAAACTGATAGATAACATGATTATTGCTGCATCACTAACATTACACAAAAAGGACAAATTATGAATTTGAAAAGGGTCTGAATTCTGAAATACCAAGCTAATGAAATAAACAGAGTACTTGGAAAACACTTGATAATAGTTCAAACTAAAAAAATTAACAATACGCTTATACATACTGATAACAAGACTCTAACATAACTAGGGAAAATTAAACTCGAAGACATGATTGATTAGTTTTGAGGATGTAACAATACGCTTATACTAATAACAAGTGACTAGAATCATACCCCCATGCTATGCACAAAATCAACCTCCCTAATCACTATATATAATCCGTTCATTTTCCACACATAATTCGATCATAACCATATTTCATACGCATTTAGATACAATAAACGTTATATAACTGAATCACGTTCATAAGAGTATTGTACGAGCTAGTGTAAATTAGTAGAATCATAAGATTAACTAGTATACAAAACCTGCATTACCCTCCCTAGCAGTCTAATCCACTCAAATGAACTAGCATCTGGTCACTTTCCTCATTATCATACAAGTACTTAACAGTTGAGATTAACTTACACCATCACATTTCTACTTAACAACTGTTAGAAATACGTTTTAACGTATATTAGAAGTATCGGTCACTCCACAATATGATTTATGTTGTAATAGCTCGTAGTTAACAATTAGTTAAATATTACTTATTAAGTTAAGTAAGAACCGGTCCATGGGCTTGTCATGGACCGGCCCAAGCCTAATGTATGCTTGGAGTATAAATACCCCTTTCCACCATGGAAAGGGGTTGGTTGTTGTTCATTTCATGCTTTCATATTAATAAAATCACACACATTTTCTCTCACTTTCTCTCTCTAGTTTCTCTCACTAGAAAACATCAACCCACTTCATAGATTCTTAGGTTATCAATATTCTACATTTGGTATCAAGAGCTATGGGGTGATTTAAGGTAAGGATTGTGTTGCTTTTTTAGTTTTTGAATCAAGTGATCTTTAGAAAAAATCAATCTTGAATCTTGTTGTTTTTGGTGTTTTTGTTATTGGGATTGATTGATAAGGATTGGGTTTAGCTTATTTTGGTAAAAATCATAAAACTTTTTGTGGTTTGTGAT
The DNA here is from genome assembly GCA_025667525.1 of Glebionis coronaria. Classification (NCBI taxonomy): domain Eukaryota; kingdom Viridiplantae; phylum Streptophyta; class Magnoliopsida; order Asterales; family Asteraceae; genus Glebionis; species Glebionis coronaria. Next base: position 507,142,248 of record CM046877.1, read on the forward strand.
CAAAAAATCGGATTTAAGGCTGTTCTTCAAGTCTCGGAAAATTTTTTTTTTTCCAGTTTATTCCGAATAGGGATTCCGAATAGGAAGTTTTTCAGAATAGAAGGTTTATTCCGAATAGGGATTCCGAATAGGAAGGTTTTCAGAATAGCAGGATTTTTTCCGAATAGACTTTCCGAATAAGAAGATTTTTCCAAATAGCAGCAACTTTCCGAATAGCAATTCTTTCCGAATAGAAGCGTCTTTCCGAATAGCAAATCTTTCCGAATAGCAATTCTTTCCGAATAGCCCATCTTTCCGAATATCCATACTTTCCGAATAGCTTTCCGAACAGCCAATATTTTCCGAATAGCCAATTATTCCGAATAGCAAAGTTTTCCGCATAAGGTTTATTCAGCATAAGGCTTATTCCGAATAGGGCATTTTCAGAATAGGGTTATTCCGCATAAGGGTTATTCAGTATAAGGGTTTTCAGCATAGGATTATTCCGAATAGGTATTATTCCGAATAGGGTTTATTCTGAGTTAGGGTTATTCCGTATAAGCAAGTTCAAGGGGTATTTGAGTTTTTTCGACGATCTTTAGTGGATTTAATCTTGATTTTAACAACACAACACAAATTCTCAACCTTTCTTCACTGCTCGATCAACCGATAATCTTTGAGTCTTTTAAGTGATCACAATGAATCCGAGTTCATTAATGCCTCAGATGACATCTCTTACGGATATCTCGATCATAACGGGGACTGATAGTCGTCCACCGATGCTTATTAAAGAGGTGTTTGAGGCATGGCAGGGCCGTATGATGCAATATTTGAAGGGCAAACCAACATACGGAAGGCTTATGGTCAAATCGATTTTGAATGGTCCACTCGACTATGGTACCATTGTGGCAAATAACGTGTCTCGACCAAGAGAATATGAAGAACTCACACCGGCACAACAACTCATTGCTGATGCTGATGAAAAGGCTCTACAGACTCTTCTCCAAGCTCTTCCGCATGATATTTATCGTATGGTTAGTCAATATACGGTTGCCAAGGATTTATGGGAACGTCTTAAGGTGTTGCTACAAGGTACGTCCCTCACCAAACAGGAAAGGGAATGTCAGTTGTATGATCTGTTTGATAGATTCACGTACAGCCCAGGGGAAATGCTACACGACTATTACTTCAGATTCACCACTCTAATGAATGATCTGAATGTATACAATCTCGTGATTGCTTCATTCCAGGTTAACACCAAGTTCTTGAATACTTTACCTCAAGCTGAATGGGGTGAGTATATTACCGATGTTAAGTTAACCCGGGATTTGCATAAGTGCAACTTAGATCAAATCTATGCTTTTCTTCAGCAGCATGAGAAACATGTGATTATGCACCGTTCTCCTCGCGGTATGTACCCAGATTCCTTAGCTTTGATGGCGAATCAACCAAGCTTGTCACACAACAACACTCCTTATATCTTGGGACATCAAGCCTATCATCCATCACCTTACTTGACACCAACCTTCCCCCAATACTCGATTCTACCGCAACCACCCACCTCACATCAGCAACAATATCGGTTCAATGCACCTTCACCACAGTATGCTTCACAACTTCATCCAGCAAATGTTGCACCTTATGCTCAGCCTTCATATTCTTCTTATCAAGAGAATGCAGCATATCAAACAAGCTACCCTGATCAAATGAGTATTCCTTCTAGTGATTATGCAGCTCATCAAGATCAAGCAATGTATTGTGATGATGAGGAAGTCCCCATTCCTGTATTCCAACAAGGAGCTGACCCAGTTGAAGTGCTAACCACTATGTCTGCTTATCTCACAAGGACTTTAAGCAAACGAGGATACAGAGGATCAGCTCCAACCAACAATCAGTTGAGGAATTCATCCAATTCTCGTCAACAAGCTACTATTGAGAATGGCAGGGTCATGGTTCAGCCTATTTAACCATATCAGGGGAGACCTACCACATCAACCACCAATGCTCGCACGGTCAATCAGGCACCAATGGCCAATCCTGCTCCACGGGCTAATTCCACGGGCAAGTTGAGAATGATTACATGTTACAACTGCAAGGAAGAGGGTCACATGTCCAGGGATTGTAAGAAACCCAAGATGAGAAGGGATGGACAATGGTTTGCAGAAAAGATCTATCTGGTAAATGCTTAGGCACAAGGAAGGGAACTTGATGAAGAGGAGCTTGCATTTCTTGCTGATCCAGGGATTGTTGAACAAGACGTTGTCACTACGCAGAATGCAGCTTACCAAGCCGATGATCTTGATGCGTATGACTCAGACTGTGATGACTTTCAATCTGCAAAGGCTGCTCTCATGGCAACTATCTCCAGCTTAGGGCCAGAAAAGAGATCTGAGGTACTTATTAATACCACCGATAATACCACTGATGCTAGTATTCAACCACATCAAGTTGTGCAAGAGAGTGCTGACTCGAATGAATCTTCGGTAGTGAGTCTTTCAAATGAGGAGACAAACAATGATAGCAATATCAATGTGAGTCCCCAGACTTTGAGTGAATCACAACCGGGACCCATTTCGCAAACGCCTACTCCTGCTCAACAAGATTTGGTCATGGTTCCTGCTACATTACTTAGCCAAATGAATGCTGCACTCTTAGAAACCTTAGCTAAGAATAAGAATTTGTCTGATGAGCTTACCTTAAGCAACAAGAAAGTTCAAACCTTGGAATTAGTGCCTTCGTCTAGTGTTCTAACTAATCTCGAATATGATCATTTTAGAAACAAACAAATGGGTCACTTGCAAGAAATCGAAACCTTAAGAGCAAATCTTTCTAAAGAACTTAGCGAAAAGGAGTTAGTGGTCACTAATTTTCAAAAACTTCAAACAGATTTTGAGTCACTCGAGTCTAAGAAGAATGAAATGGAGATTAATGCTACTAATAAGATTAGAAGTCTAGATTACTTGCTCTTAAGACAATACTCTGCTTCTCAACTAGTGCACTTATTTGATGCTTCATTTAGAGAATTTAACTTATCACGTCAAAAAGGCCTTCCCCCTAATCCAAGGTATGCAAAACAAGCTTTAAGACATAGTCCTAGACTTTATAATGCAACTCAATTAGGTTTGGCCTTAGACCCGATTGTTTTTCCTGATGATCGAACAAGTAAGGATCTAGTTGATGAGGATCGGTCATACAATTCTGCAAAATATCCTGAGTGTGATTATTTTAAATTGAATAAGGAGCTTGCTAAAACGGATTTTAGAATTCGCTTCCATATGGACAAAGATCTCATTACAGCACCAACCTACATGTTGAATGAAGAAAGCCCTAGTACATTTCCTACACTTGTCAACATGGAAGGTCCTAAGGAAATTCCAAAGGATCTTCCACCTGTTAGCACTGTATGGTTAAACTTGCAAGAGATTAATCAATACTTTACTAATTTTGACAAGGTCATTTTGGATTGTACGACTTCAAAATGGCCTAAACGCCGGAGAATGGGCTTTCGAACACATGAACGAGGTGTTTAAAACTGAGATCAATCCATTTGTCGAAAGTCTAAAAGGAAGTTTTGCATCTCTTAAGGAAAATCTTGTGTTTGAAATTGGTGAAGTTCAAAAAGTGTTTTATGAAATGGACACCGCTTACGAACTACAACTAATTGAAAAAGAAAAGATTTTAACCGAATATGACCGATTCTTGTCTGCAGTAATCTCGTGTGATGTGCTTACGACTGTAAATGTTAATTATTCGAATGAGCTTACATCCGCTATGATTAATTGTGATGCTGTGAATATTTGTAATGATATTTGTGATGATGTTTGTGATCTCTCTGTAAATGTTGCTGATACTGTAAATGAGGTAGATAATCATTCTTGTCACGAATCTAACGCTGAGTTTTTAAAGCTACAAGATTCTTACAATTTACTTTCAAAACGCTTTAATCAACTAGAACAACATTGTATATCTTTAGAATTAAAACAACAAACTCAAAATGAGAATCTTTTGATATCAAATGGTTGTGAAAACGGTGTTGAGACGAGTGACAAGATGATTGCAATTGTTAAGACATTAGAGGAAGAGATAATGAGATTGAAGAGAGATGTGTCATCAAATGAAACATTAAAATTGGAACTAGAGGCTGCAGAGTCTAAAAACCAGGTCTTAGAAATTAGACTTTCGTCTGTTCTAGGGGAGATGGATCGGACAAGACAGGGACTATCCGCTCTTTATGGTTCACAAGAAGAACGCTTCGCTTTTAATGCGGCACAGCAACAATCTTATGTTGAACAACTGAACCAAAAGTGTGAGGAAATCTCTGACTTGAACATCCTGCTCATTGACAAAAATATGGTTTTGGCCGAGTTAAAGGAGACACTTCTTCTCACCCGACAAGAAGTTGTTGATAACTTAGCTACCGACTCTGCACCGTCCACTAGTGCTCCAACAACCAAGTCAGTAGTGCTTTATAAGAACCCGCTTCATAAGAGAAACCCGGTTACCTACGATGATTATATGAGGAATGCCATTAAGCATGTCGATCTTCTTAGGGATATTTTAGACGATCTTTATGCCTTAGATCCCTCAAGTAGCGACTATTATTCGGCTCATGAATATATTAAGCGAGTTCAATATTGCTTAGCATATTTGCAATACATAGGTACACCAGGTTCTGCACTACTTACTAATAGGCCCATTGCTGTAACTCCGTTCAATAAGACTCCAGGAGCAAAACCGTCATTGGCACAATCAAGTAAGGCACCTTTAAAATCTGTTGCTAATATTCCCACTTTGCCTTCTACAAGATTAAAAGAGACTACTAAGGCTAAAGGATCACCACTCAAGAAAGATAAGATCAAGCCCTCCACTAGTAGTGCCAAAAAGAAGAAAGTAGAAGATCACCATAGGAATGTTAGTTCAGTTTTAAATAAGAAGAATCATGTTAAGACTAAAAGCTCTTTGCCTGTGCAGCAGCCAAAACCATTCGTGAATTCTAATTTGAATTGTTGGAATTGTAATGAATGTATGTTTTCCCAACGTCATGATTTGTGTCTTATTGAGCATGTGAATGAAATGAATGCAATTAAGAATGGTCTTGAATGGAAGCCAACGGGTAGAACTCGTGCCCAAGTTGGCTGGCAATGGCGTCCCACTGGTAGGACCTTTACATTAGATGGAACAATGTGCCCTTTAACTAGGAATGCATCCATTGAGGTTAGGTCTGAGCGTCCTTTAGTTAGGAACACTCGCACTCAAGTATGGAAACAGCGCCCTTTAATTAGGTCAGCCCCCACTATAGTGCCTATCAGTGAAGAAATACCTCAGGATTTAAGCCAACTAGAATCTACACCACTTATTAAGAAAAAGAAGGCTAGGAAATCTAAGAAACCTAGAGTTAGCAAATCTAAGATTATTAAATCTGTACCTGCTAATAACAAGGAACACTCAGATTCCGATACCTCTACATTGTCTTCGTGTGGTGATATTTTCAGGTGGTCCAAATCATCCTGTGGTATTTGGACTCCGGTTGTTCAAAACATATGACCGGAAATCGCTCGATGCTCCGAAATTTTGTCAGCAAGTTTCTTGGTACGGTTAAATTCGGGAATGATCATATAGCAAAGATAATGGGGTATGGTGAATATCAGATTGGAAATGTGACAATTTCAAGGGTATACTATGTTGAAGGTCTTGGTCATAATTTATTCTCCGTAGGACAGTTTTGTGATTCCAACCTCGAGGTTGCTTTTCGACAACACACTTGTTTCATTCGCAACTTGGAAGGAAAAGATTTGTTGAAGGGATCTCGTGGTGCAAATCTTTATACTTTGTCCTTACAAGACATGATGGCCGCCTCTCCAGTATGTCTTCTCTCTAAAGCATCTAAGACCAAGTCATGGTTATGGCATCGCAGATTATCTCATCTTAACTTTGATGCTATTAATCATCTGGCTAAAAACGAATTAGTTCGTGGTCTTCCAAAGCTTAAATTTCACAAGGACCATTTATGTTCCGCGTGTTCAAGGGGGAAAAGCACCAAGAAATCTTACAAGCCCAAAGCTGAAGACACCAATCAAGAAAAACTTCATCTTTTGCATATGGATCTTTGTGGACCAATGAGAACTGAAAGTGTGAGCGGTAAGAAATTCATTCTCGTCATTGTGGATGATTTCTCCAGGTTTACATGGGTTAGATTTCTACGTACAAAGGATGAAGCACCGAAGGCTATCATCACTTTTCTGAAATTCATTCAGGTACGTTTGAATACTACTGTCCTCCGTATTCGTACAGACAATGGTACAGAGTTCGTCAACCAGACTCTTCGTGATTATTATGAAGGAGTTGGTATCTCACATGAAACATCCGCTGCACGCACTCCACAACAAAACGGTGTCGTTGAAAGACGGAATCGTACACTTATGGAAGCTGCTAGGACCATGCTTATTTACGCGAACGCTCCATTGTTCTTGTGGGCAGAGGCTATATCTACTGCATGTTTCACCCAAAACCGTTCTATCATTCGGAAACGCCATGGAAAAACACCTTATGAGCTTCTACATGACCGTAAACCCGATGTTTCATTTTTTCATGTGTTTGGTGCTCTTTGTTATCCAAACATTAATAGTGAGAACTTGGGTAAGCTTCAACCGAAAGCCGATATAGGTATTTTCATTGGTTACTCACCGTCCAAGAGAGCATACCGAATCTATAATCGTCGTCTTGGCAAGATTGTAGAAACTATGGACGCAGATTTCGATGAGCTGACAGCGATGGCTTCTGAGCAACACAGCTCTGAACCCGCGCTTCATGATATGGGAACCGGTGCTATTAGTTCCGGATTAGTTCCCAATAATCCTACTTCTACATCATTTTTACCACCAACAAGGCCCGAGTGGGATAAACTGTTTCAACCGTTGTTTGATGAATTCTTCGATCCCCCGACTGATGAAGTTCCAGCACCTGTAGTAATTGCTCCAATACCTGAAGTGGTTGCTCAAGCTAATGAACCTTTATCTAATGCATCTACAATTCACATTGAACCGGATACACCTTCACCAATTGATTCTCAAACTACACCTGAATCATCACCCCTACTTGTACCTAATGATGTGGAAGAGGATTCTATTGATCACGACTTGGAATATGCTCACTTGCAAGAGCTTCCTTTCTTTGGTGTAGTGATCCCTGAAAACCCTTTAGCTGCGTCTACCTCAGAAGAAGCTCCTTCTATTGTTCACTCCAGACCACCTAGGATTGAAAACCATAGCACTAAATGGACAAAAGATCACCCAATTAGGAATGTCATTGGAGATCTAGATCGACCAGTATCTACACGCCATCAATTACAAGAGAATGCACTCTATTGCTACTTTGATGCATTTCTCTCTGAAGTTGAACCTAAAAATTGGCAGCAGGCTATGACTCAATCATCTTGGATTGAAGCCATGTAGGAGGAACTAAATGAATTCCAACGACTTGAAGTATGGGAATTAGTTCCTCTCCCTGACAAGGTTAACATCCTTACCTTGTTATGGGTTTATAAGGTTAAACTTGATGAGATGGGTGCGGTATTGAAGAATAAGGCTAGATTGGTCGCTAGAGGATATAAACAAGCCTTGGGTATAGACTTTGAAGAATCTTTTGCTCCTGTGGCTAGATTGGAGGCGATTAGACTATTCCTTGTGTATGTTGCTCATATGAACATGATCGTCTACCAAATGGATGTGAAGACGGCATTTTTGAACGGTGAACTAAGGGAAGAAGTCTATGTTAGTCAGCCGGATGGGTTCGTCAGTACGGAGTTTCCTAATCATGTGTACAAGCTTAAGAAGGCTCTCTATGGGTTGAAACAAGCTCCACGCGCGTGGTATGATCTCCTGTCAACATATCTCATTTCGGAAGGCTTCTCCAAAGGCAAGGTGGACCCCACTCTATTCACTCTCAAGGAAGGCAACGACATGCTTCTGGTATAAATTTATGTTGATGATATAATATTTGCTGCCACTAACATAGAATTGTCTAATCAATTTGAGAAGATAATGTCCACACGCTTTCAGATGTCGATGATGGGAAAAATTTCATTTTTCTTAGGATTACAGATTTCTCAAAATCCCAGAGGCATCTTTATTAATCAATCCAAATATGCTCTAGAATCTCTTAAGAAATATAACTTTGAAAATTGTGACCCCGTGGACACTCCAATGGTGGAGAAATCCAAGTTAGATGAAGATAGGAATGGGACTATTGTTGATCCAAAACTTTACCGTGGGATAATCGGCACCATTCTATATCTGACTGCTAGCAGGCCTGATTTGCAATTTGCTGTATGCATGTGTGCCCGGTATCAGGCTCGGCCTACCGAAAAGCACCTACATGTAGTTAAAAAGATCTTTCGGTATCTAAAAGGAACACTTCATCGTGGTCTATGGTATCCGAAAGATTCCTCGATTGCTTTAATATCATACGCAGATGCCGATCATGCTGGATGTCAAGACACGAGGCGTAGCACTTCTGGATCTGTACAACTCCTAGGAGATAGATTGATCAGTTGGTCTTCAAAAAGGCAGAAAAGCGCTGCAATTTCTAGCACGGAGGCTGAATACATCGCCATGTCCGGTTGTTGTGCTCAAGTCCTTTGGATGAGATCACAATTAACTGACTACGGTTTGGGATTTAACAAAATCCCGATGTATTGTGACAACAAAAGCGCCATTGCCCTTTGCTGCAACTATGTTCAACACTCCCGGGCCAAGCACATAGACATTCGCTACCATTTCATTAAGGAGCAGGTGGATAACGGAGTGATCGAGCTGTATTTTGTCACTACTGAGTACCAGCTGGCGGATATGTTCACCAAAGCCTTAGATCGAGGACGAATCGAGTTTTTGATCGACAAGCTTGGCATGAAATCATTCACCCCAGCGACTCTCAAAGAGTTGGCAGAAGAATCAGCTGAATAGTCGTGGTAAACTATTCAGAGTATCCTTTGTTCGTGATCATGTATATTATAGTAAATATATAAACCACAAAAGAAAAATACAAAAATATAAAACCTACAAAAACCATAAAAAATATAAAACCTACAAAAACCATAAAAATTATAAAATCAAGAAAAACCAAAAATATTTTTCGTTTAAAACGGGCATGTCTTTTAGTACGGTAATATTTACGGCCTTAGAAATGTCGATCAATATTGACACGGTGCCATAAATAGAGTCCGTATAAAAGTTGTACATTTTTAAAACATGCCCATTATGGCTTGTAGTTATTTCTGACTGCAACCCGGTTTTCACATTAAAGTCACGTATTTCCTTGGAAAACGTTGGCTCACAACGGGAATTAAGTTTCTCGGGCATGATTTACAAGCCAAATCATGCAAAGGGATCAAGTTTACTTTACAACTTGGTCTAACACGAATTAATGTACGTCTCAGTGCATTAATTTGTTAAAATAAGAGAAATCTTATTGCTACCACGAATCAAACTTTTCAATATATCAATTGGAAAATGTTTTTCATCATCCTGTGCCTCGTTAAACAATGACTACAGCTCTTTAAATAGAAAACGGGTCATCGTTTAAGGGGGAGAAAATGTTACATCATCTTTCACATCAAAAAGATCTTTAAAAGTTTTCAAGGAAACTCAAAAAGCTTAATGGTTAATGGTTGGATTGCTTTGGCATTTGTCTTGTTGTTGCCTATAAGTTTGTCATGAATAGATTTGTGTGTGTGTTAAGATAGGTTAATCACTAAGGCTCGGGAATTTAACATAAGATAGGGTCAAAATGACAAGTATTAAAACTTGGAAAAACAAAAGCATGTTGATTGGAGTGAAAAGAAAAGTGAGGGGTTAAATGTGACTATGTTTCAAACTTGCTAAAAAATTTGACCTAGTCAATCATCCCCCCCGTTTTCTTCTTTCTCTCATCTCACTGTTCCTCTATCTCTTTGCCGCCATTAACAAATAAACACACAAACACTCACGAAATCAAACAAACACGAATCAATTCATTAAATCTTCTTGTTCAAGATCTTCAAAAAGGTATCTAATCGGATTAACATTCCTTTGATTCAAGTTAATTATCTATTCTTAATCAGAATCAATCAATTTAAGTTTCTGCTTCAATTAAGGTTAATTAAATTGGGGGTTTTGCCTGGGTTGTATTCGGAATTGAACAAATTGAACTGCTTTGGCCTTTAGATCACTTGTATCAAACAGATTTCGTGCTTAATTAGAAAATATTCTTTCCGAATAGGATTTTTATTCCGCATAGGCCCAATGTTCCGAATAGGATTTTATTCCGCATAGGCCCAATGTTCCGAATAGGGTTTTATTCCGCATAGGCCCAATGTTCCGAATAGGGTTTTATTCCGCATAGGCCCAATGTTCCGAATAGGGATTTTATTCCGCATAGGCTAAATGTTCCGAATAGACTTTTTATTCAGAATAAGGATTTTATTCCGCATAGGATAAATGTTCCGAATAGACTTATTATTCAGAATAGGGATGTTATTCCGCACAGGCCATATGTTCCGAATAGGCCTTATGTTCCGCATAGGATTTATATTCAGCATAGACCTATTATTCCGAATTGAATGATTATTCCGTATAGAAGATGTTTGAATGGTTTCAAAGCTTAAGGGATTAGGTCATATGTCCAATGCTTAGGTTTAAAGTCATAATGATATCCATACATGTATGTATCAACTTTTGTGTTTTATCTTAAGCAGAGACGATGACTAACCCTACCGTACAACAAATACAAGACACCAAAGCCGCCGCCATTGCTGAAGCCAAGACTCTAAAGTTTATTCCAAACAACTTCCGTTTGAAGGAGGTATCTCATTCTACCCATTACAGCATAGTGTGGGAGAGCTTTACAAGTACAGTGATGGGACTCTTCTACAAGTCAGAGGAAAGTTGGAGCATCTGAACTCGGGTGGGACTTTGCCAGAGATGACCGAGGATTGGCATAAGGGTTATAGGCAGATGGCGAATTATGTGATCAAGAAGATCGATCAAAAGCTCCGTGAACGTAGATTGATGAGGAGCTTGGAAAGATTCGTGGGTGGTAGACCATATTTAGTGCACCACAAGCTACTGCAACGATCCATCTAATGGGTCGTACATCTCAGGTCCACTTTATATTGGTTTTCAATTATGAATATGTATATTTGTGAATATTGTGCTGTAATGGCTTGATGTAGTGTTAAGGTATGATAATTTTTCAAGAATTTCTCACGAGATTCTAAATCTTTCAAAATATATCATACTAAAGCACTACAACTATCCCTTATTAATTTAAGGGGGAGCATGAACATGTTCTATGGCCAAACATCGATTTCATTTTTACCCAAAGACCGGTTAATCCATTCAATATCCCAAATATTAATGGTTAACATTTTGGATAAGGGGAGAAAATGGGATTAAGGAGACTTAAGTGATACTTGGCTAAAAGATGAAAAAGACTTAACGATAATCCAACTTAATATGTGTTAAGCACGTGTTAAGGGGGAGCGTTTTTGATGAACAAAACACCTAAGGTACAAAACTTTTGATTTTAATATCACAAGTACCTTATGTGATTTTCAATGATTTTTCATGGTGGCAATTCCTTCCCAAAACACGCTTAATTCACGACGAATGTGGTGACAAAAGGGTGGTAGGAATAGGTTTAGTCCAATGATTCATCAGAGCCGATGGAATCTTCCCAAGGACAATTCCCTAGATAGAATTAGAAGTCCTAGGAAAGATGGAGAAAGAATGTGAACGTAGCTGAATGCCGACCAAGTACTTAAGCTGGCACTGGAACAATCACAACAAGGTGCTAGTGATGACGTATTGGTAAGCATTGAAGGGGTTGAAGAATGAAAAAGAATTGTAAAGATAAAGGGTGTAAAGAAAGAAGCCCTCCTTACAACTTTAGGCAGAAACCGGGTCAATACATATGCTATTAAGGTCATTTTTGCTAATGATTCTCGGTATTGAAGAAAGACATCATGGACGCAGTGATGCAATGCACAACCCTTCCCAGCTAACTCAAATATCTCTCAAAAGGTATTTGTTTTAATCACACGGAGATCAACACGTTATCTATTGGTTTATTCACTCCGAATAGACTGGTATTGAAAAGGTGGCACTCCTCTCCAGCCATCGCTCACTAAATCAAAACGCACAATCGAGTCTAGAGCCAAGAGATCATCAAAAGTCTCATTAGGACACTTTCCATTTATTCCTTGCTTTCTCACACACTGTGAAAAGTAAGAGATTTTCATGAGTCCTACGCAATATTCCCGTAATATTGCCAGAACATCCGAGTAATATGTAAGTATTACAATGAAGATGGAAATCCTGCTTGAGCCAACATCAAACAAGCTCATGGTAGGTTACACGTGCGGTTCTTTTAGAACCAATCTTGTGAAAAACTGGAAGGAAACAGTGGTTTAATTCTTAATTGAACTTAAACTCGTTTCAGGGCTCTACGCATTATCATATGATCTTGCTAGAACACTCAGAGTGACTCTTTATTGATCACAGTGACGAGTGGAAATCCTTCTAGTGTTAACATCAAACAGCACTTGGTAGGTGACGTGCAAGATTCTTTATGAATTGAGCTCGTGACAACTGGAAAGCAACGATGGTGAAAATCTTAATTGAAATTCACTTGTTCCAGGTTTCATGAATTGACGGCTTCAAATCACAAGGATAATTTATCCAAGTGATTCACTCTTTATGTTCGCAGTCAGCTTTGGACGGTCGAATAAAGAGAACGGGTTTACCCGCGAAATCCTGTCAGGAAGTTACTTAATTGAAACTATCCGTCACGGGTATGATATCTAATATCGTCCAACGGTCTTCACCGACCGGAGGTAAAATGCTACCGAATTAGAATAAAATGTTCAAAGCCATTTTATTCGTGTCGTTGCTGTGTACCTGTTAAAGACGGTGGCGTTGCTGTGTACCTGTTGAAGACGGTGGCGTTGCTGTGTACCAGTGAAGACGGTGGTGTTGCGGTGTACCTGTAAAAGTCGTTCCCACATGCTTATGTCTTTTGCAACAAAGTTCAGCAAAAATTCAAGAAAGTACAAGATGAAGTCTTCCGCTGTACCAAACTCTGAAGCTTTCGAGAATTCAACAAAAAGACGTAAGTGTGTGGAACATGAAGTCACGAGGAGGCAAAATTCACAAGAAAGGCAAAGATCGCACGTGAAAGGCCAAAGAACAATGCTCTCAAGTCAAAGCCAAAAAGATCAAACCAACATATTCACAACAAAAGAAAGAAAAGAAGAAAAGATTACGAGCTAAAGAACGAAGACTTAGTATAGTATGCTAGGTTTAGAACTTTGTAACGTGGAGTGACCTCCCTTAGGGGGAGATTGTTAGAAATACGTTTAACGTATATTAGAAGTATCGGTCACTCCACAATATGATTTATGTTGTAATAGCTCGTAGTTAACAATTAGTTAAATATTACTTATTAAGTTAAGTAAGAACCGGTCCATGGGCTTGTCATGGACCGGCCCAAGCCCAATGTATGCTTGGAGTATAAATACCCCTTTCCACCATGGAAAGGGGTTGGTTGTTGTTCATTTCATGCTTTCATATTAATAAAATCACACACATTTTCTCTAACTTTCTCTCTCTAGTTTCTCTCACTAGAAAACATCAACCCACTTCATAGATTCTTAGGTTATCAATATTCTACAACAACTAAGCTACAATCTATGAATTCAAAACACAGTTCCAGAAGGAATAATTATTTGGGTCTCATCAGCAACATATCCATATGTCGACCCCAACGCAAAGAACGAAGACGTATAAACGATCTTGTCAATAGTCCCAATCTCCTTGTACGTTTTAATCACATTCTTCAACTCACCTAACAACAAGCAAATATCACATTAATCAAACAAAAAAAACAAAATCACAACTAACTTAACTAACTAACTCACATAAAAGAGAGGCGAACAAGAAATATAGTAAAATGTATCACCTCTACTGACATAATATAAATTTGTTGGGCCGACTTTCTCAGCCCAATGGGTTAATCCCAAATCCTCTTTAGGACAGTTACTTAGCAGTTAGAAACAACGGTTATTGGCAGTTACTACAAACTCCAAACCGTCAGAACGGTTCATGAAACAATACAACGTTTCATTCACACCGTTTAGATAACTATATACAGGATACGATTGTATAGAACAAATCATATGATAGAATTGTAAACACAAGATTTATTCATATCAATACAATTTATATTTTGGTATATCCTAATTAAAGTTTGAACGATCCACACACACACACACACAGATTTATCCCAACAAAATTCGATTTTAGTTGTTCTCGAGAACGATAATTAGTACACCACAAAAAACTGATAACCTCCATAATTTTCATTGAGCACTACTAGCTCACACAAGAAACACAATGCACTTGATCATGTTTGTCATAGCTGATTGACTGATTCAATTCTATGTACAACTAAACATAAGATACAACTTTTTTGTCTACTCATACACTAAAAATCAGAAAGTTACACTGAATGTGCTATGGTCCTGGAACATCAGGTTTATAGTCTAGAAAGTTAACATGAGCTCTTGGCCTGCCATGATCGCTCTATTTGTTTGATGTTCACGTATGTCTCCGGCACATGGTCGAAGGCACGTCACTAGCGCCGAGGCAACTGCCACGTAGGAGAGATAGAACAGACAAGATCCCCCAAATCTTGGGAGACCTCGTTTTACCCAACAAGGCAGGGCTTTACCCAACGGATCCAGTCATGGTCTGCCGCCTGCTTTTACACTGTGCCTGACATTAGGGTACTGTTCAATAGGCGCACATCTCAATGACGTGACTACACGTCCAGGTATGCCCTAAGCTTTGGGTATAAATACCCCAAGGCATTTACTACACACAACAACACATAGTACACAGCATTTACTCCTACTTAATAACATATCTCCGGTATTCCGCACCAGATACCACTCCAGTGATAGTTACTTACTTTCATGCCGGAGCTTGGTCTCGGGTTCACACCTGGGGCGAGTTAACGTGCGTTCTATTATTGCAGGGTAGGCCCATCCTACAAGCATACCTTACACGAGACCGAAGCTAAATATCCTAGGACCTTGTTCCTACGGAAATTTGTTTCAACATTTGGCGCCATCCGTGGGACCCTAAACTCGAATCTCAAATTAGCTAACAATGGCAGGGGCTTCGGGGAGCGGGTCTCCTTTAACCATTTCACCAGAGCGTGACAACACCACCGGTAGAGGAGAGACAGAAACACCTTCCTCTTTGCAACAAAAAAATCCTCGAAACAGCGTGAGTGAGCTGCGGAGTTTAGTCGGACGGTATAACGCCGTCGGGCAAGAACCTCTCATGCCTATGAAGTTGATCTTCGATGACGAGACGCAGGATATACAAAGGGAGAGGCCAACAATAACGCAGACTCACAGGTCTACAGACATGTCAGCCGAAGAGCTACAGAAACCGTTCAAGGATGTTGTCTCCTCACCGTTCACCAGGAAAATCATTCAACTTTCATCACCGAAGCACATCCTACCAGCGAAACTGAAGTTGTATACTGGAGCTACAGATCCCAATGATCATATCACGCGCTTCGCCGGTGTAGCTAACTCGGGAGAGTGGCCTATGCCGGTATGGTGCAGATTTTTCCAGCAGACATTGGACGGGGCAGCTGGAGGATGGTTCGAAAGGTTGCTGCCGGGTAGTATAGGGCATTGGGACGACCTAAGGGATCAATTCCTAGAAAGGTTTGCCTTGAGGAGAAAGAGCCACAGAAGCCCCATGGAAATCACCAGTATCATGAGGAGGGCTAATGAGTCACTCTTGGTATTTAAAGAAAGGTGGACTGATGAAGCCAGTTATATACAAGGCGTTCCGGAACTCAAGAAAATCTCTTCCTTTACTGTCGGGGCTAAGTGTCCAGAGTTGTCTCGGCGTTTCTCCGATGACGAACCAAAGACGGTAGCTGAAATGTTTAGAAGGGTGGATGATTTTGTCAAATCCGAAGAGGCTTATAGAAACACAGAGCTACCACAGGGGGAAGGAAGTGATAGAGGAGGAAAGGGCATAAAGGATGACAAGTACTTCTCGGGGAAGAATTTCAACCGCAACAAAAACAAAAATGACTACAGGCCAAAACCTGCATATTCACCATATCTTCCACCAATCAACCCCAAGAAGAATCAGTATCAACGGTCCGGTCTAGAGACGTTGACAAAATTTCCCAAGGAAATTTTGGCCACTGAGTTACAACTTCAGTTACCTCAACCTCCTCCCACAAAGGGAATGGTGCGCCCAGAAAACATGGATAAGTATTGTGACTACCATAGGGAAAAGGGTCGCCTCACAAATGATTTTCATCAGCTAAGAAAGCAGTTGGAGGCTGCGATCGAATCCGAAAAGCTGAATCATTTGATCAAAGATTTGAGGGGAAGAGTAAACAAGGGCAATCAAGGAAGAGGAAATGGAGGAGGTGAATACAAAGATAAAACAATAAACATGATAAGCAGCAAGTACTGTGGTGAGAAGAGAAAAGAAGTATGTCATGTTGAAGTTGATTGGATGAATGTCCCAATATACTTCCCTCCGTTAACCGAAGCCGAGGCTTCGGATGATCCCTTGATATTCGAAGCAGAAGTAGAAGGGTATTGGGTGAAGCGCGTGTTTTTCGATGAAGGAGCGGCCATGGAAGTAATGTTTGAGCATTGCTTCATGAATCTGGATCCTAATATATGACGAAGGTTAACTCCTGATCCTGTCAAGGTCCTAAGTTTCTCGAGAGAAGAAACTCAGCCAATGGGAAAAATCAAATTGGAGTTTACGTTTGGAGCACATGGTATGGAGAGGAATACAATAATGACCTTTTGTGTGATCAAAGCACCATCCCCGTACAATATCATCCTTGGCCGAACTGGGATCAAGAAGTTAAGAGCTGTCCCTTCAACGATACACTATGCAATGAAGTTTCCCACTCCTGGTGGTATCGCCACATTGAAGACCACAGCCAGATCAAACTTTGAATGTAGGGTAATTGAAGATGGTCAAAAAATAGCAAAGGAAAAGGCTACGGCCGTGGGCAAGGAGTTAGACAAATGGATCGCTTTTGAAAAATTCAATGAACAAGAAAGAGTTGAGGGAGGAATGACGGAACAAGTCATCATCCATCCCGGTTATCCGGAGCAATTGGTAACCATTGGGAGACTCTTCACAAAGAAATGTAGGTTACAACTCATAGATCTGCTGAAGAATAGCACAGATGTGTTTGCTTGGGAGCCGTCAGATATGACGGGGGTCCCCAAAAGGATCATCAAACGCTCGTTGAATGTGGATCCGTCCAGAACACCTGTGGCCCAAAAGAGGAGAAAGTTGGCTGAGGAAAAAAGCCGAGCTGTGCAAAAGGATGTCACGGATCTTCTAAAAGCCGGTATAGTAAGACCAGTCCGATACCCAACATGGATCTCTAACCCTGTCCTCGTAAAGAAGCCGGAGTGACTGGCGAATGTGTGTAGATTTCAAAAACCTTAACTCAGCTTGTCCCAAGGACTATTACCCACTACCCGACATCGATGTGAAGATTGGCTCGGTCATGGGTTTCAAATTCAAGTGTTTTCTTGATGCATACAAGGGATATCATCAAGTGCTCATGGACAATGAGGACGAGGAAAAGACAGCCTTCTATACAGATGAGGGCACATATTGTTATACCAAAATGCCTTTTGGACTTAAGAATGCTGGAGCCACATACCAACGGTTGGTAGACTCAGCATTCCGGTCACAAATAGGGACAAATATGGAAGCATACGTTGATGACCTGATGATCAAGAGCAAGACTGAAGAAAAGATGATTGAAGACATCAAGGAAACATTTGATAACCTAAGAAAAATCAACATGAAGCTTAACCCGAAGAAATGTTCTTTTGGAGTCGAAGAAGGAAAGTTCCTGGGATACATGGTGACTTCGGAAGGAATCCGGGCGAATCCTAAGAAGACGAAAGCCGTCTCGGAAATGTGGTCGCCTAGGACGTGGAAAGAAATGCAATCCCTCAGTGGAAAGCTGGCAGCCTTAAATCGCTTCTTGTCCAGGTCAGCTGAAAGTTCGCTGTCATTCTTTGAAACTCTGAAGAACATAACAAAAGAAAATAAGGAAGAGTACCAGTGGACGGAACAGGCAGAAAAGGCTTTTCAGGAACTGAAGAAGGTGATCATGGAACTTCCTTCATTAGCATCTCCATTGAAGAACGAGGTGTTATATGTATACTTAGCTGCATCTAAAGAAGCAGTAAGTGGAGTTCTTCTAGTAGAAAGAGAAGGCGTTCAGAAACCAGTCCGGTACGTAAGCAGGACGTTGCATGATGCCGAGACGAGGTACTCGACATTAGAGAAACTGGCTTTCGCCTTACTCCACCTTTCAAGAAGGCTCCGTAGATACTTCGAAGCACATGACATCCATGTCATAACCGACCAACCACTAAAACAAATATTGGGAAAATCCGAATCGTCCGGAAGGTTGGCGAAGTACTCTGTGGAATTGGCAATGTATGAGATATTGTATGTGTCACGGAATTCAGTCAAGGGCCAAGTGTTGGCAGATTTTCTTAATGAAGCACCTCTGGGACAGGAGGGAAAAATGGAGATATATGAAATTGGTGAGCAAGTGGAGCCAGAGGTAGCTTGGACGATGTACACTGACGGGGCATCCAGCTCAAAAGGGGTCGGGGCCGGTTTGGTGTTGACTAACCCAGAAGAGATGGAGTTCACATATGCTCTAAGATTCAATTTCAATTGCTCCAATAACGAAGCAGAATACGAGGCATTATTGGCTGGGCTTCGGCTAGCAAGGAAAATAGGAGTGAAGGTGTTAGAAGCCAAAGTAGATTCCAAACTTGTAGCTTGCCAGTTAAGTGGAGAATTTGTTGCCAGTGATGACAGAATGATGAAGTACTTGTCCAAGGCCAAAGAGATCATCACATGCTTCACAAAATTCAACATCACTCATGTGGCCAGAACAAAAAATCAGAAGGCGGATGTGCTCAGCAAGCTTGCATCGGTGGCATTCAACCATCTCACCAAGGAAATCCTAGTGGAAATCCTAGAGTCTCGGTCCATAGACGCTCAGGAAGTAAATGACATAGTGCAAGAGGAGGGGGATAATTGGATGACACCAATTCGGAAGTGCTTGGAAGAGGGCGTGTGGCCGCAAGACCCTAACGAAGTCAGGGCAATGAGAATGAAAATAAACCAATATGTCATAGAAGATGGTGTGATGTTCAAGAAATCCTATTTGTCTCCCATGCTAAGGTGTGTAGGTCCAACTCAAGCCAACTACATCATCAGAGAAGTCCACGAGGGATCATGTGGAATGCACTCCGGCACAAGGTCGGTGGTGGAAAAAATTATGAGACAAGGGTATTATTGGCCCACTATGCACCAAGATACATGGGAAGAAGTCTCAAAGTGTGAAGCATGTCAAATACATGGGCCAGTCCCGAGGCTCCCAAAGACAAAGCTGACCTCCATCATGTCACCGTGGCCTTTCTATCAATGGGGAATGGACATCTTAGGACCAATTGAAGGATCCCTAGGGAATGTGAAGTTTGTGATTGTGGCAATCGATTACTTCACGAAGTGGATAGAAGCCAAGCCTCTAGCACGAGTCACCGGGAAGGAGGTGAAAAAGATTGCTTAGCAGAATATTGTGTGCAGGTTCGGACTACCCAGGGTCATTGTGACAGATAATGGAAAGCAACTGGTGGAGGGAACGTTAAGAAAATGGTGTGAGAAATGGGGAATTAAGCAAATGAACACCGCCGTCGCTCATCCGCAAGCCAATGGGTTGGTCGAAAGAGCCAACAAGTCGCTAATGCATGGACTCAAAGCCCGGCTAGGAAGGAACCTAACAGGATGGGTTGATGAGCTCCCTCATGTGCTATGGGCTCATAGGACGATGCTAAAGACAAGTAATGGTGAAATACCATTCAGCTTAACCTATGGAAGCGAAGCAGTGATCCCGACCGAGATGGGAGTCTCGTCCGCAAGAACCCTCCTGTTCAACGAAGACAATAATGAGGAAGAGCTTCGGCTAAATCTGGATTTGTTGAAGGAGCGGCGAGAGACCGCAGCCATTGAGGAAGCAAAGTACAAAAAGAAAGTTGAAAAATATTACAACAAAAGAGTGAAACTTTGCAACTTCAAAGTAGGTGATTTTGTCTACCGACGGAATGAGGCTAGCAGAGTCGAGAAGGTTGGCAAGCTTGGCCCCAATTGGGAAGGCCCTTACAGGGTCAAAGAAGCATACCAAAATGGCTCGTACAAGCTCGAGACTATGAATGAACGAGAGGTGCCAAGAACCTGGCATGCAATCAACCTTCAGAAATGTTTTATGTAAGAAAACAATGTAACAAAGAAATGGTTGAATGAATGAATGAAATTTTCATGTTGTTTTTGTAACACGATTGTCATTACATTTGCAAATCCTCGGAGTAGCTAACCGAAGGACTGTAAACTTGTAAAACTCTAAGTGTTGGATGCGCCCGAGAGGCAATCCGGAGGACAAATCAAAAGCGGCTACGTGTCGATGTCCTCCCATATATAAATTGTAATAGTAAAACACTCTAAGTGTTGGATGCGCCCGAGAGGCAATCCGGAGGACAAATTAAAAGCGGCTATGTGCCGATGTCCTCCCATATACAAATAATAAAAATGAAAAACACTCTAAGTGTTGGATGCGCCCGAAGGGCAATCCGGAGGACAAATCAAAAGCGGCTATGTGCCGATGTCCTCCCACGAATAGTGGTAAACGCTCTTAAGTGTCTAAATGTTACATAAAAAAGGTAAACATTGTCATGTGACTCAACCTTTCGGTCCGACATCGAAGGACAATATATAAAAATTTATATAAAACACAAAGATACAAAACACATGAGCATAAAGGAATACATGTGATATATTTCAAAAGTAAGAAGTTGTAAGTACACATTGTTTGCTGCATGTTCAAGTTACCAAATACACAGGATACGAATAATGTTATGCAAAAGATGAAATAAGGAAATTATTACAAGACTTAAAAGTAATTGTTCAGTTACAAGCCCATGCCGGCATTCCGGAGGCGAAGAAATGATTCAAAGGGTGGTCGTATCGACTTCAGAGTCTGCCTTCTTCTCTTCTAGGTGGTGGGACGAAGGCTCAGACTGTTCAACATCTTTCTCTATAATGACAGAAGTTGTACCGGAGGGGAGTTCACTTGTCACAGATGAAGATGGTCCACATTCTGGTTCTAGTTGCAGCAAATCTCCGACAGATAAGGAGTGAGAAGAAGAGATCTTATCAATGAAAGGATAGGAGGTATCAAACAAGGCATCACAAGCAGGAACCCAAGTCTTCAAAGCATCTCTTTTGATATTCTTGACTTTGGACAAGACTTGCTGCACTTGGGCCGGAGTCCTTCCGAGACCGGTGGACTTCATGAAACCCGCAGAAAAGGCTACACTGCATGCTCCGCCGAGAGCCTTACGATACTCATAGCTCCTTATCAACTTCTTGAACAAGCAAGGAATCCCATCTCGAACCAACATCTGTTTATCATGTTCAGCCTGGCTGAGAAGAACTGTAAGATGTTTGTTATTTGTCTCGGCTGCGGAAAGTTTCCTCGAAACATCTACAAGTTCATGGCTCTTCAAAGAACGTTGGTCAGTAGCCTCGGTGGCGGTCTTCTTGAGAACCTCATTCTCCTCTTCGAGCGCCTGAATGCGAAGGTTCAACTCTTCCTCTCTCGTAGCACAGGTGGAATGGGAATCTTTAAGTTTCTGGTGGGAGACCTTCAACCGACTCAACAACTCTTGCCCTTGAGTAAAATACTCCTTTTCAGCAAAATGGGAATTGGCCATGTCAACATATTCGCTGTTCAACTTCTCATAGCGCTTCAGACCGGCAGCTATGACGAAGGATGTCATAGTTGGACATCGCTTTCAAGTGTTGATCATCAGCAGGAGTAGCAAGGTTGTACAAGAACTCTTTAGCAGCATAGTTAGAGTTGACCCTAACATCCTCGTTCAACCTCCAGTTCGGAACATGCTTGGGGGGATCAAACTCTTCACCTGCTACAAACGAAAGGATTAATACAAGTATACATGTATATGCAAATAAGGAGCTATAGGCAAGCGACAGAAAGAGGTAAAAGGGAGGAAAACAAAAAAAAGGGAAACTAACCAGCAAGTTGTGAATCTTGTTTGGCATGAGGTGAGGAATGGTCACTCACTTGAACAATAGAAGGTGACTTTTCCCTTAGACCGGAACCACCAGCTGAAGCTTGGGAGTTAGGCTTAGCAACGCTTATGGGTTGAGTAGAGTGGGTCTTTTGGGAGTCTGCTTCAGATTCGGAAGGAACTAGTTGACGACCTTTTCTCTTCACTCTCTTGTTAGAAGTACTACCTTCAGCAACCGAAGGAGCTTTTCTCACTTTGGGGTTCTTTTCTTGTTTCTGCTTAGCCTCCAAGATGCGAGACGAGGGCTTCTCAACCAATTGTTGGACGGGTGTTAGATTAGGAATTTCCTTACCAACAGGTAGGGGTTCGGTCACACGAGGAATGGGCTTCTCGTTCTCTGCATAGGGCTCACCAATATCAACCAAGCCTTCGTCAAAGGAAGGAAGATCCAAAAAGTCCATGAAGCTCATTTCTACGAAAAGGGGGAAACAAAAGCAAGGCAAGCATAAGCAAGCCCGCGTGAGTAATAAGTAAGCAAGAACAAACAAAAATAAAGTATACCTTTCTTATCAGCGTCTAAAAGTAACCGGCGCAGCTCCGGATGACTATAGGGGAAAGAAAGACCAGCGAGAAAAAGTAGAACTTCAGGAGGAGGACGACATAAAACGGGTTTCTTCCCGAGAGCTTTGGCGTGTGCAACATTGTACGAAGCAGGTATATCATCAGTAACAGCAGACTCGCGATGTCTCCAAGGCATAGCAAAAGGTATCGCCCGACGATCTATTAAGAAGAACTCGGTTTTCCATTTCTTAAGGCTAGAAGTAGTTTCGATCAAACACTTACCATACTCTCCCTCTCCTCGACTCTCGAAGGAAAACCAATGTCCTTGTTTACTTAGCCTATAGAACACTCTAACAATGTCACAGATACGGGAATCTTTGAACCGAAGCAATGCAACTCGAACATCACTACTCTATTCATACCTATGGGCACAAGTTGGGAGATATGCACTTTGAAATACTGAATCACATTTAAAACAAAGGTGGAAAAGGGGATCCGAAGGCCAGAATGGTCGAGGAATTGGCGATAGATTCCAATCTTAGAATCAGGCAAGCGGTCCATCGTCAAATCCGGATCCGGAAGGCAAGGCCTTAAAAGAGAAGGGATGTTATACTTACATATCACTACCTTCAAGTCATCCTCGGTCATACCAGATAAGCGTATATGCATGTCACACTTAGGATCACGCTTCACCGGCGGGTCCACTCTCGACTTTGCGATCTCTTTCCCAGTCATCCGGAACACGCAGATTTACAAGTATAAAAGATAACGAAAGAATGGAAAGTTTACCTACGAATTGTGAGAAGGAAGCAAGGATGAAGAAATGACAATGGCGAAAATGGTATGAGATGAAAATGAATAACACATATATATAGGGGTCATGGGCGAAGAAACCGAGGAGACACTGTTCACTCGCGAATCACGAGGATAAAGATCTGCCGTTGAATTCAAAACGGCTAGACACGTGTCGTCATCCCATCCTCCACTAAAGGAAAAGGGAGTCCAAAATAAGAAATAGATTCGAACCGGTTCAGAAGACGGAACAGTTCAAAAAACCAGCCCCAGACGAGGAGCAAGATTTGTTTTAAGTATCAGTCCATTATAAGAATAATGAACTAATACTTGGGAGGACATGTTCGCGTATGTCTCCGGCACATGGCCGAAGGCACGTCACTGGCGCCGAGGCAACTGCCACGTAGGAGAGAGAGAACAGACAAGATCCCCCAAATCTTGGGAGACCTCGTTTTACCCAACAAGGCAGGGCTTTACCCAACGGATCCAGTCATGGTCCGCCGCCTGCTTTTACACTGTGCCTGACATTAGGGTACTGTTCAATAGGCGCACATCTCAATGACGTGACTACACGTCCAGGTATGCCCTAAGCTTTGGGTATAAATACCCCAAGGCATTTACTACACACAACAACACACAGTACACAACATTTACTCCTACTTAATAACATATCTCCGGTATTCCGCGCCGGATACCACTCCAGTGATAGTTACTTACTTTCACGCCGGAGCTTGGTCTCGGGTTCACACCTGGGGCGAGTTAACGTGCGTTCTATTATTGCAGGGTAGGCCCATCCTACAAGCATACCTTACACGAGACCGAAGCTAAATATCCTAGGACCTTGTTCCTGCGGAAATTTATTTCAACATTTGAGGAACTGGATTAATTGTATAGGCTGCATTTTTTTATTACTGATGAGCTCTTGGCCTGCCATGATCGCTCTATTTGTATAGTCCTCCTGCCGTATGCCGAGTACAAGGAAATCCATTTACAAAACATGTTTAATGATGATTTATAAATTATACAACTAAGATGACATCTCCATTTTATACTGATATAGTATTATGTTAGAACGTTAATATCAATTCAACAAAATGCTTCCAGGTTAACTTTGATATATAAAAAGATGAAACATATTCCTACGTGCAGTCCAGTCCAAAATGAGTCTGTAAAACCCTATGGGTAATCAGATCATGCTAATACAGACACTAGTAACAAAAAGTACAAGTTCAGATCGATGTATACTTGATCATGCTCCACCAAATACTCCGTAGTCAAATTATGTTCTAGTTAATACCTGCATTGTGTTTCCTGAAGCGACTTTACAAGGTCCATATATAACTCCAGGATAAGCAGCCACTATAGGTACACTTCTTTTGCAGCATCCAGTGTATCCTGATCGGTGCAGATACTTGGCTGGATTCATCTATCACTAGCCACATAATTCTTAAAGTCGAACAGGCTTACATTAGCAAAACACCACCTATCAACTATCTTAATTATCCCTTCCTAGGGAGATTGATTTTGTGTATTCAGTATTGAAGAGTTGAGCACAGTGCTACAACCATTATCGTTTGTAATGGTGATTACTTCATATGATATTAAGTTAGACTAAAAGATACTTCATCAGCTTCAAAATCGATTTCGCAACTAAGTTTTGTATCAAGATACAATAACGTTGAACTTTAAAGCAAATGAAAATGTTCAGTAAATATCAGTCATTTCCCCTAATTAATTCTTCAACTGTTAACAAATAAGACTAAGAACCACAACCCGAAACAATAAGTCTACCAATTTAAAAAACCATACAAGTCAGCTATAAATTCGAAAATTTCACCATCCCTAATCCCTATATATAACCAGCTTAAATAACTATTATCTCATCACTTTCTATATGTTAGATCATGATCATAACATCCTTGGATAACCTATATTTAATCAAACATTATATAATCGCATTATAGTCCTTATTACAACTAACTTAACTACCTCATAGTAATAAACTAGAAGGATCCTGTATCCACTGATCAACTAACGCGGCCATTTGGAATATGACATGACAGCCTGAGCAAGCTGCAACTAGTGACTCATGTCAGTGACACCACCATACGCAAGTTCGTGATAGGGTGGGAGAGGAGGTAGGGAGGTGAGACCGCTGGCGGGTCAGACGAACGCGTGAGCGTTGCGGTTGTGGCTGTGGTTGAGGAGCGCGTGGATGAGACTAACTAATCGGCCAACTTTGTTTCAAAACCAAACCAACCAAAGTGATCAAAATGGGTTTGGTTGTCTTTTTAGACAGTTTACAATATGTATATTTTAATTTATATCGTAATTAACACATTAACCACACATTAAAAGTAGACAATAGGGCCGTCTACTCAGCCTATAACTCACTCGTCTGCTGTCTGCAGATGTATAAAATAATTTCCCATTACCTTTTGTTTCCTCTAGCAGTACAAATATAAGATGGAAATGGATATACCAGGGGCTGATTAGTATAATCGACAATGTGGCATTACATGCACATGAAGATCTAATATCTTGATCATATGTGAATGTGATCAATATTCACTCAATCGCAGAATGTATATATTCAAATGAAATGTGCAAAAGCAATTACTTACGTCTCATCAGTCATCAGCAACATATCAATTAGTGGATCCCAATGAGGAAAAACAGAACCTATAAACAATCTTCTCAACGGAACAACACCCACCTAACAACATAGCACAAACTTCACAATTACCAAAATAAAAGTAACTTAAAATAAATCTTAATTAACTAACTCACAGTATTAAAATCAGGTGTCCAAGGTTCAACTTACGCAGCAACATGAAAGATGACGTGGCAACCAGAGCAAACAGTGAATAGTAAGAGGATAATGAGCAATGTTATCAGGTATGCGAATTGTAAAGTGGATGCCGGAGTAGGCAGGGAGAAAAGATCACTGGCACGTCTCACGAACACGCAAACAGTGTTGCTATACTTGAGGAGCGCATGAATGAACCAGTGACGAATAATTTTCATGGTGTAGTATTCCAGGGTGGTCAATGAGGTGTCTGATTTAAATTTCCAGTAAAGAAATTGAGTGACAACAACATTCCTTAATACTTGGACGATTTCTATTATTTACTCTGATTATAAAAAGGTTCTGGTAAAAAAAAACAGCATACTCCACTTATTAGGTTGCAGACATACTTACATAGTGCAGCCTACCTAAGTTGATGCTATAAAAAAAATGTAATTGTTGCATGCATACATTCGTTTGAGTACTGCTATCAGAGTTATACAAGTAATGTCAGGAAAGTACTCTCATCATATTCGTGTTGTTAGTATTCAATATCGCCCATGTTTTTCAACCAAGGAAGAACCTCTTCTAGACCTTCGGTTAGGCTTCTTAGCTTGTAGTTCAGTTCTCGTTTGCCTTCTCGCACGAATATGCCCACTGGTGTCTTAAAACGTCAACAACCTATTTCAAATTAGAACATATGATCGTCAATGATAAGCAAAAGGCAAAATAGGTCAAGTGGGTCAAACGGGTCAAAGATGTCAAAGTGATCCATCGTGTAATTTAATGCGTAATTCTTGCATCGTTTTATTTCAAAGATATACTGTTTGATTTACAATATGTATATATTTAATTCTTAGTTAACATATCAATTATACAAAAAAACTAAATTAATAGACAAAAGGATGGTCATGTTAGCCTGACCTATCCCTCTGCACACATATAAAACATCCCCCATTTTGACCCGTTGCTTCTTGTGACCTCTAATAACAAAAATATAGCAATGAAATGGATATACCGGGGGGGCTAATTAGTGGAAGTTTTCCGGTTATTCTGGAGAATAGCACTCACAACCAGCCATAAACGGTGATCATCAACAAAGGAATGTTAAACCAAGGCTTTTTTGTGTTGGTAATAGAAGCGGCTATATCAAATACTTGCATGAAGGATGCATTTTCTCCCGTGAGAAGATATCTTTCGCCTACTTGACCTTTACTTAAAGCTGAAATGTGACTATCTACCACATCGTCTGCATGACTGAAGGAGAATTTGTCGTGTCCATCACCCACGTAACCAGGCAACCGCCCATTAAATCGTTCAACAATTTGATAATAAAGAATATAGGATTATTAGATGTTAAGCAAGTTCAGAACAATCAATATTGTAATGCACGGTGACAATGATAACGGTGTACACTAGTGAAGATCTAAAATCTTAAAAACGGGCAATCTCATTTGAAGATTTACAATCAGAACATGACTATATTATTTGTGGATTTGACCAAAAAAGGGAGCACAAGTATCTAAATTCTGAAATGTGTTTCTTTTCCGTATCTAATCATAAAAGAGAGGAGAACAAGCAATATAGTAAAATGTAGCGCCTCTACAGACATAATACAAATTCAATTTCAGTTATTCTCGAGAACGATAATAAGTACACCACAAAAAACTGATAACCTCCGTAATTTCATCAAGTACTACTAAACCTAAGATAACTAGAAGATACAGCTGCATATCGGTTACAACTGCAAGCATTGCAGCCATTAACTACCTAAGGTACATAACTGCACAAGTATAAATAACTACTACGTGTCTGCTTAAGACTACAAATTAACAGAAAACTAATTTTAACATTCTATAGAAGCATAAAATTAATTACTGCGATAGTAAATTGCCGCAGCTAGCCATTGGTGATATAACATATAATGCAGATAATATACTGTTGAATGGTCTGCTATGCAAAATTATCAAGTTTTTTTTTTTTTTTTTTTGAACGGCAGTTTGGTGCAGCGGAGTATCTTGCGTGCCACCGAGACACCAAGTCTCTCAACCCGAGTTCGAATCATCTCACGAAGAGAATATCAACCCCCATGCTAGCCATCCAGTTTCCCATTAAGGGCTTCAAGGCATTGCGATGGGATTCAAACCCGGCTGCCAATTCTGGGAAAATCCCCCATATGGGGAATGATAGGAGTCGAACCCCTGACCTCCCCACATGAAGACTATAACCAAATGCATCCATCCAACTGAGCTAGACTTCATTTGCAAAATTATCAAGTTATTAACCGTTACATAGCTCTACATAGCTAGCAATTCATTTATTTTTTTAAATTACCGTTCGGGCCACCATATTTCCTGAACTGACTTTACCAGGTCCATATAAAAGTCCAGGATAAACAGCCACTATAGGAACACCTTCTTTTGCAGCTTCTAGTGCAATCTGATCAGAAACTGCCTTTGACTTTTCATACTCGGTGCAGAAATACTTGGTCGGATGCATCTGAACCAGATACAAACTATGTTTAGCCAAAACGTTATTATGCTATTATTAGGGATCAAACAAGGTTACAAGTAAAAACCTACGACCTATATTCACGTGATTATGTGTTTAGACACACGCTGATGACCACTAAAAGGGAAATAGATTCAAACTATCTTAACAGTCACTTCCCAGGTGTTGCCACAACAAAGCACTTTGAACAGGAAGTGAAAGAGTTAAGTACATAATTAGCATAGGGATAATGACGATTAACATCCGTATCGTTGATTACCTCAAAAGATGCTCAGTTTCACCACAAGTCTATTTTTTTAATGTTATATGCATTTAAAGTTGATTATAATCCTGGTTAAACAAATAAATATGTTCAATTCAATTTATCATTTTATGCAATTCAATAAACCAAAAATAGTCGATCCCTATATAAGTGCTTTAAACTAACTCTTATCCTTTCTATGTGTAATCGGATCATGATCATAACAGTACCGGATGACCTAGATTAAAGGGACATTATGATCATAAATCATTGTGCGGCCTAGATGCAATGAAATGCAAAGAAGCAAAATTACCAAAAACTATTTAAACAAAAAGTCAACTTTGATATGACCAACGAGTATAGGATACCTGCACTATACGAAAAATCGCCCTCCCTAATCTCTATATAACCAACTTAAATTAGCTTCTTATATTTAATTCCTATCAGTCAAGCAAAAATAGGACTACTAGGCCGATTAATCACCTCCTAGGCGCTAATCACCCACCAACCTTGCCGATTTGCGTAAATCAGTCAACCATGGTCAACAGCAGTCAATGGCGGACAGACTTGCCAAAAACCTGCAAATCTGACCAGATTTACCCAAAACTCACCTTAAACTTGTTTTTATCACTTATAGTCGTTGTTTGTATTATCAGATTATATAATCGGATAAAAACCTACAAGGGGGTCAACCACCTCATAACCGATTTGCGATTTTTGCAACCTTGAATACTATATAATCGGATCACGATTAATGGATGACCAAAATACAATAAACACCGTATAATCAGATTATGATTATAATATACTACGAGTTATGTTAGCTGCAGTTGTTTGTTTTATACGATAAAAATTAAATGCTCCAAAAAGCACGGTAAAAGTTAAATGCTCCTAAAAGCTCGTCACCATACACGTCCCTGATTGCTTCAGATAATCACAAATAAATTAGAAGCAAAATTACTTGAGTCTCATCAGCAACATATCCATCAGTCGACCCTAACGCGAAAAACGACGACGTATAAACAATCTTCTCAATCGTCCCAATCTCCTTACATGCTTTAATCACATTCTTCAATCCACCAACATTCACCTAAGAACATCAACAGCAAAAATATCACATCAAATTACAACTAATAAAATCACAACTAACTTAACTATCTGACTCACAGTGTTGAATCTAGAAGGATCAGGTATCCACGGTTCAACTAACGCAGCCACGTGGAAGATGACATGGCAACCTGAGCAAGCTGCGAGTAAGGAGTCGTAGTCGGTGACATTCCCGTAGGCAAGCTTCAGAGTGGGTGAGGGAGGTGGCAAGGAGGTAAGATTGCTGGCACGTCGATCGAACGCGCGGACGGTGTGGTTGTGGTTGAGGAGTGCGTGGACGAGACGTCTACCTAAGTAACCAGATGCACCGCTAACTAATATTTTCATGTTTTGGTATATTTGCTTATTGAAATTTGATAGTACAAAATAGTCAAATGAAATTATAATAAGCTTTAAAGTTAAGTAATGATATGGATGGTTTGATTTGACTATTGGGGACTGAAACTGGAATCAATGTAGTAGCCTCTGTTTGACATTTCATTAATAACTGGCCAACATAATATACTGGCGGCTGATTAGTGATCAATATTCACTTAATCAGTAAATGAATATATTCAAATGAAATGTGCAGCAGCAGTTACTTGAGTCTCATCAGCAACATATCCATCAGTGGATCCCAATGCTAAAAAAGGAAAACGTATAAACGATCTTCTCAACTGTCTGAATCTCCTTCGCTACAATCACATTCTTCGATCCACCAACATTCAGCTGACAACAAATCACACATTTCACAGTTACAATCACAGTAACAAAAATAAAAATTAACTTCACTTTAACTTTAATTAACTAACTCACAATATTAACTCTTGAAGCATCCGGTGTCCACACGGTTCAACTAATGCAGCAACATGAAAGATGGCGTGGCAACCGGAGCAAACAGTGAATAGTAGCAGAAAATCAGTAACCTTATCAGGTGTGCGAATTCGAAAGTGGATGCGGGATAGGCAGGGAGAAAAGATCGCTGGCTCGTCGAACGAACACGCGAACAGCGTTGTTATACTTGAGGAGCTCGTGGAGGAGTTTTCCGCCTGAGCAACCGGATGCACCAGTGACTAATAATTTTCATGGTGTAGTACTCCAGTGGTGGTCAATGAGGTGTCTGATTTAAATTTCCAGTGAAGAAATAGAGTGACTAACAACAATTCTTAATACATGGATGATTTATATTATTTACTCTGATTATAAAAAGGTTCTGGTTATTCTGGGACGGAGGTAGTAGTATTTTTACTCCACATTCTTGTTCTCTTATGGTGCATCTCCAGTTATTAGGTTGCAGACACACTTACATAACGCAGACTACCTAAGTTGATTTTATCCTAATAAAAGTGTCCCACCTAACGAATATTGCATTATCAACGC
This sequence comes from Glebionis coronaria, assembly GCA_025667525.1. Lineage (NCBI taxonomy): Eukaryota > Viridiplantae > Streptophyta > Magnoliopsida > Asterales > Asteraceae > Glebionis > Glebionis coronaria. Next base: position 507,173,814 of record CM046877.1, read on the forward strand.
TTTTTCTTCTTTTAACCTTCAATGTCAGCCAAATAACTGTTCTTAGCATCGAGACTTCAAGAAAATAATTGACAGATGTTAAATCAGGATTGTTTATTTGAAATCTATTATTTTACTTTATACAACATAAATTTTGAACCTTCCCCTAACATAATTGGATAGATAAAAATGTATTTGTTACACGCATACTTTCATTTGAGTACTGCTACGAGGGTTATACAAGTAATGTCAGGAAAGTACTTCCATTCCTATTCATGTTGTTAGTATTTAATATCACCCATGTTTTTCAACCAAGGAAGAACCTCTTCTAGACCTTCGGATAAGCTTCTTGGCTTGTAGCTCAGTTCTAGTTTTGCCTTCTCGCACGAATATGCCCACTGGTGTCTTAAAACGTCAACAGCCTGTTTCAGATTAGAGCAAATGATTGTCAATGGTAAGCAAAAGGCAAAATGTGTCAAGTATAACTAAATGCGTAAATCTTCTGCATCATTTTATTTCAAAGATATTACTAAACTGTTTCATTACAATGTCTATTTTAAGTAGATCCAAATAAAGATATTATACATAACGCTAAAAAATAGACAAAAAGGGTTGTCACGTCAGCCTGAGTCAACCGTTTCCACACGTGTAAAAAATACCCATTTTGACCCGTTATTTTTTGTGACCACTATTCTTAAAATTATAGCATGGAAATGACATACCGGGGGGCTGATTAGTGGAAGTTTCCCGGTTATTCTGGAGACCAAGACGGATAACCAGCCATAAATGTTGATCATGAACAAAGGAATGTTAAACCAAGGCTTTGTTGTGTTGGTAATAGACGCAGCTATATCAAATACTTTCATGAAGGATGCATTTTCTCCGGTAAGAAGGTATCTTTCGCCTATTTGACCTTTATCTAAAGCTGAAATGTGACCATCTACCACATCGTCTACATGACTGAAAGAGAATATCTCGTTTCCATCACCCACATAACCAGGCAACCGTCCGTTAAATCGTTCAACAATCTGATAATAAAGAATAAAGGATTTCGGATGTTAAGCAAGTTTAGAACAGTTAAATAATATTCCTAATGAATAGTGGCTAGTATCTAAAATACGACTGTAGTAGTTGTGAAAATGATAACGTTGCACGCATGTAATGATCTAAAATCTTAATCACAGGTGATCTCATTAATCAAACATGACAAAATTAATTGTAGACAAAATAAAAAAAGGGATCACAAGTATCTACAATCCAAAATGTGTTTCTTTCCCGAATCGAAGCATAAACGAGAGACATACAAGCAATATACTAAGTACAGCACAAAAAATTGATCACCTCAGAGTTTTGGTTTAACACTATTAGCTCACGCAAGAAAAACATTGCACTTGCAGACTTGATTATGGTTGTCATAGCTGAATTAATTCTATGTGCCACTAATTTTGAAAATCCAACTTTTTGGTCTAATCGTACACTCCAAGATCAAAAAGTTACACTTATTGCAGATAATATACCACTAGTTGGTGTGATACCTAAAATAGTTAAGTTATAAACAAGCCAGTTTTTCAAAAATTACCATTCGGGCCACCATGTTTCCTGCCGTAACTTTACCAGGTCCGTATATAACTCCTGGATAAACAGCCACTATAGGTACACCTTCTTTTGCAGCTTCCAGTGCAATCTGATCAGAAACAGCCTTTGATTTTTCATAGTCGGTGCAGAAATACTTTGCTGGGTGCATCTATCACCAAAAGCAAACTATATTTAGCAAAAACTCCGAAGTAATAAAAGAAGGAACACATTCGTAACAACATATGACCTTTAAGGCTATATACAAGTGATCATGTGTTTAGCGACAAACTAGTTACCACTGTAACACTAATTATAAATTCGAACTATCTTAACAACTTCCGAAGTTAATCCTTGCCTAACAAAAAAAGCACTTTGAATAAGAAGTGAAAATAATCAAAATAGGGATAATGACGATTAACATTTGTATCGGTGATTACCTCAAACAATACTTAGTTGAACCACAACTGGATTTTTTAATGTTAGAATGCATTTAAACTCGATTATAATCCTGGTTAAACGAATGAATACGTTCAATTCATTTTATCATTCCCCCCCTTTGAAATTCACTATTGTAACAAATAGTCAACCAGTTCAAAAAACCAAAAATAAGTCGATCCATATATAACTGCCTTAAATTAGCTCTCTTATCCTTTCTATGTAAAACCGGATCATGATCATACCAGTATAGGCTGACCTAGATTCAATGAACATTGAGATCCTAATTATAGTATTGGGCGAATGGGCAGCCTAACAAAAGCTATAAACAAAAAGTCTACGAATTCTAAAATCCAAAAAGGCCAACTTTAAAATGACCAACGAGTATAGGATACCTGCATTATACGAAAAGTCACCCTCCCTAATATCTATATAACCAACTTAAATTAGCTTCTTTTATTTAATTCCCATATAATCGGATCATGGTGTTAACAGTATTGGACGACCAAAATACAATAAACACCTAATATAGTAGTATGATCTAAGCTATGTGAGCTTGTTTATATACAGCATTTCACATAATCAGAAAAATAAGAAGCAAAATAATTACTTGAGTCTCATCAGCAACATATCCATCAGTCGATCCCAAGGCGAAAAACGACGACGTATAAACAATCTTCTGAATCGTCCCAATCTCCTTACACGCTTTAATCACATTCTTCAATCCACCAACATTCACCTAACAACAACCATATATCACATTCATCAAACCAAAATAACAAAAATATCACAACTAACTTAACTAACCAACTCACAGTGTTAAATTTAGAAGGATCAGGTATCCACGGTTCAACTAACGCAGCCACGTGGAGGATGACGTGGCAACCTGAGCAAGCTGCAAGGAGTGATGGATAATCGGTGACGTCACCATACGCGAGTTCGAGAGTGGACGAGGGAGGTGGTAAGGAGGTGAGATCGCTGGCGCGTCGGACGAAAGCGCGGACGGTGTGGTTGCGGTTGAGGAGCGCGTGGACGAGGCGACCGCCTAAGTAGCCTGACGCGCCGGTGACTAGTATTTTCATTGTGGTGGTCAATAGTAGTGTGCTGGTTTGGTTTGAATGTGTACTTATACCTTTGGTATTTAGTGGGTGTTTGGTTTGCCTTTTTACTGTAGTGTTTTCTTTTTTCTAATTTTACATGTTTACTCAAAATAATTCATTCAGATATTATATTCTTTTTTAATATATATGAATTTTCAGCTCCACATTGCGATGTAGGGCTGAGCACGACAGACCTAAAACCGACTCGAGCCAGAAAATCGGAACGGATCGGATCGAACTGAACCGGATCGAGCAATTTCGGTCTGGTCTTCGGTCTGGAATTTTAGACCAATTCGGTCCTCGGTCCGGTCCGATCCGGTTTGGTCTTACCAAAATCTCGTCGATTATGCCTAATAAGATCGGACCGAACTGAGAAACGAACCGGACCAGACCAACCCGGACCGGACCGGACCATTTCGGTCTGGTCTCGGTCCGGGGTTTCGAACCAATTCGGTCCTCGACCCTGTCCGGTCTTAGCCGGTCCGGTCCTGTCCGGTCCCGGACCGATGCTCAGCCCTATTGCGATGCACTAATCCTAAGGCAACTATTTATTAAATAGTTTGAAGACTACGCAGATGAATTAAGGATATAAGATTGATAAGTCGTATATATTACTTTCACATATCATTGATGAACAGTAAAATTCTTTGCAAAAAACCTCTACATGTAAAAAAAAAAAGCTATGTCAAATCAAACATTGATGTAACTAAAACTCTATATGTCAAAAAAGCTATATATTAATAAAAAAAGGGTCTATACTTGCTTGAGTCAATTACTTTCGGGTCGTCTAATGTAGTCGGGCTTCGTGTGCTATGACATACTCGACTCGGTCTCTTACATTTGGTAGTCGGTCAAACCTTATGGATGAGTCGATTAATATGTCAAAAATCATGGTTACCGAATTAAAATAATAATAATAAATACAAATCTTCAAATAGAATTATGCTTATAGAACAATGAATCAATGATCTTTATTGCAATTTCCTAGATCTTACTACCAGAATGCATCACATTGTTATGAACTTACATCTTAACATCTAGAAGCGTAAAAGCAATAGCAAATACGAGAACCCACTTACAAATCTAGCATGGTCTAAAGTCTAAACTACACAAACACATCCAACCAACTAAAGATAAAACAAAGTTCACATAAGGTTCCAAGCGAAGAAGTGGAATCTATTGGTTACTTGGTTCATATATAGTCGGGTACTGTTACCACAAGGAAGATCACATCTTTCCTTTAGTATTTGACAGCACCCATTTTCTTTAGCCAAAGAAGAACCTCCTCAAGACCTTGGGTCAAGCTTCTCGGCTTGTAATTGAATTCTCTTTTTGTTTTCTCGCAGGAATAAGCCCATTGGTGTCTCAAAACATCAACAGCTTATGATACGATCTTGGAGTTATTTAATTTATTATTATTATTGTTATTATTATTGTTATAAGTTAATTATTTAGTTTATTTATTTTTCTTTTATTGTATTTTCTTATTTTCTTATTGAACAAGTTATTCTTCTATTATATATAGAGGATATTAGGGCTGTTACTGGATTATGTTTAATGATAATGGAGTATTGATTTCTTAATCAATTGTGAAGTCGGTTTATCTCACAAATATAAGTCATTAGGGAGTCGGGTTATCCTATTAATATAATCTATCAGTCATTTTATCTCTTTTGTCGATCTGGTTCGTATCAATTGGTATCAGAGCTTGCCCTACCTTACGAGGTTCCAACACTCGGAGTGGTGGCTTGGACCCAAAGGGGATGCCAACCGTAACCAACATAGCCGTGACCAACGAGGACGTTGGTTCTTCAAAGGGTGGGGTCGTGTTATGATCCCACATCAGCCAAGAATGGGATTGGTTGATGGTTTATAAAGCCTAGGTGTCCCCTCCTCAAACAAGCTAGTTTTTTTGGTGAGTTCTATACTCGGTACTTATGAACCGATTACAAGCCTAGTATGAGATAAGTTCGTATTAATAATGATACGATCCTGGAGTTATTTAGTTTATTATTATTGTTATTATTATTATTATTATTATTATTATTATTATTATTACTATAAGTTAATTATTTAGTTTATTTACTTTTCTTTAATTGTATTTTATTATTGAACAAGTTATTCGTCTATATATATTAGGGCTATTATTGGATTATGTTTAATGAGAGTGGAGTATTGATTTATTAATCAATTGGGGATTCGGTTTATCTCACTAGTATAAGCTATTGGGGGGTCGGGTTATCCAATTAATATAATCTATCTATCCTTTTATCTCTTTTATCGATCCTGTTCATATCAATTGGTATCATATCTGTTTCGATTTAGGGTTCCAAATAAAGGTGCACTGTTCATCGAGTTAATGTTCACCAGCAATTGTTGTTGTCGGATTTTACTATTCATCACCTAAAGTTGTTGTTCTTGTTCCATATTACCATTCATAAGAAGGAATGGAAACAAAGAGCTTTGTGTTGATCCCAAACTTAGATCGATTTAGCTTGTGCAAACGAGATTAGATCAAGTTATACACGTATAGAAACTTTGTTTATGTATAAAGTAATTTAAGTGTTATGCGGAATTAACACTTAAACAAGAACACACAAAGGATGTAAAACAAACTTTCACTTGATTAATTGAATCGAACTTGCTTACAATGAAAGTGTTTAACGTATGAAAAACTTAATATGAAACATAACCTAAAGGTCTTCTTTTATAGACATAAGAAGCCTTGTATAAGAGTCTACGTATCAACTATTCTAGGTAAAGATAATTATAGAAAATACAATGTTGATCCTATCTTTACTAGAAACAAACTAGAAACATAATACGCGTAGACCATATCTTTCTATCAGTGCTTGTCTTCAACCTATCAACGCTTGACTTCTTCCTGTCAACGCTTGATCTGTCAGCGTTTGTTTTCTTCTTATCAACGCTTGTTTTCTTCTTGTCAGCGTTCAAGTGGACTGGCTACATTTTATTCCCAACAATCCTCCCCTAAACTTGATAACTACTCTAGTAATCAAGTTTCTGAATAAAAATTAAGAACTAGGAGGAATCTTACAAATCTTATCATATTGGTAATAAACATGCCTAATCAAATCTTTGGTTACGTCACTTGAATAGTCAATCTCCAGTTGTGTTGTCTTCATCTTGTCCAAAACTTCTTTGGACATGGGATACTGAGCATATACAAGAAGATACTCAGCAAACTTTGTAGAGCTCAAGTAATACACACCAGCAGCTGAATACAAACGCCATTGAAGACCACTGATATCATCCTCAAGATCCTTCCAAACAGTAGGATCTTCTTCTTTTGGTCCACACATTCTCTTGAATATTGACCAAAGTTTTATTCCATTGACTGAAGTAGGAGCTTCAGTCTCATACTTGGCCACCAACAACCTCCAAAGGTCTACCAAGTCTTCTCTATCCATACTTGCAAAGAGAGACACAAGAGTAGTAAATGTGTGTACCTCTTTCCCATACCTGCCAATCTTCCAAAACCCACTTGCATCTTCTTCATAGCCTATGATAGGTTTTCTGGCATCAAGAGGTAACACTTGTACCATATCTGAAGCTTCCATGGGTGAGAGCTTGATGCTCCTTCTAAGAACAGCTTCATTGGGAACCACTTTATTTAGATCTTTAGGAAACTCAAGTGGAACTCCCTTCTTCAAAGGCCTTGGAACAATCATTGCCTTTTGAACCTCCATCTCTTCTGCAAGTTCTTCTTTCCTTTCATCTGAAATAAGTCTCAGAGTGTTCATTTCCTGCACTTTTTCCCAAATGGGATAAGCCTTGTAATCCAATTCTTGAAAAGATAATCCCTGCAATTTCTTGAAGGTCCATCCAGTTCCATGACATCTGAGTAACATGTAGTAAAGCTCTCTTCTATCCCTCTTTAGCAGTGAGAAAACATTGCTAGCCTTGTGTTTCAGAATTACCTTGCAGTCTCTTTGAACTCTTAGAAGAATCTCCAATCCCCAAATCTGGTCTAAAATAGTCAAATCTGGATTCTCCATAATCCTATTCTCCCAAGCATGGTACATCTGAACTACTTCTGGCATATCAAAGTCTACTTGAAATTTCAACTCTCTAAGCTTCTCCTTTTCCAAGTCATCACCATATTCAAGTCTTTCTGGTTGTTCAATTATCATCACACTTGAATCTGAACTTTCTTCATCACTTCCTTCTTGTTCCTCAGAAGTGACAACAAATGGTGATTCACCAACCTTCTTCATCTCTTGTTCCACAAGTTGTGCAGCCAACCTTGAATCAAACTCTACTTGTGCTGCATCCTTTGGAACTTCTACTTCTACCATGATTCCTTTACCCTTATCTAATGGATCAATGATAGGTAAGGATGATGGTAATACCCGTGACGACACTTCTTTGATGATAGCTGATGACTGGAATACATCAACATATCTGCAGGTCTGTCAACGCTCAAATTCCTTGTGTCAGCTCCCAAATTACTCTTGTCGGCGCTTGGTGTGTCAGCGTTCAAATTTTGCTTGTCAACGCCCAACTTACTTGTCTCAACGTCTCTTGTAAATTGTTCCAACATAGCTGTAAAAGACAAGTTTAAATTTGTAGGAGTAACCAGAGATGTATCAAAAGGTGGTTGCTTCTTCTATTCAGTGAGGGCTTCAGCAACACCCAAATATTCTCCATCATGTGAGCCTTTATCACTTACATTAATCTGCTCATCCTCCTCTTTGGAAGATTCCTTCATCCCACGCCGAGTGCTAGCATTCTCCAAAATGACAATCCTCTCCCTCAATTGCTTGAGTTCAAGGCCTTGTGTACTGACTGTTTGTACCAGGTCTGCATTTTGCTTTTGCAAGCTAATGCAGACAGCCGTCAAGTCCATCAATGTGTATGGTTCCAATCTGCCCTCCTCTAAAATGGGTATTTGACCTCCCAAGTTAGATTTATGGGGCATGGATGAGGTCTTAAAGATGTTAGGACTGTCTTGGCCTGCATCTAAGCCAGAACCAATAGTCCCAGCCTCATCCATAGCACCAACCACACTTGTGGTGGTGGTTCTCTCTGCTACATGGCTAGGACCACTAGAGGAGAACACTCCAGTAGTCCTTGGGCGTTTTTGCAACCTATATTGAGGTGGGGTAGAAGATGATGTGGATTGGGTGGATGTGGGAAGGTTAAGGGGTGTTTGGGTCTGTGAAGGAAAGGTGTCAACGTCTGGATTACTTGTGTCAATGCCAACATTTAAGGTGTCAGCATTGAAGGGTTCTTGGTCAATTTCCATGTGTTGAGGTGAAGGCAAAGGGTCTGGTATGGGGTCAAGTTGTGGTTGTGGGTCTGGTTGAGGTTGTGCTGCTGCAATAACAGCAAGCATAGCTTGGGTGAGGGGTAATTCACGGTGAGGGGGTGAATTCATCTTGGTAAAAATAGCTTTCTTTTGAACAGGGATCTCATAAAAATCATCATGATCCCTTGTGAAGTAGTTTTGCACATCAAAAACCATTTGCAAAAATCTGGGATAAGCCAAAGTCATCTTATTCCTTTTGTTTTTACACATGCCATCAAAAATCAGTTTTAAATAATTAAACTTTTTCCCATTTGCAATGCACACAATTGCACTAGCAATTGATCTATTAATTTCATTGTGTGTAGTAAATTTGGGACTCAAACATTGTAGGATGACATGTATGAGGTACTTCCAGGCTGGGGGAAACTCTTGTTTATGATATTTGTTTAAAGTGCCCTCATCAGGGAAAGGATAACCCAAAGCCCGAAGTCCTTGTTCTATTTCATTTATGGGAAGGGTGATTATCCCATCTGCATCATCAAGATGCAAAGCCTGGCGAACCAAGGCTTCAGTAACCACCCATGTACGCCCATGAACAATAGCTGATAATGTAGTCACATTATTAACTGTTGAGGAACTAACAATGTTCCAAAACTGTTAATATGAGTGACAGAGATGAGAGGAGCATGAGAAACAGCATACCTAATAGGAGATGCATTCGAATACGCCACCATCTGAGTGTATTGTGGAAACAGAGTATCATCAGCGTCCAAATAAGCAATCATGTTGTGTTGACTCCTGAATCCCAATACCAAGTCACTTGGTTTAAACTTTGGTGCCATTGTTGAAGAAAGCTGTTTGTGAATTTGAGAAAGATGAATTATAGGAGAAAATTTGTTAGACAAGAATATGAGATACCCTGTTTAAAAATAGGAGCCAAATATATAGGAGAGATAGGCACATGTGATTGGTCAAAAATTAGGCAACTATTTTCAAAATATAATGATGAAAATATTGAAAAGAAAATAAGTTATCTTGTGCATTAATTAAAAGTTATCTGCTCCCAAAATTACGGCCCCAAAATTCGTCAAAAATAACAACTGGGTAGGTCCCAATGAGTGTCAAAGGTAAAAAATAACCCATCAACGCCCAACGGCTATATTCTTGTCAACGTTTGCCAAAGCCATGTCAGCGTCTAAATTGGTCATAACAACGCTTGGAAAAATACTTGTCAGCGTCCAAAAAAAAGTAATAAAAATGAAAAAGGACCTTAACAAAGTAATTTATCCTAGTGAATATAACCTATAAATTGATAATTATTATAGGGCGGCAAGCACTGTCCAGTTATGCACACTTGCTTATGCAAGATAGACATAACAGTCCTCTAGTGTCCATTGCTAACCAAAATTCTTAACAATTAAGTTATCTCATAAAATTCCTTGTAACTCCCAGGTAAAACCTATTATAAATCATTCTCAAGTCTCCCAACAGACCACATCCAATTCTAGGCCAAAAATGTCTTGGCAGCATGCATAGTATATCAACTTTGCATGCTACAGTGCCTCATGATTTAGTAAACTAACTCATACTCACCTGTGGACACAATCTAGAATTGTGATAAGAGTATTATAAGAATACCCAAAATTCCTAAAGGTTCCTAAAACCTCCCCTTAAATTGTGATACATATGCTGCCCAATAATATGCATGAATATAAAAATTTATGTCAAGATAGGAATATAAATATTCCAACCACATCCATAAATTGAAACATGCTCCAATTGATTCTCCAAGGATCCATAAGCAACTCTGTATCCAATGGTACAATGCTATCAACGCCTGCACACTTAGATCAAAAACCACAAAACTAACATTGTTGCTGACAACGGCACGATAACACTTATCAACGTTAAGATAACCTTTGTCAGCGTTAGACAATTATAGTGGAAAATCTAACTTTTAAAAAAGACCAATAATAATGCATTATCTTGTACATACTTTTACAATAAGATCCCAAAACACATATTAAGTGAGATTGATCATTCCAATACTTGTTACCAAGTATTGAAACCTTCCAGTATCAAAAGGTTTAGTTAATAAATCAGACACATTTTCTTCTGTGTCAACCCTATCTGGTTGTATTAAACCCTTTTCAAAACAATCTCTTATAAAATGATGTCTAATTTCTATGTGTTTTGTTTTAGAATGATGTACATGATTTTTAATAATGCATAAAGTGCTGTTATTGTCAACAAAAATCTTGGTATGCATGAAATTATACCCATAATCCAACAGCTGGTTCTGAATCCATAAGACTTGTCCACAACAAGCAGCTGCAGCAACATACTCTGCTTCAGTTGTAGAATTGGCCACCACTGTTTGTTTCTTGCATTGCCAAGATATCAACCTACTCCCAAGAAACTGACATCCACTAGTTGTGGATTTTCTATCAAATTTATCACCACCATAGTCACTGTCTGAATATGCAATAAGCTCCAATGGTGAATCTTTTGGATACCATAATCCAAGGTCTGGATAACATCTGAGGTACCTAAAGATTCTCTTGACAGCATGAAGGTGACACTCTTTGGGAGTCACTTGATGACGTGCACATGCACACACATCGAACATAATGTCAGGTCTTGAGGCTGTGAGATACATCAATGAACCAATCATTGATCTATAGTGCCTGACATCCACATCTTTTCCATCTCCAACTTTTCCCCAAGGGTGTTCTCTATCCATAGGAGTATTGGCCCTCTTTTCATGTGGAGAAAAGCCAAACTTCTTCAAGATTTCTGCCACATATTTATCCTGAGAGATGAAGATACCATCTTCTTTCTACTGAACTTGTAACCCTAGAAAGAAGTTCATCTCCCCCATTGCACTCATTTTGAATTTGTCTGTCATAAGCTTGGAAAAGTCTTCACTCATCTTTGGATTGGTAGAACCAAAGATGATATCATCCACATAAACCTGAACAAGTAAGATATCCTTACCAGTCTTCTTTGTAAATAATGTCTGGTCTATGGTGCCCCTTTTGAATCCATTTTCCACCAGATAGGTGGACAATGTACCATACCATGCTCTTGGGGCTTGATGAAGTCCATACATAGCTTTCTTGACTCTATACACCTTGTCTGGATGTTCTGGATCTTCAAAACCAAGAGGCTGCATCACATACACCTCCTCAACAATTGTGCCATACAGAAAAGCACTTTTCACATCCATTTGATAGACAGTGAAGCCCATGTAGGAAGCATAGGCTAAAAATATTCTTATAGCCTCAATCCTTGCAACTGGTGCAAAGACCTCCTCATAGTCTATTCCTTCCTCTTGTGTATATCCTTGAGCCACTAAACGTGCCTTGTTTCTGACCACAATGCCTCTTTCATCTTTCTTATTTCTAAGAACCCATCTTGTCCCAATAGGTCTGACATATCTGGGACAATCAACCAACTCCCAAACATCCTGAATAGCAAACTGGTGAAGCCTATCCTGCATTGCTTTCACCCAACTTGGTTCTTTGAGAGCATCAAAAATCTTCTTGGGTTCCTGTTGTGACAGAAAACAGGCAAACAAACATGCTTGAACAAGAGGGGTATCAACCTTCTTGTGTATATTGGCAATAAATCATCCAAGACTCTGATGAGATCTTCTAGTCTGAACAGGAGACATCACATCTCCAATAATTTGAGAAGTGGGGTGATTCTTCATAGTAGAAGTAAGAACTCCTCCCTCAAAAAGTCTGTTGTCTTCAATCTCATCATCCATGTTACCAATATCTTCTTCAGACTCTCTTCCATCAATATCTGTATGAACCTCTTCATTTCTGTTTGAAGGTTCACCTTGTTCAAAATTGGAAGAGAAAATATGATCAAAAGAGTTGTCAACACCTGAACCAAGATTGTCAGTGTTTGATCCATCCACGCCTGAAATGGTGTTGTCAACATTTGAGCCATCAACGCCTGAATTTGTCCTGTCAGCGCCAGATTATCCGTTGTCAACGCCTGAAGGACCATGCATGTTGTTAACTGGTGATACTTGGGGACCACCATTTTCCTTTCCAGCAGCAACAACAGCAAAAGCATCTGTCCATATGGGAATAGTGACATACTCAAGTATGGGAGATGACTTATCTGCATGTGATCCAACCTCTTCATCAACCTGTGTACCTGAAACATCAACAACTGGTTCTTCCACAACATTTGAAGTTACCTTCACAATGTCTGGATTAGTAACATGCAGATAATTCAAAGTCCTAGATAGAGGTTCCAACTAAAACAACCAATTTGGACCACTTTTAGATTACTAGGTTTACTCTTTAAAAACCTAACATGTACTTTCTCAAGTATACGTTTTTCCTTCTTAAGGTAAACCCTATATCCCTTACTCTGCACTGAATAACCCATGAAATAGCCTTCATCACCTTTAGCACTAAATTTACCTAAGGCATCACTAGTATCCAACACAACTACATGACAGCCAAAAGGTTTAAGAAAACCAATATTAGGTTTCCTACCCCAAAGTAACTCATAAGGTGTTTTGTTATGTATCTTGTTGACCAATGCTCTATTCTGAACATAACAAGCTGTATTCACAGCCTCAGCCCAAAAAGCTATGGGAAAATGAGCATCAGCCAACATAGTCCTGGCTGCTTCAATTAGGGTTCTATTCTTTCTCTCAGCAACCCTATTTTGCTGTGGGGTTCTGGCAATACTAAACTGCCTAGTAATCCCTTTCTTGGCACAAAAATCATCCAACAGTTTATTTCTAAACTCACCACCATTATCACTTCTAAGCATTTTAACTTCATTACCAGTCTTCTTTTCAATTTGGTTAATAAAGTTAATTAAAGTATCAGCAGTGTCACTTTTCATGGCTAAAAAAAAGTCCAAGTAAACCTAGAAAAGTCATATGTGATGACAAAGCAGTATGATTTACCATTCAATCTTTCTATATTAGTTGGACCAAACAGGTCCATAAGCAACAAGTGAAGTGGTTTAGAACTAGAGTGCACCTGTTTAGACTTAAATGAGACCTTGTGCTGTTTGCCTTTAAGGCATGCAACACAAAAGTGGTCATTGTGGAAAGCCTTTTCAAGCAAACCATCAACCAAGCCAAGTCTCACAAGCCTGTTTATATTTTTAAAGTTAATATGCCCTAGTCTCATGTGCCATAGATTACTCTCATCAACTGAAGCTTTAGCATAAAAACATGACATGTTATTATTCATCCTAATTCCATTAAGATTCACATTGTAAATGTCCTTATGCCTAGGTGTTCTATAGTCAATAAATTTCTCATCTGGCATTTTAAAATCCTTGCTCAACACCAAGCATTCAATATCAGTGAAAAGAACCTTATTTTTGTTATCACAAACTTGTGATACACTAAAAAGATTATAATCAAGTTCTTTTACCAGAAACACGTTTTCAAAACGCAAGTTGTTGGTGAGTAGAGTTCCTTTGCCTGTGATAGTTCCATATCCGCCTCCAAAGTAAACTTTTTCACCATCCTTAATGGGAGTGAAGTTAGTGAGGTAATCTTCCTTCCCAGTCATGTGCCTAGAGCATCCACTATCCCAATAGCCATAATCATTCACCTGTTTTTGAATGCCCTGCACATAAAGAAAACAAATTAGTTTTCTTTGGGAACCCAAGCCTGAGCAGACTTGGATTCATCTGGTTGTTCAACAAGAACAGACTTAGTTCTCATAACAACCCCTTGTTCATCCCTTTTTGGATGAAACACCCAGTTAACCCCAATTGGTTTTGGGATGACCTTTGAAATATAGTTAAATCTATTACAGGTCATAGAAATCCCATTAGAGTTAGGGTTTTGATCTTGCTTAGGTATCCATGTCAAGCTAGAAGAAGCTTTAGACCCCTTTCCATGTGGTTGCAAATATTTACCATTATTTGGTCTGGCAACGTTTCTGTCAGCGCTAGATTTGGTCTTGTCAATGCTGAAATTACTCTTATCAGCGTTGAACCTAGGGTTTGCTACAGGAAACCATTGCCTATTAGACCATGTATTGGTCTTCTGAAAAGGTCTTTGTCCATGAGTGTTAGACCCTTTAGTGAAGAATGGGACTGGTCTAACAACTTGTGGACTTTGCTCCACAAAAGTTTTGGGTCTGACAGTGTTTGACCTTTTGTCAGCGTTAACTTTGGAAGCGTTGACACACTTATATGCTAAATGTGAAAAGCTACCACAAGTGTAACAGGCTTTTCTAGACATAACTCTATGCCTAGAAGAAAAGAAACCTGTTCCATTATCACTAACTTGGCTTTTTGGTGACCTAGTATTCCTATACAATTCTGCATACTTAATGCTAGGTTTTCTAACAGTGTTTGAGCCAAGTTCAACAGTCTTGCTAGTGATTGGGTTTGTTACTTTGATAGGGTTCGACTCATTTGGACTATCACAAAGCATGTCACCCTTGACAAACAAGGTAGGGTTGGCTTTCTTCCATTCATTCAAATCAGTCAACTTTTGCCTATATTCCTCTACTGGGGTAAGGACTCTTGGTGGAGGAATAAATTCCTCTTCTTGGAGTTCTGGTAAACCAGTCCAAGATAAGTCCTTTCTTTGGACACCATAGAAGTCCCCAGCTGGTGGTGGAACACCAGAATACTCTTTCATCCCAATCCCAGTCATGTCCCTAGAATCCCTCTGTTTACTAACACATTCTCCTAGGGTTTGTGAGGCCTTATCAAATCTCTGAATTTTAAGGTCTATATTATCCTTATTCTTGATAGCCTCATCTAGCTTAGCCTGTAATTTAGCATTGACCCTTTCCATGATGTTTCTAATATCATTACTAGCATTTAAATCATGTTTTAAGATATTTATTTTATCTTTTAGGTCAAGCTCCATTTTCTTATACTCAGAAACTGTCTTTTCAGTTTGAGTGAGAGCAAGTTGATAGTTAGACAACTTGCATCTCTCAGTACTCAGATCTCCTAACAATCTTAAAACCTCTTTGTTAAGTCTTTCTGTATTTAAACGACAACCCTTACTACAAAAAGCGTCATCATATACCTCATTGTCTGATGAAGATGAGGAGTGTGCCATGAGAGCATATTGAACATGCTCTTCTTCTTCTATCTCAGCAACCAAAGCTTTATCCTCTTCTTCATCCTTAGCCAAATAGCTCCAGTCACATCCAATACCATCAATTTCTTGCACTGCCACCATGGCCTTAGGATCCTGAGCCTTAACAATTTGGCTTGAGGGTTTTCCAGCATCAGATCTTCTTGGAGATCTGCATTCTCTCATAAAGTGCCCCATACGATGACAATTGTAACACTCAACCTTGGATTTATCAAATCCAGCAGTGTCCTTAGCATTAAAAGTCATCTTCTTCTTGAATCTTCTATTCCACCTGTTTGCTCTTATACTAGCAAGAGCCATGTTCCACTTTATATCCATCTCCTCCAAATGCTCATCACTTATTTATTCAAGGTCCTCATATGTAATCACTGAACCATTAGGCAATGAAGCAATGTATGCACACACAGTATCCAGATCCAAACCAGCAAGCTTAACTCTTGGTGAGTCAATTTTGTACGTATCAGCGTCTGAATGTGAGGCGTTGACAGGATATGATCCAGCGTTGACACATGTTGATCCAGTAACTGGGTGCATGTATGAATCCTTCTGATCAAATTGGCCTTCACTATGTCAGAAGAAGGCCATGTTACTATTTGTAGACTTACTTCCATGATCCAAAAGAGTTTCATTCTCCAACAGCCTCAGTTTGTTGTAAACATCATCAAAAGTAGAACTTTTGTGAGTGTTGTTGGCAATTATAGATCTTGCCTCAATCTTCCACGCATCACCAAGGCTTTTAAGAAAAGTGGCAATAATGTCAACATCACCAATTACTGTCCCCATGAAGGACAACTTGCTTGTAATGTCAAGAAGTCTGCTTCTCACACTACTTAGCTTCTCATTAGTTTGAGCCTTAAAAACAGCATACTCATGTAAGAGTTTCTTCCTTTTCTCTTCCACAGTATCAGCATTACCACCATATGCAACTTCAAGGGCTGCCCAAAGATCTTTTGCAGACTCATAACCTTTGTATTTGTGCTGATTTTCTTGTCCCAAAGAAAGTTTCAGAATGCTTATGGTTTTTATATCAACCCTTTTCTTTGCTATGCCATCAGCAAACACAACTCTACCATCTTCAGGTTTTTCTTTCTTATCTGATTCAGTATATCCTTGAACAACTGATCTTGTAGCAATGGCATCTGTAATCATTTGAGCTTTATTGAATGTGTTTCCATATTCAATAATCTCCCAGAGAGTATAGTCATGGATTTGCAGATATTGCTCAAAGTTGAACTTACACAGCTCAAAATTGTCTGCATCTAGCATGGGAATATTGATGTTGTGGTTTGAGGAGGAGGAGGTTACTTCTGGAGTGGACATGATGTTTTTATGGTTTTGTGAAAATTAGGGTTTTGGTGATTTAGGGTTCTTGTGTTCTTTTAGATCAAAGTTTCTCAACAAGCTCTGATACCACTTGTTGATCCCAAACTTAGATCGATTTAGCTTGTGCAAACGAGATTAGATCAAGTTATACACGTAGAGAAACTTTGTTTATGTCTAAAGTAATTTAAGTGTTATGCGGAATTAACACTTAAACAAGAACATACAAAGGATGTAAAACAAACTTTCACTTGATTAATTGAATCGAACTTGCTTACAATGAAAGTGTTTAACGTATGAAAAACTTAATAGGAAACATAACCTAAAGGTCTTCTTTTATAGACATAAGAAGCCTTGTACAAGAGTCTACGTATCAACTATTCTAGGTAAATATAATTATAGAAAATACAATGTTGATCCTATCTTTACTAGAAACAAACTAGAAACATAATACGCGTAGACCATATCTTTCTATCAGTGCTTGTCTTCAACCTATCAACGCTTGACTTCTTCCTGTCAACGCTTGATCTGTCAGCGTTTGTTTTCTTCTTATCAACGCTTGTTTTCTTCTTATCAGCGTTCAAGTGGAATGGCTACATTTTATTCCCAACACTTTGAAGAAGGGTTACTAGAGGTGCAGAGATGTTGAAACGATTAGAATCGGTTTGTGAAGATTTAAAACAAGAATTAGGACAGACGCGTCAAGATTTCTCATTGGCGCGACAAGATTTCTCATTGGCGCGTCTAGATTGCTCATTATGGTTTGAAAACTTTCAAGGATGTATAGAGGCAGTAAAGGAAGATATTAACCATGAAGGACAAGTTCATACATTGAAGGTCCAACTAAATCGACGGAGTCCTAACAGGAAGGTCAATGCAAAGCTCTTTTGGCATAAGTTCGTGACTGCAGGTGTCCGAACTAGAAAACCTAGATTGTTGGTTACCTTGTTTGGTAATGAATTTGAAAAATTGGATCTACATGAACAATTACAAGCATGCATAAGAGACCTTAAAAAGATATATCAAGACTGCTACTTACTTTTGTAGATTTTAAAGTACACAAAGAAGGGATACAACAAAGAACTTGGGATCGTGGAATCATGTGAGGCAAGATTTTGGAGAAACACCTTGACGACAAGATGTTTTTGCAGGACAGAGTAATGATACGATCTTTGAGTTATTTAGTTTATTATTGTTATTATTATTATTATTATTATTATTATTATTATTATTATTATTTTATTTATTATAAACCATCACTTTTATAAGAAACAAAAAGGGATTTACAACAAATTGGATGGGAGTCGAGATACTATCTGCGCTCCCACCCCTTTAGCAATGGTAAAACCTATTCTATGAAAAATATGTACAGCAACGCGCGCTCCAATGTCTTGAGCCTTAGAAAATCTCTGGATCCGCTTCAGCAACGCAACTGCATCTTCCTGTAACTCCCCTAAAGAAGAAAAGGAGAAAGGAAGAAACCCATATCCGAGAGCTGCACACTTAGCCAAATACTTGCATCGTTTACGTTGTGCAGCATCAATCACAGCTCAGCCAGGTACAAAGTCATTCATCCCCGTACGAGTCAAAGGAGAAGAACCAGTCAGATCAACACACACATCTTTACCTCCATCCCAGGAATAAAACAAAATATCTACCGGACGTAGGACATTATCAGGTCCACCATCTAATCCAATATTAACTTCCTTTCCGACAGATATCCCTGAACGGTAACATATGTCAGCAAGAGTATCACGAACCAAATTATGACGATGCTTAATCCCAACGATGCTAGCACACGATACGGCATGATCCCCAAATATATCCCCATCAAAAACCCTAGAACAAGCTGAACAGGGCTTCAAAACAGAGAACAAGGGAATACCTAAGCGATAGCACAAAACACATCGATAAGACCTCCCATTCATAGTCTGACCTAATCCGGGGATAGGAACCATCCTAAGCCAGTCAGACGTATGATCCTCCCTCTGAGATGCCCATAAAGCCAACTGACGAGCAGATAAAGTGAAAGTGGATTCAGCATTCTTAATAACCCGAGCAAAATATATATCTGCCATTTTCTTCATGAGTTTGGGGGCAACGACCTCACTCGGATTACTTAGAAAATCAATCTCCATAACTGAGTTAAACACACGTAAGGCATCATCAAACTGGAGTCCATAAGATCTAATATCAGTGTGTTGAAGTAACTTAGACTGTAAATCAGCTGACTCTAACCGAGAAGCAAGAAAAGCATAATGCAATACGTCACCCGCAGAATAAACACCCAACCCTCCAAAGGAAAAGGGCAACGTAGCAAGTCTCAACTGCCAATCACCAAATCCCGATCCAGAAGCAACAACGATGCGCTCCAAAGAAGAACGAAGTGCCAAATCAAAAGAACTTTGGGCAGACTTGAAAGCACAAGGTGAACAAGTACGCAAAGCAAAATATAACTTGGAAATACCGGCACATGAACGAAGAAGCAGCAACTCACATTGGGGGTCATTAATTTTGGCCACAGCATCCATAAGCTCAATAGTCTTAACCGCACGCTTCAACACAAGCTTATTACAAAAATCAAGATCTACACTCGCAGGCCCCCCAAGTAACTTAACACCACTCGTAGGTCGAGCAATATTATCTGGGAACACACCAATAAACTTGCTGCGAGGATCCTCGGTCGGCCAAAAAACTTCAGTCTTATCAATATTCAGATGCAGTCCATACACTGGACCCTCCTCCATGATGCACTCCAAAATTTCCCCAGAACCAAAGTATCCCCAATAATAGTGCCATAATCCAAATACCAGGCCTGTAGAGAAAGAGAGAAGGAGTCCCGAATCTTACATATCAATGGTTGAAGTACAAGAGCAAAGAGTAACGGACCAAGAGGGTCACCCTGTTGTACCCCATGACATGACCTTAATACATGTTCCCCGTAATACAACCTTGCCGGACTAGAATAACAAAACTCCACCCAAGACGAGATAGAGGGACAACGAAGACGAACCTGTTGCAACATAACCTCTCGATAAACCAAATTGAAAGCTTTTTTAAAGTCCACAAGTAACATCGACAAACCGACATCATCACCATATCTCTCAAGAAAATGATTCACAGCATGAAGAATAGCCTAACTCCCTCCCGACACTCCCACCCCAAACTGCAAATCACCAAAATACCCACCCAAGGAAGGACCAACCTCATAGGCACATACCTTGGAGACAAGCCGACTCCAAATAGTACCAACAACAATGGGACGAATCCCACCACCCGGCTTAACCAACAGAGTGAGGGGAGCACTAGCGATAAACTCACCCAACCCCTTGGGACACCGCCCATCAAGAAAAAGGTTCACTACTTGGGTGATAGAAGAAACTAAATCATCAGAATTAGCAACCGCGGAACCACTCAAACAATCTAAAAGGTGTTGGGCCCGCAACCCATCCCGTCCACAAGACGTACCACGGGGAAAACTCTTGATCATGTCAAGAATCCTAGATCGAGAAGTAACCAAGGGATGATGGTTAAGAGAAATATCTGGCAAAGAAGGAGCATGAACAAAAGGATGTTTATTTTTTAGGTCTTCAAGAGTAATATCATTATAAGGAGCCATACCAGATGAGGAAAGAACTCTAATAGCAGCAGAATAATGTCCATCAGAAATCTTCCATCTACACTGCTTAATATTCTGCTCAACCAACCCACTATCCTCACTAAGAACATCAGACAAAGCAGGGGAAGGTTCAGCCAAACACTCTCTAAGAAGCTGTAAACTACCATCAAACGTCTCCCAAGAACGAATAGCATTAATAATATACTCCTCTTGCTTTTGTCTCTTGATAACGGACCTACTCTCCAGATTACTTCTCGGACGAAAGGTTTAAGCAGACAAAGAGGCAAAACAAGCAAACGAACCCAAGAAGATATGTCATCAGGCTTGTTAACCACCCTGTCAATGGCCCCTTTCAAAGCGCGAGAAAAACCCAAACGACACTTTGGAGGGGTAGATTTAACAGTACACAACCCTTTAGAAAATAAGCTATCAAGAGTCCCCAAATCAAAACCACAAAGTGAGTCATGAACTTCAACACCACCACTAACAAGATGCAAAGTACATGATGGAACGGGAGGCTTAGGGAGGTCATAAAGAACAAAGTGAACAATACCATCACCACAATCAGGAGGTGGTACAAAATCCAAACCCTTACCATGCCGACACTTAGACCGAAACGTGTGCGTGTTGAAACAACCACCACATAACCAAATCCCCATACTCTTAAAGGTTAACTCGGCCCTCTCATAAACAACCAAATCGGATAGAATGGAATGTTTGGTACAAGCTAGCGCATCACCTCTAAAATGTATTATTATTATTATTATTATTATTATTATTATTATTATTATTATTATTATTATTATTATTATTATTATTATTTATAAAGCATCACTTCATTAGAATAATAGGATTTACAAGAAATTAGTGGGGAGCCGCGATACTGTTTGAGCCTCCATTCCTCTAGCTATAGCAAAGCCTATCCTATTAAAAATGTGAACAGCAGCGCGTGCACCAATATCTTGTGTCATGGAGAATCTACGGATTCGATTTAGTAAGTTATTACATCTATCTCAAGTTCCCCAAGAGAAGAGGAAGAGAACGGGAGAAAACCGTATCCAATATCTTCACATTTAGCTTGATATTTGACGCGTTTACGTTGTGCAGCCTCAACCACCGCACGATTATTATTATTATTATTATTATTATTATTATTTTTTTTTTATATTATTATTATCCATCACTTTTATTAGAAACAAAAAGGGATTTACAACAAATTGGATGGGAGTCGAGATACTATCTGCGCTCCCACCCCTTTAGCAATGGTAAAACCTATTCTATGAAAAATATGTACAGCAGCGCGCGCTCCAATGTCTTGAGCCTTTGAAAATCTCTGAATCCGCTTCAGCAACACAACTACATCTTCCTGTAACTCCCCTAAAGAAGAAAAGGAGAAAGGAAGAAACCCATATCCGAGAGCTGCACAAAGTCGAAATGGGTAATATTATTATTATTATTATTATTATTATTATTATTATTATTATTATTATTATTATTATTATTATTATTATTATTATTATTATAAGTTAATTATTTAATTTATTTACTTTCTTTTTATTGTATTTTATTAGTGAACAAGTTATCCTTTTATTATATATAAAGGATATTAGAGCTGTTATTAGATTATGTTTAATGATAATGGAATATTGATTTATTAACCAATTGAGGAGTCAATTTATCTCACTAATATAAGCCACTGAAGGATCATGTTATCCGATTAATATAATCTATCTATCATTTTATCTCTTTTATCGATCTGGTTCGTATCACCTGTCTCACGTTAGAAAAAACAATTGATACCTAACAAACATACAAAATTTGAGCATCAATGTAGATTTTGACTGTTCTTGTTTAATAAACGGGTAAATAGTTTATAAAATAGCTTAATAAGTAAAGTAGCGTACAAAAATGGAAATATCGAGGGAGAAATTAGTGGAAAATTTCCTGTGATTAAACAAGAGAATACAAAAACCAACCATAAAGCTCGATCACGAACAAAGGAATGTTAATCCAAGATGTTTTTGTGTTGGTGATAGTGGATGCTATATCAAAAGCGTCCTTGAAGGATGCATTTTCACCCATTAAAAGATATCTTTCGCCTATTTGACCTTTTTCCATAGCCGAAATTTGTCCTCTACCACATCATCTACATGGGTGAAAAAAATCGATTGTTTCCATCACCAAGGTAGCCAGGCAAGCATCCATTAGACCGTTTAACAAACTAATAAGAAAAGAATGTAAAATTTTGCATCAATATTACCCATTTCGACTTTCTAGTCAACTATCATGGAGTAGGAGCTTAACTGTTCGGGCCAACACATTACACTGAGTGGTTTTACTAGGACCATACATAACTCCAGGATAAACATACGACACTATCGATATCCCTTCGTTAGCAGCTTCAAGAGCAATTTTTATCAACAATATATAGTCTTTGACTTCTCGTACTTCGTACAAAAATACTTACTTGTACGCATCTATTACCATCAGATACATACTTAAGCTACAAATACATTAGGAGTCGATAATGCAGATATATAAAGGTAGATCAAGTTGACAGTATAACAATATACAACCGTTGTTTTTACCATTTTATTTATCAACTTTTTTGTTTTGCCATTTAGGTCAACAGACTCGTATTTTTGTTTACTTTATAAATTTGTTAGTTGTTACTACACTACCAATTCATTTCCACGCATGGCAGTTGACACTAGATAAAACAGCTAACTGTTCTTATAAGTAAATACCTGAGTCTCGTATGTAACATACCCTTCCGTTGATCCCAAAGCAAAATACGACGACGTGTATACTATCTTTTTTATAGTATCAGTCTTTATACGCGCAAAGTACATTTTTCAAACCTCCAACATTCACCTAATCATTTTAACCATATTGTAAGTTTATAATGTTTTAACAGAACACGTAAATAGCTTTGCTTAGCCGTATATGTGGTTGCTTATCCAAACTTCATATACTTTCTTTTGAAAGAATTGATATATAATGAAGTTGAAGTTATTGTTTTTGTATGAAGCTAATCTAATCACTACTAAGATAACTAATACATGGAGAAAAAAATATATGGTATGTATGGAATAACTAACTATAAGCGCTAAATATTACTATCATCTAGCTTAAAATAAAAAAAACATGGATGTATCCGAAAGTCATGATTCGACTATAGCAGCTGCATGAAAAACTACTTGGCAACCAGAACAAGCTTCTAAAACTGACTTATAATCTATAACATCTACATATGCAATTTATCAACCTCTCCATATGCAATTTCTAATATGACGATTAAACAAGAAAGAAAGGTAGAAGATAGATGAATTCTAGAGAGAGAAAGTAGAGAGAGAAAAGAGAGAGAAGTGTGTGAAACTTGGTGAATATTATATTAGAGAGAATGAGAATAATGAACCAACTAACCTCTCCTTACATGCAAGGAGAGGTATTTATAGCCTTGCCTACATGTGGCATAATGGGCTATATGATAATGGGTCGGGCTTTCCTTTTAGGCTTTAGTTACTTATGAAGGAACTTTAGCTTAAAGTTAAGCCCATAAAACACGACTAATCTACTACCTATTACAACATTCTAAAATGCGATACATAATAAACATATGACCGAGCATTCTTGTTTCACTCAATATTTTGAGGCTAAAAATCTCCCCCTAGAGAGGTCATTACCCTTTATGAGAGGTCATTAACCTTTGTCATTTAGAGATTTGTAGAAATTACTAATCTCGCCATAAATGAGTCTTGAACGTGTAATAGTAGTCTTGTTCCTTCATGCTGTGATCTTTGAGCCTTTGTCGTTGTCTTTCGACTTTTCCTTTAATCTTGAGATCTTCAAATCATCCCTGACTTATCTTTGCCATCTTGAGATCTTGTGTCTTCATTCACATGCTCACACTATTAATTGTTGAATATGTCCTTAGGCATGAGTATGTGGTTTTGAATCTTTGACTTTGCTGAGTACACCGTAACGCCACCTTCTCGAGACAAAACATAGACATGGACTGAATGGCTTTGACATTTGTCCTAAATCGGTAGCGGTTTACCTCCGATCGGTGAAGACTGTTATACGATATTAAATATCGTACCTGTGATTAGGTAGATTCACTTAAGAATCTCCTTGACAGGGTTTCGCGTCTGTACTAGCCGTTCTCTTTACTCGACCATCTCAAAGCAAGACTGCGAACATAAAGAGTGAATCAATTGGATAAATATCCGCTTGATTAAAGTCGTCAATTCAAATTCCTCGAACAAGTGTGATTCATAAATAATCTTACCATTGTTGCTTTCCAGTTGACACAAGCTTGATTCATAAGAATCTTACAAGTCACCTACCGTAGCGTTGTTTGAGGTTGACGCTAGAAGAATTTCCATTCGTCACTGTAAATATTAATGAATATCACTCTGAATGTTCTGGCAAGATCATAAAGATATTGCGTAGTAACCTTAAACGAGTTTGAATAAATTCAGAATCAAACCACTGTTGCTTTTCAGTTCTACATATGTTTAATTCATAAAGAATCTTATATATGACCTACCGCAGTGCTGTTTGATGTTAACACTGGAGGGATTTCCACTAATCACTGTGAATACTAAGTAGTATTGATTGTGGTAAATTACACCTCTTGTTTAGGAAAACAAAAGAGCGTAAATGAGCGGTAAATATTAAGTGATGATTTAGGAAAATCAAGCACTAATGACCCAATGAAGTTCGTTTCCCAAGGAGGTATATGTGTGTGACTAAAATGTAGCAAGGTTTGAGATTAATATTGGTTAGAAAGGGATGAGAAAAGAGAATGACGAAGACGTGAAATTAATTACTACGACGACTACACGTAAAACCGTAAAATAAGCAAAAATAAAAAATAATTCTAAAAATTACCAAAAATTCACCAAAAATCAAAATAAATAAACTAAGAGTTTACCAATGATCAAAAAATTTTCAAACCTTTTAATTAATTAAATATTTAATTTTTAAATGCTAATTAAAGCCCTAAAAATCAAATTAATTATCAAAAAGCCCAAATAAAGATTTTTCAATTGGTAAACCTCTAAAATGACCTAAAAAGATTTAAAACTATTTTTAGAAATTTTTAAAATAAGAAAATCTATTTAAAATGATTTAAAAAACTATTAAAACTTAAAATAATTATAAAATTTAATCTAAAGATGATAAAATTAATCTAAGAGTTGCAAAATTCCTATTTTAATGTATTTAAGCTAAGAAAAATGTAAAAAGTGCAAAAATGTGAAATTTGAAAAATAATAATAAAATAATATTAAAAATCCAAAAATTATAAAAAATTCTAAAAACTTGCAAACTAGTTTATTTTGACCTAATTAGACAGAAAATGAAAGTGAAATGACTAGAATACCCCTATTGGGCCCTCAAATGGGCCAAAACCAAAATCAGTCAACACAAATGGGCTTTTTAGCCCAAAAAGTAAAACTTGGCCCAATTGACTTGGAAAAGCCCAATCTGACTCAAAATTTAATTCTAAACACAAAACTCTGAAGGCCCAAAAGTTGAAAGTTAGCTTATCACAGCTTATTAAGCAAACAGCTTATCCTTATCGGGCCAATAAGCCCATTAAGCAATAAGCCAATGCCATAAGCTCTAATTTGACACACAAC
Organism: Glebionis coronaria; assembly: GCA_025667525.1. Lineage (NCBI taxonomy): Eukaryota > Viridiplantae > Streptophyta > Magnoliopsida > Asterales > Asteraceae > Glebionis > Glebionis coronaria. Next base: position 507,199,879 of record CM046877.1, read on the forward strand.
CTTGTTTTGGGATACTAAAGAGATCTGTAAAAAGAAAGTTTGAAAAAGCACACTCAATAAGCCAGAAATAAGCAAAGTACAAATCCACAAAACGACAAAATAGTCGGGTTTGAGATCTAGGGCACCTCAGGACTTGATTCAACTTGCAAAATGTCACAAATGACTTCAATAAGCCAATTCAATCAACAAAATTCCAATAAGCAAAACCAATAAACTAGAATAAGCCAATAAGCACTTATGAAAAAGTCAATTAAGTTGGTTTCCTAGTCAAACCCTAAAGTCAACCCACCAAATGCTCCAGTATGAACAAATGGGTCAAATAATGAGCACCTATTACAAAATCCAAGTTGTTGCTGGTTAAAATAAGCTATTATAGATTATTGATAAGCTGAACACAAAAATACACTAGCAGTGGCTAGCAGCAGGGGAAAGGAGTTCCCACTGCTTTGACTATTTTTGACCAAGCTTTATAGAGAGATCTAGTTGCATTCAAATGGAATCAAGGGCACCCTTGTGATCAGTGAATCACAAGGAGTCTATATCAACAAAGAAATCACAAATTGGTTCACACAATAAGCCCAGATTAAGCAAACAGTCCACAGATGTTGCACAGACCTTGATATTAAGCAGTTATGAACAAATAAGCAGATATAGCATGAATAAGCCAGCCAAATTCAACCAGATGCATACACAAGCTATATAAACTATGATTAAGCACAAGAAAACTTGTTTCAACCACTGAATCAAAGATTATAAACAGATATAAGCATATGCAGGTTACTGATGAACAAGTAGAATATGCAGAAACTTTTGCTGATCTAATTGACCACAAATCCAATTTCAAGCATCCAAATTTCTTTCCCTGGTGTAATTAACTAAGTTTAATCACTTGTTAACCCTAGTCTATGATTAGATCTAGGTGTCCTTTTAACTACAGCCAATTTTAACAAGTAAACAAGATTTTAGAGCACTTTAATGGATTTAGGTGTTTCAAACCACAAAACCTGCAAATAAGTGACCAAGTATACCAGGTAAACAGATACCAACAATCACAAACACAATACAACCAATCAACAAGCCACAAAATCTGCAAATGCAGTAAACCCAAACACCCCTTAATTATCTGATTTTGCAAATTCTCAAAGGATATTATAGATTTAACCCACAAATCAAGTTAATAACAACTCAATAACATCAAACAAGCACAGATAAACCAGATTCAACCATAAAAACACAGATTCACCAACAACCATACAAAAATCACAAATATGTAGAAAAATAAAGAGAAATGAAAAAGGAGAAGGGTGCAAACCTCCAAGACCTACATCCAGGCCCTGGATTGTTTGAGCTGAGGTACTAGCAGAACAAGTACCAGCTTCCAAGCTGCTAAGATGAACAAACAAACAAGTGAGATCAAAAACAGACTAAACCTTTTGATTTCTGAAAACAAGTGTTTTAATCCTTAAAACCTTTTTTCAAAACCAATAAAACATGTAAGTGGAACTCAGATTTAGGCTATTCTAACACCAACTTTTAATAAACACAAAAGAGAATTCAAAGATTTTATGAAATTCAAATTTTATTAACTTAAAAAGGAATTACAAAGATTGATAGCCAAAATCTGGAACAAAGGGACTCTCACAGGTTGAGGTCTCCTTTTATAGGCAAATGGGTACAAAGCACTATTCATAAACCCTAGAAGTGAAATTCCAATATTGTCCTTGAGGTCTTCTAGACGATTCTTTGATGTGAGCTGTCCAAAATGATCATAGACGTTCATTTTAGCTTACTAGTTAAGCAGAGAGTCTAGGTTGTTGATCTTGACACGTGGCTTTACTTGGAGAGAAAGTTGTGATGTGATAGGTGGACGAGGTTGAGTGTGGGCCCTTTTGGTGAGTGGAGGTGAAGGTATTATGTGTGGGATAGGTTTCTGCATGTGTGAATCACACATGTGCCAAGGTAATTGAAGTTTACCCTTTGTTTTAAGTGAGGTAAAAACTGGGTGGGATGAATGGTAAACAGTAAGGGTTTTGATCCGATTTTGGGGGAAAGGTGTTTGTTTGGCGCATTTTGAGTTTAAATGATTCAAATAGACACCTTTGGCCCTTGTGTTTTTAGAAAGGTTGTATAACAAGTTTTTCAGCCATTATAAACGTGTTCCTTTGTTAATAAACTTCCAATCTTCACACTTTTGCCCCAAAACTTTGACAAAAGGTTTTAAAGGGTTGTTTTTTTGCCATTTTTCCATAATTCAAGGGCTGATCTTGGACATTCTTGATCTTCAAAGGTCTTCATTGTATCTTTGGCTTTATGAGGGACCACAATTTACAATGTTGAATAGTTGAGGGACTAATCTTGCCATTTCTTCAAAGTTGAAGGACCTTTTTGCAATTTTGATAAACTTAAGGGACCAAACTTGTAATTATGATTTCACAAGGGTTTTAAGTGTCATTTCTTCATTGTTTGAGGATCAATCTTGCATATCTTCAAGTCTTCAAGGGTAAATGTTGGATAATTCATGAACTAGGGCCCGGTTCTTTGTACGGCTTCTCTCGTGTCCGTTTTTCCTTGTTTCTTGTGATCTTTTGTCTTTTACACGATATCCATACCTAAAATACACAAGTAAACAAACACAAGCATATATATGGTATTTTATGACATTTTTATGCATTTAAAGCTAGAAAAGAACGATGAGATCATGTATAAATGCCATCTCATCACTCCCCCATACTAAGCCATTGCCGTTCCCTCACGCAATGCTAGAATAAAGTATCTAAGCATCACCAAAATTCAATTTTATTAACCTTTATTGAAGAGTAAAAGACTTGCAACAATACTACGAAGATGTGTAAAGACATAATGCATGATTTTCATCACGAATGTGACTTTTAGGGTCAAAGAATAGAAACAAGTAAATGTCCCTTAGAGTAAACTTCGTCATCCTTGATTGTCATACATTCCATGCTAAGTGCAAAAACGAGATCATTGTTGGTACAAGTCACAATGCTAACACTACTCATACGTCCAAATTGTGTAATACTTTTTCTCCCCGCAATCCTAGTTATTATAAAAAGAAATGGGTTACTAGCATTTTTTAACTATTTGTCATGGATCACAAGTGATTCATATTGACTTATTTGAGTAGTTATTAGTCCGAAAGCAAAGTAGCACGATTTAATCGATAGTTAGACAAAGGACAAAATCTTTTAAAACGGCTTCTCGTGTATCTCCTTAAGTTCATATCTTGGCATAACTCGTTTCACGATTTGAGACCTTTCTCGGACCGATATTTGGCATGTAATTCATACTTCAAATCTTGGGAAGACGTTCTCGAAATTATGGTCTTCTCTTCATATATTTGGAATTTCTTCACTTGACGTTCTTGAGAGATTCTTCATATTTGGACCAAGACTTCATCATTTTTCTTCAATCTCTATTTTGGACTTTGGTATACAACGATCCGCCTCCTTTTCGGACTTGGATATATTTATCCTCATACCTTGTAAGGGTCTTTTTGGATAGACTTTCTCTATGATCTTTAGGGGAGTAATTGCTTTTCGTCGTGTGTCTCGATCCTTCATATTGATTTAAGAATAATGATACTTCACATCATCTTGGATCTTTAGCAACAAAATAGAGCTCCTCATGCCTTGTTAGGGCCTTTTTGGATCTTCACCAATCTTCGCGTCCCGCTTCAATAAGTTATGCCTTGGCTATGAACTCTATTCAACCCCGAGCAACTTTTAAACGATCTTGCGCTAGAGGCTAAGTAACCTTTCAAATCGTACGACCTTACTTATTGCAATTATTTTTATTCCTAATGCATTGATCTTATGGGAAGAAAAAGCCACAATTAAAAACATATGAGTTTTTGAAAGAACATTTTCATGTTCTACGTTTAGCATGATCACTTGTTAAACTCTATCATCTCTCGTTCTTCACTATATAAAGACCTCTAATTAAAGAGACTCGTGAATACTTAGCCATGCAAGTCAAAATTAAGCCAAATTTGGATTAGCTTTCATTGAGACTATATCAAATCAAAGTTTTGGGTTTTCAAGCCACCTATAGGATCTTGCACTTTCTTGGACTTTTTCAAGTTTAGAGAATGCATTTTATAGTTCCCTTGATATGTAACTTTCAAGGATCAGTTATAGGAACTTGCGAAAAGTTCTTGTTCTTAACCCGAATGAGCTAAGACTTTCGCATTTTAAAGTTCCCTATATAAAAGTCTAGCAAAACTTGAATTGAGCGGGTTAAGGAATGTAAATGGCTCCAAATGCCCATCAAGTAAAAAATTAGCTCTTATTCTACCCATCAGAAAATATACATTCGTGTCTTTAAAACACTTATGAAAACTAAGAAAAAATTTAAAATTTGGCCATTTTTAGCCTTATTAGCAACAAAACAAAACCTTGAAAGTTGGAAAACGTGAGGGCGTAGCAAGGCAAGTATCTATTCACCCCCCATACTAAAAGTAAACATTGTCCTCAATGTTTCGAGTCTAAAGGTGGAGCACCCCCATACTAGAGACGAAGAATCGAATACTTAGGATCTAGCATGGAAAGGGTGATCAACAATATATCTAAAGCCGCTTATTAAGTATGCTAAAAGATAATTGTTAGAACAATAAAGGATATGTCAATGGATTCGTGAAAAACTTCTTCAAGCAAACGATGGAGGCTCATGTAAACGAACACGAGAGTCTTCAATCGTAGATGATGATGATGATCTAGATAACAGAATCACAAAAAACCACGAGACAACGAGTTAGAAGGGTACAAATCCCCTCTAATTAGTTATTAGTAAGCATAAAAGGATAAGCATGGGATCTCCCCTACGAGGCACCTCGTTTTTTGATTACCGAGTCATGAGCTCGACTCGATCCCTGTGGAAACCTTGGTTTCCAGATCTTTTAAGCAACTAGGAATGCATCATATTCATATGATTAGATAATCAAAGCGGAATTAGAACATGACACATTAACAAGGTGTTTAGGCACAAGAACATGAATTAAAACACAATTGGATTGTTCATTATATTAATAACAAACAATCACTAGACATGTATACATTGAATCCCACGTCTAGTGCACACACGCTTTAGGTTTACATTGTGAATGAATTGATGATAAAAACCTAAGACCCTTGGTTCCTTTTATAGTGTAAGGATTAGGGTTTACAAGAGATAATAATGAATAAACAAGTAAATCTTCTATTTAAATAAACTTATGCAGAATATATCTTGCATGTTTATCTAAATAGAAGCTTCCATAAGCTTCTTTGTCTATGTTTTGTCAATGCTTGAATTGCATGTGACAATGCTTGAAATGCTCTTGACAATGCTTGCTTCCATCAACGCCTAATTTGTTCTTGTCAACGCCTGGAATGCTTAGACAATTACCTTCATGTTTTCTTCGTTTTTGAGTTTCTGCCACATCAACTTTTTGACCCAATAATCTTCCCCTAGTTGATGTCGGCAAAACTCTATGTGTATTTCTTGTAAGTTGTACACTATCTTCAAATTTCTTCCCCTCAAGTGTAGCATGTATTTCTTCCCCTTTTTGTCACATCAACAGGAATGTAAACAATGTATGCAATCTTTGAAGATTCTCCAAATGTAGCTCTGTGTAATGATCTTGAAGAAAAATAAATAAAGTAATCTTGATGTAGAAGTAGAATAACCCAACCTTGTGTTCCATGCCTTGTACTATCCATGTGACTAAGAACTTATACTCATGGTACTAAGTATAAGTAGACCTCGATCTCTTGTCAATATTCTCATCCTTTGTGAGACACTGAGCACGATAATGTAACTCCTTCAAGTGTTATGACAAGTCTTCGTCACCAAACATTTAAAGCACGAACAAGTTATCTTTAAAGTCTATGACTGGGAGTGCATGACTTTAAGATATGATAGAACACAAACTCGCGAAAATCTTCTTCAATCATCAAACTTACCACAAGAATTTTTCCCCTTAAGCTAACACCTCTTCATGACGAATTTAATGGAATAACATCTTCATACCATATGTAAAAGTTTCGCAACGGATAACTCTTTTACAAGGCTATCCCGATTACATAGTTTAAAATATCCATCAAATTCTCATGAACAATTGCTAACTCACTTTAGAATCACTAATCCCTTTTAAAAATATCCGAGCCATAAATATCAACATGATATTCTAAATTAAAACGGAGATTCCATGTACCTTCGTGTGTATATTCCTCCTTTTTGTGTGCTAAAACGTATCAATTTTCTCAACAGCAGATATTCTTTTGTCATCCGAGAAACTCCTTTATCCAAGAAATCTGTCATGTGTATTGTCACATATCGGACAACACTTATCAACGTTGGGACAAAACAGTTCTCGGACAACTCATGTCAACGCCTATTTCTATCAGCGTTCACTTATTTCCTGTCAGCGTCAAACCATTCCTTGTCAGCATCAAATTCTGTTGACGTCATCTAGGGCAACAAATCACGTCCCATCATTCTTGTTGAATATTATAACTTAAAACACGCATGAAATAACCCTATGAAATAGAAAAATCAATTCCATATGTAAATATTCTCTATCCCACGTTATACACAACAGTGTACACTAAACATCCCTTCTCGTACAACCATGCATTGTCAACAGATCAGATCTGGGACCACCCTTGTCTCACGTCATCCCTTCAATTTTTGGACAATATTATCTCACGTGAGTAATATAGCAAGATAATAGAAACCAATGCATATTTTTTTATCTTGACCACATTGGGACCACCAATACAAAGCTACTTTGTCCGTTACGTCTGACTTTTCTTTTACCTCTAATTCACGTAACATTAAGCAAACATTTCTTGTCCTCATAAAAGGCAATTCACGTTTTGAATAATTCCAAAGTCCAACACGTGAATGTTTTATGTTTCACTGAAAACAAATCACACGTCACATCTGCTTTTCACTTCTATAATTGCTTGGACCATCGCAGCCCAATAATTCCTTTTGATGAAGAATAGCAGATACCATCAAGTCTTTAACCAGCAGACTCCATGAATTCGTGAACATGTGAAGTTATGAATCTGATATCTCTAATAGGATTCATAACATTAACAAGATGCTGCTTTACCATGCTATACCATGACGAACCAAAAGTTTATAAAATAAACCCTAGAAACAACCAATCAAACAGCCTAGATCTAGGGTTTTGAATGAAACCCTAATAATTTATCACTCCCAATTCGCCATAAAACATCAGATTTTCTGTTATATGCAATGATCTAGGGTTTTCAGAAACCCTAAATCATGATTTCATGTGAATACAAAAATCTGAAAATCACCTCTGCTGCCAATTTTGACGCCTAATAACTTTTGATTGAGGGCTAATCAGGACAATCCCTCCAGTGGATGTTTAGATATATGTATGTAGAACACACATATAAAATTTCGTGACGATCCAACGGTTCAATCAAAATTTATGACCTTCTGAATACTGCTGCGCACACAAAAACGTTCAGAAAAAACCCTAGACGAATTTTTCTTCTTTTCACCATACACGAACACCTTGTTGGTCCTAGCATCACGAGCCACGAGGCTCTGATACCAATTATGGAAACCTTGGTTTCCGGATCTTTTAAGCAACTAGGAATGCATCATATTCATATGATTAGTTAATCAAAGCGGAATTAGAACATGACACATTAACAAGGTGTTTAGGCACAAGAACATGAATTAAAACACAATTGGATTGTTCATTATATTAATAACAAACAATCACTAGATGTGTATACATTGAATCCCACGTCTAGTGCACACACGCTTTAGGTTTACATTGTGAATGAATTGATGATAAAAACCTAAGACCCTTGGTTCCTTTTATAGTGTAAGGATTAGGGTTTACAAAAGATAATAATGAATAAACAAGTAAATCTTCTATTTAAATAAACTTATACAAAATATATCTTGCATGTTTATCTAAATAGAAGCTTCCATAAGCTTCTTTGTCTATGTTTTGTCAATGCTTGAATTGCATGTGACAATGCTTGAATTGCTCTTGACAATGCTTGCTTCCATCAATGCCTAATTTTTTCTTGTCAACGCCTGGAATACTCTTGTCAACGCTTAGACAATTACCTTCATGATTTCTTTGTTTTTGAGTTTCTGCCACATCAATTTTTTGACCCAACAATCCCCTCAATGCTAATTATCATTAGGGAAGGTGACTTGGTCGAGGTCAACCATTGAAGGAATTTCCCTACCAAAGTAGTGCGTAAGCCTATGTCCATTCACCTTGAAGTTAGGTGTTGGGTCAAAAAGTTGATGTGGCAGAAACTCAAAAACGAAGAAAATATGAAGATATTGTCTAAGCGTTGTCAAGAGCAATTTAGGCGTTGACAAGAACAAATCCAGCGTTGATGGCTCAAGCATTGTCATGTGCAATCCAAGCATTGTCACATGCAATTCAAGCATTGACAAAACGTAGACAAAAGAAGCTTATGGAAGCTTCTATTTAGATAAACATGCAAGATATATTCTGCATAAGTTTATTTAAATAGAAGATTTACTTGTTTATTTGTTTTTATCTCTTGTAAACCCTAATCCTTACACTATAAAAGGAACCAAGGGTATTAGGTTTATTCATAACTCATATTCACAATGTAAACCTAAAAGTGTGTGTTGCACTAGACGTGGGATTAAATGTATACACGTCTAGTGGATGTTTGTTATTAATATAATGAACATCCCTTTTGTTTTAATTCATGTTATTGTGCCCTAAACACCTTGTTAATGTATCATGTTCTAATTCTGCTTTGATTATCTAATCATATGAACATGGTGCATTCCTAGTTGCTTCAAAGATCCGGAAACCAAGGTTTCCACAATTGGTATCAGAGCCTCGTGGCTCGTGATGCTAGGACCAACAAGGTGTTCGTGTATGGTGAAAAGAAAAATCCGTCTAGGGTTTTTCTGGACGTTTTTGTGTGCACAGCAGTATTCAGAAGGTCATAACGTTTGATTGAACCGTTGGATCGTCACGAAATTTTATATGTGTGCTCTTCATACATATATATAAACATCCACCGGAGTGATTGTCGAGTTTTATCCCCAGGCAAAAGTTATTAGGCGTCAAAGTTGGCTGATGAGTGATTTTCAGATTTGCATGAAATCATGATTTAGGGTTTCAACAAACCCTAGATCGGTTCTATACAGAAAAGAAGACATGTTGTTAGCTTTGGGGAATCAGTTCTTCATGAACTGGTGATGAACCCTAGCAACATGATTGCAGCAAGGTTGAAGATGTGTTGAAAATTAGGGTTTACGCAAATCCTAGATCTGCTACTTTTGGCTAACCAGTCACGAATTGAATACAAATGGAGTATAAAGTTTTGGTAGCATTAACAAGGCCAACTATTGTGTTCACACGGTTATTAATTTTGTAATATCGTGTGTTCACACGATCAAGAAAGGAAAACAAGTATTGATTCTGTTCACATGGTGCAAACTTTTCTATTGGTGGAGCAAAGTTGTGTTCACACGATCTGAGTATTGAGTCATCGTTCACATGAAAAGTGACGTTGATATTCTTTATTTTACCGTTGTTGTCTGCTCAAGAATAAAAAAGGTATTAAAGATATTACTTGTTTGAGGTCATTAGAAAGTGATATTCACGTAAAAATAGAGTCTTTGCTGACTTCTATTTGCGTATGAATATTTTATTTCTACGTGAATCAAGGAAAGTTATGAAGTGGGTTGCTGATTTTCAGAATATTTAATTGGGATTTAAATTGTTATTCAGCAAAAGACGCAAGTTATAGATGGTATGCATTATTCTGTTTATAAAAACGGGGAGTATCTTAATATATTTGGGATTTACTTCAAGAGTTATTTTCTATTTATTTAGAAACATAATTCTTTGTAGTTATCTCACAAATGTGTTAACTACTTTTATGTTTGATTATTGGAATAATAAGTATTATCTATACCACTGATATGAGTTTCCTAGACGCTGACAAAGAGGAATTTGACGCTGACAGAATAAGTCAACGATGATAGCATTGACAGTGTCGTCCGATATATGAATTCCAACGCTGATAGGTATTGTCCGATATCGGACAATACAACTGATAGAGATCTTGGATAAAGATGATATTGGACAACACAATGATTGCTGCTGTTTGAGAAAATTGGTATGTTTTTAGCACACAAAAAGGTGGTATTTACACACGAAGGTACATGGAATCTCCGTTTTAATTTAGAATATCATGTTGATATTTATGGATCGGATATTTTTAAAAGGGATTAATGATTCTAAAGTGACTTAGCAATTGTTCATGAGAATTTGGTGGATATTTTAAACTATGTAATCGGGATAGCCTTGTAAAAGAGTTATCCGTTGCGAAACTTTTACATATGGTATGAAGATGTTATTCCATTAAATTTGTCATGAAGAGGTGTTAGCTTAAGGGGAAGAATTCTTATGGTAAGTTTGATGATCGAAGAAGATTTTCGCAAGTTTGTGTTCTATCATATCTTAAAGTCGTGCACTCCCAGTCATAGACTTTAAAGATAACTTGTTTATGCTTACATGGTTACTGATGAAGTGATACAAGGTCTAGGAATATGTGATTTTTCTTATGGTTCTCTATGCACATATTTTCTATCACTTGAAGGAGTTACATTATCGTGCTCAGTGTCTCACAAAGGATAAGGATTTTTGTATCAGCCACATACTTCATCACATCATCGTACAAGATATGGAACATAGGTTTGGGTTATTCTACTTCTACATCAAAAATATTATATTAATTGTTCTTCAAGATCATTACATAGAGATACATTTGGAGAATCTTCAAAGATTGCATACATTGTTTACTTCCTTGTTGATGTGACAAAAAGGGGAAGAAATACATGCTACACTTGAGGGGAAGCAATTTGAAGATCATGTACAACTTACAAGAGATACACATAGAGTTTTGCCACCATCAACTAGGGGAAGATTGTTTGGTCAAAAAGTTGATGTGGCAGAAACTCAAAAACGAAGAAAATATGAAGATATTGTCTAAGCGTTGTCAAGAGCAATTTAGGCGTTGACAAGAACAAATCCAGCGTTGATGGCTCAAGCATTGTCATGTGCAATCCAAGCATTGTCACATGCAATTCAAGCATTGACAAAACGTAGACAAAAGAAGCTTATAGAAGCTTCTATTTAGATAAACATGCAAGATATATTCTGCATAAGTTTATTTAAATAGAAGATTTACTTGTTTATTTGTTTTTATCTCTTGTAAACCCTAATCCTTACACTATAAAAGGAACCAAGGGTATTAGGTTTATTCATAACTCATATTCACAATGTAAACCTAAAAGTGTGTGTTGCACTAGACGTGGGATTAAATGTATACACGTCTAGTGGATGTTTGTTATTAATATAATGAACATCCCTTTTGTTTTAATTCATGTTATTGTGCCCTAAACACCTTGTTAATGTATCATGTTCTAATTCCGCTTTGATTATCTAATCATATGAACATGGTGCATTCCTAGTTGCTTCAAAGATCCGGAAACCAAGGTTTCCACATTAGGACCATCATCTTGAGCTAGCTCGATGGTCCCATAAGGAAACACTTGTATAACGGTGAAAGGACCCGACCAACGAGATTTCAATTTCCCGGAAAATATCTTAAGTCTAGAGTTAAAAAGTAACACTTGATCACCAACGTTAAAAACCCAGTTTTTAATTTTTGCATCATGAAACTTTTTAGTCTTTTCTTTGAAAATCAATGAATTTTCATAAGCATTGTCTCTTAATTCATCCAATTCATTCAATTGTATTTTCCGATGATCTCCCGCGGTCTTTAAGTCAAAGTTTGCATGCTTAAGGGCCCAATATGCCTTGTGCTCCAATTCAATGGGCAAATGACAATTCTTCCCATAGACTAACTTATAAGGAGTGCAACCGATAGGTGTCTTATAAGCGGTCCTAAAGGCCCATACAGCGTCATCGAGTTTGTCGGACCATGAACCACGATTTTCTCCAATCGACCTCTCTAAAATCCTCTTCAAAGCTCGGTTCGAAACCTCGACCTGCCCACTCGTTTGCGGGTGATAAGCCGTAGAAAGACGACGAGTAACTCCATATTTCTTAAAGACCTTAATGAATTGGTCATTACAAAAATGGGTTCCACGATCGCTTATAATAGCACGAGGGGTTCCGAATCGAGATAATAGTTGCTTCAAAAACTTCACTACCACACGAGCATCATTAGTAGGTAAAGCCTTAGCTTCCACCCACTTAGAAAGGTAGTCCACTACGACGAGGATATACTTGTTACCATGAGACGATGGGAACGGCCCCATAAAGTCTATGCCCCAAATGTCGAAAATCTCACACACTTGAATTATGTTTTGCGCCATTTCATCACGTTGAGACGATTTTCCTTGACATTGGCACGAATCACACGACTTCACAAATGCGTGTGCATCACGATAGATAGAAGGCCAAAAGAAGCCGGCATCGAACACTTTCTTAGCCGTGAGATTAGCACCGTGGTGACCACCCGTGGGTCCCTCGTGACAAGCTCTAAGGATATTAGAAGCTTCGGCACCAAAAACACAACGTCGAACGAGTTGATCCGCACAAACCCGAAAGAGATAAGGGTCGTCCCAAAAATAGAACTTGACGTCACGAAAGAATTTTCGCTTTTGTTGTGTTGTCATACCCTTGATTATGAAATTGCCCGCATGGTAATTTGCAATGTCGGCAAACCATGGGGTGGTGTCTTTATAATTCACTACTTCGAGAGTCTCAAGAGGAAATGTTTCGGTGATTTCCTTGTTCTCGAAAACATCTTTGTGAGAATCTTCTAGACGAGAGAGATGATCGGCCGCTAGATTCTCAGCTCCTTTTTTTTCAAGCACGGTGACATCAAATTCTTGGAGGAGGAGCATCCAACGAAGCAATCTTGGCTTAGCATCTTGCTTAGCTAAGAGATACTTGATAGCCGAATGGTCGGTATACACGATGCTTTTAGTTAAGACGAGATAAGGTCGGAATTTCTCAAAAGCATAGACTACGGAAAGGAATTCCTTTTCCGTTGTGGTGTACTTTAATTGAGCATCGGTCATCGTCTTACTAGTATAATGGATAGGACGGAAATTCTTTTCATAGCGTATCCCTAAGACGGCCCCTATAGCATAATCACTTGCATCGCACATGATTTCAAATGGTAATTCCCAATTAGGAGCAACAAGAATAGGAGTTTCGGTAAGTTTCCTTTTGAGAGTTTCGAAAGCTCTAACACAATCCTCATTGAAATTAAAAGGAGCATCCTTCTAGAGAAGGTGTGTCATAGGTCGAGAGATTTTCTAAAAGTCTTTGATGAAACGACGATAAAAGCCCGCATGGCCTAGGAAACTCCTAACTCCCTTAACGGTTTTGGGATGAGGTAACTTGGCGATGACGTCTACCTTAGCTTTATCGACCTCAATCCCCGCTTTCGAGACCTTATGTCCTAAGACAATTGTAACACCCCCAAATTTATACAATTCAGTACAGCGGAAGACTCGTTGGTGTTACGGGATAGCACATTACTCACATCATAGACAACGCATAAAAATCGCGTCGTTTAATAATAAAAGCATTTCCATTCATAAATATCAAAGTTACATAGGTCCCAAGTCATTGTATTTAATACAGGTTTTACAAAAAAATTGAATGGAAATAAGTATTTAGGTGCGGGCCATGAATTCTTGTTGTCTTCCCGAGAATTACCTTCAAGTGCCTGAGATAAAACATGTTAAAAGAAAAGGCCAGCGAAAACGCCGAGTGAATTCATAGAGTTTTAATTAAATCCATCAATATAACATCGGTATAAAATTATTACCGGAAATCATTTTTATACAAATCGTTGTAATAGGCCATAAAATAGCCAAAGTCATTTTTATACAAATCCTTATAGAAAATCTTAATATAGGCATTTGCCTTCAAAATCATTACACGAGCCAATGTCGTACAAACATCATACAATACGTTTTATAACGTTGTATAAAGTTAAATAAAAACCGTTATATGAATATGGTTATATAAAACCAAAACACGAACATAATATTAATAGTATGACCCCGTATTCCTAGTCAGACAATACATCGTAATTCGGTGCGTATAGTAGTATTTCGTTAATTGGATTATTATAAGCCGCATGACATTGTTACCTTACTACAACAAACAACGGGTAGCTAACCCGATACTCAATTTGCCCATCTAAATTAGCGTGTCGTCACAAAGGTCACGCTATGGAAATCTTCTCATACATAAATTCGCTTACCAATCAATGTGGCACGACGGGGATCAACCGTCAAGGCGCGAACTGGGGTGATCGTCCCCAAATAGTACTATTATATGCATAAGCGTCTACCAAATCCCGGTAGTTCACAATTCATGCTAATGAGACTTTTAGTGACATAACCTAACTTTAAGAATCCATTTAATTTCATCTATCGGGTCATTTAATCATTCATATGGTCATACAATTATCCGGGTCCAAATCAATAAACAAACAACCGGGACAACTAGTGTCCTATTTCATAAAAAAACTAACATGTTATCTCCCTCGCGGGTTTATAAAATATTTCATAAAACATTTAAAATAGTGCGAGGCTATGAACTCACGTTGATGTGGGAAGGCGGTTATCGGCGATTTGGATGTACGGTACATGCTTCAATCACGGAAACCTAGACAAATAATACTCGTCTTAGACTCTTGTCCAATGACTTTATAAAAATAACAATTATGTATACATATGATGATTTTATATATATGATGATCAAGTGGGTTTACATATTCTCATTTACTCATTTTAGTGTTTACGTATTGATAACTTCTTACTAGTTTACTAGTTTTATCTATTTACATGTTTTAGGCCCAATAGGCCCATTACAAGCCCGATATATTATATTAGCCCAATTATACTTTTATTATCAGTATCAAACTTTACATGTTGGGCCCAAATGGTTTAAGCCCAATAAATAAGTTTATAAGTGTTTTAGCCCATTTTGTTGTATTATTAGTCCAATAATGTTAACTTAGCCCGTTAATGTCCGTATGTTATATAGTTTGGGTTTTATCGGTTTTTACTTGTTATATATGTTTATATATCAGTATATGAGTTTTATAAAGTTCACATTAGACGGGTCCAACCGTCTAAGTTTTATTTAGCAAAAACGTTAATTTTACGGTAATAGCCGAAAAAGTCGTAAAAATCATGTTTATAGTTTTATAACTTATAAAACTTATCAAACTGACATTTTTATAAAATGTCTATTTATTTATCCTTATACATATTTATATAAATATATTATATAAGTTAGTGGGTTTTAATTCATATTTTATACTATTTTTATTTGAGTGCTTATATCATACTATTATACTTTAATTTCTCAAAATCTGATTTTTATTTTCATGTTCACCAAAACTGCCATATCTAGAGTTCTATATGGAGATAGAGGCTCAAAATTTTATGACATAAACTACATGATATGTGCTCCATTTAACTCTCTTATAGCTACTGTTGAATTAACCTCTAAATATTCTTTAAAAATCGTCCAAAACAGTGTACTCAGATTTGCACTCTAAATTTGTTTTGATCATATCTCACTCATCCTAATGATTCCATTGCATGGCCAACTCTCACATGTGTACAAGACATATTACTTACTGTATATTGATTCTAATTTTCCATTTTATCAGTCTAACATGTGGTTAGTTACTGTTTTTATACAGTTTACCATTTAAGCAAGATTAACCATTTTTACATATAGTTTTTCATCTTTTTACCCATGATTATCAACACCAAATCCCCACACAATATTTTTATCATCATATATCATCATACATATATACATTTAAGAAGAAAATACATGATTACATAATCAAAATTAACAAAAGGATGGGGAGGACAATCTTTATACCACCATGATGATGTAGGTTATGACCAAGACATGGATTTTGATGGAGAAACTTGTGATAAACCAAGACCATCTTCAAGACCACCATTCTTCAAGAACTCCTTGTGGAAAATCAGCCCCAAGACTCCATAGAAACTCCTCCTTGGATGTTATAATCACCACCAATCAATAAGGCTCCAAAAGGGCTTCAACTTATGTATGAATAACATGAGGTTTTGTGGTTAATTTTGTATGAATGGGGTGTTTGATGATGATGGTGGGACGGCATAGATGGAGAGGGTGAGAGAGTTTGTAGCTTGTTTGCATGTAGGAAATGAAATGAGTGGTTTGGTTAATGGTTTTGCTAAGTTGGTGGCTTACATTGTAAGCTAGAATGACATGTGTAGTAACTTAGCTTACACTTGACACCAAGGTTGGTGTGGTGTAGCAAGTTGGCCGTCCCATGTGTATAGTGGGGTGGGATAAATTAGTTTGTCCCATCCCACTAATTTACGGGTATTCCTCGATTCTAGTTTCCTTGATTTGCGTGCCCTCGGGTCGTTTTACGAAAAGCGTTTTTATAAATTATGAATCAACGGCACAAAACGAATCTAATAAAAATTGTCTCATCAAAAACGGAGTTCGAAAACGTAAATACGTAATCCTAGGGTTTCCGGTTTAGTCGTAAAGGACGTTAAATTTAAATCGTAAGTCCTAATCTCTTCTCGTAAATTTGTGAGTTTATGAACCAACACAAATTTAAAATTCCAAAATAATATTCACGGATAAATTTATTTTCTGAAATGTCGGACTGTTACCAAAACGGTGTATGTAAACGTAAGCACGTAACGTTGAATCCTCTGGTTTAGACGTAGTCGATGCTACTTCAAGACGTAAATCCAAATTACTTCCCAAAAATAAGTGAGTTCATATTATAACATTAAAATAATGTTTTTATATATTATTTGAGAATAAAATATCAACCATAAATTGACGGATTGTCACAGCATTTACCCCTAAACAGGATCTTTGTCCTCAAAGATCATCTTACTAGTCTCTTCTTATAGCGTTAAAGCCATGTGGGTATTTCCTCCATATTCGGTCTTTTCTCACAAGTGTAATTCATTACAATACGCGAGTTTCATCAAACATAACTACGAGAATAAGATCAGGCTTAATGTTGACTTACTTTTTCTATCCATGATGTTCACGGGTTTTTGATGAATGCAACTTTTCGCCGATCTAAACATTATCAAGAAGAATTCAGATTTTCACTTGATAGGCATTTTATCAAGTTCGATATACGATACATAATTCACGCAGCTCTTGAAGTCCTAGGGTAGATCCATCTTGTATGCCTTTCAAACCAACTTTTATATTATCTCAGTGGTCCCATACAACGGGGACTTATATCCTACGATCTTCCAGATCATCAATTCATTTTTCCATGGTAAAAATTTTTGGCATAACTTCGCTACCCATCTGGCACTTCAAGATCTACATTTCATATTCACATAACCTCCTGCCCACTACCGGCAGTCAATAATCAGATCCTAATTTCAACAATCATTTTAGGTCTCTCGGGTCGAGTATTTTGTAAGGTTAGGTTTGCCATCATAGGAAACCTTAAACCTAAAATACATGTCCAACTCACAATGGGTGTATGTCGGGTGTCTTCATCCCAACTCCTGCTTACAGACGCTCTAATATTTATATCCTAACAAGATTCGATCTTAATCCTAATACGATGATTATCAATGATAATCCTTCCAAAGGAAAACGATTTTACAGTTCATTACGAAAGGTCAATCATTCAAACATAAAACAAGATTTCTAGTATTTTGTATCGTTACTTTACCTCGTCCCTTCGATTGGGGTGGTACACAGTACTCTCATCAAGATTCGTTCTTAATGACTTCTGAGCAAATCTCTAGAAATTCAATGCGAAGCGAGGATCTTGATAGAGATGATCGATACAGGCACACCATGTTTACATAACTCCTTTAAATACAAAAGAGTCAATTTCTTCATCAAGAATCTATCATTAACAGGAATGATATTAGTAGATTTGGTCAGTCTGTCGATGATGACCCAAATCGAATCAAATTCAGATGATGACCTTTGTAATAGCTAGACATTTACTAATGTATGAGGCGGTGTCTGCCTTCATAATTTGTCATTAGTACAACTTCTTCTGATAATGATACATCAAATCAGAAAATGACAGGAATAGAATACTTATACTTACGAGATTCCAACATGACTACATCTCAAAATCTCCCTATTTAGGCAACCAAGAGTGACCTTTTATACATTTAACGCCATTGGCTTCTCAATTCTAATGGTTCATATTAGCCGCGAACCCCTTTTTATTATCTATATTATTCTATCGTTCATATTTAAATTGTTCGGCAATTTATTTTGCACCTTCATTATTAAGGAACATGTCCTAATTGGTTCTTTATACTTTTTACATAATGCGTCGATATCTAAATTCACCTCTCCAGATGATACAATTATCATGTCCATAATTCACTCAGATATTCTTTCTTCATATTTTCTAAGTTTTAATTTCTTCTCAACTATCATTTTTATCCGTTTTACTCAATCCGACGTCTAAAGCGTCGATAATTATTACAACTAATTAAATATTAAATATTCAATTTTTATGAAACATAAACGTAAAGATTTTAAATTTCTTAGTCCGTCCAATTATATGAAAATGTTCAAAATAAATTTTAAATTTAATTAACACGATTTTTTTTGTTGATTTATTGAAAATAATTAGTGAGATTCGTAAATGTTCGAAAAATCTTTATTTATACTTTGGTCACAATTTTCTTAGTTGAAAAGCAAAAAGTGTCGTTTCAAATTTCAAGTCATGGTTTAAATGGTTTCCTCAATCCCTCTTAGGTTGCCTTGAGGTATACACGAACATTTACCCCTAAATAGGAGTTTAGTTAAATGTTCTGGGTATAAGGGAATAATCCCTCAAAAGTTCTTTTTGACAAAACATTTGTCAAAACATATTTGCACTTTTCTTTTTGGTATAACCTTAAGCCTTAATGGCTCTAATCTTTGAAAAGTCAGTATAGATTCTGTTATCTTTTAATCACACGGTCAAATAATATAAAGGATCAAGTCTTTAATCATATGTTAAATATTTAAGGTACATGTTTTTATTGTTCGGCCAATTCAGGGCAATCTATAATTAATTATTAACTTCTTCTTATTCTTATAAACAAACAAATGGCCCTTAATGATCACGAGCATGAATTTATCAAATTACAGCCTACACACGAGATTCACCAAATTTATGGATGCTACATGTGCATTAGTCAATCCAAACAACATTACATGAAACTCATAACATTCATTACAAGTTCTGGATGTAGTGATTGGAATAGATAATCTTTTTTTTTTCGCGGACGCGAAGTTGATAATAACCATGCCGTGGATCAAATCTTTAAAACATACGCTAGAACCTTGTAAATGATCGAACAAATCTTCCATTTCGAGTTATGGATATCGTTTTCGATTGTCAATTTACTCAGTTCACAGTAATTTATAAATATAAGGAATGATAACACCATAGCTCTTCATGATGACGAGCTCGGTAGAATAAATTCTTTCTCCGACAACTCTCTCAGTTGTACGGTAATTCCTTTAATTCAGATGGTGCTGACATACAGTGCACAAGCCACAGGTGCAGCACCGGAAATATAATCAATACCAATTTCAACTTGCCTTAATGGCAAAAGTTTAGGTAATTCACCAATAAATACCTTCTAAAATTTTCAGATAACAGAAACATCTTTTAATAAATTCATATTAGGTTCTTTCTAGATTATAATATCTATGACTAATTCACAACCATTCATGGTATAATTTCAAGTCATCCATCAAGAATTATTTAGATTACTTTTGATAATCAACATCTTATCATTTAGGGGAATTCAATTAGAGTTCCCATCAATTAAGATAATGTCGTCATGTCATAATCAATCAATCCATTCTACTGGCATTACCAACTTTTCAGTTTTATTGCCGTCGATAAGATGTGAACTTCTCAAAAGTCTAATAATAACTCATAATCCTTCACAAATTCAAGGATATCTGGAGACGTAACTAACCTTAAAAGAGTAAGGTCAATGCATAATCTACGCGAGAGGATTTCAAATCAGATATAGACGAAAACATTTAATGAATATGAATATATCCCATGTTTTCATAATTTGAGCACGCATTCGAAAGCTCCTCGGAACGTTACCCAGGTCATTCAAATGAAATCAAATCAAAAGAAATGATAGGAACGTCGATACATCCAGTCGGGTATCAACACTCGGTAATCAGATACTTTTCCTAAGAATCTCACTACGGGAGAATTTGACAAGAAAGAATTGTCAATTGTCAAATAAGACAATTTCCACAGATGAGTAAATTCGACTCAGAAGAATAGATGCTACAGGCACATATGTTGGTGTTCCTAACATTATGTCCCTATTTTTCACTTTCTTGCGGATCTCATAAAATTTAATCTTTCACAATATTCAAAGAAAATGTAGTGTTTATTATTCAGTTTTATGGTGACTACTAATCAGCCTTGCATGGTACATTCCAAATTGTATGTAGGTGCGCAACTATATACAATTTCAAGATTAACGATGCAATACTCAGTTCGTCAAAATTTTATCATCATGTTTATAATAAAAACACTTTTATGCTTAATTCTTAAATAAGAATCAAAAATAAATTTACAAAGATTTTCTTTGTTATGAAAACAATTAAGTTTTCCAAGGTGTTTTATAAACAACTTCATTTTGATAACAATCACTTATAAATCTTACTTTGAATATTCCTTATAGTGATGAAAATTCAATTTTTCTCAAGGGATACTATTGTATCTTATAAAAATAATGAGTGATCTGCAAAAGAGTGATGAAAAGTTGTTCACCAAGAACTAACTATAATATAATAGGAAATGAGCTTAGCCAAATAATCATGAGGTTCATGACCTCGATGGCACTCACGAAGAATGATTCACAGCGTAACTCAAATCAAGATGAGTACTTGTTCAATGGTTGCATCACTAATGCGAACATTAGGATGAAGCAATAAAGGATATATAACATCGATACATGTAGAATTTAGCAATCAAAGGTAGTCTTTTCATTAATCACAAACAAGTCTAAATTGTACCGTAACACATTACGTGTCATTATGTCATACAATTCCATGAACTCATCCTACCAACTGATGTCTCAATTAAGTTAGGGATTATTTTTAAAAGATACCACAATGAATACTAATCTACAAGAGTCATTAGGTGTTCCACTTGTCCCAGAAGATCCATCGGTCTCAATTCAGAAGAAGATTTCTTCAATTTATTTATTGGACACTAGGCATCCTCGTCATTGGACTATGGCCTAGGAACAACACTTAATTTCTGATTCTATAACATCTTCATCAATAGTTATCAAATGAGTCACTAGTATGAAATGACTCGATCAGTCAATTAGACTTCTCGGAAAGGTACTAGTGGCATGAGGCTTTTGGGTAATGGTTCCAATGACAGCCTCAAGTGCAACATTCACCCTTTCGATTTCAAATTTAAGAATTGGGTGACAACGAATCAGATGACACCTTTCCAGGTGGTAACGTTTTGTCAACCTCCACTTTATAAGGAAAGATCGTCATGGCATCGATATCAGCGGAAGACTCGTTGGTGTTACGGGATAGCACATTACTCACATCATAGACAACGCATAAAAATCACGTTGTTTAATAATAAAAGCATTTCCATTCATAAATATCAAAGTTACATAGGTCCCAAGTCATTGTATTTAATACAGGTTTTACAAAGCATTTGAATGGAAATAAGTATTTAGGTGCGGGCCATGAATTCTTGTTGTCTTCTCGAGAATTACCTTCAAGTACCTGAGATAAAACATGTTAAAAGAAAAGGTCAGCGAAAATGCCGAGTGAATTCATAGAGTTTTAATTAAATCCATCAATATAACATCGGTATAAAATTATTACCGGAAATTATTTTTATACAAATCGTTGTAATAGGCCATAAAATAGCCAAAGTCATTTTTATACAAATCCTTATCGAAAATCTTAATATAGGCATTTGCCTTCAAAATATTACACGAGCCAATGTCGTAAAAACATCATACAATACGTTTTATAACGTTGTATAAAGCTAAATAAAAATCTTTATATGAATATGGTTATGTGAAACCTAAACACGAACATAAAATCAATAACAAGACCCCGTATTGCTAGTCAGGCAATATATTGTAATTCGGTGCTTATAGCAGTATTTCGTTAATTGGATTATTATAAGCCGCATGACATTGTTACCTTACTATACCAAACAACGGGTAGCTAGCCCGAAACTCAATTTGTCCATCTAAATTAGCGTGTCGTCACAATAATCACGCTTGTGTAAATCTTCTCATACATAAATTCTCTTACCAATCAATGTGGCACGACGAGGATCAACCATCAAGGCACGAACTGGGGTGATCGTCCCTAAATAGTACTATTATATGCATAAGCGTCTACCAAATCCCGGTAGTTCACAATTCATGCTAATGGGACTTTTAGTGACATAACCTAACTTTAATAATCCATTTTATTTCATCTATCGGGTCATTTAATCTTTCATCGGGTCATACAATCATTCGGGTCCAAATCAATAAAAAGAAAATCGGGAAAAATGGTGTCCTATTTTATCAAAACTAACATGTTATCTCCCTCACGGGTTTATAAAATATTTCATAAAACATTTAAAAGAGTGCGAGGCTATGAACTCACGTTGATGTGGGAAGGCGGTTATCGGCGATTTGGATGTACGGTATGTGCTTCAATCACGGAAACCTAGACAAATAATACTCGTCTTAGACTCTTGTCCAATGACTTTATAAAAATAACAATTATGTATACATATGATGATTTTATATATATGATGATCAAGTGGGTTTACATATTCTCTTTTACTCATTTTAGTGTTTACGTATTGGTAACTTCTTACTAGTTTACTAGTTTTATCTAATAACATGTTTTAGGCCCAATAGGCCCATTACAAGACCAATATATTATATTAGCCCAATTATACTTTTATTATCAGTATCAAACTTTAAATGTTGGGCCCAAATGGGTAAAGCCCAATAAATAAGTTTATAAGTGTTTTAGCCCATTTTGTTGTATTATTAGTCCAATAATGTTAACTTAGCCCGTTAATGTCCGTATGTTATATAGTTCGGGTTTTATCAGTTTTTACTTGTTATATATGTTTATATATCAGTATATGAGTTTTATAAAGTTCACATTAGACGGGTCCAACCGTCTAAGTTTTATTTAGCAAAAACGTTAATTTTACGGTAATAGCCGAAAAAGTCGTAAAAATCATGTTTATAGTTTTATAACTTATAAAACTTATCAAACTTCCATTTTTATAAAATGTCCATTTATTTATCCTTATACATATTTATATAAATGTATTATATAAGTTAGTGGATTTTAATTCACATTTTATACTATTTTTATTTGAGTGCTTATATAATACTATTATACTTTAATTTCCCAAAATCTGATTATAATTTTCATGTTCACCAAAACTGCCATATCTAGAGTTCTATATGGAGATAGAAGCTCAAATATTTATGACATAAACTACATGATATGTGCTCCATTTAACTCTTTTATAGCTACTGTTGAATCAACCTCTAAGTATTTTCTAAAAATCGGCCAAAACAGTGTACTCAGATTTGCACTCTAAACTTGTTTTGATCATATCTCACTCATCCTAATGATTCCATTGCATGACCAACTCTCACATGTGTACAAGACATATTACTTGCTGTATATTGATTCTACTTTGCCATTTTATCAGTCTAACATGTGGTTAGTTACTGTTTTTATACAGCCTACCATTTAAGCAAGATTAACCATTTTTACATATAGTTTTTTATCTTTTTACCCATGATTATCAACACCAAATCCCCACACAATATTTTTATCATCATATATCATCATACATATATACATTTAAGAAGAAAATATATGATTACATAATCAAAATTAACAAAAGGATGGGGAGGACAATCTTTATACCACTATGATGATTTAGGTTATGATCAAGACATGGATTTTGATGGAGAAACTTGTGATAAACCAAGACCATCTTCAAGACCACCATTCTTCAAGAACTCCTTGTGGAAAATCAGCCCCAAGACTCCATAGAAACTCCTCCTTGGATGTTATAATCACCACCAATCAATAAGGCTTCAAAAGGGCTTCAACTTATGTATGAATAACATGAGGTTTTGTGGTTAATTTTGTATGAATGGGGTGTTTGATGATGATGGTGGGACGGCATAGATGGAGAGGGTGAGAGAGTTTGTAGCTTGTTTGCATGTAGGAAATGAAATGAGTGGTTTGGTTAATGGTTTTGCTAAGTTGGTGGCTTACATTGTAAGCTAGAATGACATGTGTAGTAACTTAGCTTACACTTGACACCAAGGTTGGTGTGGTGTAGCAAGTTGGCCGTCCCATGTTTATAGTGGGGTGGGATAAATTAGTTTGTCCCATCCCACTAATTTACGGGTATTCCTCGATTCTAGTTTCCTTGATTTGCGTGCCCTCGGGTCGTTTTACGAAAAACGTTTTTATAAATTATGAATCAACGGCACAAAACGAATCTAATAAAAATTGTCTCATCAAAAACGGAGTTCAAAAACGTAAATACGTAATCCTAGGGTTTCAGGTTTAGTCGTAAAGGACGTTAAATTTAAATCGTAAGTCCTAATCTCTTCTCGTAAATTTGTGAGTTTATGAACCAACACAAATTTAAAATTCCAAAATAATATTCACGGATAAATTTATTTTCTGAAATGTCAGACTGTCACCAAAACGGTGTATGTAAACGTAAGCACGTAACGTTGAATCCTCCTGTTTAGACGTAGTCGATGCTACTTCAAGACGTAAATCCAAATTACTTCCCAAAAATAAGTGAGTTCATATTATAGCATTAAAATAATGTTTTTAAATAATATTTGAGAATAAAATATCAACCATAAATTGACGGATTGTCATAATGATTCCTTGTTTACACATAAAATGACATTTTTCCCAATTAAGCACAAGATTGGTTTCTTCAAAACGTTTTAACATTTGCTCGAGATTAGATAAACACGACGTGAACGAATTGCCAAACACCGAAAAGTCATCCATAAACACTTCCATCGACTTCTCGATCATATCGTGAAAAATTGCCATCTTACACCGTTGAAACTTACCCGGTGCATTACAAAGTCCGAAAGGCATCCTACGATAAGCAAATGTTCCATAAGGACACATAAACGTAGTCTTCTCTTGATCACGAGGGTCGATAGGGATTTGAAAGTAACCGTAAAAACCATCTAAAAAGCAATAGAATTCATTTCCCGCGAGTCGCTCCAACATTTGATCCATGAAGGGCAAAGGAAAGTGGTCTTTACGAGTGGCGTCATTTAACTTTCGGTAGTCAATACACACCCTCCAACCGGTCACAACACGAGTGGGAATTAACTCGTTGTTTTCATTAGGCACAACGGTCATTCCTCCCTTTTTAGGGACACAATGGATTGGGCTCACCAATGGGCTATCGGAGATAGGATAAATCATTCCCGCGTCAAGGAGTTTTAAAACTTCCTTTTTAATGACATCATGAATTTTGGGATTCACCCTTCTTTGACTTTGAATTGCGGGTTTGTAGTCCTCCTCCATTAAAATTTTATGAGTACAAAATTTTGGGTCAATACCCTTAATGTCGGAATTTTCCACGCAATTTCCCCTTTATGAGCTTTAAGAACTTTCAAGAGCTCGGTTTTTTCATCATTAGCAAGACCTCTTGCAATAATAACCAGCAACTTGTCATCACCTTCCAAGAATGCGTATTCAAGGTGAAAAGGAAGATCTTTCAATTCAAAGATAGGTGGTTCCTCGATTGAAGATTTTGGTTCAACACTCATAACTTCAATCGGCGGAAGAAATGGTGGCATAGAAGTATCATCACTAATTAACACCTCATCTTCATTGTCGATTTCATTTGAAGTGAAATCGCCTCCTTGGAATGGAGTGAGACTTGGTGTAGAATTAGCAAGAATCAGATCCAAAATAGTGGGATTGCCACTTGACGAGCTATCGGAAAAACCTAACACTTCTTGTGAAAACTCATCGCAAACCACATCAACTAAGTCAATGTGATTGATGGTAGCGGTTGCATAAACATGAGAAGGTTTTGAGTTTTGAGTAGCGTTTATAACAAGTTCCTCTTCGTTGAATCTCAAAGTGATAGTTCTTGCATGAACGTCGATAAGCGATCTCGAGGTGTCTAAAAATGGACGACCTAAAATTAGAGGAACTTGAGGATCCGCGGGGATGTCAACTACTATAAAATAAACGGGATAGTAGAACTTCCCCACTTTCACAAAAACATCTTCGGCTACTCCACATGCTAAAATCGTAGAATGATCGACCATCTCGATAATCGAAGGAATAAGAGCCGGAAGCGAAAGTGATTTCCAAATGGAAAATGGCATCAAATTAATGCTCGCACCAAGATCGGCCAAGGCGAGGCATTCTTTATATCTTGTATGTCACAAGGAATGAGTCACCAACTTTTTCCGGTATGCGGTTAAGATAAACCGAAGAACAATTAGCAAGCTTTGAAAGCTTTTCCTTATCGCTCATCATACTTTTAATAGTGGAAGCGAAACGAGGCATATATAACAACGCGTTGGCTAAACTCACATCAAAATGCACTTGTTGAAGCATTTTTATAAAAAGCTCGATTTGTTGTTTGTTACGTTCTTGCATTTTCTCTTTGTTTCGTCTCGAAGGGTAAGGTAAGGGTGGTGTGGGTTGGACATTAGGCAACGGCCTTGGAATCTCGGTTTCCACAATTGGTATTGGTTCAACCGTAGGTGTGGTTTGAGCGATACTTCGTGGGATTGTAATGTGCTCCTTTTCGACCATCACCTCGGGTTCTTTCTCGATTTCCTTCTCCGTAGAAGTACTTGGACGAGAGATTGGTTCCTTGAAAGTTTTACCACTTAGTGTAGTAATAACCTTCATTTCTCCCTTTGGGTTTGCTATGGTATCACTAGGAAGACCACCCGAGGAAGAAGGTTTACACATGATTGCTTCAAACATTTTTGCCATTCGGTCCTCAAATTTTGATTGCCTAGCATCCGCTTTTAACAACTCTTGCTTAATCCAATGTTGTCCTTGTTCCATCTTTTGTTGATTTTGTTGAAGACGTTGGACATTTCCTTCCGTTTTATTTGCATGAGTTTTAAGTTCATTAGCAAGTTCGTTTTTAAGCTCATTTTTCAACTCGGATCTTAAGCTAATCATCTCACGTTGCATGTTATCAAATTTAGCATCATTTGCTTTAGCATAATCCAAAAATTCTCCTTGAAGATTTTTAGTGTGAGCATTTTGAAAACCTTGTGTAGTGTTTTGAAAATCACGGTTTTGGTTTTGATTAGTGACTTGTCCATTCCCACTTTGATAATTCCCTTTGTTGTAGTTACGTGAATTGTCTTGATAATTACCACCTTGGTTGTTGTTTCGATAGTTATTAGCATTTTGATTTGGTGGAGCTTGATTTGGGCGGGAACCTTGGCCGTTTTGGTTATAAGTTCTCGTTGCTACGTAAGCACTCGAAGTGTTACCATCCGCGGTAATGCACTCGGAAAGATCATGAGCTCCACCACAAGACAAACAACTCTTAGCAACCTCTTTAACCGAAGCGGAATTCAAAGCCTCTTGAGCTTTCCAATGAGTCATAAGATTAGAAAATCTATCGAAAAACTGATTTTCCTCATTAGCTTCATCATGTAAGGCATTAATGCTACGAGACGATGACGAACCCAAATTGGCAACACTCGGTGTGTTACAAGGGCTATAAACCTTAGATCTATTCTCGATAATCTTTAAAGCTTCATCGGTCGTTTTGCACAAAAAATTACCACCCGCGGCGACATTCAAGTAATCTCGTTCATGATCATTAAGCCCATTATAAAAAGTATCAATTTGATGCAATTCCGAAAAATCATGGTGTGGACATTCATGTAACATTTCTTTAAAGCGTTCCCATGCCATTGAAAAACTTTCATTATTTCTTTACACAAATCTTGAAATCTCATTTTTCAAATGTGTTGTTTTAGATGGTGGAAAAAATTTGTTCACAAACTTAGAAACGAGATCACCCCATGTCAAAATCGAATTTGGTGGTTCTTTCTCAAGCCAAATTTTTGCGGGTCCATCTAACGAGTATGGAAACAACATCATCTTAATGACGTCATGTGGAACATCCTTAAACTTGCTAGTAGCGGTGAGACGATTAAAATTCCTTATGTGGTAATGCGGGTTGTCTTTCTCATGACCTCTAAACTTATTAGCTTGCAACATCGACATTAAACCCGTCTTAATCTCAAAATTCTCCGCAAGGATAGCGGGAATCACAATGGCCTCTCCAAAACCCTCGGTGGGTGCTTGTAGCAACTCCATCATAGTACGATTAGCCATGACGACTTCTTGTTCTACAATAGGTTCAACAATTGGAGTTTGTTCTTCAATCAACGTCTCTTGATTGGCTTGCTTTTGAAGACGTTTACGAGCTCGTTTTGCTTGATTACGAGTGATCATAAATTTCACAAAGAATGCGTTCTAGTGCGTTGTAGATTCTTATCCAAGACTTGTATCATTTGATGATGCCATGTGAATCGCTAGAAACATGTGAAGTGTATGGCTAACCCAATAACGAAAGTTTCGTAAGGGGACTGGAGCAGGCTACCATGAGGGAGGTGAGCAAAGAAGATTCTTTTTGGGTGTTTTGTGAATTTCCAATTTTTTTTGTGTTTTTGATTTTTTAATTTTTTTGGATTTTGGTGTATCTTCGTAGACAACAATCTACCAAATCTCCCCTCGAATCAAACTCTTGATTAAAGAAGCCTCAAAGGAATGAAAACGATCACGTGGAGTGAACGCCTTCGAATGACTTTAGAACTTTGGTGAAAACCAAATTGTTCAAGAGGGTTTAATCACAAAGAAAACCAATCAAATATATTATACGTAATAATACTTTGGGCGGCAAAACCCTCGATTAGCCTTCAATCTCAAAATACTCACAAGCAAGCGGGGAAACGAGGCGGCGCGAAGCACTTAAGAGCCTTTTTCCTTAGGGTATATTTTATAATACCCACCATACCCACCTTATAGTTTGTATTTTTCAAAATCAAGCTTCACGAAAGTATTTATCTATTTTTGCCTTTTTCTTTTTGTTTGAGATTCGAATACAATAATTAGGAGATCAAATCCCAATTAAGGTTGTGTTTTCACACTTTTGGAGATATTTTGTATTGATTGTGATACTTAATACAATATAGTAATAATAATTTCACAAGAAAAACAAAAAAAACCGATAATACGTATTAGTAGATTTCTACTAATACAAATACTATTTATGGTTAATATTAAAAACAACAAGACAAATTAATCACGACACACCTCCCCGACAGCGGCTCCAAAAATGATTGTGGTAAATTACACCTCTTGTTTAGGAAAACAAAAGAGCGTAAATGAGCGGTAAATATTAAGTGATGATTTAGGAAAATCAAGCACTAATGACCCAATGAAGTTCGTTTCCCAAGGAGGTATATGTGTGTGACTAAAATGTAGCAAGGTTTGAGATTAATATTGGTTAGAAAGGGATGAGAAAAGAGAATGACGAAGACGTGAAATTAATTACTACGACGACTACATGTAAAACCGTAAAATAAGCAAAAATAAAAATTAATTCTAAAAATTACCAAAAATTCACCAAAAATCAAAATAAATAAACTAAGAGTTTACCAATGATCAAAACTTTTTCAAACCTTTTAATTAATTAAATATTTAATTTTTAAATGCTAATTAAATCCCTAAAAATCAAATTAATTATCAAAAAGCCCAAATAAAGATTTTTCAATTGGTAAACCTCTAAAATGACCTAAAAAGATTAAAAACTATTTTTAGAAATTTTTAAACTAAGAAAATATATTTAAAAGGATTTAAAAAACTATTAAAACTTAAAATAATTATAAAAATTAATCTAAAGATGATAAAATTAATCTAAAAGTTGCAAAATTCCTATTTTAATGTACTTAAGCTAAGAAAAATGTAAAAAGTGCAAAAATGTGAAATTTGAAAAATAATAAAAAAATAATATTAAAATAATATTAAAAATCCAAAAATTATAAAAAATTCTAAAAACTTGCAAACTAGTTTATTTTGACCTAATTAGACAGAAAATGAAAGTGAAATGACCAGAATACCCCTATGGGGCCCTCAAATGGGCCAAAACTAAAATCAGTAACACAAATGGGCTTTTAGCCAAAAAAGTCAAACTTGGCCCAATTGACTTGGAAAAGTCCAATCTGACTCAAAATTTAATTTTAAACACAAAACTCTGAAGGCCCAAAAGCTGAAAGTGAGCTTATCACAGCTTATTAAGCAAACAACTTATCCTTATTGGGCCAATAAGCCCATTAAGCAATAAGCCAATGCCATAAGCTCTAATTTGACACACAAACTTCTTTTGGGATACTAAAGAGATCTGTAAAAAGAAATTTTGAAAAAGCACACTCAATAAGCCAGAAATAAGCAAAGTACAAATCTACAAAATGACAAAATAGTCGGGTTTGAGATCTAGGGCACCTCAGGACTTGATTCAACTTGCAAAATGTCACAAATGACTTCAATAAGCCAATTCAATCAACAAAATTACAATAAGCAAAACCAATAAGCCAGAATAAGCCAATAAGCACTTATGAAAAAGTCAATTAAGTTGGTTTCCTAGTCAAACCCTAAAGTCAACCCACCAAATGCTCCAGTATGAACAAATGGGTCAAATAATGAGCACCTATTACAAAATCTAAGTTGTTGCTGGTTAAAATAAGCTATTACAGCTTATTGATAAGCTGAACACAAAAATACACTAGCAGTGGCTAGCAGCAGGGGAAAGGAGTTCCCACTGCTTTGACTATTTGATCAAGCTTTTTAGAGAGATCCAGTTGGATTCAAATGGAAACAAGGACACCCTTGTGATCAGTGAATCACAAGGAGTCTATATAACAAAGAAATCACAAATTGGTTCACACAATAAGCCCAGATTAAGCAAACAGTCCACAGATGTTGCACAGACCTTGATATTAAACAGTTATGAACAAATAAGTAGATATAGCATGAATAAGCCAGCCAAATTCAACCAAATGCATACACAAGCTATATAAACTATGATTAAGCACAAGCAAACTTGTTTCAACCACTGAATCAAAGATTATAAACAGATATAAGCATATGCAGGTTACTGATGAACAAGTAGAATATGCAGAAACTTTTGCTGATCTAATTGACCAAAATCCAATTTCAAGCATCCAAATCTCTTTCCCTGGTGTAATTAACTAAGTTTAATCACTTGTTAACCCTAGTCTATGATTAGATCTAGGTGTCCCTTAAACTACAGCCAATTTTAACAAGTAAACAAGATTTTAGAGCACTTTAATGGATTTAGGTGTTTCAAACCACAAAACCTGCAAATAAGTGACCAAGTATACCAGGTAAACAAATACCAACAATCACAAACACAATACAACCAATCAACAAGCCACAAAACCTGCAAATGCAGTAAACCCAAACACCCCTTATCTATCTGATTTTGCAAATTCTCAAAGGATATTATAGATTTAACTCACAAATCAAGTTAATAACAACTCAATAACATCAAACAAGCACAGATAAACCAGATTCAACCATAAAAACACAGATTCACCAACAACCATACAAAAATCACAAATATGCAGAAAAATAAAGAGAAATGAAAAAGGAGAAGGGTGCAAACCTCCAAGACCTACATCCAGTCCCTGCAACCCTTCTCCTTTTTCATTTCTCAAATGGGTAAAAAGGAGAAGGGTGCAAACCTCCAAGACCTACCTCATCTTAGCACCCTTCTCCTTTTTCATTTCTCTTTATTTTTCTACATATTTGTGATTTTTGTATGGTTGTTGGTGAATCTGTGTTTTTATGGTTGAATCTGGTTTATCTGTGCTTGTTTGATGTTATTGAGTTGTTATTAACTTGATTTGTGAGTTAAATCTATAATATCCTTTGAGAATTTGCAAAATCAGATAGATAAGGGGTGTTTGGGTTTACTACATTTGAAGGTTTTGTGGCTTGTTGATTGGTTGTATTGTGTTTGTGATTGTTGGTATTTGTTTACCTGGTATACTTGGTCACTTATTTGCAGGTTTTGTGGTTTGAAACACCTAAATCCATTAAAGTGCTCTAAAATCTTGTTTACTTGTTAAAATTGGCTGTAGTTTAAGGGACACCTAGATCTAATCATAGACTAGGGTTAACAAGTGATTAAACTTAGTTAATTACACCAGGGAAAGAGATTTGGATGCTTGAAATTGGATTTTGGTCAATTAGATCAGCAAAAGTTTCTGCATATTCTACTTGTTCATCAGTAACCTGCATATGCTTATATCTGTTTATAATCTTTGATTCAGTGGTTGAAACAAGTTTGCTTGTGCTTAATCATAGTTTATATAGCTTGTGTATGCATTTGGTTGAATTTGGCTGGCTTATTCATGCTATATCTACTTATTTGTTCATAACTGTTTAATATCAAGGTCTGTGCAACATCTGTGGACTGTTTGCTTAATCTGGGCTTATTGTGTGAACCAATTTGTGATTTCTTTGTTATATAGACTCCTTGTGATTCACTGATCACAAGGGTGTCCTTGTTTCCATTTGAATCCAACTGGATCTCTCTAAAAAGCTTGATCAAATAGTCAAAGCAGTGGGAACTCCTTTCCCCTGCTGCTAGCCACTGCTAGTGTATTTTTGTGTTCAGCTTATCAATAAGCTATAATAGCTTATTTTAACCAGCAACAACTTAGATTTTGTAATAGGTGCTCATTATTTGACCCATTTGTTCATACTGGAGCATTTGGTGGGTTGACTTTAGGGTTTGACTAGGAAACCAACTTAATTGACTTTTTCATAAGTGCTTATTGGGTACAAAGCACTATTCACCATACAAAAACACAGATTCATCTCAAATGGGTACAAAGCACTATTCATAAACCCTAGAAGTGAAATTCCAATATTGTCCTTGAGGTCTTCTAGACGATTCTTTGATGTGAGCTGTCCAAAATGATCATAGACGTTCATTTTAGCTTACTAGTTAAGCAGAGAGTCTAGGCTGTTGATCTTGACACGTGGCTTTACTTGGAGAGAAAGTTGTGATGTGATAGGTGGACGAGGTTGAGTGTGGGCCCTTTTGGTGAGTGGAGGTGAAGGTATTATGTGTGGGATAGGTTTCTGCATGTGTGAATCACACATGCGCCAAGGTAATTGAAGTTTACCCTTTGTTTTAAGTGAGGTAAAAACTAGGTGGGATGAATGGTAAACAGTAAGGGTTTTGATCCGATTTTGGGGGAAAGGTGTTTGTTTGGCGCATTTTGAGTTTAAATGTTTCAAATAGACACCTTTGGCCCTTGTGTTTTTAGAAAGGTTGTATAACAAGTTTTTCAGCCATTATAAACGTGTTCCTTTGTTAATAAACTTCCAATCTTCACACTTTTGCCCCTAAACTTTGGCAAAAGGTTTTAAAGGGTTGTTTTTTTTTTTGCCATTTTTCCATAATTCAAGGGCTGATCTTGGACATTCTTGATCTTCAAAGGTCTTCATTGTATATTTGGCTTTATGAGGGACCATAATTGACAATGTTGAATAGTTGAGGGACTAATCTTGCCATTTCTTCAAAGTTGAAGGACCTTTTTGCAATTTTGACAAACTTAAGGGACCAAACTTGTAATTATGATTTCACAAGGGTTTTAAGTGTCATTTCTTCATTGTTTGAGGATCAATCTTGCATATCTTCAAGTCTTCAAGGGTAAATGTTGGATAATTCATGAACTAGGGCCTGGTTCTTTGTACGGCTTCGTTTCTCGTGTCCGTTTTTCCTTGTTTCTTGTGATCTTTTGTCTTTTTCACGATATCCATACCTAAAATACACAAGTAAACAAACACAATCATATATATGGTATTTTATGACATTTTTATGCATTTAAAGCCCGAAAAGAACGATGAGATCATGTATAAATGCCATCTCATCAAGTATCACTCTGAGTGTTCTAGCAATATCGCAAGGATATAGCGTAGGACTCTCTTGTTAGTCATCCGTGTGTCCTAATGAGAATTGATTGATCTCTTGGCTCTAGACTCGATTTGTGCACTTTTAGTGGTCGGAGGCTGGAGCAGATTGCCACCTATTCAATATCAACTATCTCAGAGTGAGAAAGCTAATAGAAGTCATGTTGACCTCCGTGACAATAAAACCAACTTCTTTTAAGAGAAGCCTGAGTAGCTAGGTAAGGGTTGTGCATACATCACTGGGTCCATGATGAGTTGTCTTCATGATGTGTTGACCCGGTTTCTGCCTAAGTTGTATGGAGGGCTTCTTTTTTTACACCCTTTATCCTTACATTTCTTTTTCATTCTTCAACACCTTCAATGCTTACCAAGACATCATTACTAGCACCTTGTTGTGATTGTTCCAGTGCTAGCATCAGTACTTAGTCGACATTCAGCTACGTTCACATTCTACTCCATCTTTCTTAAGGACTTCTAATAATCTATTGGATTGTCCCCGGGAAGATCCCTCTGGTTCTGGTTGGATCACAAGACTTAAACCTAACCACCTTTTTAAAACCACTAACGTCGTGGATTAAAGATGTTGTGGGTATTTGATCGTAACCATAAAAACCACTTCAAATGTCTAACAAGGTATTTGAAAAACATTTAACACCTTGATAGTTTTGTCGTTTCAAAAACGCTCCCCTTCACATGTGCATCGATAATCGAAAGTGTTTCGCACATGTAGGTAAGAGTTAAAGTGCTTGAGTCTTATATAGATTACATTTTAATCACATTTTCTCCCCTATCTCTAATATATAAAATCTTTTGATATTAGAGATACCAAATTTGATTAAAATATATTTTGAGAAATAGTCTTGAAAATCTCCGGGAGAAAGATGTGTCAATCTTTGCATGAAGTTGAAATGCTCCCCCTCAAAAATTGATCCAGTTGAATTGTCATTGTGAGGATGTGATCCACATTTTGCTTTTTGAGGATGGGAGTTGTTGAACACACAATTTTTGAAAGATTTTGAATAATCATTAAAAAAATCTTGAAAAAATTGTGTTCAACGCTTTTTGAAAAATCCTATTTCTTTTTGGCGAAGAGGTTTTTCTAAAGCATAAAGTTGAGTTCATAGACTTTGAATGTCTTGACGAATCCACTCAAGTGTAAGAAGATTTCTCTTCTTTTGCTGAGGGTAAGAGCACGAAATCGTACACTCCCTCGTGAATATAGATCCGGTTTGCAATCTGAAAGTGATTACAAGCCATTGTGTTGAGCTTAAAACGTTAAATGTTTTGTGACATGCTCAACCCAAGATATCCTTTATTGAAAGATAGAAATGACATGTTATGAAAAATATTTACAACTTTCATTCGAGCTTTATGTACACACCCGTGTCGTTATTGAGCGACATTTCTAGGTACGTCCATATTATCGATACTGAAAGACATGTCGAGAAGAATATTTTTGGATTTTAAAAGATTTTCAATTTTGTGTTTTGTTTTATATGTTTTATATTTTTGTATTTTTCTTTTTCAATGATATTTACAAGTAGATGTTTGATAGGTGAATCAAGCAGGCACCTTTGCCAGAATCTACAGGTCTGCTAGAGTCAAACATCTCATACCAATTTTCCTAACGAGGTACTCAAACCTATCTTTCGATAGAGCTTTCGTAAACAAGTCGGCTAATTGGTAATCCGTTCCAACAAAGTATAGTTCAATGATACCTCTTTCAGCTTGTTCCTTTATGAAGTGGTATTTGACATCAATGTGCTTCGTGTGGGAATGTTGTACCGGATTGTAGGAGATGGCTATGGCCGACTTTGAATCACAATACATAGGTACTTTATCAAAGTGGAAGCCATAATCCGTGAGTTGTGTTCGCATCCAAAGAACTTGAGCACAATACGCAGATAGAGACACATACTCCGCTTCGGCTGATGAAAGTGACGTGCAATCCTGGTTTTTGGAAGACCATCCCCCAAGCTTATCTTGACCTAGAAATTATGCACCACCAGAAGTACGTTTTCGTGTATCAAGACACCCTGTATGATTAGAATCTAAATAGGTCGTTAGAAAGAAACTGGTTTCCCTTGGATACTATAGTCCCAAATGAATGGTATTCTTAAGGTACCGACAGATCCGTTTAACCTCCTTGAGGTGTTTTTCAGTGGGTCGTGCTTGATATCGTGCACAATAACACGTAGCATGTGAAATATCGGGTCTGCTTGCTATCAAGTACATGAGGGAGTCGATCATGGAATGATATCTCGTTTGATCTATGGCATTTCCCTCAAAGTCAGCATCTAGCAATGTGGTTGATAATGGTGTCCCAACGGGGTCACATGAAGTCATACCATGCTTTTTGATTATCTCTTGACAATACTTAGCTTGGTTTATAAAGAGACTACTTGGGGATCGGTGAACTTGAATTACAAGAAAGAATTTTAGTTCGCCCATCATAGACATTTCAAATTTGATGTGCATGACTTTTTCAAACCATTTTGAAAGTTTTGGGTTTGTAGACCCGAAAATAGTGTCATCAACATAAATCTGCACAAGCAAAATATCATCCCCATATTTATAAGTGAACAAAGTTAGATCAATGGAACCTTTTGAGAAACCTTTGGATACCATAAATTTCGAGAGCTCATCTTACCACTCCCTTGGATCTTTCTTGAGTCCATAAAGTGCTTTGTTGAGACGATACACCTTGTTAGGATAATGAGGATTAACGAATCC
This sequence comes from Glebionis coronaria, assembly GCA_025667525.1. Classification (NCBI taxonomy): domain Eukaryota; kingdom Viridiplantae; phylum Streptophyta; class Magnoliopsida; order Asterales; family Asteraceae; genus Glebionis; species Glebionis coronaria. The sequence continues at coordinate 507,236,798 of CM046877.1, forward strand.
TTCCGGCTGCGTGACATAGACTTCTTCCTTCAAAGGACCGTTAAGAAATGTTGTCTTCACGTCCATTTGATAAAAAGCGAATCCCTTATGTGCAACATAAGCAAGGAAAATCCTGACCACTTCCATACGAGCAACTGGTGCATATGATTCATCAAAATCAATTCCCTCTTTCTGGCCATACCCCTTAGCCACTAGCCTAGCTTTGTTCTTGATGATCGTGTTTTCTTCATCCATCTTGTTTTTCCAAATTCAACGAAGATTTAATGGAATCATATCGTATGGTCTGTCAACAAGTTCCCAGACTTTAAGTCTTTCAAATTGTTGAAGTTCATCCGTCATCGACTCAATCCAAGCATATTCAGCCATGGCTTCTTTGAGTTTTTCGATTCAGCTATACTCATGGCGGTGCGAACATATAAACATCATCGTCGGTTTCTAATTGTCGTCTTGTACGAACAGGCTGTGAAGGGTTTCCAATTACTTGAACCAAAGGATGATATCGGGTCCAATGATGTGTTGACGGATGTCGTTGGTAAAACGTATGCATATTTGACGAATCAACATGGCGAGTAGAAGAATCTCCAGTTTCGTGCACCGGTGTACCGAATGCGTTGTGAAAATCGTCATCGTCAGATAATGCATCGTCTGCTTGATTTGTGTTCTCTGGAGCAATGACAGTAGTTGTGAATGTTGTAGGATCGATTGTTGAAGTGATATTCTGAGGAGGTAAATCTGCAGCAACCCATGTTGAAGTAGATGAAGTTGTATCCTTTTGTTGATGATGATCGGTATCATCATTCGTATCATGAGTGACAGCGGAAGAATTTGATACAACATGTTTCTCCCCCGTGAAATATTCATCAAACATTGGTCCATATAACATTTCCAATTATTCAATTGTCGTGTCCACTGTCATATCTGCTCTTGGAACATTTCCTTGAACCAGCTTTGAGCTTGACGGTTCATTGTTGTGGTCTTGAGTTCCGAGTTCCGTGCGGTTATGCACAAAAGTCTTTTGTCGTTGTGGATCGGGACTTAAACTGCTTTGTTCAAGTGCCATTTCTTGCAATTCATCGAATCTGACATGAATAGTTTCGAATATCAATTTTGTTCTCTTGTTGTACACTCTGTATCCCTTAGACTGAGTTGCATATCCTACTAGAATGCATGCATCACCTTTCTCTTTCATCTTGTCCAGATTTTCACCATCTCGAATTATGTAACACGTACATCCAAAAACATGAAGGTGTTTGAGTGAAGGTTTGCGATCATTAATTATGTGATATGGTGTCTTTTCGTGTCTTGGGATAATTAAGGAACGGTTTTGTGTGTAACATGCGGTTGACACGGATTCGGCCCAAAAGAATAATGGTAGTTTTGAAGCTAATAATAATGTTCGAGCAGCCTCAACTAAAGTAAGATTTCGTCTTTCAACAACTCCGTTTTGTTCAGGTGTTCGAGCAATAGATGTTTCATGTTTAATCCCTTCGGCTTCAAAATAATTCTTCAGAGTTGAATTCAAGAATTCTGTGCCTCTGTCAGTATGTACCACTTTTACTTGAGCTTAAAGACCACATTGTATCAGTTTAAGGAAGTTGATGAGAACGTCGGGTGTTTCATCCTTAGACCTCAAGAAGTGAGTCCAAGTGTACCTTGAGTAGTCATCGACAATTACCATAACATATTTCTTCCCATAGATGCTTTGAACACACATGAGGCCACACAAATCTATATGAAGAAGATCTAACCGTCCTTTAGATCTTGGTGTAGTCTTTGTCTTGAAACTACTCCGTTTAGCTTTACAAAGCTCACTAGAAGAACAAAGATGATCTTTGATGAATTTCAAATTTGGAAGGCCTCGTGCAATATCTTTCTTGGAAAGCAAGTCGATGGTATCAAAGTTAAGATGAGATAATCGTTGATGCCATAACCAAGCTTGAGTCGTTGAAGCTTTAGCCATGAAACAGATTGGAGTTGAAGAAGTGGAGTCTTGTAGTGAAATAGTGTAGAGATCAGTACCCCGTGAACCGGTAAGTAAGTCATTCCCATCATAATTACGAAACATGTCTTCTTTCTAAAAGCAACCTCCAAATCCGCATCACAGAATTGACCAACCGAGAAAAGATTGTGATTGAGCCCTTCAACGTAGTAAACCCTTTTGATTGTGATATTCCCCCGAGGCAATTCTCCATATCCTAGGATCGGTGAAAATTGATCATTTCCGAATCGGACCGTACCCAGGAACTTCTCCACGAATTTAATTAGAAGCTTGAGATTCCCTGACATGTGCTTCGTGCATCCGCAGTGTAACACCCGTGAAAGTGCCGTAAGATGCTAAGTTATTGTCTCAAGAGCTGTTCAGTATGAGCATCTCTCTTAAGTTGCGACTCACTTGTGGATGTGATATCCCGAGCCCAACGTCATTTATTTAATCCTATTTTACGTATATTTTTGAAATTTTTAAGAATTTTTATCGTGGATTTATTTGACGGTTTAAGTTGAAACCAACGTTTGCGGTCGTAATTTAACGTTTGACGATTTAAGAAGAACCGATAACGACTACGATACCGACGGATGCCCAAAACTTACATTTTATTATCGATTGATCGATATTTGAGTTTTTCGAGATTTTTTTTTATTACGTGTTAAGTCGAGTCGGAACCATGTGAATATTCGTTTTGTGTGCGTTTGAACCATTTAAAAGTGTTTTGAAGTGTTCGGGATGATCCCCGACTCCCGTAAAATTTTCTAAAAAGACTAGTGAGTCAATCCCGCAAAGTTTTGGTGTCGTTTTTGCTTAAGGCCAAAAGAAAGGTGAAATTGCACCTAGGTCCCTCCCATTTCACAAAAGGGGGCAAACACAAACACACACTAAACACTTTACAAAAAAAAAAATCAAACACTCTCTCCTTTCTCTCCTTTAGCCGCCGGCCACCACCAAGCCACCACCACACCACCATTTTTTTTAGGTTTTTGACAAATCTAATCAAAGACCACCTTTTCTTTTATCATTGTAAGTAATCTAATCCATTAAAAACACACATGCAACATTTTTGATTTTTCCAAAAATTTGTGATTTTTCAAAAACGGGTTTTGATCAAATTAAACCATACACATGTTTAATTCATGTGTATATAATGTTAATTCACCTATAAAACAAGATGGGGGTTATGATTTGTGTCTTCCACAGCCCCTAAAAGCCACGAAATTTTTGGGGTTTTGGGTGTGTTCAAAGTGTTTGATGAAATGTGTTGTGGGGTTGTGTTTAAAATGGTGTTTTTAGTGTTTATAAATTGTTTAAACACATTGCATGCTTGTTTTTAGGATTTTGATTCTATGAGGTTGATGATCAATAGGGGTTTAGGACTGAAAATAATGTTTGGTTGTGATTAGGGATGCTTAGGATGATGTCTAGTGTTGATAAATGGGTTTGGAAACGAGCGTTGGTATGATTTTGGTATGGTTGATTTTAGGCAGAAAGTTTAAGGCATTTTCGTAAAAATTATTTTGATAACATGTCTTGTGGATAGGATAGATTTGTAGAGCATCTTCTTAGCTTCGATTTGGTATAAGGTAGAGCTTACGACTCCTAACGAGTTAAAAGTTACGACGTTTTGAAATTCGTGTACCGGGAGATGAAAACCGTCATAATCCGAAATTATGCTTGGTTTTAGGTCAAATCCCGGGGACTATAAGTCTAGTTTGGTAAATGGTCACGGGCTGAATTTTGGTGTCAAACCTGCACATTTGAGTCTATTATTAGACTTAGGTGTTGTAGAGGTCAATGGTATATTTTAAATGGGTCAAATGAGTCCGATTTGGTCAAAGTGCAATTTCAGTCCGAAAAATGTAGGTTTAGTAATATGTTGAGTAATGGGTCGTTAAAGCGAAAACTTTTAAGGGGAATAAAAATGTGATTTCTACAGGTCTTAAGGTATTTTTGAGAATTTTCTTAATTTTTATAACAAGGGTTAAGTCTAGTAAAACAGCCCATACTTTTGGTAAGTATCGGCGAAGTCGTAAAATGGATAGTAACTTTAATAACATTGATAAATGATATAAGTCTAGTAACAACTACTTGTTTGGTTTTGGCGTGAGTTTTCATAAGCATTGAGTGTGTTTGCATTTGCGTGTGTTTAGTACAATAATGTACGCGGAGAATTGATTTGGTTTTCGTACTTTGACTTTTAGGTCAAGTGTTTGATTTTCCCGGGCATCCACGTCATCGGTGACATTTCTCGTTACGTCTTCGCTAGAACCACTACTACTGCGCCAGGTGAGTCTATAGCCTCGCTCTTTACTTATTTCAAATGTTTTTAACCCGCGAGGGGGATACATGCTAATTTAAATGAAAATGAACATAAGTCATGAATGGTTGTTGGACCCGAATGTTGCCTTAGAAATTGTGTTGAGTACCTAGTTGCAAAAGGCCCTAATTTCATGAACTATTAACTATTGTCTTGCCCTTGTGAAGGGGGAAATAGCCGCTTATACAATTTGTAGTACTACGGGGCTAACGACCCAATGCTAGCCGAGAAGCTGTACGTTGAGTAAGTTCTGCGGTAGATTATCTTGTATGAGAGATAAGGTATAATTGCAACTGATGCCTTTAGAAGGGGCACTGCTTTCATCTAAATCACGCCGGTAATTATTACGCGGGTGATTGAGTTAACGGATTAGTGTCATGAGCTTAAACACAATTGTCATAACCTTGAAAATAGATTGTGAGTACGACAATGCTATTGAATGATCATGATTAGTTTTTAATTCTTATGTTCAACTTATGATTTGATAAACCTATAGATTCGCTCAACCTTTGTGTTGACGATTTTAAGCATGTGTTTCAGGTAACCAAGATTGATAGCAGCGGAGCATGCGAGGATGGAAGTTGTTATGGCTTGGCGGTCTACTTTGTTTTCCTCCCTTTTTGCACTTAAAAATTTTATACTATGTCATGTGAATGAAAATGTATTTTTGGGTTGAGATTCAGTGGGGACCTAAACGCAAACTCTGTATTGTATTCTTTTGGGGTTTGGAAAACAGTAGACATGTACATTTTAACTATGTTTAAATTATGTCAAGACTTTTACGTCTTTTGAGTCGTTTGATATATCTTGTGTGCGATGATAACTGTGTAACACCCAAATGTTGTAGTTCCGCTGTGCATAGCATTTGTGGGGGTGTTACAGATTGGTATCAGAGCCATGCGTTATAGAGAACTAGGTCATTTTGAAAAATCCTAAACTATAACTTTTGGTGTCGTAAGAAATTGTCCAAGCACACAACTATCCTGCATGGCTCCGGTAAGAATTCTTTAGCATTACTTTATATTTTAGATGTATCCCTCGAAATTGATATGAATTCCCTAGTATTTAGTAAGTAAATACTTTGATATATATTGAGATATATTGTTTTGTACGTTGAGTACTTATCATCGTAATTTGCAAATTCTTGTAAAGATTATCGTATATGTTGCATGTAATTGGCATAACGGGCTACATTGCATTACATGGCAACACCGTGTTGTAATCCTACGTGTATGTAGGAATGATTGTATGTATAAGTATGTATATACTATGATATTTAAAGGCATTGCACGTGAAGCAATGGTCCTCGTGTGATTATCGTACATTAAAATGCGGTTTTGTTGAGAATTCGGCCGTACCGCTAATTATCAATCTTGATAATTAATTTATTGTTCGGATAACCGAATATGAACCTCGTTTGATATCCTAGATACGTAAATTATGCTTCGTAACATATTTTATATCGACTAGGTCGATCTCGATTGTCGTTATCGCACCGTGATGTGTCATTTTGGACATTTTCTTTTGAAACGTAATTTACTTACGTATTACTTTATTTCCTTTATTCCTAATGGGTTTGATATGTTAGTTCACGTAACTATAACATAGACGAAGTAAAATCGACGATGCGTACATTGGGGCGGCGAATCATGTGTGTATATTATGAAACGTGGTTGAGGCGTGTTGCCATTTAATCGTTGTTTACTATTCTACTTGAATTTTAAAGATGTGTTTTAAAATAGACTGGCGTTGTGATCAAGCGCGATAACTTGGAATTTGGTTGGTTTTTGTGTTAATTTTGTGGAGTACGATTTCGAGACTCATCCGAGGCCGATAACAACATTTAGTTGACATACGTATTCTCGTTCCATTTATTTCATTTTGTTTTGTTGTTTCATTATTTTGAAGTTAATATTTTACATGACGAGGTCCGGCATTTGTGCAAGTTAAGTAAGCATCGAACTTTGTTGATTGAATGATTTAAACATAAAGTGTTTTATATATTTAATATTTGGTGAATGAAACTTTCGGATAAAAATGACGTATGATGTGTTTTGTAACAAGTAAAATTCGTGTAGAGAATAAACGGACATTGTGAAATTATTTTCCTTCAACCTTGGTTGGTAAATCGTAATAAGTAATTATTATTACTCGTAAAATCCTTGTTTTCATATATTAAAATTTGATACTAAAAGATTGTGATGGACTTGTTAAGAATTTGTTTAAATTAGTTCGAGAAAGGAGTTATAATAAAATTTGCGAGATGACTATTGAGTATATGTAGCTTCGGATTTAGTATGAATTAAATTTCGGGTCAATATAGTAAACTTTTGGCGTATCTTGTAATATAAAACATGAGTAGAAGAATTTGTCATGTATTTTGGAGCTAAAAACTTTGTAAAATTTGGTTTTATTTTAAACATAAGGTCATGATATACGTATTGGTATAAACTAGAACACGTTACTTGTTGTAGTGAATAAAATGGGATAAAATCGGAATATACACTATAAGTGAGAAAATCCTAACGCTTGAAATAAATTTTTAAATATTGATGGAACGTCATTGGAAATCATTTGTTTATATAATTGTCGTTATAGAGGATCACTATGCATAATTCGATGATGCTTGTTTAAAATCGTTTGAAAAATCTTTTGTTTTATTTCCGCTGCGAGATGTGTAAATTTTAAAATCACTTGATAATGGGATAATGATTAAAAGTTGAATTTTATATATCTTTGAATTATTGAAATAAGCATCTTAATTATTTATTATTTTATTATTATCATCGAGATTCAAGTGTCGACTAAAATCAGTAAATTATCTGAGATAAAACTACGTGAAACCTCTTTATCATTTGAGTCGAAGTGCGCGAATGTGACTTAACAAACCAGTTTTGAGGAAGACTTATGCATAATGAAAAGTCAAAAGTTGATTTTAAGAGTTAATTGGACTAGTTTGAGTCATGTTGGATATGTGTATATATGTGATAATATAAGTCGTAATAATAAAAACGTAAAACTTGGAAAATTCTTACTGTATACGTTTTGGTACTTAAGATATGAACATTAACGAGATTTTGACACAAGTATGGAGATTTTCAAACCTAATGATTTGTCAATTATGATAACCGAGTCACCGCATCTACTAATGTTAATAATTTCCGAGAGATTGAAATTTTTCCAGAAATGAAAACGTTGTAAAGATTGGAAAATGAAAGGTATAAATTCTTTAATGGTGTAACACAAATTAAAAATGTGTAAATGTTCGGTTTTACAATGTACAAGGTAACACAAATTATTATACGCAACTGGATTATACAACACACGCCCACTTGTATATTATTTAATAAAGATGTATATATAATGTTTTGAGTCACGATGGTTCGATCGTCCGACATCCCTTCTTTGATTTTGTGAGTCTGTATCTAAACATGAGTCGTCATGTGATTGTTCATTTTAATATTGTCTATGGTATGAAACCAATATTATTATATTTATTTTTGTGTCGCTACTTCGCTAGTACTTGATGATGAGGGTATGTCACCCGGTGTATTTTTGTCCCCTTCATGGACCCCGCAATTTTTTTTTCTCCTTTCGGTTAATGGAACCAAAAATTATGTATTTACTTGAATGAAGCTATAAATCTTCATTCAATTGGCTATTTATTTATATTGAACAAAAGCGAGGAGGCGAAGCCGCTTTACCAAATTGTAGAGGTGAAAGAACTCGATCTTCCTGGTGAAAATTGTTTATAGTTAACCAAGTGATTATTCTTCTCTTCCCGTATACACTTCGTGGAATGTGTGTGCAACTCGAGACGATGGGAATTATGATCGTTGTTTTATTTTTATTTTTATTTTTGACGCTTGTGTTGATATTCAACTTTCACTCCATGTATTCGTAGATCGCTGTTATTATCCTGAGACTTTTGTCATACATTTGAAGTATTTTCATTTCTAATGTAGTTAATTTCCGTTGGCAAATATATTGCTCGTTTACCTCGTTCGATCTCATTGATCTTAATTTTATTACTTGTTGTGCTTGCAATGATCTTTAATCATGAACCACCTTACCGTTATTTTGTGAATAGTCTATTGTGAAAATAGGTATGAGTGTGTCAAATGTTTTGGTGAACTAAATGCAAATGGTGTCGATTTCTTTATTTAATTATTTATTTATTTTCCTCACAAAAAGGCAAAGTAAAAGTATGTTTCCAAAGTGGACGAAAAATGTTTGATGTGTTTCTTAAAACGATGGTAGCAATATTTTCCCATTTCAAATTTCATTTCAAATGATTTAATTATTTTGAAGGCTAGGTCGAAAACTTCCATAGTCGTGTTTGGTATGTAATAATAATGTTTGTGTTGTCACTCGATCCTCAATTATGCACAGCTTAGCTAACTATGCATAATTCGGGAAGAGCCCTATTTTGTTGGTTGTTGTTGCTTGATCCTTAAGTATGCATGACCTAGCTAATTATGCATAGTTTAGGAAGAGCACTATAGTTTCAAACAAATTGGTCATCTTTAAAACCTGTAGTGTTTTTGGTAGATGTTTGGATGAGAACATTTTTAAAATGATGGATCCTTATGCAAGTAATCGTATTTCCTTTGATTCCTAAAGAAATTTTTGATTTTTCTTGTGTTCCTTGAAATCTTTTCTTTTTGTTTGGCGTTGACTTAGTAAGTCACTGTGACCGAGTAAATTTGGGAAAATGTTTTTATGTGTCGCGTGTAACGTGTGAAGTTTATCGGAACCGCTAGGGTGTTGATGTTATACCAAAGGGGTTCATACCGACACTGAGAAGAAATTTAAACAAGAATAGAAGACTGTCAAAGTAGAGGAAATCAGAGTTCAAGGGACTCTGAGGGGAATGACGAAGACTTCTCCTACATCGAATGTATCGTACCTTATATATTTTCTTTTCTTGTTCTTTTGATATGTTTAAACGACACGCGATAAACTGTTGAAGTTTACCAACTGTGCATCAGTAATTGGAAGACAATTCCATTGTCGTTTTCGTTTATTTAAGTGAGGAATCCTCTTTGCTTGACTCAACCATCCTTGATTATCGATGGTTAAACGATAGATATCCCTAGTTGATGTTTTTGTGGTAAACCCTTGCCTTTTATGTATTTGTGTGGTAAGTAATCTGGTCGAGTGATCGTAAGTTGTGAGAACTTGAGACGACATTGTCCAATGAAGTCCGATCATGGAGAACACGTGTGATTGATTTTGATAGTTGTTGAGAACGACACATGCCATTGGTAGTATCTTTGTACCACGACTTTTACCTTGATTAGCTTTGAAGCTGCGACATTTGAAGAATTATGTTGATGAAAATATAGACCGCGAGTTGGATAGAATGAAGTAAGAAAAAGTCAGTTGAATGGACTTGAAATGATTCGAGAGGCTACGGAAGAGATGGGGTAGATTAAGTATCACTTGCTAACCGCGAGAAGCTTTGAAAAGGGACGTGTTGATAACCATAGGAAGAATTTGGGGAAAATTGAAGTGGAGATCATGGATCGAGATGTTAAGAGATTGAAGCAAGGTATAATACTCATTGTGAAGGTGTGATGGAACCCGAGACGTGAACCGAAGTCAACATCAGAACGTGAAGACTCCTTTAGGAAGAAGTACACTTATCTTTCTAGTAGTACAAAATGCGAGTATAAGAACCGGAGAGCGCCGGGACGTCGCTCCCTTAAGGAGGGGAGGATGTAACACCCGTGAAAGTGCCGTAAGATGCTAAGTTATTGTCTCAAGAGCTGTTCAGTATGAGCATCTCTCTTAAGTTGCGACTCACTTGTGGATGTGATATCCCGAGCCCAACGTCATTTATTTAATCCTATTTTACGTATATTTTTGAAATTTTTAAGAATTTTTATCGTGGATTTATTTGACGGTTTAAGTTGAAACCAACGTTTGCGGTCGTAATTTAACGTTTGACGATTTAAGAAGAACCGATAACGACTACGATACCGACGGATGCCCAAAACTTACATTTTATTATCGATTGATCGATATTTGAGTTTTTCGAGATTTGTTTTTATTACGTGTTAAGTCGAGTCGGAACCATGTGAATATTCGTTTTGTGTGCGTTTGAACCATTTAAAAGTGTTTTGAAGTGTCCGGGATGATCCCCGACTCCCGTAAAATTTTCTAAAAAGACTAGTGAGTCAATCCCGCAAAGTTTTGGTGTCGTTTTTGCTTAAGGCCAAAAGAAAGGTGAAATTGCACCTAGGTCCCTCCCATTTCACAAAAGGGGGCAAACACAAACACACACTAAACACTTTACAAAAAAAAAATCAAACACTCTCTCCTTTCTCTCCTTTAGCCGCCGGCCACCACCAAGCCACCACCACACCACCATTTTTTTTAGGTTTTTGACAAATCTAATCAAAGACCACCTTTTCTTTTATCATTGTAAGTAATCTAATCCATTAAAAACACACATGCAACATCTTTGATTTTTCCAAAAATTTGTGATTTTTCAAAAACGGGTTTTGATCAAATTAAACCATACACATGTTTAATTCATGTGTATATAATGTTAATTCACCTATAAAACAAGATGGGGGTTATGATTTGTGTCTTCCACAGCCCCTAAAAGCCACAAATTTTTTGGGGTTTTGGGTGTGTTCAAAGTGTTTGATGAAATGTGTTGTGGGGTTGTGTTTAAAATGGTGTTTTTAGTGTTTATAAATTGTTTAAACACATTGCATGCTTGTTTTTAGGATTTTGATTCTATGAGGTTGATGATCAATAGGGGTTTAGGACTGAAAATAATGTTTGGTTGTGATTAGGGATGCTTAGGATGATGTCTAGTGTTGATAAATGGGTTTGGAAACGAGCGTTGGTATGATTTTGGTATGGTTGATTTTAGGCAGAAAGTTTAAGGCATTTTCGTAAACATTATTTTGAAAACAGGTCTTGTGGATAGGATAGATTTGTAGAGCATCTTCTTAGCTTCGATTTGGTATAAGGTAGAGCTTACGACTCCTAACGAGTTAAAAGTTACGACGTTTTGAAATTCGTGTACCGGGAGATGAAAACCGTCATAATCCGAAATTATGCTTGGTTTTAGGTCAAATCCCGGGGACTATAAGTCTAGTTTGGTAAATGTTCACGGGCTGAATTTTGGTGTCAAACCTGCACATTTGAGTCTATTATTAGACTTAGGTGTTGTAGAGGTCAATGGTATATTTTAAATGGGTCAAATGAGTCCGATTTGGTCAAAGTGCAATTTCAGTCCGAAAAATGTAGGTTTAGTAATATGTTGAGTAATGGGTCGTTAAAGCGAAAACTTTTAAGGGGAATAAAAATGTGATTTCTACAGGTCTTAAGGTATTTTTGAGAATTTTCTTAATTTTTATAACAAGGGTTAAGTCTAGTAAAACAGCCCATACTTTTGGTAAGTATCGGCGAAGTCGTAAAATGGATAGTAACTTTAATAACATTGATAAATGATATAAGTCTAGTAACAACTACTTGTTTGGTTTTGGCGTGAGTTTTCATAAGCATTGAGTGTGTTTGCATTTGCGTGTGTTTAGTACAATAATGTACGCGGAGAATTGATTTGGTTTTCGTACTTTGACTTTTAGGTCAAGTGTTTGATTTTCCCGGGCATCCACGTCGTCGGTGACATTTCTCGTTACGTCTTCGCTAGAACCACTACTACTGCGCCAGGTGAGTCTATAGCCTCGCTCTTTACTTATTTCAAATGTTTTTAACCCGCGAGGGGGATACATGCTAATTTAAATGAAAATGAACATAAGTCATGAATGGTTGTTGGACCCGAATGTTTCCTTAGAAATTGTGTTGAGTACCTAGTTGCAAAAGGCCCTAATTTCATGAACTATTAACTATTGTCTTGCCCTTGTGAAGGGGGAAATAGCCGCTTATACAATTTGTAGTACTACGGGGCTAACGACCCAATGCTAGCCGAGAAGCTGTACGTTGAGTAAGTTCTGCGGTAGATTATCTTGTATGAGAGATAAGGTATAATTGCAACTGATGCCTTTAGAAGGGGCACTGGTTTCATCTAAATCACGCCGGTAATTATTACGCGGGTGATTGAGTTAACGGATTAGTGTCATGAGCTTAAACACAATTGTCATAACCTTGAAAATAGATTGTGAGTACGACAATGCTATTGAATGATCATGATTAGTTTTTAATACTTATGTTCAACTTATGATTTGATAAACCTATAGATTCGCTCAACCTTTGTGTTGACGATTTTAAGCATGTGTTTCAGGTAACCAAGATTGATAGCAGCGGAGCATGCGAGGATGGAAGTTGTTGTGGCTTGGCGGTCTACTTTGTTTTCCTCCCTTTTTGCACTTAAAAATTTTATACTATGTCATGTGAATGAAAATGTATTTTTGGGTTGAGATTCAGTGGGGACCTAAACGCAAACTCTGTATTGTATTCTTTTGGGGTTTGGAAAACAGTAGACATGTACATTTTAACTATGTTTAAATTATGTCAAGACTTTTACGTCTTTTGAGTCGTTTGATATATCTTGTGTGCGATGATAACTGTGTAACACCCAAATGTTGTAGTTCCGCTGTGCATAGCATTTGTGGGGGTGTTACACGCAGTCCAGTATGAAGAGAATTATTTTGATCACCAGCAGAAGAATTAGAACACGATGGAGCATTTTCTAAATTGGATTCCATGTTAGTTGTGATTTCCGATTCATTAGTTTCCCTAGTTTCATCACTTAAAGACACGCTAACGATCGTTGTCACATTTTCTGTCCTAACCTTAGGCATCCATTTATATCCTGGAGGACATTGATTAGCAAACCACCATTTCCAAGACTTGCTAGAAGACTCATATAATTCCCTAATTCTGCTTCTAGGGTTCTTAGTGGTGGAGTCTGATGCATTACTTTTCTTAGGGGGTGTTGCACCAGAATGGTTCACTTTGTGTTTAGGTTTTCTAGCACTAATAGGCATCGCAATTTGCTTCTTAGTTCTAGTATCTACGCCTTTGACATTATTCGAAACACACATTGCATGATTAGCATGATCACACTTTCCACATTTCAACCAAACAAACTTAACATATAAAGCATTCAAAGTCGAATCATTCAAATCGTCATTACACACGATTACAGACGTTTTATTCTTAGAAACCTTGAAATTGCTAGTGTGGTCTTCTACTTCCTTCATCTTCCCTTGACTTTTGTTTTGCCAAACCTTTTCATTCATCCGAGTGCTCTTAAGCTGAGGCCGACTAACACTAGCAGTGGGGACTACTACTCCTTTAGTAAAAGACACACGTCTGTTAGTGTTTCTAGAAGTCTGAGGTGATTGACTTTCTTTGTTGTGTGTGGGTTTAGTGGCCAATCTATACATTCCTGGTTTAATCACATTTGTGTTCTTAATGCCTTGTGATCGAATCTGTGTTTGGGAAGTAACCTGTGGTAACCTATCCTTCCCAACCGTCTTGGGGGCAAACCCATGTTTTACAAATGCAGAATTAGAGAAAGCAGATGGTTTTCCCAAGACAGAGGGTCTAGTCACTTTGTGCGCATTGGGTTGTCTTACAACAGGTTTCTTAACACTTGGTTCCACAATTTTTCCACCCATCTTAGCAACGAGTTTCTTCGACTCTACTATCACTATTTTCCTGTCTTGTAACTGAGCTTTCAACGCTTTAATTTCCAAACTCTTTTCATTCATTTCTCGACACATTTGGGAAAGTTTTTCTTGTAATTTATTATCATGTGGAAAACTTCTGATGTCTTTTTGCAAAGCAAGTTCAAGAGAATGACAATGTTTTTTAAGGAAATCAGTTTTGTGTTGAAGTAACTCAAAATCCTTTTTATCAACATTTTCTTTACGTTTCAAAAGCTCAAGTTCAAGGCGCTAACATTCTTTGATCTTATCAAGATATTTTCATGCAACATCAGAATATTCATCGATATCAGCACAAGATTGAAGAGTAACACACAAAATATCTTTAGAGAGACATGTTTCTAAGAGTAGATCATATTCGTTTGAGAAATCCGATTTGTCATTTTGAAGTTCATCAATTTCTTTTTCAAGAGACTCAACATATTTCAAATCATCAAACATTTCAGACCGAATCAATTTTTCAAACTCAAGAACATGTTCTTTTATTATCTTCGTATTTGGTATTAAAAGTTCTTTCACAAGCACAGTTATGTCGTGAGGAATCTCTGTTTTCCACTTATCCTTTTGACGTTTTACCCAATCGCTTTCAACAATTGATTGAACATTATCAATGTGGTGTTTAAGAAAACCAAGTGTTTTTCTAATTTTGCTTTTAGAAACATCAAGAGGCAAATAGTTAATATATTTAAAAACATTTGATTTCTTAGTAGCAAAAAATTTCTTCCATTGAATTCTTCGTTGTTTGCATTCAAGAAATAATTCCTCACAAGACTTCGGTTTTTATGGAGTGAAAAGACCATAAAGACTATTTTCTTAAGCATAATTATATGGTGTTACAAAATCTTTGTTGACCGGTGATCTAGTCTCCTTATCCCAAAGGGACGTCTCTTCACTATCGAGGCTAACTACTAGGCAATCACGATCGGTCCATTCGGACTCATCAAGATATAGGTGAGGGTTTGCAGCTTGAGCTTGTTCGAGGTACTTGGGGCTTGCAAAAGTAGGTTGACCCTTGAAAAATGAGCGAGTGCTATCATTCTAACGGTTTGAATAGAGTCATGCGTTTTATAAACAACTTTTTTCAAAAAATCAACTTGTTCTTCGAGATCCTTTACATTTTCTGTATCTTTGCCTTGTCTATTTTTGAAATCTTGTTTTAATTTTTCAACCTCTTGTTTCTTTTCGTCAAGAATTTTAGCAGAATCGGTGGTATTCATAGAAAGCCTCTGTTCAAGTTCATTAACTTTTTTGTGGCAAGGTACATTTTTTGACGTTCATCACTTAATAAGACATTAAATTGACGTTTTTCTTTAGTTAACAAAGCAAGAGCTTCGTTGTATTTATTTTCAAAATCGTCCTTTTTAACGTTGATAACATGACTTTTGTACCCCTCAAGCTCTTTGGTCTTTTGAAGAAGCTCAGCCCTATAACTATCAATTGTCTCACTAGATTTTATAAGAGCGGCTTTGCTTTCTTCAAAGTTTTAAGTGAGCGTTGCGTTTGCCTTCTTTAATTGCTTTTGACTCTTTCTATTTTCATTGACATCTTTTTGTAAACTAGCAATTAAATTAGCAAGCGCGACACGCTCCTCGTCATCATACTCATTTTCATGTTGATCATCCTCAAACTCATTATTGCACATGTCTGATGAATCGGGTGTGGTATTACTATCAACCGTTTCCATCATACACAGTAATTGTTGTTGTTAGATCACTATGCTCATGTGTATTACCAAACACATTATATTCATCATCATGTTGTACCTTATCAATTGGCTCGGTATCAAATATAGGACCATTGTCATCTTCAGTGACGTTAAGGACCTCATGAATCTTTGCCATGTATGAATAATGTGCCTCGAGTTCTTGGTCGGAGAGTTCATCATTTGTGTCGTCAAGCATTTCTCATTCCTCAGCTGATAACTTGATCTCAACTTCCATTTTCTTGCACAACAACATCTTTTCCTTATGATAACCATAATCTTTAACCCTCTTTGGCTGCCTGCATTCTTTAGCCAAATGCCATAACCTCGACAATTAAAACATTGAATCCCACTTTGTTGCACAACTTGAGTACCAACACTTTCCCTATTTCCAACAACAGTAGCAACCCTCTGATTATCATACTTCGTGGGTTGTCGATCATACTTTGGAGGACTCTCAGCACGCCTTCGTGTTTCATTACTTGGAGGACTCTGAGCATAGTTGTTCCTCATGTTAGATGATGTTCTGAGGTTGTTGTTGGTGGGTTAGTAGATTTTCTTGTATTGCTTCATAATGAAAGCCATTTGTTGCTTGAATTCCCTATCCTTTTGAGCTAGTTCTTCATCACTGTCTTCTTTGGATGATTGCTCAGGTGTGGGTGATGGTGCTCTTGCAACTTCTTTGCCTCGGGATCTTGTTAGAGCATGTGACTTAGAGATAGTCGATGATCGTGGTGATGATGATTTAGTAGAGTAGGTATTTGGAGCACGAGAACGATAATCTGGGTAATGTTGAGTGGTAGACACCAAAGCAAGTAGATTTGAAACCTTTGTAGCACGTTTAGCTTGAAGTTCATTTGCTTTCTTTTGAAATTGTTTCAAAATGTCAAAGAGCGTGTGATATGAAACTTCGTCTAACGTTTGTTGTTGTTTCACCAAGGTGACAAACCGTGTCCACTCTGGTTGAAGTTGCTATAGAAACTGTACATTGACTTGCATGGTGGAAACTAGCAAGTTGTTTCGAGTCATGTCATTCATCATTTTGTAGAATCGGGAGTAATAAGAATCAATTGATTCCCCATCCTTTGATGTAAACTTGACAAAGTTCCAAAACATCTTAGTTTTCATGTCTTATTTGTTAAGTGATTCACCTTGTTGCAATCTTTCAATAGCCGTCCACATTTCTTTAGCAGTAGGGCATGCATCAACCGTGGAATAAATATCATCTCCAACGCCACTGAGAATTAAGTAGGTTTCTTCCTTTTTTGCATTAAACCAAGCACGGTTCTCTGGTGTGAGGTCGTTTCTCTTTTCATCACGTTCATATGTGAGTTGTTCGTCAGTTGTGTCTGTGGCTGGTACTCCAGGAACTTGAATCCTTGAGAGTTTATAGGGTCCATCAAAAATACATTCTCTTAAAGCATCACCGTTAGGTTTTGTGTCAAGATAAGGGATTGCCATTGATCATATCGACCCGCCACAAGCATTGGTGGTCTCTCTTTGTTACCCGCCACCATTATATTGTTGTTCGTCACACGATATTCTGCAGTAGAATCCATCTCAAAATTCTCTGAAATGATGAAGTGAATATGGATCTTAAGTAGATGTTATAGTGATTGTTGTTTAAGAGGAAAAGTGTTGAAATCCCTTAAAAATGTTCTTCAAAAACCAAAAAATTCTCCAAGACCAAAAATCACACGAATTAAAAATTTTCAAAAACACGTTTTTGAAAAAATCTTTAATCCATCGGAATACCCGTCGCAATATCGATCGGAATGCTGATTAGAATGCTATCGGAATAACATATCAGAATGCTATCGGAATAACAGATCGGAATTCTATCGGAATAACAGATCAGAATGCTATCGGAATAAAAGATCAGAATGTTCAATCGGAATCCAGATCGCAATGTTCAATTGGAATCCACGATCGCTATGTTCAATCGGAATCCAGATAGCAATGTTCAATTGGAATCCACGATCGCAATGTTCAATCGGAATGATAGACCGGAATACACGATCGCAATGTAGAAACCCTTAGGCTTTTGCGATCGGAATACTCAATCGAAATATGAGAACCCTGAAGCTTTGCGATGGAGATAAACAGGTTCAAGACTTTAGGTAAAAAACTTGAGATTTTTACAAGAAATCCGTGAAAATAAGCAAACCACAACAACCAAATCCTTACCACAAGTATGAAAGAGATATATAGCAAGACTTAGAGCACAAAAAGCACTAGAAAACCTTGAATCCGAGATGATTTTTGGTTTAAATCATACGAACCAAATACTATATCAACAACGAATCACAAAACTACCCCATGGGGATTGATACCAATTGTTGTCCCATATAATATGATGATTAAACAAGAAAGAAAGGTAGAAGATAGATGAATTCTAAAGAGAAAGTAGAGAGAGAAAAGAGAGAGAAGTGTGTGAAACTTGGTGAATATTAGATTAGAGAGAATGAGAATAATGAACCAACCAACCTCTCCTTACATGCAAGGAGAGGTATTTATAGCCTTGCCTACATGTGGCATAATGGGATATATGATAATGGGCCGGGCTTTCCTTCTAGGCTTTAGTTACTTATGAATGAACTTTAGATTAAAGTTAAGCCCGTAAAACATGACTAATCTACTACCTATTACAACGTTCTAAAATACGATACATAATAAACATATGACCGAGCATTCTTGTTTGACTCAATATTTTGAGGCTAACACTGACCGAGTGACCTTGACGGAATAATGCATGGCAAAGTCCTCCACCCAAGAAACCCAAGGCACCGGTTACCATCACTTTCATACTTCTAGTGCAGAAATCTAACAATGAAATAGTACTTTCTTTAAAAGAAAAGGTTATTACTTTAAAAAAGAATGCATCTATAGCTTTTGATACATTGATGTCATTCAAAAACACAATATGATCATCTGTACTTTAAAGAGTGAGGTGGTTCATGAGAATTAAACAAGGGGTGGTTGAATCTAATGTACTATGTTGATTCCTCTGAAACAAAAACTTTAAATGACTAGTTTATGTAAAATTTATAATTTCCTAGTGTTCGTCCATTTGGCCAACAAGATTCAAGGGGGAAGGACCGGGCCCCCTTGAGGAAACCAAACAACTTACCTATACTGTTGGAAAATAATATCACAATTACTCAAGATTAATAGAGTATATATTGTATTATTTATGGCCTAAGTGTAAATAAGAATAAAAAGGCATGTAGTATTAGTTATTTGGTTTGGGACGCAGGCCAACAAACCTATTAGATGCATATGACAATTATAATTAGGTTTGCAACTATTATTATGAATCGGTATATCGCCTAAAGGCACCGTTTCATCTTGTATATATAGGTTTCAAGTATGTAAAACATTCAATATATCATTTCAAAGTATTAATAAAAAGTCTGTTTATTAAATGTATTTCATGTTGTTATTGTGGTATCGTTTTCACTGCATCATAGACAAGTTCTATGTATACAATGTCAAGTTTCATTCCCTACTCAAACAGAAGGCCACGAATTCACAGAGGTCTCGGTGTCCTAGAAAATATATACAAGAAGTACAAGAATTGATATCGTCCAGGGTAATAACTTATGCCTAGCTCGACCCATCCCATGGTGAATCTATTAACACTTATGGTCACTTTGGGGCATGGTTGGATTGATCGCAATTAAAAAATACAGCCAGCTTCGCCAGCGAATATGTTTGTGTTAATGTTGCTAATGTGTATGAACCCTGCATATCAAAGTTTATGCATTTAACTACAAAGATTGTTCATTAAAGTGCAATAGTAAATGCGTCTTATTGTCAAGGTCAAGTTTTGTGATAGAATAAATATGCGCGCCGAACTCAACTAAGTGATTAGTACCACAACTCTAAGGAGATAGCAACATCTCGTTATCTCCTTAGAGTGGATCTTCATTACAAAAGTGGGAGTTGGAGCTCGCTTTAGCTTCTCTTTTATGATTGGATTGGTGCAACGAATCTCAAAACTGTTGGAAAATATTGTTGGCATAATGACTTTTAACCAACTTTGGACATAATTATGTATATGTATGTATCATATATATTAGTGATACTTTATAGGTTCGCGTTCTCCTTGAAGAGATCTTCGCAATGAGCCTTTATGTGTCTAAAATGTAGCTGATGTAAATGAGATATCGTGTCTCAAAGTTAGGTATTTGGTACCGTGCTTAAAGAGAAAAAATAGTTTATTTTTTATCCCACATCGATGGGATGAGTAAACTGAAGCGAGTCTATTGTGTATAAATAGAGGCCTAATTCCATAGCTTTTTCACACATCAAATCAATAAGTATTATTATTGATTCCAACGGAGTAGCATCTGATAAGGTGAAATTCCAGGCAGTTTTGTTTAGTCCGACAATACAACTTACTGTTTCAGCTGTTGTACCCTAGGAAACAGACGACGAATCTGTTTTAAGGGAAGCGTGTCAAACACGTGCCTCGGCTCTTTAGTTCTAAGCGTGTCTTACGCGTGCCTCGACTTGCTGGTGATTTAGTAAGTCTTTTTATTAATTTATTGTTTATTTAATTATCGTTTATAATTATGTCGTCTTAGTTTTACTGCTTTCTTCATTACTGTTATTTATTTTCTGTCTTCATATTTTGTTAGCTTTATTAATTTTAATTTGTTTTTAATAAAAGTATACACTGTTTCCTATAATCTTAAAACAAATTATGTTTAACAGAACTAAACCTTTTGTTAAATCGGATTAATATCTTTAACATATTGATTTACACTGTTTTCTGTCGAAACTAAGATTGCGTTTCAATAGAAATCAGTTTTATATTTTCAGATTTTAATTAACAATTCTGAAACGTTTTTATAAGCAGTTGTTCTAATCTGTTATACTAAAACCAAGATTGTGTTTCTGTTAAACTGATATATTTGATAATTGCATCTGATTCATTGAAACCAAGATTGAGTTTCTTTGAAGCAGATCCAGTTTAAGTATATAGAATCACGATTGAATTTCTTATATACATATTTATAACAGTTGTACAACTGTTTGTGTTTTGATCTTGTTTGATCTTTCAGAATGACTACTGGTGCTCCTGAAACTCCTACAACTACTACTGTGTATGTAACTGGTGCGCTAGTTACCCACACCATTGCTAATCATGCTGAAAAACCAAAAAAAATTCAATGGGCAGAATTTTAAATGGTGTCAACAGAAGATGTTCTTCTGTCTCACAACTTTGAACCTTGCGAGGTTCTTAAAAGAGACTGTACCTCAGGTGGAAGCTCCCCGCGAAGATCAACCCGCTAATCAACAAGTTGTGCAAGTTGTTGAAGCATGGAGACATTCAAACTTCTTGTGTCACAATTATGTTCTGAATGGTTTGTTGGACTCTTTGTACAACGTGTACTACAAGACTAAGACTGCCAAAGAATTATGCGAGTCATTGGAACGCAAGTACAAAACTGAGGATGCTGGTACAAAGAAGTTCATGGTAGCTCACTTTTTGATTACAAGTTGGTTGATTCAAATAATGTGATAACTCATGTTCAAGATCTGCAGGTTATGTTACACGACATTCATGCTGAGGGTATGACTTTGAGTGAAACTTTTCAAGTTGTTGCTATCACTGAAAAGTTACCTCTAAGCTGGGTAGAATTCAAAAACTACTTGAAGCATAAGTGAAAGGAGATGAGTGTTGAATACTTAGTTGTTCGTCTTCGTATTGAAGAGGACAACAAGCAGGCTCAGAAAAACACTTATACACATGATTCTGCCAAGGAAAATATGGTTGAGCATGGTTCGTCTTCTTCAAAGTCTAAAGGAAAGAGCTTTGTCAAAGGGAAGTCTGAATACCTTGCTCCTAAAGCTACAATTGTGAAGCAAAAGTTCCAAGGAAATTGCTTCAAGTGTGACAAGCCAGGTCATCGTGCTTCTAATTGCAAAGCGTCGAAGTGGGTGACTCCACGCGAGGCTAATAAGGCGAATGATAATGTGGACATGATTGCTATGGTGTTTGATGTTGTTTCCATGATCTCTTAAGTTAACCTGGTAGGTTCTAATAACAGTAATTGGTAGGTTGATACTAGGGAAACCCATCATGTATGTGCTGACAAAAGTATGTTTCACTCTTTCAGAGCCGTTGACAATGGAGAAAGGCTCTACATGGTCAACTCTACGACTGCTGATATCAAGGGCGAATGAGATGTTATTTTGAAGATGACATCCGAGAAAGAGCTCAAGTTGACTAAAGTCTTGTATGTTCTAGAGATTTGTAAGAATCTTGTGTCTGGTTGGCTTTCGAATAACTTTGGTTTTCGTCTTGTTTATTAGTTTGATAAAGTTGTTCTTTTTAAGAATCAAATGTATGTTGGTAAGGGACAACGAGATGATAATGATATCCAAGATGAGAGGCAAGATCAACCTGAGGAAGAAGAGGGTGAACCTAGAAGAAGCAAACGGGCGAGAACCAAGAAATCATTTGGAACTAATTTTGTTTCTTTTATGGTAGAAAATGAACCCACATCTTATCAAGAAGCGGTAAATTATTCGGAAGGGCCTCGATGGAAAGAAGCGATTAACAGTGAAATAAAGTAGATTTTACAAAATCATACTTGGGAGCTCGTGGATTTACCTCCTGGTTGTAAACCACTAGCTTATAAATGGATCTTCAAGAAAAAGATGAAAGCTGATGGCACCATTGACAAGTACAAATCAAGATTGGTAATCAAAGGATTTAGACAACACGAAGGTCTAGATTACTTTGATACTTATTCGCCTGTTACGCGAATAACTTCTATTAGAATGATTATTGCTATTGCCGCATTAAGAAATTTATAAGTTCACCAAATGGATGTGAAAACGGATTTTCTAAACGGAGATTTAGAAGAAGAAATATATATGAACCAACCCGAGGGTTTCATGGCTCCTGGACAAGAGAGCAAAGTTTGTAGGCTGGTTAAGTCATTGTATGGCTTAAAGAAATCTCCCAAACAATGGCATCAAAAGTTTGATCATGCCATGCTAGAGGGTAGATTCAAAATTAATGAATGTGACAAGCGTGTTTATGTCAAAGACACAAATAATGGATATTTAATTTTGTGTCTTTATGTTGATGATATGCTTATCGTTGGAAGTAATGACAAGATGATCAAGTCTACTAACGACATGTTAAAATTAAAGTTTGACATGAAAGACATGGGTTTAGCAGATGTGATTCTTGGAATAAAGATCATACGAACTCAGAGTAGACTAGCATTAAGTCAAGCACATTACGTGGACAAAATTCTTAATACTCATAATGCGGGGGATTTCGGCCTAGCTAGAACTCTAATTGAAACCAGTTTGCATCTATCTAAAATAGAGGCGAGGGTGTTGCCCAGTTAGAGTATAGGCGAGGGTGTTGCCCAGTTAGAGTATTCAAGAGTTATTGGCATGTTAATGTATTTGATGACAGGTACCCGACCTGACTTAGCATATTTTGTTAGCAGACTAAGTAGGTATACTAGTAATCAAAGTAATGCACATTGGAAAGCTATGACTAGGGTACTTCATTATTTGAGATACAATTGTGATTATGGACTGAATTATGCTAGATATCCAGCTGTTATTGAAGGATACAATGATGCAAATTGGATATCTGACATAAAGGATTCTTGATCGACTAGTGGATATGTATTTACACTAGGAGGGGCTGCTATATCTTGGAAGTCTTCCAAGCAAACTGTAATAGCTAAGTCCACGATGGAATCATAATTTATCGCGTTAGATAAATGCGAAGAAGAGGCGGAATGACTACGTCAATTCGTAGAGGACATACCCAGGTGCCCTAAACTGGTAACGACCATTAGTATACATTGTGATAGTCAGTCGGCAATTGGTAGAGCTCATAGCACAATGTATAATGGAAAGTCTAGACATATCCGTCATTGACATAATTTGGTATCACAGCTACTCTGTGACAATCTGTCAATTTATGGTTGATATTTTATTCTCAGATATTATTTAAAAACATTATTTTAATGTTATATTATGAACTCACTTATTTTTGGGAAGAAATTTGGATTTACGTCTTGAAGTAGCATCGACTACGTCTAAACTGGAGGATTCAACGTTACATGCTTACGTTTACATACACCGTTTTGGTGACAGTCCGACATTTTAGAAAATAAATTTGTCCGTGAATATTATTTTAAGATTTTAAATTTGTGTTGGTTTAAAAACTCACAAATTTACGAGAAGAGATTAGGACTTACGATTATAATTTAACGTCCTTTACGACTAAACCGGAAACCTTAGGATTTCGTATTTACGTTTTCGAACTCCGTTTTTGATGAGACAATTTTTATTAGATTCGTTTTGTGCCGTTGATTCATAATTTATAAAAACGTTTTTCGTAAAACGACCCGAGGGCACGCAAATCGAGGAAACTAGAATCGAGGAATACCCGTAAATTAGTGGGATGAGACAAGTATACACTTGTCCCACCCCACTATATGGGACGGCTACACAAGACACCACATCACAAGATGTGGCAAACTTATAGCTTAATACTTACACATGTAAGCTAAGCTTACAAAGTAAGCTTTCACAACACAAAACCATTAACTCAAACCACTTATTCATTTCCTAACATGCAAAAACAACTTTCTCTCCCTTTTTCCTCTCATTTTGCCGTCCCATCACCCTTAAACCACCATCATTGATCAAAATCAACCATGAAATCTTATGTTATTTACACACATGATGAAGCCCTTTTGAAGCTCTATGGATTGGTGGTGATTATAACATCCAAGGAGGAGTTTCTATGGAATCTTGGGGATGATTTTCCATAAGGATTTCTTGAAGAATGGTGGACTTGAAGATGGTCTTGGTTTATAACAAGTTTCTCCATCAAAATCCATGTCTTGATCATAACATACATCATCATGGTGGTATAAAGATTGTTCTCCCCGTCCTTTTGTTAATTTTGATTATGTAATCATGTATTTTCTTCTTAAATGTATATATGTATGATGATATATGGTGATAAAAATATTATGTGGGGATTTGGTGTTGATAATTATGGGTAAAAAGATGAAAAACTATATGTAAAAAGGTTAAAATCATGCTTAAAATTATGGCTGTATAAAACAGTAAAGAATCATATGATGAATTGATAAAATGGCATAGATTAATGGATATAGAGTAAGTAATATGTCTTGTACATATGTGGGAGTTGGCCATGCAATGGAATCATTAGTATGAGTGAGATATGATCAAAACAAGTTTAGAGTGCAAATCTGAGTACACAGTTTTGGACGAATTTTATAAAATACTTAGAGGATGATTCAACAGTAGCCATAGGAGAGTTAAATGGAGCACATATCATGTAGTTTATGCCATAAACATTTGAGCTTCTATCTCCGTATAGAACTCTAGATATGGCTGTTTTGGTGAACATGAAAGTAAAAATCAGATTTTGGGAAATTAAAGTATAATAGTATTATATAAGCACTGAAATAAAAATAGTATAAAATGTGAATTAAAACCCACTAACTTATATAATACATTTATATAAATATGTATAAGGATAAATAAATGGACATTTTATAAAAATGGTAGTTTAATAAGTTTTATAAGTTATAAAACTATAAACATGATTTTTACGACTTTTTCGGCTATTACCGTAAAATTAACGTTTTTGTTAAATAAAACTTAGACGGATGGACCCGTCTAATGTAAACTTTTATAAACTCATATACTGATATATAAACATATATAACAAGTAAAATCCGATAAAACTCGAACTATAAAACATACGGACATTAACGGGCTAAGTTAACGTTATTGGACTAATAATACAACAAAATGGGCTAAAACACTTATAAACTTATTTATTGGGCTTAACCCATTTGGGCCCAACATGTAAAGTATAAATACTGATAATACAAGTATCAAATGGATTAATACAAGTTAATGAACTTATAATAGGCTTATTGGACCTAAAACACGTAAATAGGTAAAACTAGTAAACTAGTAAGAAGTTACCAAAACATAAACACTAAAATGAGTAAAAGAGAATATGTAAACCCACTTGATCATCATATATATAAAACCATCCTATGTATACATAATTGTTATTTTTATAAAATCATTGGACAAGAGTCTAAGACGAGTATTATTTGTCTAGGTTTCCGTGATTGAAGCACGTACCGTACGTCCGAATTGCCGATAACCCGCCTTCCCACATCAACGTGAGTTCATAGCCTCGCACTCTTTTAAATGTTTTTATGAAATGTTTAATAAACCCGCGAGGGAGATAACATGTTAGTTTTGATAAAATAGGACACCATTTGTCCCGATTGTCTGTTTATTAATTTGGACCCGAATGATTGTATGACCCGATGAAAGATTAAATGACCCGATAGATGAAATAAAATGGATTATTAAAGTTAGGTTATGTCACTAAAAGTCCCATTAGCATGAATTGTGAACTACCGGGATTTGGTTGACGCTTATGCATATAATAGTACTATTTGGGGACGATCACCCCAGTTCGCGCCTTGACGGTTGATCCTCGTCGTGCCACATTGATTGGTAAGCGAATTTATGTATGAGAAGATTTACACAAACGTGATTATTGTGATGACACACTAATTTAGATGGGAAAGTTGAGTTTCGGGCTAGCTACCCGTTGTTTGGTATAGTAAGGTAACAATGTCATGCGGCTTATGATAATCCAATTAACGAAATACTGCTATAAGCACCGAATTACAATATATTGCCTGACTAGCAATACGGGGTCTTGTTATTGATTTTATGTTCGTGTTTTGGTTTCACATAACCATATTCATATAACGATTTTTATTTAGCTTTATACAACGTTATAAAACGTATTGTATGATGTTTTTACGACATTGGCTCGTATAATGATTTTGAAGGCAAATGCCTATATTATGATTCTGATAAGGATTTGATAAAATGACTTTGGCTATTTTATGGCCTATTACAATGATTTGTACAAAATGATTTTCGGTAATAATTTTATACCGATGTTATATTGATGGATTTCATTAAACTCTATGAATTCACTCGGCGTTTTCGCTAACCTTTTCTTTTAACATGTTTTGTCTCAGGTACTTGGAGGTAATTCTCGGGAAGACATCAAGAATTCATGGCCCGCACTTAAATAATAATTTCCATTCAAATGCTTTGTATAACCTGTATAAAATACAATGACTTGGGACCTATGTAACTTTGATAATTATGAATGGAAATGCTTTATTATTAAACGACGCGATTTTTATGCGTTGTCTATGATGTGAGTAATGTGCTATCCCGTAACACCAACGAGTCTTCCGCTGTATTGAGTTGTATAAATTTGGGGGTGTTACAGTTTGGTACCAGAGCTCTCGTTATAGAGAACGAAAGATTTTTTAAAAAAAAACCAAGGTTTTGAACAAAACATTTCAAAATCTTTTAGCTATAAACATTTTTCACAAAATGTCTAAAAATCTTTTGACTATAACGGTGCCGAAGAATTCCCGAGTTACCGACAAGGCCAGACTGAGAAGTGTTATTTTAATATATATATATATATATAACTTGTATTATATATATGATGTAATTTTATTACATGATTGTTTGATGATTATTTTGATATTTATACGAGGTATTTATACGACGTAGATTGTCACAAGGAACCCTAAATCCCCTAGTAAATTATCCGAAGCTATTCTTGTAGGAATTCTATCTATCCTAGATCTAAACCAAGTTGTGGATATTTATGATCCCAATTAATGGTTGATATTCGTAGAAATGTAGATATTAGTTGATTGTGATATTGAAGAAGAATTGGCGAGATTAAAACTGATATCGATTTCATGATGATCTTTCCTTATAGAGTGGAGTTTAACAAAACTTACCACCTAGAAAGGTGTCATCTGATTCGTTGTCACCCAATTCTTAAATTTGAGAATCGAAAGGGTGAATGTTGCACTTGAGGCTGTCATTGGAACCATTACCCAAAAGCCTCATGCCACTAGTACCTTTCCGAGAAGTCTAGTTGAATGATCAAGTCATTTCATACTGGTGACTCATTTGATAATTACTGATAAAGGAGTTATAGGATTGGAAATTAAGTGTTGTTTATATCGAGCTTTTATTGCCCTATTAAGGTCTAAGAATAAGGTTGAAAGTATTGGAGAATGAGGTAGGATGTTGCATTGAGTATAAATTGGTTGAAACTTGAATAAAGTAAAATTTTAACTTGTATGAAATATGAGATTGTTAAGAGGAAGTCATTAAATTCTGTGATTGAATTATAAGGTTTTAATTGATTGTAGGTTTGTGTTAAGGGTTGTTCCTAGGCCATTGTCCAATGACAAGGATGCCCAGTGTCCAATAAATAAATTGAAGAAATCTTCTTCTAAATTGGGACCGATGGATCTTCCGGGACAGGTGGGACACCTAATGACTCTTGTAGATTAGTATTCATTGTGGTATCTTTTGAAAATCCCTAACTTAACTGAGACATCAGTTGGTAGGATGAGTTCTGAGAATTGTATGACATAGTGACACGTAATGTGTTACGGTACAATTTTGACTTGTTTTTGATTAATGAAAAGACTACCTTTGATTGCTAAATTTTACATGTATCAATGATATCTATCTTTTCTTGCTTCTTCCTAATGCTCGCATTAGTGATGCAACCATTGAACTAGTACTCATCTCGATTTGAGTTACGTTGTGGATTATTCTCTTTGTATTCCTGAACGCCGTCGAGGTCATGAACCTCATGATTAATTGGCTAAGCTCATTTCCTAGCATATTATAGTTAGTTCTTGGTGAACAACTTTTCATCACTCTTTTGTAGATCACTCATTGTTTTTATAAGATAAAACAGTATCCTTTGAGGAAATTGAATTTTCATCACCATATGGATTATTTAAAGTGAGATTTATAAGTTATCATTATCGAAATGAAGCTGTTTATAAAACACTTTGGAAAACTTAATTGTTTTCATAACAAAGAAAATCTTTGTAAATTTATTCTTGATTCTTATTTAAGAATTAAGCATTAAAATGTTTTTATTATAAACATGATGATAAAATTTTGACGAACTGAGTATTGCATCGTTAATCTTGAAATTGTATATAGTTGCGTGCCTACATACAATTTGGAATGGACCATGCAAGACTGATTAGTAGTCACCATAAAATTAATGAATAAACACTACATTTTCCTTGAAGATTGTGAAAGATTAAATTTTATGAGATCTACAAAAAGTGAAAAATAGGGACATAGTGTTAGGGACACCTACATATGTGCCTGTAGCATCTATTCTTCTAAGTCGAATTTACTCATCTGTGGAAATTGTCTTATTTGACAATTGACAATTCTTTCTTGTCCAATTCTCTCGTAGTGAGATTCTTAGGAAAATTATCTGATTACCGAGTGTTGATACCCAACTGGATGTATCGACGTTCTTATCATTTCTTTTGAACGACCTGGGTAACGATCCGAGGAGCTTTCGAATGCGTACTCAAATTATGAAAACATGGGATATATTCATATTCGTTAAATGTTTTCGTCTGTATCTGATTTGAAATTCTATCGCGTAGATTATGCGTTGACATTACTCCTTTAATGATAGTTATGTCTCCATATATCCTTGAATTTGTGAAGGATTATGAGTTATTATTAGTCTTTTGAGAAGTTCACATCTTATCGATGGCAATAAAACTGAAAAGTTGATAGTGCCAGTAGAATGAATTGATTGATTATGACATGACGACATTGTCTTAATTGATGGGAACTCGAGTAGAAATCCCCTAAAAGATAAGAGGTTGATTATCAAAAGTGATCTAAATAATTCTTGAGGGATGACTTGAAATTATACCATGAATGGTTGTGGATTAGTCATAGATATTATAATCTAGAAAGAACCTAATATGAATTTATTAAAAGATGTTTCTGTTATCTGAAATTTTAGAAGGTATTTGTTGGTAAATTACCTAGACTTTTGCCATTAAGGCAAGGTGAATTTGGTATTGATTAAATTCTCGGTGCTGCACCTGTGGCGTGTGCACTGTACGTCAGCACCATCTGAATTAAAGGAATTACCTACAACGGAGAGAGTTGTCGGAGAAAGATTTTATTCTAGCAAGCTTGTTATCATGAAGAGCTATGGTGTTATCATTCCTTATGTTTATAGATTAATGTGAACTGAGTAAATTGACAATCGAAAACGATATCCATGACTCGAAATGGAAGATTTGTTCGATCATTTACAAGGTTCTAGCGTATGTTTTAAAGATTTGATCCACGACATGGTTATCATCAACTTCGCGTCCGCGAAAAAGATTATCTATTCCAATCACTACATCCATAAATTGTAATGAACATTATGAGTTTCACGTGATGTCGTTTGGATCGATCAATGCACATGTAGCATTCATA
Source organism: Glebionis coronaria (assembly GCA_025667525.1). Lineage (NCBI taxonomy): Eukaryota > Viridiplantae > Streptophyta > Magnoliopsida > Asterales > Asteraceae > Glebionis > Glebionis coronaria. The sequence continues at coordinate 507,266,893 of CM046877.1, forward strand.
AATTTGGTAAATAACGTGTGTAGGCTGATTGATAAATTCATGCTTGAGATCATTAAGGACCAATTGTTTGTATATAAGAATAATAATGAGTTAATAATTAGTTATAGACTGCCCTAAATTGGCCGAACAATGAAAACTTGTACCTTGAATATTTAACATAAGATTTAAGGCTTGATCCTTTACATAAAATGACTGTTTGATTAATGATGGTAAGATATATATATATATATACTGACTCTTCAAAGATTAGAGCTATTAAGACTTGGGATTATACCAAAAAGAAAAAGTGCAAAAATGTTTTGACAAATGTTTTATCAAAAGAACTTTTGAGGGATTATTCCCTTATACACAAAACATTTAACTAAACTCCTGTTTAGGGGTAAATGTTTGGTGTGCTTTTAGACAACCTAAGAAGGATTGAGGAAACCGTTAAACCATGACTTAAAATTTGAAACGACAATTTATGCTTTTCAATTAAGAAAATTTTTACCAAAGAATAAACGAAGGTTTTTCGAACATTTACGGATCTTATTAATTATTTTAATTATTTTCGATAAATCAACAAAAATCTTGTTAATTAAATTCAAATTTATTTTGAACATTTTTATAATTGGTCGAACTAAGAAAATTAAAATTTTTACGTTATGTTTCATAAAAATTAAATAGTTATTATTTAATTAGTTGTAATAATTATCGACGCTTTAAACGTCGGATTAAGCAAAACTGATAAAAATGATAGTTGAAACGAAACTAAAACTTAGAAAATATGAAGAAAGGTGAACGTAATTACTGACACATTATGTAGAAAATATAAAGAACCAATTAGGATGTGTTCCTTAGTAATGACGGTGCAAAATAAATTGCCGAACAATTAAAAAAAAACTAATGTTTGTAAGAAGGATAATATAGATAATAAAAAGGGGTTCGCGGCTAATGTGAACCATTAGAATTGAGAAGCCGATAGCGTTAAATGTATAAAGGCCACTTGTGATTGCCTAAATATGGAGATTTAGAGATATAGTTATGATGGAATCTTGTAAGTATAAGTATTTTATTCATGAAATTTATGATTTAATGTATTTTTATCTGAAGAAGTTGTACTGATGGCAAATTATGAAGGCAGACATCTACTCATATATTAGTAAACGTCTAGCTATTGCAAAGGTCATCATCTGAATTTGATTCGATTTGGGTCATCATCGACAGACTAACCAAATCTGCTAATATCATTCCTTTTAATGATAGACTCTTGATGAAGAAATTGACTCTTTTGTATTTAAAGGAGTTGTGTAAACATGGTGTGCCTGTATCGATCATCTCTATCAAGACCCTCGCTTCGCATTGAATTTTTAAAGATTTGCTCAGAAGTCATTGAGAACGAATCTTGATGAGAGTGCTGTGTACCACCCCAATCGAAGGGACGAGGTAAAGTAACGATACAAATTACTATAAGTGTTGTTTTATGCTTGAATGATTGACCTTTGGTAATGAACCGTATAATCTCTTTCCTTTGGAGAGATTATCAATGATAATTATCATATTAGGATCGAGATCGAATCTTGTTAGGATCTAAATATGAGAGCATCTGTAAGCAGGAGTTGGGATGAAGATACCCGACATACACCCATTGTGAGTTGGACATGTCTTTTAGGTTTAAGGTTTCCTATGATGGCGAACCTAACCTTACAAAATACCCGACCCGCGGGACCTGAAATGATTGTTGAAATTAGGATTTGATTATTGATTGTCGGTAGTGGGTAGGAGGTTATGTGAATATGAAATGTAGATCTTGGAGTGCCAGATGGGTAGCGAAGTTATGCCAAAAAAAATTTAACCATGGAAAAATGAATTGATGATCTGGAAGATCATGGGATATAAGTCCCCGTTGAATGGGACCATTAAGATAATGTAAAAGATTGGTTTGAAAGACATATAAGCTGGATCTACCCTAGGACTTCAAGAGCTGCGTGAATTATGTTTCGTAAATCGAACTTGATAAATATCTATCAAGTGAAAATCTGAATTCTTCTTGATAAAGTTTAGATCGACAAAAAGTTGCATTCATTAGAAACCCGTGAACATCATGGATAGAGAAAGTAAGTCAACATTAAGCCTGATCTTACTCATGTAGTTATGTTTGATGAAACTCGCATATTGTAATGGATTACACTTGTGAGAAAAGACCGAATGTGGAGGAAATACCCACATGGCTTTAACTCTATAAGAAGCGAGTAGTAAGGTAAGATGATCTTTGAGGACAAAGATCATGTTTAGTGGTAAATGCTGTGACAATCCGTCAATTTATGGTTGATATTTTATTCTCAGATATTATTTAAAAACATTATTTTAATGTTATATTATGAACTCACTTATTTTTGGGAAGAAATTTGGATTTACGTCTTGAAGTAGCATCGACTACGTCTAAACTGGAGGATTCAACGTTACGTGCGTACGTTTACATACACCGTTTTGGTGACAGTCCGACATTTCAGAAAACAAATTTGCCGTGAATATTATTTTAAGATTTTAAATTTGTGTTGGTTCATAAACTCACAAATTTACGAGAAGAGAGTAGGACTTACGATTATAGTTTAACGTCCTTTACGACTAAACCGGAAACCTTAGGATTTCGTATTTACGTTTTCGAACTTCGTTTTTGATGAGACAATTTTTACTAGATTCGTTTTGTGCCGTTGATTCATAATTTATAAAAACGTTTTTCGTAAAACGACCCGAGGGCACGCAAATCGAGGAAACTAGAATCGAGGAATACCCATAAATTAGTGGGATGAGACAAGTATATACTTGTCCCACCCCACTATATGGGACGGCTACACAAAACACCACATCACAAGATGTGGCAAACTTATAGCTTAATACTTACACGTGTAAGCTAAGCTTACAAAGTAAGCTTTCACAACACAAAACCATTAACTCAAACCACTTATTCATTTCCTAACATGAAAAAACAACTTTCTCTCCCTTTTTCCTCTCATTTTGCCGTCCCACTTCACCCTTAAACCACCATCATTGATCAAAATCAACCATGAAATCTTATGTTATTTACACACATGATGAAGCCCTTTTGAAGCTCTATGGATTGGTGGTGATTATCACATCCAAGGAGGAGTTTCTATGGAGTCTTGGGGCTGATTTTCCACAAGGAGTTCTTGAAGAATGGTGGACTTGAAGATGGTCTTGGTTTATCACAAGTTTCTCCATCAAAATCCATGTCTTGATCATAACCTACATCATCATGGTGGTATAAAGATTGTTCTCCCCATCCTTTTGTTAATTTTGATTATGTAATCATGTATTTTCTTCTTAAATGTATATATGTATGATGATATATGATGATAAAAATATTATGTGAGGATTTGGTGTTGATAATCATGGGTAAAAATATGAAAAACTATATGTAAAAAGGTTAAAATCATGCTTAAAATGATGGCTGTATAAAACAGTAAAGAATCATATGATGAACTGATAAAATGGCATAGATTAATGGATATACAGTAAGTAATATGTCTTGTACACATTTGGGAGTTGGCCATGCAATGGAATTATTAGGATGAGTGAGATATGATCAAAACAAGTTTAGAGTGCAAATCTTAGTACACTGTTTTGGACGAATTTTATAAAATACTTAGAGGCTGATTCAACAGTAGCCATAGGAGAGTTAAATGGAGCACATATCATGTAGTCTATTCCATAAAAATTTGAGCTTCTATCTCCATATATAACTCTAGATATGGCTGTTTTCGTGAACATGAAAGTAAAAATCAGATTTTAGGAAATTAAAGTATAATAGTATTATATAAGCACTCAAATAAAAATAGTATAAAATGTGAATTAAAACCCACTAACTTATATAATACATTTATATAAATATTTATAAGGATAAATAAATGGACATTTTATAAAAATGGTAGTTTAATAAGTTTTAGAAGTTATAAAACTATAAACATGATTTTTACGACTTTTTCGGCTATTACCGTAAATTTAACGTTTTTGTTAAATAAAACTTAGACGGATGGACCCGTCTAATGTAAACTTTTATAAACTCATATACTGATATATAAACATATATAACAAGTAAAAATCGATAAAACTCGAGCTATAAAACATACGGACAATAACGGGCTAAGATAACGTTATTGGACTAATAATACAACAAAATGGGCTAAAACACTTATAAACTTATTTAGGGCTTAACCCTTTTGGGCCCAACATGTAAAGTATAAATACTGATAATACAAGTATGAAATGGATTAATACAAGTTAATGAACTTTTAATAGGCTTATTGGACCTAAAACACGTAAATAGGTAAAACTAGTAAACTAGTAAGAAGTTACCAAAACATAAACACTAAAATGAGTAAAAGAGAATATGTAAACCCACTTGATCATCATATATATATAATCATCATATGTATACATAATTGTTATTTTTATAAAGTCATTGGACAAGAGTCTAAGACGAGTATTATTTGTCTAGGTTTCCGTGATTGAAGCACGTACCGTACGTCCGAATTGCCGATAACCCGCCTTCCCACATCAACGTGAGTTCATAGCCTCGCACTCTTTTAAATGTTTTTATGAAATGGTTTATAAACCCGTGAGGGAGATAACATGTTAGTTTTGATAAAATAGGACACCATTTGTCCCGATTGTCTGTTTATTGATTTGGACCTGAATGATTGTATGACCCGATAGATGAAATAAAATGGATTATTAAAGTTAGGTTATGTCACTAAAAGTCCCATTAGCATGAATTGTGAACTACCGGGATTTGGTAGACGCTTATGCATATAATAGTACTATTTGGGGACGATCACCCCAGTTTGCGCCTTGACGGTTGATCCCCGTCGTGCCACATTGATTGGTAAGCGAATTTTTGTATGAGAAGATTTACACAAGCGTGATTATTGTGATGACACGCTAATTTAGATGGACAAATTGAGTTTCGGGCTAGCTACCCATTGTTTGGTATAGTAAGGTAACAATGTCATGCGGCTTATAATAATGCAATTAACGAAATACTGCTATAAGCACCGAATTACAATATATTGCCTGACTAGCAATACGGGGTCTTGTTATTGATTTTATGTTCGTGTTTTGGTTTCACATAACCATATTCATATAACGATTTTTATTTAGCTTTATACAACGTTATAAAACGTATTGTATGATGTTTTTACGACATTGGCTCGTATAATGATTTTGAAGGCAAATGCCTATATTATGATTCTGATAAGGATTTGATAAAATGACTTTGGCTATTTTATGGCCTATTACAATGATTTGTACAAAATGATTTTCAGTAATAATTTTATACCGATGTTATCTTGATGGATTTCATTAAACTCTATGAATTCACTCGGCGTTTTCGCTAACCTTTTCTTTTAACATGTTTTGTCTTAGGTACTTGGAGGTAATTCTCAGGAAGACATCAAGAATTCATGGCCCGCACTTAAATAATAATTTCCATTCAAATGCTTTGTAAAACTTGTATAAAATACAATGACTTGGGACCTATGTAACTTTGATAATTATGAATGGAAATGCTTTATTATTAAACGACTAGATTTTTATGCGTTGTCTATGATGTGAGTAATGTGCTATCCCGTAACACCAACGAGTCTTCCGTTGTATTGAGTTGTATAAATTTGGGGGTGTTACATACTCTCAAAAGGAGTTATCTCAATTGACTATGTGAAGTCAAAGGATAACATCGCGGATCCGTTTACGAAAGGCTTAAACAGAGAGTTAGTTAGTAAGTCGTCTAAAGGAATGGGACTAAAGCCCTTGAAGGAATGAGTTTCTATGAAGGAAAACCTAACCCATGTGACCGAAGATCCCAAGATCTGGGTTCAATAGGACAACCTAATCACAGAAATGTGGGGGAAGTCACGTCAATGTGGGGGAGTTACTTAATACAGTAACTTTCCTAGTCCATTCCTAGAACAATGTGACTTATGGAGAGGTTATACATATGCCTTAAATGATTTAGGATGAAATCATAAAGCATGATGATTCAAGATGAAATCATTAAACATATGTTTTTAATGATTCAAGATGAGATCACCTATGTGAGAGAGAAGTAGGGGTCGCTTCGAAGGAAATTGTGGGAGTGCAATTTCTAAGAGCTCTTGCAAAACCAGGCTAGTTTCATGACCATAATGAACACGACTATAAGGACTTGACAATGTCAGGGAGAGTCTTGTATGAGTATGTATTATCGTCTATGTAAACAGTGGCTAAGTTCAAAGACATCGCGTCTACTTAGATCTAGAAGACTAAGTGCATCTCACAAGGGAAGGTTCAAAGGGTCACACCTACCTATCTTATGCAAGATTCAACAGTTGGAATTTTATTGAAACTTATGTGTGTTACGACCGATCTCTATTCATGTGGGGGATTGTTGGAAAATATTGTTGGCATAATGACTTTAGACCAACTTTGGACACAATTATGTATATGTATGTATCATATATATTAGTGATACTTTATAGGTTCACGTTCTCCTTGAAGAGAGCTTCGCAATGAGATTTTATGTGTCCAAAATAAAGCTGATGTGAATGAGAAATCGTGTCTCAAAGTTAGGCATTTGGTACCATGCTTAAAAAGAAAAAATAGTTTATTTTTTATCCCACATCGGTGAGATGAGTAAACTGAAGGGAGTCTATTGTGTATAAATAGAGGCCTAATTCCATAGCTTTTTCACACATCAAATCAATAAGTATTATTATTGATTTCAAACGGAGTATGCATCTGATAAGGTGAAATTCGAGGCAGTTTGTTTAGTCCGACAATGCACAACTTACTGTTTCGGCTGTTGTACCCTGGGAAATAGACGATGAATCTGTTTTAAGGGAAGCGTGTCAAACACGTGCCTCGGCTCTTTAGTTCTAAGCGTGTCTACGCGTGCCGCGACTTACTGGTGATTTAGTAAGTCTTTTTATTATTTTATTGTTTATTTAATTATCGTTTATAATTATGTTGTTCATTATTGTTATTTATTTTCTGTCTTCATATTTTGTTAGTTTTATTGATTGTAATATGTTTTTAATAAAAGTATACACCGTTTCCTACAAAAACTATGTTTTATAAGTTTTCTACTAACTCTGACAATTTGAGACATATGTAGCTCTAACAATGGGTCTCAATCATTTAATTTCTGCAAAAGAAATCAAATCAGGAATGGCCCAGACCGAATCTAGTCGATTCATTAGAATGCTAGATGTTAAAAAATTTGGTGGATCACTATATCTGAGAGTCGTGTCAAACAATTTCAGATCAAAGTATTTCGATGGTTCTATCGAAATCTCTAATCGGATAAAACTCAGAATCAAACTGTTCACGTGTTTTTTTGTTATGATATTAGAGCCAGAAAATGAAGAACATAAATGACCAAAATAACTGTAGTTTGTAACTGTTTTAAGCAGTTAAAATGGGCAAAAACAGGTGTCAAAACCCCAGCCAGGGGCGCTGCCCCTTAGACCCTGCCAGGGGCTGCCGCCCCTTGGACCCTGCCTAGGGGCGCTGACCCTGGACCCCTGTCGTACGGGGGCTTCGCCCCCATAATATAACCGTAATAATGTCATACAAGTGTGCACTCCGCACAACCCCGACTTGATGAACTTTTATCACGATTACACACTGGTAAGCTAAGTCAATCAATTACACTTAAATCATTATTGGTTATTCAAAATTACCAACAATCCTCCCCCATTTAAGTGTAATCTTGATTAACTTAAAGAAAATCTAACACAATCAAACTGATGCATAAATGAAATATCGACATGATTGAATTTCACATTAGTATATCAGCATTCCAAATATTCAAATATTAGAGTGTCACTAAGTATTGAACTCTTCTATTCATAGTGAATACCTGAAGATAATATACACAACACTTTACACATTTACATGTTCTACTTGACACTATTTTTTACTAGCTTGTGTCCTATCCTTCAATAAGCATATCAAAGCCAAGTCCCAAACTTCTTGAAGCAGCTAAACTTCATGCTTATATAGGTGATCTTTTCTTCTTGCACCTACACATGCAATTTGTCAAAAGATCATTAATAAATATAATTTCAACCTCCTTTACTTGCAAGTATGAACACATACCGTGGGATGATGTAATTATGCGTTCCAAATCAAAATATCAAGCTTTCCACATTGAATTCAGCACCTAACATTGCGTTAGATGGGAATTGGGTATCTTGATACAAGGATTTTATTAGGTGGACTTTAAACCCATCCAAATAGCCGCCTTTCGTACGAGATCTCTTGCTAACTGAAATGAGTATATTGAAGTTCGGTTCTCTCGATTCTTGACCAATTGAAAGTCCTACAAATCTCAAGCTTATAATTGTTCTTGGTTGATAGGGTTTTTTGGATATTCACGTAAAAATGATGAAAAATACTAAGCTACGTATCCGTAAAACATGTTGCAAATACCAAGTTTTTATTCACAAAAGGACAAAAATGTAAAAGCATGAAAGTAATGTGCCAAAATTGTAAAGAAATTGAAACTACTAAGCTTGAAATGTAAATTCAGAAAGTTAAAGGACTAAAAATGTAAATTCTAACAAATTTGTAACTAATTATAACAAACTAACAAACACCCTAACTGAATTTGACAAGTTGTTAAAAGATAAAGGACTTAACAATTGCAACCCCTAATTATTAGCCAGTTTAGCTACAAGTGAAAACAGATTCAAATTCCAATGACCAAAATGCAATTAATGAAAACTTTTGATCAAAAAGGGGCTTAACCAAGAAATAAGCTCGTCTGAGCTTAATACTGTTCCAAATAAGCTCAAACAAGTTTTAAAAGACTTGAAATCGAAAATCACCTAGACCTGTACAAGGAAATTCTTGAAACATAGTAAAACTCAAATAAGCTCAAAACAATAAGCCATGAATAAGCAATCTAATAATCCAGACATGCACTATAACACCCCCAACAAATGCTATGCGCAGCGGAACTACAACATTTGGGTGCTACATAGTTATCATCACACATAAGCTATATTAAACGACTCAAAGAGACGTAAAAGTTTAAACATAAATTTAAACATTATTAAAATCATACAAGTCTATAGTTTTCCAAATCCCAAGATAATACTAAACAGAGTTTGCGTTAGGTCCCCACTGAATCTCAACCCAAAAGTACATTTTTGCTCACATGACAGAAAAATAACAGAGTTTTAAGTTAAATAAGGGTGGAAAAACAAGTAGACCGCCAAGCCACAACAACTTCCATCCTCGCATGCTCCGCTGCTATCAATCTTGGTTACCTGAAACACATGCTTAAAACTGTTAACATAAAGGTTGAGCGAACCTATAGGTTTATCAAATCATAAGTTGAACATAAGTATTAAAAACCAATCATGATCATTCAATAGCATTGTCGCGCAAACAATCTATTATTCAAGGATATGACAATTGTGTTTAAGCTCATGACACTAATCCGTTAACTCAACCACCCGCGTAATAATTACCGGCGTGATTCAGATGAAACCAGTGCCCCTACTAAAGGCATTAGTTGCATTTATACCTTATCTCTTATCACAAATTATCCGTCCGCAGGGGGTATCAACGTACTAGCCCTCGTCTCGGATAGGGTAGTCAACCCCATAGTACTATCACTTTGTATAAGCGGCTATTTCCCCCTTCGCAAGGGCAAGACAATAGTTAATAGTTCATGAAATTAGGGCCTTTTGCAACTAGGTACTCAACACAATTTCAAGGCAACATTCGGGTCCAACAATCATTCATGACTTATGTTCATTTTCATTTAAATAGCATGTATCCCCCTCGCGGGTAAAAACATTTGAAATAAGTAAAGAGCGAGGCCATAGACTCACCTTAAGTAGTAGTGGTAGTATTAGTAACTACGGTGTAAACGAAATCGATCACCGACGATGAGGATGCCCCGGGAAATCAAATACAACACCTAACGAATAAACACGTAATGAATCAACACATTCAAGTACCTTCAAGTACTATATGTACATAATTAAGAACACTCAAGGTTCATATAAACTCACGCCAAAAATCCATACAAGTGATATTTACTAGACACGTCCGATTTTATACTTTATTAGAACTATTACTCATTTTACAATTCTGCCGGTACATACCGAATGTACGGGCTTTTTTACCCCAATTATACCACTCCTAAAAATCTGAGAAAATTTGTAAAAATCACTTATAATCTGTAGAAACCCCATACCAAAGTTCATAAAAAGTTTTCACTTCTAAGACCTTCTGCCTGACACATCTTTGAAGTACAAAATTCGGACAGTTTTGCACACTCGACTTGTAAGATCATTTTGACCATCTTAACCAATTCCATTTGCAAATCCGACTCTTGATTATGAAAATAAACTCAAAATGCTAAGTTTAGGGCCTGAGAACAGCCCTTGACCATTTTTGAAACTCAACTTATAGTCCCCGAGATTTGACCCAATATCGACAACAATTTCGTATTGTGTCGATACGCATCTCCCGGTACACGAAAATTCAAACTAGCGTAACTTTTGATTCGTTTGGAGTCAAAAGCTCTATCTTATACCAAAATGAAGCTAAAAAGAAGCTCTACCACAATATCCTATCGTCTAGACCTGGACTTAGACTTAAACCCACGAAAATACCCTTAAAGTTTCTGATCTAAAAATACTTTTTTAAAATCATCACAAATCGCCTTTTTGACCCATTTCAATCATTCATATGCTTCTAATAACACCTAACAATCATTCTAAACAAATACAAATACCCTAAATCACTTGCATGTTCATCCTCATCCAAAACCCATTTCATAAAAGTAAAAACAAACATTCAAAATAATTAATTAAATAATTATAACATAATATATGAACCTTACCAACAAGAATCAAGATCAAACAAACTCAAAATCAAAAACCCCATTTGGGCCGTGGGTTTTGGGATCAAGAACACCAACCAAATCTTTTCCAAAAGCTTCCATATTTCAAATGGAGGTTCCTAAACACATTTAAACACAAACCCACGAAATTAATTAGATCAAAACATAATATTTTTCAAAATATTTCAAAAATTAGATCTAAAAAAATGTTGTTGCATGTTAGATTTTTGTGGTGGGATTTACTTACAATGATGTTTTAAGGATGGTTCATTGCTTAGATTTTTCAAAAACAAATTTTTGATGGTGGATTCATGGTGGTGTGGGGTGGCCGTAGGTTTTGAGAGAGAAAGGGAAAGAGGAGTGAATTTTTGAAGTGTAAAAATGAGGTGTGTGTGTGTGTGTTGGTTTTTGTATAAAGGTGGGAGGACCTTGGTGCAAATATAGCTTTCTTTTGGCCTTTTTAGCAAAGCTAGTTTTAAAGAGCGGGAATGGTACCTAGTCGGTTTTCATAAATTTACGAGAGTCGGGTTTCGTCCCGGATTCATAAAAATACTTTTAAATGGTTCAAACGCACACAAAACGAATATACATATGGTTCCGACTCGACTTAACACGTAATAAAAATAAAAATCTCGAAAAACTCAAATATCGATCAATCGATAATAAAATGTAAGTTTTGGGCATTCGTCGGTATCGTAGTCGTTATCGGTTCTTCTTAAATCGTCAAACGTTAAATTACGACCGTAAACGTCGGTTTCAACTTAAACCGTTAAATAAATCCACGATAAAAATTCTTAAAAATTTCAAAAATATACGTAAAATAGGATTAAATAAATGACGTAGGGCTCGGGATATCACATCCACAAGTGAGCCACAACTTAAGAGAGATGCTCATACTGAACAGCTCTTGAGACAATAACTTAGCATCATACGGCACTTTCACTGGTATTACATCCTCCCCTCCTTAAGGGAGCGACGTCCCGACGCTCTCCGGTTCTTATACTCGCATTTCGTACTACTAGAAAGATGAGGGTACTTCTTATTAAAGAGGTATTCACATTCCGATGTGGACTTCGGTTCACGTCTCGGATTCCATCACACCTTCACAATGAGTATTATACCACGCTTTAATCTCTTAACAGCTCGATCCATGGTCTCCACTTCAATTTCCCGATTTCTTCCTACGGTTATCAACACATCTCTTTTCAAATCTTTTCGCGGTTAGCAAGTGATTCTTAATCTACACCATCCCTTTCGTAGTCTCTCGAATCATCTCAAGTTCATTCAACTGACTTTTTCCTACTTCATTCTATCCAACTGGCGATCTACATTTTCATCCACAAAATGCTTCCACTGGTGCAGCTTCCACACTAGCACGATAAATGTTGTTGTACAAGAATTCTATCAAGGACACATGTCGATCTCAACTACTACCAAAATCAAACACACACACTCGGAGCATGTCTTCCAACTTTCGAATCGTCCTTTCACTTGGTTCATCATCTCTTAAAAACAACTACTCACAAAATAAAATCGCACGGGTCACACCTAACCCCATCGAAAACGTTCAGAATATACAAGACGAAGTAAATAATACTAGGCATACAAAATCACCTTAATCACAACATTATGTACATACAAACCTATTTCGTCAAAAACGAATTCATCGATACGGAAATCATTCGACGTATACATAACTCTCTCGAAAACATCACAATCCAATCAAACACAAAAGCCATTATGAAACACATACAATCACATTACGACATGTTTGCAACATAGCCAAACCATGCCAAACCAATCAGTTCAATCAAGTTGACTCATGCTTGCTAATCAGCCAAGCGAGGATAAAATAAAGATATTGACATAATGCTCTGATGAGTCCAGTCAAAAGAAAATTGCAAGTTAAAGAAGGTTCACGAGCTTGCTAGCTATGGATGCATATCTATAAGGAAAGAAAAATACATACATATGTCATCGCAGGGCGCTCACCCATAGATTTACACACAAAAGATATTACAAGAACACCATCTCACTTTCGTCCCAACCGTGGTAAAAATCCCAATATATATCATCGTTCATAGTAAAAAAAAATATATATTACATGGCATGTGTTCTCCCTGATCAGACTTCATTGGACAATGTCGTCTCAAGTTCTCACAACTTACGATCACTTGACAATATCACATACAACATAAACACATAGAAGACAAGGGTTTACCACTAGAACATCAGCTATGGCTATCTATCGTTTAACCATCGATAATCAAGGATGGTTGAGTCAAGCAAAGAGGATTCCTCACTTAAATAAACGAAGACGGCAATGGAATTGTCTTCCAACTACCGATGCACAGTTGGTAAACTTCAACAGTTTATCGCGTGTCGTTAAACATATCAAAAGAACGGGAAAAGAAAAAAAGGCACGATACGTTTGATGTAGGAGAAGTCTTCGTCATTCCCCTCAGAGTCACTTGATCTCTGATTTCCTCTACTTTGGCAGTCTTCTATTCTTGTTTAAAACTTCTTCTCAGTGTCGGTACGAGTCCCTTTGGTATTTAATCAACACCCTCGTGATTCCGATGAAATTCACACGTTACACATAACACATAAAAACATTTTCCAAAATTACTAGGCCACAGTGACTTACTAAGTCAACGCCAAACAAAAAGAAAAGATTTCAAGGAAACACAAGAAAATTCATAAAAAAAAAATTCTCTAGGAGTCAAGGAGAATACAATTACTTGCATAAGGATCCACCATTTTTAAAAACATTCTCGTCCAAACATTTATCAAAAACACTACCGGTTGTAAAGATGACCAATTGATTTGAAACTACATTGCCCTTCCTAAAATATGCATAATTAGCTAGATCATGCATACTTAAGGGTCAAGCAACGACAGTTAACGAAACAGGACTCTTCCCGAATTATGCATAGTTAGCTAAGCTGTGCATAATTGAGGATCGAGTGACGACACAAACATTATTATTACATACCAAATATGACTATGAAAGTTTTCGACCTAATCTTCAAAATAATTAAACGATTTGAAATGGGAAAATATTGTTACCATCGTTTTAAGAAACACATCAAACATTTTTCGTCTACTTTGGAAACATACATTACTTTGCCTATTTATGAGAAAAAAATGAATAAATAATTAAGTAAATAAATCGACACCATTTACATTTTGTTAAACGAAACATTTCACACTCATACATATTTTCAAAATAGACTACTCACAAAGTAACGGTAAGGTGGTTCATGATTAAAGATCATTGCAAGCACAACAAGTAATAAAATCAAAAATCAATGAGATCGAACGAGGTAAACGAGTAATATAATTTCCAACTATAATTAACTATATTAGGAATGAAAATACTTCAAACATATGACAAAAGTCCTGGGATAACAACAGCGATCTACGAATACATGGAGTAAAAAAAATTGAATATCAGCACAAGCGTCAAAAATAAAACAACAATCATAATTCCCATCGTCTCGAGTTGCACACACATTCCACCAAGGGTAAACGGGGAGAGAAGAATAATCACTTGGTCGAATAGAAACAATTTCACATGGAAGGTCGAGTTCTTTCACCTCTACAATTTGGTAAAGCGGCTTCGCCTCCTCGCTTTTGTTCAATATAAATAAATAGCCAATTTAATGAAGATTTATAGCATCATTCAAGTAAATACAGAATTTTAGGTTCCATTAACCGAAAGAAGAAAAGTTACGGCGTCCATTAACAGGACAAAAATACATCGGGTGGCATACCCATATTTTCAAGTAATAGCGAAGTAGTATTTTAAAAATAAATAACGGTTTCATACCATAGACAATATTAAAATAAACAATTACATGACTACTCAAGCTCAGATATAGACTCGCAAAGTCGAAGAAGAGATGTCGTACGATCGAACCATCGTGACTCAAAACATCATATATACATCTTTATTAAATAATATACAAGTAGGCTTGTGTTGTATAATCCAGTTGCGTATAATAATTAGTGTTACCTTGTACATTGTAAAACCGAACATTTACACATTTTTAATTTGTGTTACACCATTAAAGAATTTATACCTTTCATTTTCCAATCTTTACAACGTTTTCATTTCTGGAAAAATTTCAATTTCTCGGAAATTATTAACATTAGTAGATGCGGTGACTCGGTTATCATAATTGACAAATCATTAGGTTTGAAAATCTCCATACTTGTGTCAAAATCTCGTTAATGTTCATACCTTAAGTACCAAAACGTATACAGTAAGAATTTTCCAACTTTTACGTTTTTATTATTACGACTTATATTATCACATATATACACATATCCAACATGACTCAAACTAGTCCAATTAACTCTTAAAATCAACTTTTGACTTTTTATTATACATAAGTCTTCCTTAAAACTGGTTTGTTAAATCACATTCGCGCACTTCGACTCAAATGATAAAGAGGTTTCACGTAGTTTTATCTCAGATAATTTACTGATTTTAGTCGACACTTCAATCTCGATGATAATAATAAAATAATAAATAATTAAGATGCTTATTTCAATAATTCAAAGATATATAAAATTCAACTTTTAATCATTAGCCCATTATCAAGTGATTTTAAAATTAACACATCTCGCAGCAGAATAAAACAAAAGATTTTTCAAACGATTTTTAAACAAGCATCATCGAATTATGCATAGTGATTCTCTATAACGACAATTAAATAAACAAATGATTCCCAATGACGTTCCATCAATATTTAAAAATTTATTTCAAGCGTTAGAATTTCTCACTTATAGTGTATATTCCGATTTTTATCCCATTCTATTAACTACAACAAGTAACGTGTTCTAGTTTACACCAATGCATATAACATGACCTTATGTTTAAAATAAAACCAATTTTACAAAGTCTCTAGCTCCAAAATACGTGGCCAATTTCTTCTACTCATGTTTTATATTACAAAATATGCCCAAAAGTTTGCTACATTGACCCGAAAATTAATTCATACTAAATCCAAGTTACATATACTCAACAGTCATATCGTAAATTTTATTATAACTCCTTTTTAAAATTATATTAAACAAATTCTTAACAAATCCATCACTAGCTTCTAGTATCAAATTATTAATATATAAAAACAAGGATTTTACGAGTAATATAAATTACTCATTATGATATACTAACCAAGGTTGAAGGAAAAACAATTTCACTTTGTCCATTTCTTCTCTACACTTATTTTATTTATTTATTTATTTTTACTTGATTACAAGACACATCATAAGTCATTTTTATCCAAAAGTTTCATCCGTCAAGTATTAAATATGTAAAACACTTTATGTTTAAACCATTTAATCAACAAAGTTTAGTTCTTACTTAACTCACACAAATGCCGGACCTCGTCATGTAAAATATTAACTTCAAAATAATGAAACAACAAAACAAAATGAAATAAATGGAACGAGAATACGTATGTCAACTAAATGTTGTTATCGGCCTCGGATGAGTCTCGAAATCGTACTCCGCAAAATTAACACAAAAACCAACCAAATTCCAAGTTATCGCGATTGATCACAACGCTAGTCTATTTTAAAACACATCTTAAAATTCAAGTAGAATAGTAAACAATGATTAAATGGTGACACGCCTCAACCACGTTTTATAAAATACACATGTGATTCGTCGCTACGATGTACGCATCGTTGATTATACTTCGTCTATATTATAGTTACACCAACCAATATATATCAAACCCATAAGGAATAAAGGAAATAAAGTAATACGTAAGTAAATTATGTTTCAAAAGAAAATGTCCAAAATGACACATCACGGTGCGATAACGACAATCGAGATCAATATACAATATGTTACGAAGCGTTACTTACGTATCTAGAGTATCAAACGAGGTTCATATTCGGTTATCCGAACAACAAATTAATTATCAAGATTGATAATTTGCGGTGAGGCCTAATTCTCAACAAAACCGCATTATAACATGTACGATAATCACTCAAGGACCATTGCTTCACGTGCAATGAATTTAAATACCATAGTATATACATACTTATACATACAACCATTCCTACATACACGTAGGATTACAACGCGGTGTTGCCATGTAATGCAATGTAGCCCGTTATGCCTATTACATGCAACATATACGATAATCTTTACAGGAATTTGCAAATTACGATGATAAGTACTCAACGTACAAAACAATATATCTCAATATATATCAAAGTATTTACTTACTAAATACTAGGGAATTCATATCAATTTGAGGGATACATCTAAAATATAAAGCAATGCTAAAGAAATCTTACCGGAGCCATACAGGATAGTTGTGTGCTTGGACAATTTCTTACGACACCAAAAGTTATAGTTTAGGATTTTTCAAAATGACCTAGTTCTCTATAACTTATGGCTCTGATACCAATCTATAACACCCCCAACAAATGCTATGCGCAGCGGAACTACAACATTTGGGTGCTACTTAGTTATCATCACACATAAGCTATATTAAACGACTCAAAGAGACATAAAAGTTTAAACATAAATTTAAACATTATTAAAATCATACAAGTCTACAGTTTTCCAAATCCCAAGATAATACTAAACAGAGTTTGCGTTAGGTCCCCACTGAATCTCAACCCAAAAGTACATTTTTGCTCACATGACAGAAAAATAACAGAGTTTTAAGTTAAATAAGGGTGGAAAAACAAGTAGACCGCCAAGCCACAACAACTTCCATCCTCGCATGCTCCGCTGCTATCAATCTTGGTTACCTGAAACACATGCTTAAAACTGTCAACACAAAGGTTGAGCGAATCTATAGGTTTATCAAATCATAAGTTGAACATAAGTATTAAAAACCAATCATGATCATTCAATAGCATTGTCGCGCAAACAATCTATTATTCAAGGATATGATAATTGTGTTTAAGCTCATGATACTAATCCGTTAACTCAACCACCCGCGTAATAATTACCGGCATGATTCAGATGAAACCAGTGCCCCTACTAAAGGCATTAGTTGCAATTATACCTTATCTCTTATCACAAATTATCCGTCCGCAGGGGGTATCAACGTACTAGCCCTCGTCTCGGATAGGGTATTTAATAAGTGTGAACACACTTATCCTTTTACCACTTATTTCCAATAATAACAAGGCCAAAACGTGTGATTTATGTCGTAAAAGTCGGAATTATGCGTGGTTTGTGTTTTTATTGTGTTTTAGGACCAAAATATGAAAAAGGAAGAAAACACGGGTTTTCAGGGGCTTTTATCGAAGAAAACGGGAAAAGACGAAGTCAAAAGATCAAGAGTGCGAAAAGAACGGAAGTCCAAGGCCTATTCTGAAGATTTATCGAAGAAAAAGTCTAAAGGCGGAAGTTTAACGAAGTCGAAGAACTTAAGTCTAATAGAAGAAGAAAATTAAAAGACAAGTTCAAATCCCGAGACGACAAAGACAAAGAATTAAAGTCGAGTCGAGAAAACGTGAAGAAAGCAAGAAAGAAGATGCAACACATGCACTCCTTCCACCTTCCCTATAAATACCCTCCTAATAGTCATTAGGAGGGTGGTTAGATAGTTTTAGCTAGTTTTCACTTTTTCATTTTTCTTTCTAGTTTTTAGAGAGAGAAAGTCTTAAACTTTCTCTCACTAAATTTCATCTTTTTCTTTTAATCTTTCAAGATTAAACGCTTTGTATTGCTTATTTCATTAATCAAAGTTCCATTTTAAGTTTTTAATCCTTATTCTCATTCTACTTTTCTTTGATTTTAGATTGATTTTGGTGCGATTATCATATGATCCGTGTTGTTCTAATTGATTTCGTGCTTAAAAAGTTAATCTTTGATCATTTCATAAGTTTTCATTTGATTAAGCTTTAAGACTTTTGTGCTTATTGGCTTATTTTTATGATTAGCTTATTTGTTTATAAAAGTTTTCCTTAAAAAGTTTATGTTTTTATTGTTTGATCCATAAGTTTGTTGATTTTTGAGATAGATAAATTGATCAAAGTGCTTATTTGATTTCGTTTAAGTTGATTCGTTTTAGTTGGTGAGAAGCTTATTATTTTAGCTTATTTCATTAGCTTATAACCGAATTCCACAATTTTAGGAAAGGGTACAATTCCCCTTTCCGATTGCAGCCTTTTCCGAGCAGCGACATACCCCTCTTTCCGATTGATCAAATCGGAAAAGGGTTTTGGTGGTTCCGATTTGCAGCCTATTCCGACCAGCTTCACTTTCCCTCATTCCGATTGAGTCCAATCGGATTAGGGTTTTGTCTTTCCGATCTAGAAATCTTTTGCATATTCCGATTGGGGTGTTCTTGAACATTCCGATTGGCGGTTCTGTTTAGTATTCCGATTGAGATTTTTCCCCATATTCCGATTTGAGCAATTTGTGAGGTATTCCGATTGTAGGAATTTGTGTAACATTCCGATAGGCTCCATTCCCTGTTATTCCGATTGTGCTGGATTATACACATTCCGATTAGGCAAATTTATATATTCCGATTTGGTACTTTTACCCCACATTCCGACAACATTATTTCTCCATATTCCGATCACCAGATCGGAATACATTCCGATCTGGGCCCATTTTGGCTTATTCCGATTGTTTGCATTTGTTTGATATTCTGATCTTACTTTCTTTTAGTACTTTTCAATTAAGCCCTTATTTTTAGAGAATTTTCTAAGTGTTAGTTTTATTTAGTGTGCTCAATTTACCTTTAAGTTTACATGCATTTATTTTTACTCGTCATTCTAGTATTAATCTTTATTCTTCCATTTACTCAACGACACTTTAATTACTTGCTAATAGTTTAAAATTAGACAACAAACCAAACCATTCTCTTGATTCACCAAAAGACGATTGAGTCGCACTTAAGACCGGTTTTCAATTCGAAAAGACTTGGGACTACGAATTTTGATACGAGGCCTAAAAACCAAGTATTAAATGGCGCCCTGCCGGCTCTTTTCGTTACGATAAACGGTTTCTAGTGAGAGACGCATTGAATTTTGGGATCCGTTCTTTGAACGTTATTTTCCTTGCTTTAAAAATTTTCAAAAATCCAAAAAAAAAATATAAAACTTTTTAAAAATACAAAAACATTAAAAAATCATTAAAAGCAATTCTTTTCCAAAGGTTTTGCACCAAAAAGATTATATAGATATTCTTTGTGTATATTTTTCTTCTGCAGGTGTATGCGTACTAGATCTTCCAACTATTCTGAGCCCGAGACTCGTGAAGATTTAGATATGGCTGGTGTTAATAACAACAATAATCACCCACCTCAACCCAATTTGAATAATAATAACAACAACAACAACAGCAATGTCCACCTACCTGATTTACGAACAATGGAGGAATTGTGTCAACCCACCATGAACGGACGCGGAGGCCCGATTGCGCCAATGCACGTCACGACCCAGGAGTTTTCGTTGAAGCATCACATGATCCAGCAAGTGGAAACTAACCCATTTCATGGAATTCCGGATGATGATGCCAACAAACACCTCGACAAATTCATTACCATTACCCAAAGCATGAAGTGCTCCGGTGTTTCTATGGATGACCTTTGCCTTCAACTTTTTCCCCACTCGCATTCTCACCATGCCGAAAAATGGTTTGACCGTCTTCCTAAGAATTCTATTCATACGTGGAATGACATGACTCAACGCTTTTTATCGCGCTACTTTCCCCCATCCATGGTCACTAGCCTTCGTAACCAAATCAGTGGATTCATGCAAGAGAATGATGAATCACTTTTTGATGCTTGGGAACGATACAATGATTTGATCGACCGCTGTCCAAATCACAATATGCTCCCCGTCACTCTCATTGACACCTTCTACAATGGTCTTACTTTTCGCGATCGTGACACGATCAATGCCGTCGCCGGTGGTACCTTTATGAAAAGGAGACCGGAGGAGTGTCGAGAATTGATTGAAAACATGACTACTCACCACAAGAATTGGGATTCATCCGCATCCTCAAGATCTAACTCGAGAGTCAATGTTTCTTCTACTACCTCCAATCCTGAAATGACTGAAATTTCTCGACAACTCGCTGAAATGAACAAGAATTTCATGGCCATGGCCACAAACCACTTTCAACAAGCTAAAGCCGTTGTTATTTCTTGTGACACATGTGGTGGTCCTCATTCTTATAATGATTGTCCTTCTACTCAAGGCAATTATTCTGAAAACGTTAACGCAGCTTACGACACTTATCCCACGGGAGCCTATCAAGCCCGCCCGCAAGGAGACCGTGGCTTGCTAAGTTATCGTTCCAACAATTATCTTGCTCCTCCCGGTTTCCCTCCTGCAAACCAGAACCAACAACAAAGCTACAACCAATCCCAAACTCGTGCTAACAATCAATATCAATCCCAACGAAACCCTTACCCAACTCAAGGAAATTCTCAAGCTTACCAAGCTCCACCTCTCAATCAACCGATGGCAGTGAGTCCAGAAGTCGAGACATTCATGAAGACTAATCGGGAGTTGGTGACGAATCTTCAGAGTCAAGTCCACAACTTGAAGGGCGAAATGGCAGAACAAGGGAACGATATTCGAGCCGAGCTAAGGAATGACATGGCCAAACACAACAATGAAATTAATGCAAACATGCAAAACTCTTTTAACAATCAAGCTGTTCACCTTCGTGATATGATTGGTTCGCTCATACAAAGTAATCAACCCTCTTCTTTGGGTACTCTTCCGAGTAATACCGTTGCGAATCCAAGAGGGGAGATGACAGCAATCACCACTCGTAGTGGAAAAGGTTATATGGAACCCGAGCTTCCTACACCTCCACCCGTGATTGTGAACAAGGAAAAAGAGCAAATTTCCCCACCTCCTTCACCTTCTATCCCCATTTCCCCACCACCCGTGGTTGTGAGTGATCCTATTCCCTTAACGCCTTCTTCTTCATCCAATATACCTTATCCTTCAAGGTTGAGGAAAGAGAAGCAAAAGAGCAAGGATGATATTCAGGTTTCAAACTTTCTAAAAATGTTTAAACAATTGAATTTTAACATCTCCTTTACCGAGGCTCTCGCTCACATGCCCAAATACGCTAAGATGTTTAAAGATCTTCTAAGTGATAAGGAAAAGCTTCTTGACATCGCTCATACCCAACTTAATGAGAACTGCTCCGCAGTGCTCTTAAGGAAATTGCCCACCAAACTTGGTGATCCGGGTCGCTTCTTGATTCCTTGCAACTTCCCGGGAGTAGAGAATTGCATGGCCTTAGCCGATCTAGGTGCCAGTATAAACTTAATGCCTTTAAGTGTTTGGAAGCAATTATCTCTTCCCGAGCTTGTCCCCACCAAAATGACTTTGGAATTAGCCAACCGTACGGTTGCTTATCCAGTGGGGATATCCGAAGATGTCTTTGTTGGCGTTGATAAATTCACCTTTCCGGCGGATTTTGTTGTCGTTGACTACGAGATGGATCCCCGTGTTCCATTAATCGTTGGACGTCCATTCCTGAGGACCGGTCGCACTCTTATTGATGTAGCCGCAAGCGAATTAATCATGAGAGTTGGTGACGATCAAATTTTCTTCAACATGGGTAAGATTTCTAAGCAACCTTATTCATATGAGAGTGTTAATGCTATTGATGTTCTCGATGAGGCTTGTGAAGAACATTTTCATTATGCTTGCAAAAGTACTCTCTCTTCTCACTACCCAATGTTGAGACCGTTGCCTCAATTGCTCCAGCATTGACTCCTTTTGGAGAAAGTGACTTGGATGATTTCGAAGCTAGCTTGGGTCCTCTTGATATTAAGTATGATAATTTGTCCACCAATTGGGATGAAGACATTCGTACTATTGAGAGACTTCTCAATGAGGACCCGTTGTCCCCTCCTTCTCCTAAAGAGGTGACTAATGACGATCCATCGTTAGTTTCACCATCTATTGAGGATCCTCCTACTCTCGAGCTTAAGGACCTACCGCCTCATCTTGAGTACGTTTTCCTGGAAGACAACGAGAAGTTACCGGTCATCATCGCAAAGGATCTAAAAGAAGACGAAAAAGCCCGATGTCGCTGTGTTGAAGAAGCATAAAAGAGCTATCGCTTAGAAAATCTCCGACATCCGTGGAATTGATCCTCACTTCTGCACACATAAAATTCTCACGGAGGAAGACTTTAAGCCCACAATTCAAAGCCAACGAAGGGTGAATCCTAAAATCCATGAAGTCATCAAAAAAGAGGTTATCAAACTTCTTGATGCGGGTATGATTTACCCTATTTCGGATTCACCATGGGTTAGTCTAGTCCATTGTGTCCCTAAGAAAGGCGGTATCACTGTTGTGCCCAATGCAAACAACGAGTTGATTCCTACCCGTCTCGTTACTGGGTGGAGAGTTTGTATAGACTACCGCAAACTCAATGATGCCACGAGAAAGGATCATTTCCCTCTACCTTTTATGGACCAAATGCTTGAACGTTTAGCGGGTAATGAATATTACTGCTTTCTTAATGGTTTCTCGGGTTATTTCCAAATACCCATCGATCCCCAAGATCAAGAGAAGACAACATTCACTTGTCCCTATGGCACCTTTGCTTATAAAAGAATGCCTTTTGGCTTATGCAATGCCCCCGGGACTTTCCAAAGGTGCATGTTGGCTATCTTCCATGACATGGTTGAACAAACTATGGAAGTCTTCATGGATGATTTCTCGGTCTTCGGGGATTCCTTCTCTTCTTGCCTTGCCAATTTGGAACGTATGCTTAAGCGGTGCGAAGACACTCGCCTTGTTCTGAATTGGGAAAAATGCCATTTTATGGTAAAAGAAGGCCTTGTGCTAGGACACAAAATCTCTAAAGCCGGTCTTGAAGTCGACCGTGCTAAAGTAGATGTCATAGCCAAATTACCTCCACCTTCAACCGTGAAGGGTGTGAGAAGTTTTCTGGGTCATGCGGGCTTCTATCGACGATTCATTCAGGATTTCTCTAAAATCGCTCGCCCGATGACCCACCTCTTGGAAAAAGATACTCCTTTTATCTTTTCTAAAGTGTGTCTCGAAGCCTTCAATCTTCTTAAGGATAAGCTAACTAAGGCACCGGTCTTGGTTACCCCTAATTGGGAGCTGCCTTTTGAATTGATGTGCGATGCTAACGACTTTGCTATTGGTGCGGTTTTGGGCCAACGAGTGAATAAACACTTCCAACCAATCCACTATGCTAGCAAAACAATGACAGGGGCTCAATTGCATTATACGACAACCGAAAAAGAGCTTTTAGCTGTTGTCTATGCTTTTGAGAAATTTCACCCCTATCTTGTTTTATCCCCCACCATTGTTTACACGGACCATTCCGCGTTGAAGTACTTGATGACAAAGCATGATTCTAAGCCAAGACTTCTTCGCTGGGTTTTACTCCTTCAAGAATTCAATATTGAAATTCGTGACAAGAAGGGAGCCGAAAACCTGGCCGCGGATCATTTGAGCAGACTTGAGGATACATATCAAGGGGATCATCCGAGTAAAGAGATCAATGACTCTTTACCCCTTGAGACCTTAATATCTAGAAATCTCAATCTTGATGACACCCCGTGGTTTGCGGACATTGCTAACTACTTAGCGGGTGGTATTCTCATCAAAGGGTTAACATCCCAACAAAAGAAGAAGTTCTTGAATGATGTTAAGACTTACTTTTGGGATGACCCTTATCTATTCAAACAGTGTGCTGATCTGATTATTCGTCGATGTGTTGACGGACCGGCAGCTTTTGACATTCTCCAAGCTTGCCACAAAGGACCCACCGGTGGTCACTTTGGTCCCAACTACACCGCTAAAAAAGTGTTTGATTCTGGATTCTATTGGCCCACCATTTATCGTGACGCTCACGAAATGGTTAAGCATTGTGATGCTTGCCAACGTCAAGGCAAGATCACACATAAGGATGAGATGCCTCAAAATTTCATACAGGAATGTGAAATCTTTGATGTATGGGGCATCGACTTTATGGGGCCATTTCCATCCTCCAAAGGGAACAAGTACATCCTCGTCACCGTCGACTACGTTTCTAAATGGGTTGAAGCCAAGGCTCTCCCTACGAATGATGCGAGGGTAGTTGTGAACTTTTTGAAGCATCTTTTCGCTCGATTTGGCGTTCCTCGTGCTATTATCAGTGACCGCGGGACTCATTTTTGCAACGAACAATTCGCAAGAGTCATGGCTAAGTATGGTGTCAATCACCGTCTTTCCACCGCCTATCATCCCCAAACCAATGGGCAAGCCGAAATATCCAACCGTGGCTTGAAGAGAATTTTGGAGCATACTTTGGGAGAGCATCGCGCCGCGTGGGCCGATAAGTTAGATGATGCTTTGTGGGCTTTCCGTACTGCTTACAAGACCCCGATCGGTTGTACACCTTATCGTCTTGTGTACGGGAAAGCCTGCCACTTACCCATCGAGCTAGAATACAAGGCGCACTGGGCCTTGAAGTGGGCTAACTTCGACATCAACAAAGCCGGTGATCATCGCAAGGTTCAACTCAATGAGCTAAATGAACTGAGGAATGAAGCTTATGAGAACTCGTTGATCTACAAGGAGAAGACCAAGATCATTCATGACGCTAAAATCAAGAACCGAGAGTTTCACGTTGGTGATCAAGTCTTACTCTTTAACTCTCGGTTGAAGATCTTCTCTGGCAAGTTGAAGAGCCGCTGGTCTGGTCCATTCACCGTCGCCAACGTCTTTCCTTATGGGACCATTGAGCTTTCTCAGCCGAATGGGCCCAATTTCAAGGTGAATGGCCAGCGTCTGAAGCTGTACATTGGTGAGGACATCTCCCATGAGATGATTCCATCCCTCACCACGTTCCCCATGAACTAAAATTGGGTCGAGTCAGGCTCGTGACTCGGTGAACAAAAACAAGCGCTTCTCGGGAGGCAACCCGTGATCTATCCTTTATTGCTTTCATAATAAGTGTAGGGGGAACCCCGCATATGTTTGTTGTCTTGTTTCTTGTGCTGTGCAGGGATTAAAGCTTCAGAGAGCATTTTGATGACTTTTGACGAACCGTGATACCGTGTTCCCATCTTCCCGGTTCTATCCTAAACTCTTGTGATTCAATATTTCATATTTTATATATGTTCACATTGAATTCACTGTAGTTGTCCTTTCCTTAGCAAGATTTAAACAAAGTGCACAATGTCATAAGTGTAGGGGAGTTTACTCCCACATGCTCAAACATTGAGGACAATGTTTATCTCAAGTGTAGGGGGACTTCTATCGATGTAAGTGGTCTTTTCCATGAATTTGCCCTCATTTTAACCGGAAAATTTGATTTTTCGACATTTTTCAAAATTTTTAATCTATTTTGGCCTAGTTGTATAGTTGTATTTTCCTTTATCATGTTTAGTTTCTTTCCATTGCTAGAATAAATTTTCAATAAAGTGGTTTTAGACTTTTCTTAGTCGTGAACATTTTGACTCAACCCGAGTTTACTTACCTAAGTTTACTCTAGCTAGTATCCTTAACGTGTTTAAGTCAAGTTTTGCTAGGCTTTTATATAGGGAGCTATAAAACGCGAAAGTCTTAACTCTCACGGGTTAAGAACAAGAACTTTTCGCAAGTTCCTATAATTGATCCTGGAGAGTCGTTTATCAAGGGAACTTTAAAATGCGATTTCTAAACTTGAAAAAGTCTAAGAATTTGCAAGATCCTATAGATGACTCGAAAACCCAAAACTTTGATTTAATAGGCTAAGCATCCACGAGTCTCATTCCTTGAGATTTTAAACTGTGGAGAACGAGAGATGA
Organism: Glebionis coronaria; assembly: GCA_025667525.1. Taxonomy (NCBI): domain Eukaryota; kingdom Viridiplantae; phylum Streptophyta; class Magnoliopsida; order Asterales; family Asteraceae; genus Glebionis; species Glebionis coronaria. The sequence goes on from CM046877.1 coordinate 507,293,578, forward strand.
TAGAGTCAATTATAAGTTCGGTATTCTTTCGTGAATTTATGTGAGTTAATTATAAGCCTATTCTCCCTCCACTTGTTAATAAATTTATCTGCAATAAATAAGGTTGTACGATTTAAAAGGTTACTTAGATTCTAGCCCCAGATCGTTTAAAAGTTGCTCGGTACGGATTAGAGTTCATAGCCAAAGAATAACTTATTCAAGCGGGATGCGAAGATTGGCGAGTCCGAAAAGGCCCTAACAAGGCATGAGGGCTACATTTTGTTGCTAAAGATCCAAAAGTGATGTGAAGAATCATTTATCGAAAATCAATATGAAGGATCGAGACACACGACGAAAAGCAAGAACTCCCCAACAGTCATGGAGAAGTCTATCCGAAAAGACCCTAACAAGGTATGAGGATAAATAGATCCAAGTCCTAAAAGGAGGCGGATCGTTGTATATCAAAGTCCAAAATAAATATTGGAGAAAAATGAAGAAGTCGTGGTCTAAAGATGAAGAATCTCTCAAAACTTCAAGTGAAGAAATTCCTATTATGAAGAGAAAACCATTATTTCAAGAACGTCTCTCAAAGATTCGAAGTATGAAGTCGCTGCCAAATATCGGTCCGAGAAAGGTCTCAAATCGTGAAGCGAGTTATGCCAAGATATGAACTTTATGAGGTCCCGAGAAGCAGTTTTAAAAGATTTAGTCCTTTAGCTAACTATTGATTAAATCGTTCACTTTATTTTCGGACTAAATAACTATCGAAATAAGTCAAACAATGCATCCTCGTGATCATTCAAGATAAAAATAAAATATAAGAGATACACCTAGGAATAAGGGAGTCTAAGTGAATAATTGTCCCACATGAGTTCATGTTAGTTTGCTAACTTATAATAACAATGATCTCGTTTTTAAGCTTGGTATGGGGAACGTGAAACTTGAGGATGATAAACGTTCATGGCCGCCAAAACCCAATGTAAGTTTTTAATTTCTTTACTTATTTCTATCTTTTATGTTTAGTATTTAATAAAGGCCAAGGTGGGTTATTTATGATGGAAAATGTAAACCGTGCTTTAAAATTAATGCATCGCATGAGGGCATTGCAATGGTCAAGTGTAGGGGATTTAATAAGTGTGAAAACACTTATCCTTTTACCACTTATTTCCAATAATAACAAGGCCAAAACGTGTGATTTATGTCGTAAAAGTCGGAATTATGCGTGGTTTGTGTTTTTATTGTGTTTTAGGACCAAAATATGAAAAAGGAAGAAAACACGGGTTTTCACGGGCTTTTATCGAAGAAAACGGGAAAAGACGAAGTCAAAAGATCAAGAGTGCGAAAAGAACGGAAGTCCAAGGCCTATTCTGAAGATTTATCGAAGAAAAAGTCTAAAGGCGGAAGTTTAACGAAGTCGAAGAACTTAAGTCTAATAGAAGAAGAAAATTAAAAGACAAGTTCAAATCCCGAGACGACAAAGACAAAGAATTAAAGTCGAGTCGAGAAAACGTGAAGAAAGCAAGAAAGAAGATGCAACACATGCACTCCTTCCACCTTCCCTATAAATACCCTCCTAATAGTCATTAGGAGGGTGGTTAGATAGTTTTAGCTAGTTTTCACTTTTTCATTTTTCTTTCTAGTTTTTAGAGAGAGAAAGTCTTAAACTTTCTCTCACTAAATTTCATCTTTTTCTTTTAATCTTTCAAGATTAAACGCTTTGTATTGCTTATTTCATTAATCAAAGTTCCATTTTAAGTTTTTAATCCTTATTCTCATTCTACTTTTCTTTGATTTTAGATTGATTTTGGTGCAATTATCATATGATCCGTGTTGTTCTAATTGATTTCGTGCTTAAAAAGTTAATCTTTTGATCATTTCATAAGTTTTCATTTGATTAAGATTTAAGACTTTTGTGCTTATTGGCTTATTTTTATGATTAGGTTATTTGTTTATAAAAGTTTTCCTTAAAAAGTTTATGTTTTTATTGTTTGATCCATAAGTTTGTTGATTTTTGAGATAGATAAGTTGATCAAAGTGCTTATTTGATTTCGTTTAAGTTGATTCGTTTTAGTTGGTGAGAAGCTTATCATTTTAGCTTATTTCATTAGCTTATAACCGAATTCCACAATTTTAGGAAAGGGTACAATTCCCCTTTCCGATTGCAGCCTTTTCCGAGCAGCGACATACCCCTCTTTCCGATTGATCAAATCGGAAAAGGGTTTTGGTGGTTCCGATTTGCAGCCTATTCCGACCAGCTTCACTTTCCCTCATTCCGATTGAGTCCAATCGGATTAGGGTTTTGTCTTTCCGATCTAGAAATCTTTTGCATATTCCGATTGGGGGTGTTCTTGAGCATTCCGATTGGCGGCTTCTGTTTAGTATTCCGATTGAGATTTTTCCCCATATTCCGATTTGAGAAATTTGTGAGGTATTCCGATTGTAGGAATTTGTGTAACATTCCGATAGGCTCCATTCCCTGTTATTCCGATTGTGCTGGATTATACACATTCCGATTAGGCAAATTTATATATTCCGATTTGGTACTTTTACCCCACATTCCGACAGCATTATTTCTCCATATTCCGACCACCAGATCGGAATACATTCCGATCTGGGCCCATTTTGGCTTATTCCGATTGTTTGCATTTGTTTGATATTCCGATCTTACTTTCTTTTAGTACTTTTCAATTAAGCCCTTATTTTTATAGAATTTTCTAAGTGTTAGTTTTATTTAGTGTGCTCAATTTACCTTTAAGTTTACATGCATTTATTTTTACTTGTCATTCTAGTATTAATCTTTATTCTTCCATTTACTCAACGACACTTTAGTTACTTGCTAATAGTTTAAAATTAGACAACAAACCAAACCATTCTCTTGATTCACCAAAAGACGATTGAGTCGCACTTAAGACCGGTTTTCAATTCGAAAAGACTTGGGACTATGAATTTTGATACGAGGCCTAAAAATCAAGTATTAGTAGTAAACCCCATAGTACTATCACTTTGTATAAGCGGCTATTTCCCCCTTCGCAAGGGCAAGACAATAGTTAATAGTTCATGAAATTAGGGCCTTTTGCAACTAGGTACTCAACACAATTTCAAGGCAACATTCGGGTCCAACAATCATTCATGACTTATGTTCATTTTCATTTAAATAGCATGTATCCCCCTCGCGGGTAAAAACATTTGAAATAAGTAAAGAGCGAGACTATAGACTCACCTTAAGTAGTAGTGGTAGTATTAGTAACTACGGCGTAAACGAAATCGATCACCGACGATGAGGATGCCCCGGGAAATCAAATACAACACCTAACGAATAAACACGTAATGAATCAACACATTCAAGTACCTTCAAGTACTGTATGTACATAATTAAGAACACTCAAGGTTCATATAAACTCACGCCAAAAATCCATACAAGTGATATTTACTAGACACGTCCGATTTTATACTTTATTAGAACTATTACTCATTTTACAATTCTGCCGGTACATACCGAATGTACGGGCTGTTTTACCCCACTTAGACCACTCCTAAAAATCTGAGAAAATTTGTAAAAATCACTTATAATCTGTAGAAACCCCATACCAAATTTCATAAAAAGTTTTCACTTCTAAGACCTTCTGCCTGACACATCTTTAAAGTACAAAATTCGGACAGTTTTGCACACTCGACTTGTAAGATCATTTTGACCATCTTAACCAATACCATTTGCAAATCCGACTCTTGATTATGAAAATAGACTCAAAATGCTAAGTTTAGGGCCTGAGAACAGCCCTTGACCATTTTTGAAACTCAACTTATAGTCCCCGAGATTTGACCCAATATCGACAACAATTTCGTATTGTGTCGATACGCATCTCCCGGTACACGAAAATTCAAACTAGCGTAACTTTTGACTCGTTTGGAGTCAAAAGCTCTATCTTATACCAAAACGAAGCTAAAAAGAAGCTCTACCACAATATCCTATCATCTAGACCTGGACTTAGACTTAAACCCACGAAAATACCCTTAAAGTTTCTGATCTAAAAATACTTTTTTAAAATCATCACAAATCGCCTTTTTGACCCATTTCAATCATTCATATGCTTCTAATAACACTTAACAATCATTCTAAACAAATCCAAATACCCTAAATCACTTGCATGTTCATCCTCATCGAAAACCCATTTCATAAAAGTAAAAACAAACATTCAAAATAATTAATTAAATAATTATAACATAATATATGAACCTTACCAACAAGAATCAAGATCAAACAAACTCAAAATCAAAAACCCCATTTGGGCCGTAGGTTTTGGGATCAAGAACACCAACCAAATCTTTTCCAAAAGCTTCCATATTTCAAATGGAGGTTCCTAAACACATTCAAACACAAACCCACGAAATTAATTAGATCAAAACATAATATTTTTCAAAATATTTCAAAAATTAGATCTAAAAAAATGTTGTTGCATGTTAGATTTTTGTGGTGGGATTTACTTACAATGATGTTTTTAGGATGGGTCATTGCTTAGATTTTTCAAAAACAAATTTTTGATGGTGGATTCATGGTGGTGTGGGGTGGCCGTAGGTTTTGAGAGAGAAAGGGAGAGATGAGTGAATTTTTGAAGTGTAAAAATGAGGTGTGTGTGTGTGTTGGTGGTTTTTGTACAAAGGTGGGAGGACCTTGGTGCAAATATAGCTTTCTTTTGGCCTTTTTAGCAAAGCTAGTTTTAAAGAGCGGGAATGGTACCTAGTCGGTTTTCATAAATTTACGAGAGTCGGGTTTCGTCCCGGATTCATAAAAATACTTTTAAATGGTTCAAATGCACATAAAACGAATATACATATGGTTCCGACTCGACTTAACACGTAATAAAAATAAAAATCTCGAAAAACTCAAATATCGATCAATCGATAATAAAATGTAAATTTTGGGCATTCGTCGGTATCGTAGTCGTTATCGGTTCTTCTTAAATCGTCAAACGTTAAATTACGACCGTAAACATCGGTTTCAACTTAAACCGTTAAATAAATCCACGATAAAAATTCTTAAAAATTTCAAAAATATACGTAAAATAGGATTAAATAAATGACGTAGGGCTCGGGATATCACATCCACAAGTGAGCCACAACTTAAGAGAGATGCTCATACTGAACAGCTCTTGAGACAATAACTTAGCATCATACGACACTTTCACTGGTATTACATGCACAACTTGCTTTCAATGCACAAACTTGTTCAACAGCTTATCAAGAGTAGGGAATGTCTTCCCTTTTTGAAAATGGTCAAGTGAATAAGCAGAAAAGTTGAATTAAGCTGAAATGTAGCTTATTTGACTTTTGTTAACCAAAAATGGAAAAAGCTGAAAATCTCCAAATCTACTCAACACAAGTTCCTAAACAAGATTATGAAAGAAAACACCCAGTTTTATGAAGTAGATTTTGGTCTACAAGAAAACAGTTAGCCTTGATATTACAGAAACTTGACTTTGCTCAAATGCTTATTTATAAGCTGATTTCTCAGTCAAATCAAAATACTGTAGAATTTCCTTGCACAGAGTTGAACATTGGATGTTAAGCTCCAATTACAAATTGGTTTCAAGAATTTTGACTAAGAAATGAAAAAATGGCAAGAGATTGAAATGAGCTAGTTTTCTGATGAAAAATAACAAAGACTTGGACCCAAACTATTTCTTGACCAATTGCCTGTTTGAACAGGACTTTGACCACAAAATTGAACACACTTGCTCCTACTGGTTTACTGAATTAGGATGAACAAAACTCAACAAGATTTACCAACTTGTTTTACAAAAACATGACAGATCCAAACACTAGTGATCAAGTCTGTTATGAACTTTAACAAATAATTTTTAAGTAAAAGATTGAAGTAAACCAGGACTGATATCAAAACATGTTTGATGAGTAAAATGAAGATTTTTAAGACTAAAATCAAACTTGTAAACGGTCTTGAACACAAATTGCACTAACAAGCACTTAATTGATGAAATTCAGAACATAATCAAGTAAAATCAAACTAGAAGCAACAAATCTACTAACAAGCTATCTTAACAAGCTAATTATACCAAAACAAGTCCAAATCACATGATCAGAGCAGCATTTACTTATTACACTAAGAATTGAGCATGCAATCAACTTGTTAGTGGAATTTAAAAACAGAACTGGAAAACTTTTTAGCTAAGGCCTCCTTTGATGGAGGAGTGTGGCGCTGAGCCAACTCAAATCTTCAAGAACACCACCATTACACCTCCATTAACCATATTATCACCTCCAATAGCCTTTTCTGAACAAAATCAAACCACAGCTACAACTGCTACCCAGGAACTGAAAAATGGACTGCTCTTGCTATGAAACTGAAAGTAATCTTCCAAAATCTCCTCAAACAAACTCCATTGATCAGTTATGATCAAATGGAATCACAAACATCAACAAGATAGAAGGATTGAGTAATTGAAATAAGAATGATAAGAGGAAATGAATGTTTTTGTGTTTTTATTGATTGAAGAAGGTAAATTGGTTACAACTGCCTAACTGAATCTACAACTAACTATCAAGAGTGTGTCAAACTCTTGAGAGAAGTTCACTAACGGAATGATTAACAGAAATGTGAGAGAAATTCTAAGGTGTGTGTGTTTTTACAAACTTAGCTACTTGTTACAAATGAGAGTACAAATGCCTATTTATAGAGTGAAAGTGAGAAGTGTGTGGGAGTAGTGATGTGTCTTGACCAATCAATTGGTGCCAAGTGTCATGAATATGGTAATTGAAACTAGTCGTTGAACTTATGAATTTGGGCTTTTCTTATGTGTTGACTTTCAGACTAATTGAACACGTGGTATAGATTCCTTGCTTGAAAACGAGCACTTTTCATGTTGAGAAGTCTTTATGAAATGCTGTGTAGCTCTTAAACATTTCTGGGTTGCGGTGTTGAAGAAGATGCCACGTGGCGCATTTTGATTTGCTCTCTGCCCTTCACTCGGATCATTATCCAAACTGGATACAATAATTTAGTGGCGTTTGTTGATTGGCTAAATAATAGAAAGTGGATTGCACTGTTTGGATTCGTTCCATTTAATGAATGGGTGAGCTGGCCAATGAGCTGGTGATCCTTGCTTTCTTTTTCTTGTATTCTGATTGGCTATAAACAAGTGTACACGGATCATGACCAAACTTGGGGTATTTTTGACAAAAACAGTCCTTAGACTTTGGCAGATTATCCAAATGAGCTATAATATTCATTCCAATGGCATTTTCAGTCCTTCAACTTGCATTCTTGTTCATTTTATCCCTTTGACTTGGTTGACTTGATAGTTGACCAGGTTTGACTTTGATCTTGACTTTATCCAAATTGCACTTTAAGTCCCTTAACTTTAGAATGTTGTCGAGATAGGTTCCTCATCTTCAAAGTCTTGTCCTCTTTGATCCTTCTCTTGTCTTTTTCATCACAAATAAGCTTTATTTCTTCTTGTTTGCTTGAAAATGTATCCTTGTTACCTATTTAAGCACAAACACAAAACACACCACATAATTCTGCTTTATAGCACAAAAGTTAGGTATTTTCTATGTATTTTAGGGTAATTTGTTGATTAATTGATATGAGATTTAACTCATATCAAATCTCCTACACTTGAACATTGCCATGACCTCATGCAATGCTATATTTTAAAGCACAATTTTACATTTTCCTCATAATTAACCCACCTTGGCCAATATGGAATGCTATTACACTATTCTACTCTATATGATGCATGATTTTTATTTTGAACAATGCAATGCAAAGAAAACAATTCTATATATATATCTTTTTGGATTTTCTTGAAATGGTTTTGATGAAAAAACTCATAAAGAAGTCAATGACTTAAATTAGGGCTTTGGTACCATGGATACTTATCACCCTCAAGTTTCATTTCCTTATTCCAAGCTTAAAAATGGGATCATTGTATTCACAAGTAAAAAGTGCATCAACTTATTCATGACAATTAAATGTGGAACCGGTTATTATTTGAGCAAATTGCTTGAAGGCAAATTTGTCATTATTTGAAGCGTGAAATATAAGAAATGCAAAATCCAAAAATAAGGAAGCAAGGTTTTAATCCTAAGTAATCCTCTCATCCATTACTTGAAAAACCGCTTACAATTAATATAAGTCCGTTTCAAGAGTAATAAGTCATTCGCCTTATGTGTAAAATCCTCATGTCATGCATTAATAAGTAGCTACACACTCACTAAGGAAAGGAAAATAAAACTCACGCAATAATTTACATCCTCCGCCTTTTTGAGACTTTGGATCTTCAATCCCGCAACCGGTCAAGGTAATATTGGATTGGAGTAACTATTAAATCCCAGCAACCCGTCAAGGTAATAATGGAATCTAATAGTTACTATAATTAACACTTCACTGCCCCTCTTGGGAGTCTTGTATAATTTTTTTTTCCTAGCCACTCATTTTTTTTCATAAGCCGCTCTTATTTTTCTTTATTCCTCACAAAGAAATTTGAAAAGAATAAAAGGAAAAACACCCGCTAAGTATTAAGCATGACATAAGTCCAGTACACATAAAATGTTCTAACTTAGAATCTTAAGACGTACGTATATCAACCATGAATGATTAGGAAAAAATGCATAAGAGACTACAAACCGATTAAAACCGTTCTTGATTATTTATTAACATATATACATGCGAAGAAAATAGAGGTAAAGAAGAGAAGGGTTTAGCCACAAGTAATTATCATGAAGTTTATCTAGCCCTTTTATACTTGCTTCAACTCTATCATCTCCCATTCTCCACAAATTTAAAGTCTCAAATAATGATAGTGGTGGATGCTTAGCCTAATAGAACAATGAAGGACTACATGGTTAAGGATACTAGTTAAAGTAAGCTTAGATAAGCAAACTCGGGTTGAGTCAAAATATCCATGGCGGGCCTAATATGTCAAAGAAGTCTAAATTTATTAAACCATGACCTTATTATATTTTTTTCCTTTTATATTTTTGGTAAAGAATAAAAGAAGAATATATACAATGCAAATGTGTTATGCAAATGAAAAATGATTGATGCAAAAATTATGAATGCATATTTTTGGTGGCCAAAGTAGATCAAAAATTTGAAAAATGTTTGAAAAATTAATTTCCAAGTTATCATGAAGTTAAAGCAATGGTTTAGGTAAGGTCATTTCGATAGAAGTCTCTCCTACACTTAAGATAAACATTTTCCTCAATGTTTAAGAGTATTGGAGTAAACACCCCTACACTTATGACATTGATAACTTTGCTTAACCCAAGTTAAGGAAGAGACAACTAAAGGGTATTCATTTTAAACACAAGTGTGAATATCATAATAGAAAAAACTAATCGAAGTGAACCGGATACACGGGCCTCCTCCATAAGCTCCAAGCATGAAATGTGAGAGAGCATGTAACACTCTCATTTTTCGTATCGGTACAGCGGAAGGGTCTTTTAGAGTGTTACGGGATAACACAATAACTCCAATCATAGACAACACATAAAAATGGTTGTTCAAGGTTTAACATACATTCATTCGATAAAAAGTTTAAAAAGCGTACAACAGGTCCCAAATTATACAGGTCATTTAGTTTACAAAACATAGATCGAATGAACATTTTTAATATTAAGTGGGCCATCAGAGTCGATCTCCATCCGGATTACCTTCAAGCACCTGAGATAAAAACATGCAAAAATCATATCAGCGAATGCCGAGTGAATTCATAGAGTTTAATGAAAATCGTTATATAAAACAATCATTTAAAATCAGAACACAAGCATAATATCGGAAGTAAGTCCTCATATTGCTAGTCAGGAAATATATAAATCAAGCATACATCTTAAACCGTCCATGAGACCGTAGTCTCTATATTACCATGATAGGTAATATATTCATCGTTAATAGCGTCGTTATCGTGTATAGGATACATTGTAGGATACATTTTATTTGAAGTATATAGGTTGTATAGGTTGTAGGATTATTATTAGCCGCATGACATTGTTACCTTACTGTGAAAACAGCGGGCCGCGAACCCGAAAAACAATTTGCCATCTAAGTTAGCGTGTCGTCACAAAAATCACGCTATGGAATCTTCTCATACATAAATTCGCTTACCAATCAATGTGGTACGACGGGGATCAACCGTCAAGGCGCGAACTGGAGTGATCGTCCCCAAATAGTACTATCAAATGCATAAGCGTCTACCAAATCCCGGTAGTTCACAATTCATGCTAATGGGACTTTAAGTGACATAACCTAACTACTAATAATCCTTTTAGTCTCGAATATAGGGTCATAGCATCATTCGGGTCCATATCATTAAGCATACAATCGGGACTACTTGTGTTCTATTTTTTTTATCAAAATCTAGCATGTTATCTCCCTCGCGGGTTTACAAATCATTTTATAAAACATTTAAAAGAGTGCGAGGCTATGAACTCACGTTGTTAATGAAAGGCGGATTATCGGCTACGGGCGTGCTTCGGTCACGGAAACCTATATAAATAATAATCGGTCTTAGACTCGGTCCAATGACTTTTATCAAAATAACAATATACATATGATGATTTTGTACATATGATGATGATCAAGTGGGTTTATACATCCTTGTTTACTCATTTTAGCGTTTACGTTTTGGTAACGTTTTACTAGTTTACTAGTTTTACCTATTTACCTATTTTAAGTCCATTAAACCTTTTATAAGTTCTTTAACTTGTTTTAATCCATTTTATATCTATAATATCAGTATATATATACTTTCCATGTTGGGCCCAAATGGGTTAAGCCCAATAATCTCTTTCAATAAGTTTTTATCTTATTTAGTCCAATTATTAGTCCAATATGTTTAGTTAGCTCGTAAATGTCCGTATTTCTTATAGTTCGGGTTTTATCGGTTTTTACTTGTATTAGTTACTTATACATCAGTATATGACTTTTATAAACTTTACATTAGACGGGTTTGGTCGTCTAAGTTTTATTTGGCGAAAAACGTTAATTTTACGGCAATAGCCGAAAAAGTCGTAAAAATCAAGTTTATAGTTTCTATTACTTATAAATATTATTTCATTACCATTTATATAATTTATCCATTTAATTAACCTTTTATATATCTATATAAATAAGTTTTATAAGTTAGTGGGTTTATATTTTTACATTTTATACATTAAAATGTGAGTGCTATATAATAATAATAAACATTAATTCCAAAAATCTGATTTTTAACTTCATGTTCACCATTTTTACCATATCTAGAGTTCTATAATGAATTAGAAGCTCATTTTTGGGTGACATGTTCTTCATATTATGTGCTACATTTAACGTAGTTATAGCTACTGCCCATTTTGAGTTTAACTTGCCTTAACAGTCCCTACAAAACTGCTTATTCAGATTAGACCACCTAACTTGTTTTGATCATATCTCACTCATTATTTTGATTCCATTGCATGGCCAACTCTCACATGTGTATAACATCTTGTACATACTGTAAATGGATCATAACATGCAATTCTATCAGTTCTTGTTTTAGTTATCTACTGTTTTTATACAGCCAACTAAATAATCAAGATTTTAGCTTCATTTCTTATAGTTATTAACATTTTTAAGCATATCTATCAACACTTGATCCCCACACAACATTTTTATCATCAAATATACATCATATACATATACAAAATGAAAGAAAATACATTTGTTCTTTACAAAATAACAAGAGAAAAATGGAGAGGATGATCTTCTTTACCAACCAAGTGTTTTCCTTGTTTTTGGAAGACAAGAACTTGATGACTACAACAAGTAACTCCAAGACCATCAAACACCAAGAACATATGTTGGGAAATCAGCCCTAGGACACAAGCAAATCACCTCCAATGTTGTTAATATGGCCACCAAATGATCAAGGCTTCAAGATAACTCCTTAATAGAGCTAGTAAACATGTATTTCATGGCTAGAAAAGATCAAAAGGGTTGTTTGTTGCTTGATAGTGGACGGCAAGGGGAGGGTTTTAAGAGAGTTTTGAGAGAGTTTGCATGTAAGGAAAATGGTGGAATGAAGTTTCTAGTGGTTTTGTGTTTAGTGGTAGTGGAAGTAAGCTTAAAGAGTAAGCTTGGCTTACACTTGTAATAAACTAGCTAACATGATGCCACATCTATGGTGTGGTGTCATGTGTGCCGTCCAAGCTTAGCTAGTGGGGTGGGACAATGTATTTTGTCCCATCTCACTAGTTTACGGGTATTCCTCGATTCTAGTTTTCTCGATTTGCGTGCCCTCGGGTCGTTTTACGAAAAACGTTTTTATAAATTATGAATCAACGTCACAAAACGAATCCAATAAAAATTTTCTCATCAAAAACGGAGTTCAAAAACGTAAATACGTAATCCTAAGGTTTCCGGTTTAGTCGTAAAGGACGCTAAATTATGCACGTAAGCCCAAATTTAAATCCGTAAATTGTGAGTTCGTCAACCAATCACAAAAATAAGTTTCAAAATATTATACGAGAAAATATTTCACTACCTGAAAATGTTAGATTGTCACAGCTTTTCCTCCTAAAAGGGATCAACGTCCTCGTGATCCATTTCATTTGGATGTCCGTTTCTTATTGAAATCGAAGAGGTGCGGATATTTCTTCCACATTTCATCCTCTCGTTCCCAAGTATACTCCGGTCCATGCTTTGAATTCCATCGGATCTTGACAATAGGTATCTGACTTTGTTTCAGTTGCTTTACCTCACGGTCCATAACTTCTACGGGCTCTTTGATAAAATGCAACTTCCCATCTATTCGAACCTTACCTAACGGAATTTTCTCATCACTCACTGCTAGACATCTCTTCAGATTAGATACATGGAATGTGTTGTGAACACCATGAAGTTCTGGGGGTAACTCTAGTTTGTAAGCCACCGGACCTACTCTAGATAAAATCTTAAAGGGTCCAATATAACGGGGATTCAATTTCCCTCGTTTTCCAAATCTTATAACGCCTTTCCATGGCGATACTTTCAACATTACTCGGTCACCCACTTTAAACTCCATTGGATTCCGCCGCACATCCGCGTAACTTTTCTGTCTACTACGGGCAGTCAACAACCTATTCTTAATCTGAACTATCATCTCCGTAGTCTCCCGGATCAATTCCGGTCCCGTGAGCTGGGTATCCCCAACTTCACTCCAACATACAGGAGATCTACACTTCCTACCATACAAAGCTTCAAACGGTGCAGCCTTAATACTAGAATGGTAACTATTGTTATACGAAAACTCTGCTAACGACAAATGTTGATCCCAATTCTTACCAAAGTCTAACACACAAGCTCTCAACATATCTTATAGTGTTTGTATCGTCCTTTCACTCTGCCCATCAGTCTGGGGGTGATAAGCAGTGCTCATGTCGAGATTCGTTCCCAAAGATCTTTGGAGAGATTTCCAAAAATTCGATGCGAATCTAGGATCTCGATCTGAAATGATCGATACAGGCACTCCATGCTTGCATACAACATTATCAAGGTATATACGAGTCAGCTTCTCCAGTGAGAACTGCTCTTTAACCGGAATGAAGTGTGCTGATTTGGTCAGTCTGTCGACAATAACCCAAATCGAGTTGTTTCCAGATGATGTTCTAGGAAGCTTGGTGATAAAGTCCATCGTAATTCGCTCCCACTTCCATTTAGGAATCTTTGGTTGTTGAAGTAGTCCTGATGGCTTTTGATGTTCGGCTTTAACTCTAGCACAAGTCAAGCATTGAAGAACATACATAGCTATGTCAGCTTTCATATTCGGCCACCAGTACAACTTCTTCAAATCATGGTACATCTTATCAGATCCCGGATGAATGGAATACTTAGATTTATAGGATTCTAACATAATCAAATCTCTTAAGCCTCCAAACTTAGGTATCCACATACGACCTCTTAAGCATTTCACTCCATCAGCTCTAACCTCTAAAGGATCTCCTTCTCCTCGGAATCCTTCATTAACAAAATTCTCCTTCTTACAAGCCTCTATTTGCGCATTTCTAATTTGCTCAGGCAAATTATTATGCACGGTCAAGACTAGAGAACGCACCCTGATAGGCTCTCTATCTTTCCTACTTAACGCATCAGCAACAACATTGGCTTTTCCTGGGTGATATTTTATATCACAATCATAATCACTTAACAACTCTATCCATCTTCGTTGCCTCATGTTCAATTCCTTCTGGTCGAGAATATACTGTAGGATTTTGTGATCGGGGAATACCGTACACTTGGTGCCATACAGATAATGTCTCCACAACCTTAGAGCAAAGACTACAGCTCCTAACTCAAGATCATGAGTAGTATAATTATCCTCATTCTTCCTTAATTGCCTAGAAGCATAAGCTATCACTTTCTCTCTCTGCATCAAAACAGCTCCATAACCTCTAAGAGATGCGTCACAATACACTACAAAATCTTCACTCCCGTCGGGTAATGATAAGATTGGCGCACTACATAATTTTTGCTTCAATGTCTGAAATGCTCCATCTTCATCACTTCCCCAAACGAAAGGTTTATTCTTCTGAGTAAGCTTAGTCAAGGGTTTAGCTATCAAAGAAAATTCTTTAATGAATCGCCTATAATAGCCAGCCAATCCTAAGAATTGTCGCACCTCCGTTGGCGTTGTCGGTGCAGACCAATTCTTAATAGCTTCAACCTTTGCAGGATCAACATGAATTCCATCTCTGTTAATCACATGACCAAGAAATTGCACAGAATCTAACCAGAAATCACACTTCGAAAACTTAGCATACAACCTTTCATCCTTCAACAAGTTCAAAACAATCCTCAAATGTTCTCTATGCTCATCTTCATTCTTAGAATAGATTAGAATATCGTCAATAAACACAATCACAAATTTATCAAAGTAGGGCTTGCACACTCGATTCATTAAATCCATGAAAACCGCAGGTGCGTTAGTTAACCTAAATGGCATTACTTGAAATTCATAGTGTCCATAACGAGTTCTAAATGCAGTTATAGGAATATCTTCTTCACGGACGCGAAGTTGGTGATATCCTGACCGCAAATCTATCTTAGAATACACACTAGATCCTTGCAGTTGATCAAACAAATCATCAATCCAAGGTAAAGGATATCGATTTTTAATTGTCAACTTATTCAGTTCCCTATAATCAATGCACATACGAAAAGATTCATCCTTCTTCTTAACGAACAAGACTGGAGCTCCCCAAGGCGACGAGCTCGGTCGAATAAAACCTTTATCAGACAACTCCTTAAGTTGCTCAGATAACTCCTTTAATTCAGAAGGGGCTAATCGGTAAGGCGCACGTGCCACCGGTGCAACACCAGGAATTAAATCGATTCGAAACTCTACTTGCCTTATCGGTGGAAGTCCGGGTAAATATTTAGGAAATACCTCAGGAAATTCACAAATAATAGGTACATCTTCCAATCGTTTCTCCCTAGACTCATTCCCGGTCACTTGAGCTAAGAATAACTCACAACCGTTCCTGATGTACTTTTGGACTTTAATACATGAAACGATTTTCAAACGGGATTCACCTCGACTACCATCAATTACTAACGTCCTATTCCTAAGAGGAATCTTAACATTCTTCTCTCCACATAAAATAGTAGCATTATTCAACGACAACCAATCCATACCAATAATAATATCAAAACTACCTAATTCTATCAACATCAAATCAATCGGAAAGGAATGGTTTAAGAGATTTAAAGAGCATCCTTCTAATAGCTTATTAGTTTTCACTAATTTACCATTAGTCAATTCCACCTCGTAACTGGTACTTATCTCAACAGGTTCAATATCAATAAGGGTACTAAATTTAGTGGATACAAAGCTCCTGTCGGCACCCGAATCGAATAAAGCAACAGCATAATGATTGTTGAGTAAAAACGTACCGGTAACGACATTAGGATCCTCTTTCTTCACCTCAATTGTTCCAAGTTGTTAGATACCACCCTGGGGGTTTCTTCCAGGTACAATCGATTTCAACTTGGGGCATTCCGATTTCCTATGACCTTCTTCATTACAGTTGAAGCAAATGGTTCCCTTCTTACACCTTTCAACCTTGTGTCCAAGCTTTCTGCAATTTCGGCACTTCCAGCAGTCGCCAGCATGCCTCTTGTTGCCACACTTAGGACATCTATCATCGTTGCGCGGTGTGTTGTAGGTAAGAGCATTTGCATTCCCCTTTCTCTGGTTCTGACGGCGATTGAAATTCTTCCTATTATCACCTCTATCTACACGATCACCGTCTCCCTTTCTTTTCTCACCTACACGGGCTTCATCTTCCCTATCCTGAATTATTTGTCCAATGAGTTGGTAAGCCATTCGAACAGCATCATCAATGGTCAGTGGTTTAGATGATTTCACGTCCCCCCGGATATTCCTGGTCAACCCTTTAACATATTGCTCAATTCGAATCTCTTCGGGTTCAACCAATCGAGGACATAGCAAGGCCAACTCATGGAATCGGTTCGTGTAACTATCAATGTCCACACCTTTCATTCTCAGATGATGAATCAACTCTTGTTCTAACCTAATGATCACACTACGAGGACAAAACTCCAAAGTCATCCACTTCTTAATTTCAGCCCAAGGAGTAGCATTAGCAGCATCAAGACCCATGAAAGCAATTCTCCCGTTCCACCAAGTCAACGCACGACCTTTAAGAGTAGCCATAGCAAAAGTCACCTTATCTTCCTCCTTACACTTACTAATCCGAAACACCGACTCAATCTTCTCAATCCACTGGCTTAGTCCTACAACACCTTCAGTTCCATTAAAAGGTAGAGGTTCACACTTCATGAACGTCACATGAGTACAGCCACCAACTTCAGGTGCATTAGTTCCAAGTCCTCCTACATTTCCTCCAGCATTAGCATTCACATTATTAGAATTCACATTCACATTAGTACTGCCAATTCCACTACCGCCAGCTCCACTACCGCCAGCTCCACTACCGCCAGCTTCATTTCTAGCATTTGCCATAAATTCAGTCATAGATGCGGTAACTTGCTCCGTAATAATCCTACGTACATCATCCTCAGTCAAAGCCTTCTTGGGCGGCATAGTTCTATAATTTCACAATTTCAAAGTATTAAGCATTCACCCAACAAAGGATTCATATAATATGGATCGAATTCATAATCAAGATACAAATAAGGCACAATATGGAATTCAAGACAAGATACATATTTCATTCGATCTGAAACAAAAGTATTGTCTTAGTACATCCCGTATCAAAGTTCTAGCACTATATACACTCAAAATTCGTGCCAAGTCTATTACTAACAAGTCGGTTCAGTCAAAGCTACAAAAGCACAAAGGATATAAAGGTCACTACTGTAAAACCTGTAAATTTCAGGTTTTGACTTGTGAACATTATGTACGTCACTTCATGATATCTAAATATTTTATACCATTTTTCCTTGCATGAATCATTTAAACCATCACATGCATTCCATAAGCATACCTCATCTTAACAAGAAAACAATTATATCACAATTTTATTGTGACTATGCATTTTTATCACAAAAGTATGACTACGTTTGTATGACTATATTTCAGTAATCATACAAGACAACAAATGACCTAATGTGAAGAACTTTGAGTCTTTTGAAACATATGGTCACTTGCATGCATCTCACTGATTTTCCCCAAGAGCAACGTCATGATCACAGTATATGACTGATTACCTATTTATATATATAAGCAATGGTGGATTTAAATAATCTATATATATATATATATATATATATATATATATATATATATATATATATATATATATATATATATATATATATATATATATATATATATATATATATATATATATATATATATATATATATAATTTTCACTATAATTGACTTCAGACTACCCTAACTATCACTTTTACATATAGACATTTAATAAATCATACTATGGATATATCTTATACGTAAATGTAATAATATAACCACCTAGGGACCATGCTTTCACCAAAAGGCACTAAACGTAACCAAAACACTTAAAACCCGAGCTTACTCCAAATGCTATGACCTTAAATCATTTGACACGTACTTAAACATGACTACTAAGCAAGACGAACCCAAACCTACACGAAACTACACATACACGTACATAAATACTTAACCACAACCCTTTTACACCAAAACCATACATCCCTCACAAATCTTTCTAACTTAACATTAATTTTAAAAACTAAATACACAAACTAGTTTTTCTCCTCACTAACACTACCAAAACCGCCGGTTTTTGTTTCCTTCCTTTTAAAACCATGGGAAACTTGTACTAGTCTAGAAATTTAAGAGTGTACTAAGTATATGATTAAGGAGCTAAGTCACCTCTTACTCTTTCTTGTCTTGAGCCGTGTATACCTCCAACACCACACATAATTTTGTACAATCTTAACCCATTATTACCTACACAAGACACACCCCCCTTTATTGGAAACCTCCATGCCACGGCTACCCCTAAAAACCCTACAACCTTGTACAAATATGGAGCATTTAAGGTTGTGTACTTCCTTGTACAAATCAAACATAACAAATCCTTACCTATCTCTCTCTTGCCGTGTCTCAACCCCAAACCACATCTCCTTTACTTCACTCTTGGCTATATATCACCTTGAGACACTCACTTCTCTCCTTCACCACAAAAATTCGGATCAAAGACCCTCACATAATACCTAGACTAAACCAAATCTCAACTTACTACATTTACTACCAAATCAAGCATTGAAGACAAGCATTGAAGAATAGACGTAAAGGCTACTAGGATTCGTGTGACTATAAGCCGCCGCATTCTCATCTCCTTTTGTCTACATTTTGGCCAAACAAGTAAGCATGAACTTTCTCTATTACTTTTCCTTAACCATTTTTGCGTTTCATGCATACCCGTGCTAAACAAATGATGTTAGGGATACATGCACACGTTAAAAGTTCATAGTCACGCTCTAGACAACATATAAACTCGCGGCATAGATGAAATTTGGAAAGTCTTACATTGTGAATCCTTAAAAGCATGAGTATACGAACCTATAGGGGCCTTAGTATATCCTTTGCCTTAAAAATATGAATAAGCCGACTCTTTAAAACTCCTATAAGCATATATTGTTAAATAAGCCGCGACATAGTAAAAGCTTATAAGCTAGTTCTTTTTCCCATAAGTTGTATTAAGCCAAGACATGAAACCTATAAAGTCACACTAGTTAAACTTATATATGAATCATTTTTAAGCCGAGTGTTACCCTAAAAATAAGCTAACTAGAAAAACCTTGTAATAATAAATATAAGCCGAATCCATAAGGCCTTAGAATAAGCCCATAAGCTTTCAAAACAATAAGCTCATAAGACACAAAAATATAAGCCAAAATTATATAAGCTTACAAATCATGAAAATATAAGCCGAATATATATAAGCCTTCACTAAACCACTTTTTATTTTTGAAACCAAAGCAACTAATAAGCCCATATAGCAAAATTACTATAGGCCCATTAGTGAGAATTTAACACTTACTAAATTACCACAAGTTTTTACTAAGCCCAAAACTTTTTACCTCAACCGGATGTAAATGGGCCGTGTAGCCCAATAAGAGAAACAAGTGTTTACTTTTCGTGCCAAATGTGTAAATTGGTGAAAGATGGACCCGAAAGTGAAAATATTAAAATAGGAAGTACTCTTGTTACTTTTTACTACTTGGTAAAAAAATTACTTAACCTATTTAAGCTTAAACACACAAACCGTGACCCTCAATGGGCCACTTTAGCCCATCTAATTTAAATTAGTGACTTTTTGGGCCAAATGTGCCAATTGCCAAAAGATGTGGCCAACTTTGAAAACCAAGCGAAACCTTTAATCATTTTCGTGACTCTTATAAAATACAAGGGCCGGTTATGCTACTTTTGAAATTATAGGGTACCAAGAGTCAAACCGTGAGTAACAATAAACTACAAGGACCATTTGTGACATTTTTGAAACTTAAATCAAGCCCTAATCCCACTTATTCTCATGCCGTGGGATTGGAGGGGGGTATTTTGCCATTTCCCGAAAGTTTATCAAGCCCTAGGGGGCGTTTTCATAACACGGGATAACCGACAAGGACTAACAATGTAATAACCATAACGGATAAAAATATATGATAAGATTTCTAAACTATATATTATTTACAAGTGTAATCCCAATTTAATTACTTAAAGAGGGTTATCATAAAACGGATTATTTGAATTAATTACAACTATACGATATTAACAAAACCATTTAACTACCTCCTTTGTGAAACCTTAAAAACATAATAAGGTATAAAGATTTTTCTTCATTTTAAATTAAATAAAACTTATGGATTTATTTAATTTACGATACCCTTTTTCCTCAAACGCAAGTTAATAAACTCGTATATTTATATATATTATTTTTGAAAACAATATATATAAATACATCCTTAACTTATTATAAAGGAATTAAGCCAACGTATCAATCTATAATCTGTGATCATGCATTTTCATATGTACATTCATCATGCGTTATTATTTTGCATTCGCTGAGACAATTAAATTACTTAGGTAATTTCACTGCTTCGTGATCATACTGCGCCAGTACATTCAGTGACATCATCACTACATCATCACTACTGAGGTGAGTTCATGGCCCCATCTTTACTGTTTTATAACTGGGGGAGAAAACATACAACACTATTTATATGCAAGCATGCACAGACAACAACAATTTATTTGCCTACTGTTTGCCCCATTCCCGTGGACTGTAATAGTTAATAGTGTAGCGCGAAATGTATGGATAGATCTATTCGGGTATTGACAATACCCAGCCTGTCGTGATCAGCTGTCACGTGATGCTTAGGCCAAGCAGCAGGTTTATGTCATTGTCGGATTAAGGGAAACAAACATCAGGATAGACCCAATGGGCGTACTGAGAATCATGTCTAGCTTCTATTACAGGGCAGTAGGAACTACTGTAGTATTGGGCTGTGATGTCCTGCTACCTTCGTGATGCTTTGCATATTAATACTTTAGTTAATTAAACCTGTGAATTCACCAACTTCGTGTTGACCCCCACATTTTTACTTTCATGTTTTCTCAGGAAAGTAAGCAGGTTCATGCATTGGATTCCAGCATTTTAGGAAAGCATCATGTTGACCATTGGGCTGGGATATTTACTTCTGTTTTACAATAAATGTGGTTTTATTTTGGACAAGATACAATGTGTACGATTAATTCATGTAATATGTTTTTGAATGATTTTATGATCATCGCTCTATATGCTATGTGCTATCGATCCACCCAAGTAACACCCCAACTATTTCTCCGCTGCATTTGACCAATCTGGGGGTGTTAAAGAGAATGGTATCAGAGCGCATAGTTATAGAGAACCAGATCAAAGACTTAAAAATTTTAAGAAATGGAATTTTTAAAAACTGGACTATAACTGAACATAAAAATCAGTTTGAAAAGAAAAATTGATTTTTGGGAACCTTTGAGTTAGGCATATGGCATTATAGAGCATGCATATTATATGAGCTAACCTCACATTGATTTATTTCCTCATGGTAAATAAATCACATAAGTATCTATTTTATACTTTCTACCTCATGGTTAAAAGCTTTTTAAACCACATCCCATATGCATCATGAAAACATTTTATGTTATGTAAGTTGAAAACTTGCTCAAAACTATAAAATATTACTTTCAGATATCATGACGACGCCTACTGTTGTTACTACCTTCGAGGAGCTTATGGTTCCTACCATCACACCTTTGTCACCGACATCAGTGCTAGTTAGACCTGCATCTGATACAGAGTCCAGAGATGACCAGCAGGACGGGGTCATCGTACTCGCAGATTCACCTACTCCTTCACCACCCACTGCACCTCCTACTACACCACTTCTTGTAGTACCTGCATTCCCTCCCAGAGAGACGGACCAGGTCGTACCTTCCCTACCACCACCACCTTCTGTACCTCGCACTCACCCCACCAGTGCCTTGCCACCTCGTAAGAGGAGGCATGACTCTATCACCGATTCGACTTATGAGGTCGGAGAGGGTTCAGGAGCCGGGCAGGCTAGACTTAGTGCCCTTCAGGCACAGGTCGATGCACTTACAGCCCGACAGGCACAGGACACCACTCTCATTCACTCTCTACTACAGGCAGACCAGCAGGGTCGCGCCATGCTCCAGGAGAGACTAGACTCTCTCTATTGGGCCATGGCCGGAGAGTCATATACCACCAGAGAGACTATACATTGGCTATTGGACGAGGTAGCTTACCTTCGTTGCCGTTTAGCTATGTTGGAGAGTCATTCCTACGAGACTCGAGCCGCCGTCTACTCACAGGAGGACACCTTCAGGACCTTCGTGGACCTAGCAGATCTCTGTCATCAGGGGATTACTACAGAGACAGAGCAGCTACGCAGTGCTGACACTACACGCCAGCAGCAGCTACTAGAGGCATTGAGATACACCAGAGAGACCCGGAGTGCTGTGATCCGTATGCAGGACAGGCATGCACCACCAGTTGGACCATCTGCACCTGCAGGCAGCCACACTAGTGTAGGGTAGATTTTTAGTTGTACATCATGACAAGCACTGAGTTGCATCTCAGCTCTCATGATTTATCTCTTTTGTACTTGTATTCCTTTTCTGATGTATTCGTAGTACCTAACCTTAGTAGGTAGGATATCTTTTGGTTGTATCACAAACATATGTACCACTATTTCAGACAGGTTGCTATGACCCTGTCTTAGATCGGTTGTACTTGTACTATATTATTGTTCACAGGAATGATATGTTACTGTTCATTTGTTTGGTTACATTTATATTATTATGAACTCTTAACGGATTATCAAATTTGTTGTGAATTCTATGCATAGACATTCCCTATGCAGTTAATATAACCATCTTTTATCAACTAACGAATCTCAAAATGTTCTTATAGAAAATGCCACCAAGACGCGTACGCCCAAATGCTGCAGAAACACCTGCAACGACTATATCTGATGCACAACTCAGAGTACTGATCGAGCAAGGCATTACTGACGCCTTAGCTGCCAGGGAAAACCGCCCCAGCGGAACCCATGGAGACAGTGAAAACTCTAATAACCGAAACCGCGAAGCTCGAGGATGTACTTACCCTGACTTCCTAAAATGCAAACCCAGCTATTTCAAGGGCAAGGAAGGGGTAGTCGAGCTCATGCAATGGTTTGAGAGGACTGAGACGGTGTTTCGTATTAGTGACTGCACCGAAGAGAACAAAGTGAAGTTCGCCACCTGTACTCTTTTGGAACATGCACTCACATGGTGGAACTCACAAGTTGCTACCCTCGGACACGACGGAGCCTATGGGATGACATGGACTGCGTTGAAGGAAAAGCTTACCATGAAATACTGTCCCCGTAGCGAAATAAAAAAGCTGGAGATTGAATTGTGGAATCTCAAATGCATCAACTTCAATATCACAAGCTACAACCAGAAATTCCAAGAACTAACCTTGATGTGTACCCACATGTACCCGAAAGTGGCGGATAAGATAGAAAAGTACGTTAGTGGACTTCCCGACTCTGTTCACGACAGTGTGCTTGCATCTCGACCTACTACCATCGAGAGTGCCATCGAGTTTGCCACAGAACTAGTGGACAAACGTGGTCATGATCATATGACTAGGCAGGCAGAACACAAGAGGAAAGTCGATGATAACTACCGTCATCATCCCCAGACTCAACAGCCCAAGAGGCAAGGCTTAAGTCAAATCTGCAGTGCTATTTCCTCAGGACCACCGCCATACGCAGGAAACAAACCCAGATGCTCAAAGTGTAATTTCCATCACTACTCCACTAATGGATGTCGAAGACCCGAGCAGAGCAATGCACAAGTCCCGACCAACAGAAACAATTTCAGTACCAACAACAAGCCCCACAATGGCAACAGGCAGAATTCCCGTGGAAGTGGATACCAAGGAAACCGCCAGCTCACAGGCAGTGGAAACATGGCTCGCAAAGAAATCCGTTGCTTTGGTTGTGGAGAAATTGGACACATCCGACCTGACTGTCCAAAACGTAAGAATGAAAGCCAAAGCGGAGCACCAGCCAGGGTTTATGTCATAGGAGAGAACAGGACCAACCCCGACTCCAATGTAGTCACTGGTACGTTCCTTCTAAATAGTCGCTATGCAAATATTTTATTCGATACGGGAGCCGATAGGAGTTTCGTATCCACTGAATTTGGTAGCTTGCTAGGCATTTTACCAACCCCACTAGATAATTGTTACAGAGTTGAACTAGCAGACGGAAAAATCATAGAAACTAACACCATCATAAGAGGCTGTACTCTAAACCTCCGGAACCACCCATTTGATATTCAATTGATACCCATACAACTAAGTAGTTTTGACGTCATCATTGGTATGGACTGGCTAGCCAAGTACCATGCAACCATTGTGTGTGACGAGAAACTAGTCCGCATACCATGGGGAGGCACAGACCTAATTATCCGAGGAGACGGAAATTCGGATAGAACAGATACTAGATTGAGTGTAATCTCGTGCACCCAAGCCCAGAAATATCTACTAAAAGGATGCCCTATCTTTTTAGCACATATTTCTAAAACAGATCAGGAAGAAAAACCTAAGGAGAAACAGATCAAGGATGTACCCATCGTCCGTGACTATCCCGAAGTCTTTCCAGACGACTTGCCAGGATTACCTCCGACTCGTCAAGTTGTATTCCAAATAGACTTGGTGCCAGGAGCCGCACCTGTAGCTAAAGCACCCTACCGTTTAGCACCCACCGAAATGAAAGAACTCGCGGAACAACTCAAAGAACTGTCAGATAAAGGCTTTATAAGGCCCAGTTCCTCACCTTGGGGAGCCCCAGTACTGTTTGTCAAAAAGAAAGACGGTTCATTCCGAATGTGTATCGATTACAGAGAACTGAATAAGTTAACTATGAAAAACCGCTACCCGTTACCACGAATCGATGACCTATTTGATCAACTACAAGGATCAAGTATATACTCCAAGATCGACTTACGATCTGGGTATCATCAATTGAAGGTCAGAGAAGAGGACATACCAAAAACAGCTTTCAGGACACGATACGGTCATTATGAGTTCCAAGTCATGCCATTTGGACTGACTAATGCACCAGCTATATTCATGGATCTTATGAACCGAGTATGCAGACCCTACCTGGATAAGTTCGTAATAGTGTTTATTGACGACATCCTCATCTATTCCAAGAATGAGCAAGAACACGGAGAACATCTGGCTCAAGTACTAAAATTGCTTAAGGAAGAAAAGCTGTATGCAAAATTCTCAAAGTGCGATTTTTGGATCCCAAAAGTACACTTTCTTGGTCATGTAATTGACGACAAGGGAATCTAAGTTGATCCGGCGAAGGTCGAATCGGTGAAAGATTGGACATCTCCCACATCTCCAAAAGAGATTCGTCAATTCTTAGGACTTGCCGGTTACTACCGACGATTTATCGAAGGCTTCTCTAAGATCGCTAAACCAATGACCAAACTCACTCAGAAAGGCATAAAATTTGTATGGGAAGAAAAGGAAGAAGCTGCATTCCAGACCATCAAGCAGAAATTGTGCAGTGCACCCATTCTAGCTTTACCAGAAGGTAACGAAGACTTCGTTGTCTACTGTGACGCCTCACACAAAGGGTTGGGAGCTGTGTTGATGCAGAGGCAGAAAGTGATTGCTTACGCTTCAAGACAACTGAAGAAACACGAGCAAAATTACTCCACCCATGATCTAGAACTTGGATCCGTAGTTTTTGCCTTAAAAACCTGGAGGCACTATCTGTACGGGACCAAATGCACAGTCTACACCGATCACAAGAGCTTGCAACATATTCTAGACCAGAAGGAATTAAACATGAGACAACGTCGTTGGATAGAACTACTCAGCGACTACGACTGTGACATCAAATACCACCCAGGCAAAGCGAATGTAGTTGCAGATGCACTAAGCCGGAAGGGAACTGATCCTCCCATGAGAGTTCGAGCCCTAGTCATGACCATTAGTTTGGACCTACCCAAACAGATATTAGAGGCCCAACTCCAAGCACAAAAGCCTGAGAACATCGGAAAGGAAGATATAGGAGGAATGCTTAGGACAGACCTAAGCAAGGAAAAGTTGGAAGCTAGAACAGATGGAACATTATGCTTACACGGGAGAAGTTGGCTACCCTATTATGGAGACTTAAGAAACGTGATCATGCATGAATCCCATAAATCCAAGTACTCCATACACCTCGGATCCGAAAAGATGTATCAAGATGTGAAAAGATTATACTGGTGGCCAAACATGAAAGCAGACATTGCCACCTACGTGAAGAAATATCTGACTTGTGCTAGAGTAAAAATCGAACACCAACGACCATCAGGGTTACTTGTTCAACCCGACATACCAAAATGGAAATGGGACAATATCACCATGGATTTCATCACCAAACTTCCTACATCATCCCACGGGTACGATACAATCTGGGTAATCGTAGACCGCCTCACAAAATCCGCCCATTTCCTACCCATCAGGGAAAATGATTCTCTAAGTAAATTAGCCAAAATATACTTAAAGGAAGTCGTGACAAGGCATGGAATACCAGTCTCAATCATCTGTGATAGAGATGGCAGGTTTACGTCAAACTTTTGGAAAGCTTTTCAAAGAGCGTTGGGAACAAACCTGGATATGAGTACCGCATATCATCCACAGACAGACGGTCAGAGTGAACGAACAATCCAAACACTAGAAGACATGCTGAGGGCATGTGTGATCGACTTTGGAAAGGGATGGGTCGAACACATCCCATTAGTAGAGTTCTCCTACAACAACAGTTACCATGCCAGTATTAAGGCAGCACCATTTGAAGCCCTCTATGGCCGCAAATGTCGCTCACCAGTATGCTGGGCAGAAGTGGGAGAATTTCAGCTAACAGGACCCGAACTAATCCAAGAGACCACTGAGAAAATCACTCTCATCAAACAACGAATTCAAGCCGCCCAGGATAGACAGAAGAGTTATACTGATAGGAAACGTAAACCTATGGATTTTTCCGTAGGTGACCGTGTCATGCTAAAGGTATCACCTTGGAAGGGTGTTGTACGGTTTGGGAAACGAGGAAAGCTAAATCCACGTTACGTAGGGCCTTTCAAAGTGATTGCCAGAATTGGAGAGGTTGCCTACCGCTTAGAGCTGCCTTAGCAGTTAAGCCGAGTACACCCTACATTCCATGTCTCGAACTTGAAGAAGTGCTACTCAGATGAACCTTTAGCAATGCCATTGGAGGGAGTCCATTTCGACGACAAACTTCAATTTGTAGAAGAACCAGTGGAAGTTGTGGAGAGAGAAGTCAAGAAGTTGAAACGAAGCCAAATCCCGTTAGTTAAAGTACGATGGAACTCTAGGAAAGGTCCTGAGTTTACTTGGGAACACGAAGGATCGTTTAGAGCCAAGTACCCACACCTTTTTACCTAAGCAGTGACGTCACCTTAAGCTTTGAGGACAAAGCTAAAATAACGGGTTTATGCTGTAAAACCTGTAAATTTCAGGTTTTGACTTGTGAACATTATGTACGTCACTTCATGATATCTAAATATTTTATACCATTTTTCCTTGCATGAATCATTTAAACCATCACATGCATTCCATAAGCATACCTCATCTTAACAAGAAAACAATTATATCACAATTTTATTGTGACTATGCATTTTTATCACAAAAGTATGACTACGTTTGTATGACTATATTTCAGTAATCATACAAGACAACAAATGACCTAATGTGAAGAACTTTGAGTCTTTTGAAACATATGGTCACATGCATGCATCTCACTGATTTTCCCCAAGAGCAACGTCATGATCACAGTATATGACTTATTACCTATTTATATATATAAGCAATGGTGGATTTAAATAATCTATATATATATATATATATATATATATATATATATATATATATATATATATATATATATATATATATATATATATAATTTTCACTATAATTGACTTCAGACTACCCTAACTATCACTTTTACATATAGACATTTAATAAATCATACTATGGATATATCTTATACGTAAATGTAATAATATAACCACCTAGGGACCATGCTTTCACCAAAAGGCACTAAACGTAACCAAAACACTTAAAACCCGAGCTTACTCCAAATGCTATGACCTTAAATCATTTGACACGTACTTAAACATGACTACTAAGCAAGACGAACCGAAACCTACACGAAACTACACATACACGTACATAAATACTTAACCACAACCCTTTTACATCAAAACCTTACATCCCTCACAAATCTTTCTAACTTAACATTAATTTTAAAAACTAAATACACAAACTAGTTTTTCTCCTCACTAACACTACCAAAACCACCGGTTTTGGTTTCCTTCCTTTTAAAACCATGGGAAACTTGTACTAGTCTAGCAATTTAAGAGTGTACTAAGTATATGATTAAGGAGCTAAGTCACCTCTTACTCTTTCTTGTCTTGAGCCGTGTATACCTCCAACACCACACACAATTTTGTACAATCTTAACCCATTATTACCTACACAAGACACACCCCCCTTTCTTGGAAACCTCCATGCCACGGCTACCCCTAAAAACCCTACAACCTTGTACAAATATGGAGCATTTAAGGTTGTGTACTTCCTTGTACAAATCAAACATAACAAATCCTTACCTATCTCTCTCTTGCCGTGTCTCAACCCCAAACCACATCTCCTTTACTTCACTCTTGGCTATATATCACCTTGAGACACTCACTTCTCTCCTTCACCACAAAAATTCGGATCAAAGACCCTCACATAATACCTAGACTAAACCAAATCTCAACTTACTACATTTACTACCAAATCAAGCATTGAAGACAAGCATTGAAGACTAGACGTAAAGGCTACTAGGATTCGTGTGACTATAAGCCGCCGCATTCTCATCTCCTTTTGTCTACATTTTGGCCAAACAAGTAAGCATGAACTTTCTCTATTACTTTTCCTTAACCATTTTTGCGTTTCATGCATACCCGTGCTAAACAAATGATGTTAGGGATACATGCACACGTTAAAAGTTCATAGTCACGCTCTAGACAACATATAAACTCGCGGCATAGATGAAATTTGGAAAGTCTTACATTGTGAATCCTTAAAAGCATGAGTATACGAACCTATAGGGGCCTTAGTATATCCTTTGCCTTAATAATATGAATAAGCCGACTCTTTAAAACTCCTATAAGCATATATTGTTAAATAAGCCGCGACATAGTAAAAGCTTATAAGCTAGTTCTTTTTCCCATAAGTTGTATTAAGCCAAGACATGAAACCTATAAAGTCACACTAGTTAAACTTATATATGAATCATTTTTAAGCCGAGTGTTACCCTAAAAATAAGCTAACTAGAAAAACCTTGTAATAATAAATATAAGCCGAATCCATAAGGCCTTAGAATAAGCCCATAAGCTTTCAAAACAATAAGCTTATAAGACACAAAAATATAAGCCGAAATTATATAAGCTTACAAATCATGAAAATATAAGCCGAATATATATAAGCCTTCACTAAACCACTTTTTATTTTTGAAACCAAAGCAACTAATAAGCCCATATAGCAAAATTACTATAGGCCCATTAGTGAGAATTTAACACTTACTAAATTACCACAAGTTTTTACTAAGCCCAAAACTTTTTACCTCAACCGGATGTAAATGGGCCGTGTAGCCCAATAAGAGAAACAAGTGTTTACTTTTCGTGCCAAATGTGTAAATTGGTGAAAGATGGACCCGAAAGTGAAAATATTAAAATAGGAAGTACTCTTGTTACTTTTTACTACTTGGTAAAAAAATTACTTAACCTATTTAAGCTTAAACACACAAACCGTGATCCTCAATGGGCCACTTTAGCCCATCTAATTTAAATTAGTGACTTTTTGGGCCAAATGTGCCAATTGCCAAAAGATGTGGCCAACTTTGAAAACCAAGCGAAACCTTTAATCATTTTCGTGACTCTTATAAAATACAAGGGCCGGTTATGCTACTTTTGAAATTATAGGGTACCAAGAGTCAAACCGTGAGTAACAATAAACTACAAGGACCATTTGTGACATTTTTGAAACTTAAATCAAGCCCTAATCCCACTTATTCTCATGCCGTGGGATTGGAGGGGGGTATTTTGCCATTTCCCGAAAGTTTATCAAGCCCTAGGGGGCGTTTTCATAACACGGGATAACCGACAAGGACTAACAATGTAATAACCATACCGGATAAAAACATATGATAAGATTTCTAAACTATATATTATTTACAAGTGTAATCCCAATTTAATTACTTAAAGAGGGTTATCATAAAACGGATTATTTGAATTAATTACAACTATACGATATTAACAAAACCATTTAACTACCTCCTTTGTGAAACCTTAAAAACATAATAAGGTATAAAGATTTTTCTTCATTTTAAATTAAATAAAACTTATGGATTTATTTAATTTACGATACCCTTTTTCCTCAAACGCAAGTTAATAAACTCGTATATTTATATATATTATTTTTGAAAACAATATATATAAATACATCCTTAACTTATTATAAAGGAATTAAGCCAACGTATCAATCTATAATCTGTGATCATGCATTTTCATATGTACATTCATCATGCGTTATTATTTTGCATTCGCTGAGACAATTAAATTACTTAGGTAATTTCACTGCTTCGTGATCATACTGCGCCAGTACATTCAGTGACATCATCACTACATCATCACTACTGAGGTGAGTTCATGGCCCCATCTTTACTGTTTTATAACTGGGGGAGAAAACATACAACACTATTTATATGCAAGCATGCACAGACAACAACAATTTATTTGCCTACTGTTTGCCCCATTCCCGTGGACTGTAATAGTTAATAGTGTAGCGCGAAATGTATGGATAGATCTATTCGGGTATTGACAATACCCGGCCTGTCGTGATCAGCTGTCACGTGATGCTTAGGCCAAGCAGCAGGTTTATGTCATTGTCGGATTAAGGGAAACAAACATCAGGATAGACCCAATGGGCGTACTGAGAATCATGTCTAGCTTCTATTACAGGGCAGTAGGAACTACTGTAGTATTGGGCTGTGATGTCCTGCTACCTTCGTGATGCTTTGCATATTAATACTTTATTTAATTAAACCTGTGAATTCACCAACTTCGTGTTGACCACCACATTTTTACTTTCATGTTTTCTCAGGAAAGTAAGCAGGTTCACGCATTGGATTCCAGCATTTTAGGAAAGCATCATGTTGACCATTGGGCTGGGATATTTACTTCTGTTTTACAATAAATGTGGTTTTATTTTGGACAAGATACAATGTGTACGATTAATTCATGTAATATGTTTTTGAATGATTTTATGATCATCGCTCTATATGCTATGTGATATCGATCCACCCAAGTAACACCCCAACTATTTCTCCGCTGCATTTGACCAATCTGGGGGTGTTACAACTACTAAATACAGACTGGTCTACTGAGAACCACCAGATGGTCCATCATCCATCGTCTTCTGAATCTTCGTCGGACGATCACTAGACACATCTTCAGCTGGGCACTTACGGATTACTCCTCTTTCAACCATGTCGGCATAAAATCTACTATTCCATCCCACGGATATATTCAACTCCTTTTCAGCTTTCTCACGCATCGCACGAGCTACACTTAACTGAATCTCCATAGTATTCACCTTTCTCTTCATAGCATCATACTCACCACTTTCCAACACTGATAACCTCCTAAAAGCCTCATTCAAACCACGCTCAACATCAGTCAAATCCAAACTAAGCAATTCCCGCTCTTTCTCGCCAACCTTAGTCTTCGACCCCAAATAAGCAACATGAGTCTGAACAACACCTAATCCAACCTCTGTCATACAACTCTTAACACGGGAAGCATCTAGATCACGTCTCAAGGCCCATGGTGCAAGACCATCAATATGAGTAGCCTCTTGAGCACTAGACGACTCTCCTATCTTACGTCTACGAGTAGCAATACCATCAGTACCGTCAGGTGCATTGTCATCCTCATCCTCCTCTGATTCAGAATCAGATTCAGACGGTTCAGACATTTCATCCCTAGGTAACTCAACCTCAGAATCAGACAAATCAACTGGTGGGGGCAAAGGCTCGCCCTCTGGAACATCATACGGATAAATAAGCTCAGCTTCCTCATCGTCATCAACCTCAAAATCTATACCTACATCCTCCTCGACATCCTCGTCGTCAATCTCATCATCTAAATTATCTAACCCAATCTCATCATCATTCTTAATATCAACATTCTCAATCTCATTCTCTACCAAGTCAACCTGAGGGGCAATCTGATCTCCTAGTCCTAACTCGGGCTCGGGATCCTCAAATGGTTCCTCCTCATCATCCATATCATAATCTACTAAGTCTAAATAAGGATCATCTTCTACATTAGGTTCAGGAATAGCATGGTTTTCTACAGGAATATTAGGGTCAACCATGACAATCTGCATTTATATATATATATCTCGTATTAGGATAACATACTAGTTAAACAATTACATAATGAAATCACGATATATACATATATATAAATTAAATTATATATATCAAAATATATATCTTCTCAATAGGGCTTGTTGGTAATGTCGGAGATCTCTGGCACCGTTATAGTCAAAAGATTTTTCAAATATTTTCTCAAATGTTCATTGTCAAAAGATTTTGAAAAGTTTTGTTCAAAATCTTGGTTTTTAAAATCTTTTGTTCTCTATAACGAGAGCTCTGATACCAAACTGTAACACTCTCATTTTTCGTATCGGTACAGCGGAAGGGTCTTTTAGAGTGTTACGGGATAACACAATAACTCCAATCATAGACAACACATAAAAATGGTTGTTCAAGGTTTAATATACATTCATTCGATAAAAAGTTTAAAAAGCGTACAACAGGTCCCAAATTATACAGGTAATTTAGTTTACAAAACATAGATCGAATGAACATTTTTAATATTAAGTGGGCCATCAGAGTCGATCTCCATCCGGATTACCTTCAAGCACCTGAGATAAAAACATGCAAAAATCATATCAGCGAATGCCGAGTGAATTCATAGAGTTTAATGAAAACCGTTATATAAAACAATCATTTAAAATCAGAACACAAGCATAATATCGGAAGTAAGTCCTCATATTGCTAGTCAGGCAATATATAAATCAAGCATACATCTTAAACCGTCCATGAGACCGTAGTCTCTATATTACCATGATAGGTAATATATTCATCGTTAATAGCGTCGTTATCGTGTATAGGATACATTGTAGGATACATTTTATTTGAAGTATATAGGTTGTATAGGTTGTAGGATTATTATTAGCCGCATGACATTGTTACCTTACTGTGAAAACAGCGGGCCGCGAACCCGACAAACAATTTGCCCATCTAAGTTAGCGTATCGTCACAAAAATCACGCTATGGAATCTTCTCATACATAAATTCGCTTACCAATCAATGTGGTACGACGGGGATCAACCGTCAAGGCGCGAACTGGGGTGATCGTCCCCAAATAGTACTATCAAATGCATAAGCGTCTACCAAATCCCGGTAGTTCACAATTCATGCTAATGGGACTTTAAGTGACATAACCTAACTACTAATAATCCTTTTAGTCTCGAATATAGGGTCATAACATCATTCGGGTCCATATCATTAAGCATACAATCGGGACTACTTGTGTTCTATTTTTTTTTATCAAAATCTAGCATGTTATCTCCCTCGCGGGTTTACAAATCATTTTATAAAACATTTAAAGAGTGCGAGGCTATGAACTCACGTTGTTAATGAAGGGCGGATTATCGGCTACGGGCGTGCTTCGGTCACGGAAACCTATATAAATAATAATCGGTCTTAGACTCGGTCCAATGACTTTTATCAAAATAACAATATACATATGATGATTTTGTACATATGATGATGATCAAGTGGGTTTATACATCCTTGTTTACTCATTTTAGCGTTTATGTTTTGGTAACGTTTACTAGTTTACTAGTTTTACCTATTTACCTATTTTAAGTCCATTAAACCTTTTATAAGTTCTTTAACTTGTTTTAATCCATTTTATATCTATAATATCAGTATATATATACTTTCCATGTTAGGCCCAAATGGGTTAAGCCCAATAATCTCTTTTTATAAGTTTTTATCTTATTTAGTCCAATTATTAGTCCAATATGTTTAGTTAGCTCGTAAATGTCCGTATTTCTTATAGTTCGGGTTTTATCGGTTTTTACTTGTATTAGTTACTTATACATCAGTATATGACTTTTATAAACTTTACATTAGACGGGTTTGGTCGTCTAAGTTTTATTTGGCGAAAAACGTTAATTTTACGGCAATAGCCGAAAAAGTCGTAAAAATCAAGTTTATAGTTTTTATTACTTATAAATATTATTTAATTAACATTTATATAATTTATCCATTTAATTAACCTTTTATATATCTATATAAATAAGTTTTATAAGTTAGTGGGTTTATATTTTTACATTTTATACATTAAAATGTGAGTGCTATATAATAATAATAAACATTAATTCCAAAAATATGATTTTTAACTTCATGTTCACCATTTTTACCATATCTAGAGTTCTATAATGAATTAGAAGCTCATTTTCGGGTGACATGTTCTTCATATTATGTGCTACATTTAACTTAGCTATAGCTACTGCCCATTTTGAGTTTAACTTGCCTTAACAGTCCCTACAAAACTGCTTATTCAGATTAGACCACCTAACTTGTTTTGATCATATCTCACTCATTATTTTGATTCCATTGCATGGCCAACTCTCACATGTGTATAACATCTTGTACTTACTGTAAATGGATCATAACATGCAATTTTATCAGTTCTTGTTTTAGTTATCTACTGTTTTTATACAGCCAACTAAATAATCAAGATTTTAGCTTCATTTCTTATAGTTATTAACATTTTTAAGCATATCTATCAACACCTGATCCCCACACAACATATTTATCATCATATATACATCATATACATATACAAAATGAAAGAAAATACATTTGTTCTTTACAAAATAACAAGAGAAAAATGGAGAGGATGATCTTCTTTACCAACCAAGTGTTTTCCTTGTTTTTGGAAGACAAGAACTTGATGACTACAACAAGTAACTCCAAGACCATCAAACACCAAGAACATATGTTGGGAAATCAGCCCTAGGACACAAGCAAATCACCTCCAATGTTGTTAATATGGCCACCAAATGATCAAGGCTTCAAGATAACTCCTTAATAGAGCTAGTAAACATGTATTTCATGGCTAGAAAAGATCAAAAGGGTTGTTTGTTGCTTGATAGTGGACGGCAAGGGGAGGGTTTTGAGAGAGTTTTGAGAGAGTTTGCATGTAAGGAAAATGGTAGAATGAAGTTGCTAGTGGTTTTGTGTTTAGTGGTAGTGGAAGTAAGCTTAAAGAGTAAGCTTGGCTTACACTTGTAATAAACTAGCTAACATGATGCCACATCTATGGTGTGGTGTCATGTGTGCCGTCCAAGCTTAGCTAGTGGGGTGGGACAATGTATTTTGTCCCATCTCACTAGTTTACGGGTATTCCTCGATTCTAGTTTTCTCGATTTGCGTGCCCTCGGGTCGTTTTACGAAAAACGTTTTTATAAATTATGAATCAACGTCACAAAACGAATCCAATAAAAATTGTCTCATCAAAAACGGAGTTCAAAAACGTAAATACGTAATCCTAAGGTTTCCGGTTTAGTCGTAAAGGACGCTAAATTATGCACGTAAGCCTAAATATAAATCCGTAAATTATGAGTTCGTCAACCAATCACAAAAATAAGTTTCAAAATATTATACGAGAAAATATTTCACTACCTGAAATGTTAGATTGTCACAGAGCAACCCTTGAAACAAACACCAAAAGACGAAGAAAGGCCACCCCTCCACTTCAACTCTACTATAACACCTTCTTAATTAAACCTAACCTATTTAGATCTACTCTACATTTTCTAACCTAGTTATTCAATGCTTGAGTTTTTTTAACCCTAAGTCTCTAGCTCTACTCGGCCCCAAATTAGGTTGTCCTTAGGGAAACCATCATGGAGAATAAAAGATATCCACTTTGAAGCACATCTCACATGATACACTCAAACTTAGCACGTTGCCATTTACTATAAGATTTACAATATCCGCCTCGATAAATGGAACGGTCCAACGTGTCTCAAGTTTGTCCAACATACGAAATCTCTCAAATAGGAAGCACACCAGTATCAAAGACATAGTTTCCATCTCTACATTCGAACAACTCCAAAGTAGGTAGCATCAACAAAGTAAGCTCATAAGTGAAGCTCATATCAATCGAAGTCACACTCTCAAGTGGAGTAGATGAAAACCAAGGTGTCTCAAATTTATGTATCCCAGGATCAAAAACCTTTCCCTTCATGGGAAAATAAGAAGATGAACTTGTATCAACCATATAAGATTCCCCCTTAGATATCAAAGTAGCATGAGACAATGAAGGTGTAGGAATCAAAACATTCATAACTATTATGTCCATTTTGGGCTCTCCATCATCATCAAAAGGTGGGTAATCTTCCATAGAAGGCATAGTAAAAGGAGGATCAAAATTAATAGTGTCTTGTGGAGAAGGTGTAGGCTCTATAGTCCCAAAAAGCATGTTCTCAATAAGAAAAATATCCTCTTCCTAATTAGAATTACTATTATCAACCTCAATATCAATATGAGCAAGATAAGCCTCTATGGTGGCATCAATATCCATATGAGAATCCATATCAAAGGTTTTGGGTTCTAAAGGTGCCTTAGGTGAAAAAGGATCAATCTTTAAGAGTATAGAATCTTCATCAATAACCAACTTCAAGGGTGGGAGGGTGGGAATATAAGGCTCAAAATATTGTGTATTAATGAGAGAATCACTCAAAGGGATGATATGATCATGAAAGTCAATAGGTGTATCCTCAAAAACCGGTGAAGAAATGTCAATGAAAGGTTCTTCTTTTATGGAATCATCATTATGGTTTTCATTCAATGCTTCAATCGAGGAGATAAGATGATAAACGTTTGATAAAATCTCATGAATGTGAACATCTTCCACTTCTTCTGTAAGAGCAACATCTTCATCTAAATTAGGAAAGTCATCTTGACATGAAAAGTCATCGGATGATATATCATAAGATGCCCCACTAGAATCACAATCATCATCCTCTATTTGTGGCAAATCTTGTATAAACTCTTCCTCAATCTCATTATCCTTTTCTTTAAACAATTCATCAAGATCAAAGTCACCAAAATCACTAGTAGTAGCATGAAGGTCAACATGTGATGAAATCTCAATGTGATCATGAAGAGAAAAGGTATCAATACAAAGCTCGTCACATGGTTCAACACTAGAAGAGATTAATTCATCTAAATCGGTGTTTGTAATAGTGCGAAGAGGCGTGTCCCCCATGGTTAAAGAGTTGATGGGTTCCATGTGAGGTAAAGGTGATGAAGGTGTGTATGGCTCAAGTATAGTCGGTGGAGAGATGAAAGGGTCTACAATAGGAACATCACTAAGTGTATCATCCTCAACATCTACCCTTAAAGAAGGCTCATCATCAGGTAAAGCATCGTCAGGTCTTATGAGTTGC
Source organism: Glebionis coronaria (assembly GCA_025667525.1). Taxonomy (NCBI): domain Eukaryota; kingdom Viridiplantae; phylum Streptophyta; class Magnoliopsida; order Asterales; family Asteraceae; genus Glebionis; species Glebionis coronaria. The sequence continues at coordinate 507,331,269 of CM046877.1, forward strand.
AAGACGTGTGTTTGCAAGCCTAAGATGTTCGGATCAGTTGCCCCTTTCATTTGCTCAAGTTCTTTCATTATAAGTTTAAAAGCGTCTTCACTCAAGAAATGATAAATGCCTTGATTTTGAAAGGTTGTTTGATTATGACTTTGAAAATTTTCTTTATTTTGAGAATCGTCATGATTTAAAAATTCTTGATTTTGAAAATCGTCATGAAACCCTTGATCATAATCGCTCGCGTATAGACGACAATTATTGTCACCATGCGGTCCTCCACAAGTCGCATACGGCCCATACACAGCTCGATAATGCTTGTCTTGTAATATCTCCAAAATAGGACGATTATCCATGTGTGCCAAAATGGTTGAATGTATATACAAGTGAAATGACGTTTAAAAGCTTCCTCGGGGAAGGAAGTAATACACCAAAGGTGGTATGGTTACACGTGTGCGAGTACACGTGTAAATAAACTCGAGGAGTGAGAGATGATCATCTCCCTCGACATGCAATAATTAATATCCACAAGAAAATATAATATATGTAAATACTAATTTGGTGGCACACCACTCACCACTATCACTCTTGAAAGACCCACAAGGAAGCGAAGAAACGAGGCGGCGCGTAGCACTTAAGAGCCTGCTTCTTTAGAATGTGAAATACACTTGCCTTATACCCCCCCACACAGTGGCCTCTTTCTCAAGATCAAGAAGATTATGATATTTATCTATTGTGCCTTAATTAAATTTGATCGATACACGTGTCAAGGACCGTAAAGCTCCCAAACACGGTGTATTGCCTCGGCAATACTTATGGAAGTAGATGTATTAAGTGTTCGTATCTACGTATACTTATTTACATATAATAATATATCAAAAATATTTTTGTATTTATTTGTGTTTTTTTAAGAAAATACTATATGTACGTAAAAACGATGAAAACCGATATAATATATATTTTTGGGTGTAATCTTTTAGGAAAAAGATTACTTTTTGGATTTTTTTTGGTTCAATTCTTTAGAAAAAGAATTGATTTTGTGGTTTTTTTTTTATTTTTTATATTTTTATCTTTTTGATTTTTTTTATGTTTTTGATTTATAATACGTAAAAATAAGGTTCACAAAGTGAATGGATCCCAAAATCCAATCGTCTCACTCGAAACCGTTAATCTTCACGAAAAGAACCGGCAGCGGAGCCATTTGAAATGAGTATATTGAAGTTCGTTTCTCTTGATTCTTGACCAATTGAAAGTCCTACAAATCTCAAGCTTATAATTGTTCTTGGTTGATAGGATTTTTTGGATATTCTATGTCTATTTCAAACAACACGTAAAAATGATGAAAAATACTAAGCTACGTATCCGTAAAACACGTTGCAAATACCAAGTTTTTATTCACAAAAGGACAAAAATGTAAAAGCATGAAAGTAATGTGCCAAAATTGTAAAGAAATTGAAACTACTAAGCTTGAAATGTAAATTCGGAAAGTTAAAGGACTAAAAATGTAAATTCTAACAAATTTGTAACTAATTATAAAAAACTAACAAACACCCTAACTGAATTAGCCAATTTAGCTACAAGTGAAAACAGATTCAAATTCCAAGGACCAAAATGCAATTAATGAAAACTTTTGATCAAAAACGGGCTTAACCAAGAAATAAGCTCGTCTGAGCTTATTACTGTACCAAATAAGCTCAAACAAGTATTAAAAGACTTGAAATCGAAAATCACCTAGACTTGTACAAGCAAATTGCTTGAAACATAGTAAAACTCAAATGCTCAAAACAATAAGCCATGAATAAGCAATCTAATAAGCCAGACATGCACAACTTGATTTTAATGCACAAACTTGTTCAACAGCTTATCAAGAGTAGGGAATGTCTTCTCTTTTTGAAAATGGTCAAGTGAATAAGCAGAAAAGTTGAATTAAGCTGAAATGTAGCTTATTTGACTTTTGTTAACCAAAAATGTAAAAAAGCTGAAAAGCTCCAAATCTACTCAACACAAGTTCCTAAACAAGATTATGAAAGAAAACAGCCAGTTTTTGAAGTAGATTTTGCTCTACAAGAAAACAGTTAGCCTTGATATTACAGAAACTTGACCTTGCTCAAATGCTTATTTATAAGCTGATTTCTCAATCAAATCAAAATACTGTAGAATTTCCTTGCATAGAGTTGAACATTGGATGTTAAGCTCCAATTAGAAACTGGTTTCAAGAATTTTGACTAAGAAATTAACAAATGGCAAGAGATTGAAATGAGCTAGTTTTCTGATGAAAAATAACAAAGACTTGGACCCAAACTTTTTCTTAACCCAATTGCCTGTTTGAACAGGACTTTGACCACAAAATTGAACACACTTGCTCCTACTGGTTTACTGAATTAGGATGAACAAAACTCAACAAGATTTACCAACTTGTTTTACAAAAACATGACAGATCTTAACACTAGTGATCAAGTCTGTTATTAACTTTAACAAACAATTTTTAAGTAAAAGATTGAAGTAAACCAGGACTGATATCAAAACATGTTTGATGAGTAAAATGAAGAGTTTTTAGACTAAAATCAAACTTGTAAACAGTCTTAAACACAAATTGCACTAACAAACACTTAACTGATGAAATTCAGAACAGAATCAAGTAAAATCAAACTAGAAGCAACAAATCTACTAACAAGCTATCTTAACAAGCCAATTATACCAAAATAATTCCAAATCACATGATCAGAGCAACATTTACTTATTACACTAAGAATTGAGCAGGCAATCAACTTTTTATTGGAATTTAAAAACAGAATTGGCGAACTTTTTAGCTAAGGCCTCCTTTGATGGAGGAGTGTGGCGCTGAGCCAACTCAAATATTCAAGAACACCACCATTACACCTCCATTAACCATATTATCACCTCCAATAGCTTTTTCTGAACAAAACCAAACCATAGCTACAACTGTTACTCAGGAACTGAAAAATGGACTGCTCTTGCTATGAAACTGAAAGTAATCTTCCAAAATCTCCTCAAACAAACTCCATTGATCAGTTGTGATCAAATGGAATCACAAACATCAACAGGATAGAAGGATTGAGCAATTGAAATGAGAATGATAAGAGGAAATGAATGTTTTTGTGTTTTTATTGATTGAAGAAGGTAAATTGGTTACAACTGCCTAACTGAATCTACAACTAACTCTCAAGAGTGTGTCAAACTCTTGAGAGAAGTTCACTAACTAACTCTAAGGTGTGTGTGTTTTTACACACTTAGCTACTTGTTACAAATGAGAGTACAAATGCCTATTTGTAGAGTGAAAGAGAGAAGCGTGTGGGAGTAGTGACGTGTCTTGACCAATAAATTGCTGCCAAGTGTCATGAATCTGGTAATTGAAACTAGCCGTTGAACTTATGAATTTGGGATTTTCTTATGTGTTGACTTTCAGACTAAATGAACACGTGGCATGGATTCCTTGCTTGAAAACGAGCACTTTTCATGTTGAGAAGTCTTTATGAAATGCTGTGTAGCTCTTAAACGTTTCTGGGCTGTGGTGTTGAAGAAGATGACACATGGCGCATTTTGATTTGCTCTCTGCCCTTCACTCGGATCATTATCCAAACTGGATAAAATATTTATTGAGTGACGTTTGTTGATTGGCTAAATAATAGAAAGTGGACTACACTGTTTGGATTCGTTCCATTTAATGAATGGGTGAGATGGCCAATGAGCTGGTGATCCTTGCTTTCTTTTTCTTGTATTCTGATTGGCTATAAACAAGTGTACACGGATCATGACCAAACTTGGGGTATTTTTGACAAAAACAGTACTTAGACTTTGGCAGATTATCGAAATGAGCTATAATCTTCATTCCAATGGCATTTTCAGTCCTTCAACTTGCATTCTTGTTCATTTTAGCCCTTTGACTTGGTTGACTTGATAGTTGACCAGGTTTGACTTTGATCTTGACTTTATCCAAATTTCACTTTAAGTCCCTTAACTTTAGAATGTTGTCAAAATAGGTCCCTCATCTTCAAAGTCTTGTCATCTTTGATCATTCTCTTGTCTTTTTCATCACAAATTAGCTTGATTTCTTCTTGTTTGCTTGAAAATGTATCCTTGTTACGTATTTAAGAACAAACACAAAACACACCACATAATTCTTCTTTATAGCACAAAAGTTAGGTATTTTCCATGTGTTTTAGGGTGATTTGTTAATTAATTGATATGAGATTTAACTCATATCACTAACCCTTTGGTTAAATGGTCGGCTAAATTCAACTGAGTTTTTACAAACTCCACAGATATCACACCATTCATGATAAGCTCACGAATCATACTATGTCTAACACCTAAGTGTCTAGACTTACCATTGTACACTTGACTATAAGCCCTAGCCAAGGTAGCAACACTATCACATCTGATAGAAATGGTAGGTACCGGTCTAGGCCACAGAGGAATTTCATAAACCAAATTCATTAGCCACTTGGCTTCATTACCAGTTGTAGCCAAAGCCACAAACTCAGACTCCATAGTTGAGCTTGTAATACAAGTGTGTTTCTTAGAAGCCCAATAAATAGCACCTCCTCCAAGTAGGAATACCCAGCCACTCGTAGACGAGTGATCCTCCATGTTATTAATCCAACCGGCATCTGAGTAACCCTCTATCATAGAAGGGTAACCGTTATAAGTCAAACCCAAATTCATGGTTCCTTTCAAATACTGAAACACTCTAGATAGAGCTTGCCAATGTAGAGCACTAGGATTGCTAGTATACTTACTAAGTTTTCCTATAGCAAAAGCTATATCAGGCCTAGTGCTAATCATGGCATACATAAGACATCCAACAACACTAGAGTATTCAAGCTGAGACACTGCAATTCCCTTATTAGGAATCAACTTCACAGTAGAATCAAATGGAGTATGAGCAGAAATACAATCAGCAAAGTTAAACTTTGCTAGGATTTTCTCAATATAATGAGATTGAGAAATCGAGATACCATTGTTTCCTTATTTAATTCTAATACCAAGAATCACCTCAGCCTCCCCCAGATCTTTCATATCAAACTTAGATGACAAAAATTCCTTTGTCTTATCAACTTGATCTTGGCCAGTGCCAAAGATCAATATGTCATCTACATATAAGCAAATTATTACTCCTTTGCCAGAAGCATCAAATTTGCTATACACGCATTTGTCAGATTGGTTTAAAGAAAAACCATTAGACAACACCATATCATCAAACTTTTGATGCCATTGTTTTGGTGCTTGTTTTAGACCATACAATGATTTCTTCAATGTACATACCTTGTTTTCATGTCCAAGCATCACAAAGCCTTCAGGTTGTTTCATTTAAATTTCCTCATCCAAATCACCATTCAAGAATGTAGTTTTCACATCCATTTGGTGAATAACAAGATTATTAATAGTTGCAATCGCTAATAACAATCTAATAGTAGATATCCTGGCAACATGAGCATAAGTATCAAAGAAATTAATTCCCTCCTTTTGCCTAAAGCCTTGGATCACCAATCTGGCTTTAAATTTATCTATGCTTCCATCCACTTTCATCTTCCTTTTTAGGATACATTTACATCCTAATGCCTTGCATCCATGAGGTAAATCAGCTAATTCCCAAGTATCATTTTGCATGATGGAATCAATATCACTTTGAATTGCTTCTTTCCAAAAAGCAACATCCCTAGACGCCATTGCCTCACTCAAGGTCTTTGGGTCCTTCTCAATAATGAAACAATATTCACGTAGAGATACAGTCTTATCTCTCATTCCTTTAACCAAATAGAGTTAAAAATCAGAACCAAAAGACTTACCTTTTCTTGTTCTAGTGCTTTTCCTAGGAACCGATTGACCAGGTACATCATCTGCACCTTCAACCTCATCTTCAGCTATCTCATTTTGAAGATGGCTGTATCATACCTCTTGGTCTAGGTATAGATGAAAAACGTTCTTCATCAAATATTGCATCTCTTGACTCAATTATAGAGTTCACCGACACATAATCATTAGGCTCTATAACATAAAACCTGTAACACTTGGAATGCTCAGCATACCCAATTAAGATACAATCTATACCTTTCTTACCCAGATTTTTCATTTTGGGTTGAGTCAACCTTACGACTGCTCTACAGCCCCAAACACTTAAATAAGCCAATTTTGGTACCTTCTTGGTCCAAATTTCATAAGGAGTTTGTTTTCTATGTTTGTTTGGAGTTCTATTCAGAATATAACAGGCTGTCAACATTGCCTCACCCCAAAACCCTTCACTTAGACTAGAATAAGATAACATAGAATTCACCATTTCCTTTAAAGTTCTATTCTTCCTTTCAGCCACCCCATTCTGTTGTGGTGTGTAAGGAGCCGTGCTTTGATGTATTATTCGAGTAGATTGATAATAAACTGGATCATAATACTCACCACCATGATCAGTACAAAATACTTTTATTGAATCTTGTCTTTGAAGTTCTACTTCTTGTTTATAAATTTTAAATTTATCTAGATCTTCATTTTTAGCATGCAATAGATATACATAACAATATCTAGAAACATCATCAATAAAAGTAATAACATACTTATTTTGTCCTAGTGAAGGATTAGCATGAAAATCACACAAATCACTATGTATGAGATATAATACTTTGCTTTCCCGATTAACAGCCTTAAAAGGTTGTCTAGTAATCTTTGGTAACATACAAGTCTTACAACTTTTATTTGTCATGTCAAAAGCAGGTATTAGACTCATTTTAGCCATATCTATTATTCTCCTGTAATGAACATGTCCTAGTCTAGCATGCCACAATTTAGAATTACTTACATCATTACTATGACTAGAAGTAATCATACAAGCAGAAGCATTAAACAAAGGATAATTCAGATTTAATTTGATCATTCCATTACATACATAACCAAATCCAATAAAAGTACCATGTCTTGACAAGATATACTTGTCACTTTCCAACACCTGTTTGTAGCCACACTTATTCAACACAATTTCTAAAACGAGATTCTTTCGAATCCCGGCTCCATATAACACATTATCTAAACATAAAGTTTTTCCAGAAGGGAAAGTTAATAAAACACGCCCTATTCCTTTGATTGGTTCAGTAGCAACGTTTACCATCTTTACAAATGATCCATCTTCAGTTGATTTACAGGCTTGAAACCAACGAAGATCCTTGCAAACATGACTTGTTGCACCCGAATCAACCCACCCAGCAACATCATCATCTTGAATATAAAATGCATCAGAAATAACAGAAACATAACGTAAAACATTAACTATTATGAATAAGATCAGAATTATAACCATGTTGCTTTTCAGGATCCTTAGACCCATTTGAACCAGCACCAATTTTGCCCTTAGAGCGACAATCCTTCTTCATGTGACCAGGTTTGCCACGTTTCCAGCAAGCCCCCGCAACCTTCTTGTTGCCAGACTTATTATCACCACTGTTGTTGTACTTACGTTTGTTCTTATTGTTTTTGAATTCTTGGCTTCATCTCCTTCAACCATGTTGACAGAAGATGACCCAATTTGGTTCTTTCCTTTAGGGTTATTTTCAAGTTCCTGATTTCTTAACCCTTCCTCAATTCGGAGAGACTACCGAGTTGAACCAAATTTAATTCTTCTTTCTTATGTTTCGAATCATGTTTAAATTCTTTCCAAGAAGGGGGCAGTTTATCAATGATAACTGCAACCGAGATGGCCTCATCCATCAATAGATTATGTTGGGTAATTTGTCCCAGAATCCTTAATATCTCATGATATTGGTCCATTATAGGAATGGAATCAACCATCCTGTAATTCATGAAATTGCTTACTAGAAACTTCTTTGCAAAAGCATCTTCAGCAATGTATTTGGATTCTAAGGACTCCCATAGTGCCTTTGCAGATTCAGTATTTTGATAGATATCAAAGAGTGAGTCAGACATACCATTCAGAATATGACCACAACATATGTAGTCGCCGTTTTCCCACTTCATCCGCTTCCTAGTCGTTTCCAGCGTTTCATCCTCCGACCATTCGGGACTTGGTGTACTCAGAACGTACACAACTTTCAGAGTGTTAAGAAAAAAGTGCATATTCTTTTGCCAACGACGAAAATCCTGCCCTTCAAACTTAGCCAACTTATCTAACTTGCTCGTCATGTTCTTCACAGATTCTCCGTTCGTCATGATCACATAATACTTTGATCTTTTGTTAGAAATTTTTGTGGATCACTATATTTGAGAGTTGTGTCGGACACTTTGAGATCAAATTATTTTGATGGTTTTATCGAAATCTCTAATCGAATAAAACTCAGAATCGAACTGTTCACGTGTTTATTTGTTATGATACCAGAACCAGAAAATGAAGAACATAAATGACCAAAATAACTGTAGTTTGTAACTGATTTAAGTAGTTAAAACCGTAGGTATAAAACGGGCAAAAACAGGTGTCAAAAACCCAGCCAGGGGTGCTGCCCCTTGACCCTGCCAGGGGCTGCCGCCCCTTGGACCCTGCCCAGGGGCGCTGCCCTCGGACCCCCGTCGTACGGGGGCTTCGCCCCCATATGATAACCGTAATAATGTCATACAAGTGTGCACTCGACACAACCCCGACTTGATGAACGTTTATCACGATTACACATTGGTCAACTAAGTCAATCCATTACACTTAAATCATTATTGGTTATACAAAATTACCAACACTAGATCTGCTTCTTGAATTCATGATTGTAGAATTTCTTATTGTTGCTCAGTAAGTTTGGGATGTTGATGTTCTTAGAGACCAGTGCGCATATTTGTGCAAGAAGGGCAAAACAAGAACTGAACAACAAGTGAAAAAGCTAAGCCGAAGGTCAAAAAGAGATTATGTTGGTGATTTTGTGTTACCAATAATGATTTAAGTGTAATGAATTTACTTTGTTGACCAATGTGTAATCGTGATAAACGTTCATCAAGTCGGGGTTGTGCGGAGTGCACACTTGTATAACATTATTACGGTTATCATACGGGGTTCGGGGGCAACGCCCCTGGCTGGGGTCGAGCTGCCAGGTCAGCTTGGAAAATTTTTATTTGATATAAAGTGCTATGTTAAAAACGCACTAGAAAATAAAATTCCCGGAATATTTGACCTGGTTTTACCTACCCGGTTTGCCTGTTAAATTAACCGATTTGTGGTTGCAACTGCTATAGCAGTTAACAACCGAATTTCAGTTTATTATTGGTCATCTTCATCATTTTTCTGGTTCTGGCATCATAACAACAAAACACAAATACAGTTCGCAATCTGAGTTTTATCCGATTGAAGATTTCGATAGAACCATCGAAATACTTTGATCTAAAAGTGTTTGACACGACTCTCAGATTATTGATCCACCCACCAAATTTCTAACAGATTATTCAATTCATTGGTTAAAAAACATAAGCGATGTGAAATACTTGCAACAAGAATACGAATGAAAGTATTTCCTTCCTAATACTATATGTCTAACCCCAATAGCAGTACTCGAATTGAAGCATGTGTGTAAAAAAACATTTCAACTAAGTCCAAAAAGGGCAAGGCTAAAAAAAGTATGATCTTCATTTTTTGCACATCTCCATTCTTTCTTGAAGTCTTAACTGGACTTCCAAAAGAGAACAACAATATGGAAATATGTAGGTTAGCCTATTTTTGACCATAACATATACGAGATACAATTAGAGTAGATTTTACAAATCGTGAACGCGTTTTTGTAATTCCCTACAAAAATCTAAAGTTTTGTTAGTTAAAGAACAAGTTTTGTTAGTGACGCAATGGTTTTGATGATACACACATATGTTGACCTTGTGAGAATGTGATCAGACATGTTTTACGTATATATTTTAACAGTTTTCAATTTATTTTTTAGTCATAAGAGTTGTCACACCCCCAATTTATCAGAGCAATACAACACAATGGGGTGCGACGGTCATGACTATCACAAGACATAGATATAAAGAACGACTATTTAAAAGCCGTTTTAAATTAATTAAAAGCATAAAACTTGTTTCGGAAGCGAATTATACAAGATCATAATAAAACATTGTTTCAAAAGACTTTAACATTGATCCAAATATCCATACACTAGTCACGACCATTTTCATATAAAAATCTCCCACGCATAACCACGTCACTCCTCCGTCTTGATACCTGAGAAAAAAACATTGCTAAAGCGTCAACACAAAGGTTGGTGAGTTCATAGGTTTAAGTTTAAATAGTGTGATGAACCATAAGATTTTCCAAGGCAACCGGCATATAATCTTATAACAAATACAAGATTATAATCAAAAGTATGCGTTTTAATCACCTACGTCTAAGCTCGTGACACCGAAGCGTTAACCTCAACCAACAAGATATAATAAGAGCCCGAGCAAATGCCTATCCCGAAGCATTTGTAAATCCTCAAATGTAAGTGTATCTAACTTTGGCCACACAACCAAATTAGATAGGGAGGTTAGTCCCGATAGATCTATCCATAACATTCGCGCTTACACAAAGTAATTAACGGTTCACGATAGTGGGCTAAAGCATCTAGGGATATCGCTACTTAGACATCATGTAGGCAAACGTATGAGTTTAAAGCACTTATGTTCATCCGTTAAAAACAAGCAATGTTCTCACCCTAAAATAGTTAAAACAATTAAAGTGGGGCTATGAAACTCACCTTAATGAAGTAGCGAATATGATAAATGAGGGATAGCACAGAATATCAAGGCACGCAAAACAACGCGCAAACGATTCACTCGTAACCTAAGTAAAATATCTGTACTTAGGCTAAACACAATAAATAATAACGTACAATGCACTTGGTTGATAATTTATACTTGCTATTAATTTATAAAATGTTTTCATACATTTTTCTCGTTCAACCATTTTAGTCACGGGGTCGACTTTGGGCTTTAATAACTCGTTATTTATTAGTCCGAAAAATAATCGGGTTCTCATTATAAAAACTGGGTCGCGAGGTCTTCGATATTTGATAAACATCGCATTTTAATAAGGTCTCTAAGTATATCAAATAGTTAGACAAAGTAGTGCACTCGCAAACAAAATAATCATATAATGTCTAATTATTTATAAGTGTTGATCAAGTATTTTTGAAATTTATTCGTGCGTTCATTACTTAACTTTAAGACAAACGGGAAGTTGTGTTGTACACTAGGCCAGCCCATGTTCAACGAGGTATTTTTAGATTAACGGGGCATGGTCGTTAAGTTGATTAAAAATAATCGTAAAGTAGAGTACTCGGGTCAATTTAACACTTACTATGAAAGCTTGTACTATGTTTTGAAGTTGAATGGAAGGTAAAGTCAGCCCATATGTTCAGTCTTACGCCTCTCCCACGCCCCACCTTATTATTAATGTGTTGGTTCCTCACCTTTTGCACATGTATTCATTTTTATTCTAAATTTTGGGAATGCACCTCATTGCTAGCTTATTATACTAGACACAAGTTCATCCAAAAGACTAGAGATGGTCCCCCTTCTGTACTAGTTTACCCCATACCCATATGAACACATAAAGTTATTAGGATAGTACATAGTGGTTGGTTTTTGTTCCCTACTTGCAACCTATAACGAGAGAAAGGGAGGGGACCGTATTTGCTTTTACATATTTATCATACATGCATGCATAGCATCACAACACACATATCACATAACCTACAACCATTCATTCAGTAAGTAAGTCCAAGAAGAAGTGGGATGCCACAATTTTGCTAGTTTCTGCTCGTTGGCAGGGCACCCAAACACAAAATGAAAGTGGTCCTCAAATGGGTTTCTCATACTTGCTATTTATCATGCAATATATACATACAACTAGTAAATTTTTCTTTCTTTTATGTTCTAGCTAGGCATTGTACATATATATTACTCCGTATGTGCAACACATTTCAATTTGGGTCGTTGTCTTACTTATTTTGACAGCACATGTACATGTACCCATAATATCACATCACGACCTAACACATAACATGTACATTAGAACTAGTAAGAGTGTAAATGCTTTTTGTTTGCCTTTCCTGTTGGTTTAAGTTGTTCCCACAAACACACGACATTCACAATGTAAAGACTTTAATCACGATCACAAAACCACATACTCATACCCTATGGGTTGTAGTACCTTTTTGTTTGTTGGTTTACTGACATTCAACCTTACACGTAATAGTACTACTATTTTTAACTAGGCTCCCATTCGTTTTAGCTATTTCTCACTCTATTCTCGTAGACATATCATCACACGCATACACTGCACCCATCTATAGATATCTTACATTTATTTGTTTTTGAGTTTCTGGTTTGAACATACTTATACATACAATTACACACCCAAAATCTCACTTGGTTTGCTTACTGCCATTTTACATGCATACAAGTTTGTACTGCTACTCAAGTATTACCACATACCACTTCGAACATGCACAAACTCATACTATCATGCTTTTAGGTTTCCTTGTTTATCGTCGTTTATACATCTGCTTATGATCACACATATTCGAGCAGACACACTTAACCTATCCTCCTACAAGTTGGGCTTTCATGCATGTACATACAAGTAACCCTACACATAAATCATAAGTTATCCATTTTGTGGCTTGGTATTCACATACACATTTAACACAACATAAGGTCACGAATGGTAAAGCGTTTCCAGATCGTCAAGGTCGTGTATTGTTTACAAGCTTAAGGTTTTCATGCATTAGGTTAGAATCCAACGTTATGTCTCATACTTATGTAATACACGCATGGTTCATAAAGGGTTTGAGTTTTCATGTATTTGCTCACTTTTAGTACACTTACTAGTTTTACATGAAATCATACATCTTCATTCCATATTCATTCCCTCTAGGTCTACATAACACGCATACCTCGCTTGTCCATGTGTTGGTTCCTTTGTTTTAGGTCACCAATTAATCACCCCGTCAACCCTAACCGTGACTTACTCAATGCGAGTTTAGTTCTAAAAAGTTTATAGCAAGTATTATATCAACCAATGCGATGTATAAACGAGGAGTAACGTGACTTACAAAGGTCCTTAGCTTAAATGATAGAAAGAGGTGAAATGGCTAATGAATCCTTAACCCGGATCCAAGTGACTAGATGGCCAAGCCGAGACCCCTTCGTCTTGGTTGCGGCTAGGATAGTTTCTAACAGTGAGTAGTAAGTTCTTGGGTTAGGGAGTGTTTTGTTATGTGTGTGTTTTTCTCTTGCTAACAAGCTGCTATTTATAGGAAATGAGTGTACTTAAGGGTTGGGAAAATCTAGTTAGGGTTTTTAGTTAACATACAACTAGTTATCACTAAGTTGGTTCATCATGGGAAGTTGTAGTTGCATGGGATTTTGCATTGTGTTGGGGAAGAGGGAAACCCTCTTTCGATGCATCTAGTGCAGAGAAAAAGAAGAAGGTTGTACTTGAGCTTGACCTACATTGCTAAGCTTGTTGTATCAAGTCCATGTGTAAACATGGTGGAAAAGAGAAGTGACCGACAGTTTCTAGAGAAATGAGCAGAACAAGATGGTACCCTTATTAATTGGTGGTTGAAAGTACTTAGTTTTCAAATGTACATAATGGTGGTAAAATGGAGAAAACGTGTGTTTTGGTAAAGGAGAATAGGGGACCGGTTGGATGTATTGACAAGGACAAAAAGTGTTTTGTTTTTCTTTTATCTTGGGTAAATTTGCAAATTTATATTTGTTGTGTAGATGTAAAGTTATAAGGTTTATTTGTAGTATTTTTAAAATGTTCCAAGTAGTAGTATTGTAGTGATTTTGGTAATTGGAGAATTTCCTAAATGTCTTGTAACTAAATTTGGGTGGAATACTAAATTGCCGTTTACGAAACTCTCAAATGAAATTACTTTGACTTAATGTGGATTTCTAAAATAGAATTTTCCTAGAACGTATCATAAACAAATAATAGTATTTCAAGTGATGAATTCATTCATAAAAGTTCAAATTCGTACACAAAATACGTGAAATCAATCGGGAACATTAATAGACACACAAGTCTAACCCGAACTATTGCGTTTTGCGTACATTAAATAGATTCAAAATTCACGTTTGTGACATCCGTAATCCCTTAAATTGAGTTTTGTCCTCAAAACTAGCACGTCGATGTAGTTATCAAGACAAGAGGTCAATTAAATTTTTATCTTCCTTTCATGGTGTTCAATGCGTTCGTTTTTCTTTAGTTTATTGCTAAGATTAAAACTATAATATTGTTAGGATTAAAACGAACGAAAATTTTCTCCGGACTTGTACATGGTTCTATAGCGTTTTCCTAAGTCATTTCTTGTATGTCGAATTTTCCTCGACGATGTAGCTTTTGTTAGTGCGTTTTCTCATTATTTAACTTTCGCGTCGTCCCGCATATTACTTCCACTTTAAAGTGTCGCGTATTGTCTTTCGCCTAGATGGCTATATATCTCACATTTGAAAATCGTTCCACATAGTTTGATTAATCCCGTTCTTATTAACCATCTACTTGGTAGTGATAAGTAGCGTATGTGTCAAGTTTTCTTGAATCGGTTTCACAAAAATCTAGGATAATTGATCGTCCTAACACATGGTGGTCAAGACGTTTCTTCTTTTTATGTGACATTCAATATTAGATAATTTCGTTAATTAATCAATTTAGTTGGCGTTCTTCCTCGTTTATGTCCTTTTTCATGAAAAGGAAAACGGGTGTACAATTTATAATATTTTTAAATCATAGTTCGTTCGGGTTCCTTCTTTGAAGAAAGTATATAATATTTCTTACGCCCATAAGTAATGTCTGATGCTCAAAAATCGTTAAATTGATTTTTGTCCGAGTGGTTTCGGTATTCCAGTTTTATACAAAAACACGCTTACCTTGACCCAATTGTTCCTCAACATAGGTTAAGTCGCGGCGATTTCTCAATATCCGTTTAAATTTTGTGTTTTACTCAAATGACTTTTTGTTCTTCTCATTATTATTTAAAACTGTTTCGATCTTCCAACTCTAATCTATTTGAGTTAAAATGTCGTCAACCAACAAGTGGCGCTCTTAGTATTCGCGTGTCATATACGCTTTTGTATATAATAGTGGCGAAGAAAATAATTATACTAGGTTTACTCGTATCGCGTACTCGACGCTTTTACTTAAGACGGTATAGAAATGTTTGACGTTCATAGCTCATAATAAGTTTTTTTTTCTTTGTCGAATAGGGAAACTTGAATATATTTTTCTAGTACTAATATATTTCATTTTTAAGATGACTACTATGAGCATACTCGCGTTTGACCACGATCATACGTAGTTGATCAGGCTACGTACGTCTCGAGACCAACGGTTGCATCCTCCTTTTCATCACAATTTGGCTTTTTGAGGTTGTAATTATATATTGGTAGTCCATAGTGCATTTTGTTCGTTACCATTATCCACTTTTCATAACCAACAAGTTAGTCCATAGTGCATTTCATTTGTTACCAATGCTCACTTTTCACGATCGACGAAATAATTCTCATAATTATTCGTACTAGTTCTCGTCAAGTTTATCAATAGTTATTGTTCTCCACATTGAGTTGGTCGTCAAACCAAGTTCCACAATTTTACATGGTAGTTCTTACCAAAAATATTTCGATTATTAGTTACGGTGTTTGATTAATAACACCTTTACTAGTTTTCTAACTTACCTTATCACGATCGTTATTATTCCCACTAATAAGTGTTTCCGATGATAATTTAAAAATATATGATATTTTCTAAAGAATATTTTTACAAAAGTATTTTAGCGAAAAAAATTATTTTATTTGCTTCTCTTCAATAGGTAAAGAAAATATTGTAGAAGAAAGTTCCATCTTAAGTAAAATTTTTGGTGGATAAATTTTGCTCCGACACATGAAAATTAAAAATAAACTTTTTCTCGTTAATTAAACAAAAGAGGCTTTAAAGATTAAACAAGATAATTTAATTGAAGACTTTGAGTACGATTACATAATTAAGTTTGTTGGTGGTATCATCGACGGACGTCGAGTCACTTGATTTGCATAATAGTAAAATAGTTCCTAATACATGAATTTTTACGCTCTATCCATGGCGAGGGTAGAAACCCTTAGGTTGATACTTGAAGATTGTCGGTGCATCCTTCTTGAAAGACAAACGGTGTAAAACGTTGGTGGGGTATTGGACGCACTTTTTGCCCTCGAGCTTCTTTCTTGGGCAATTTCAAGTATTTCTTGTCTTAAACGGCATTCCTTCATGCATCGTTCCTTCATATTGTTCTCATGGGATTTTATCACTCGGCAATCACCCTCCAAGTGCCCAAATTCATCGCAAAGCATGCAATGGTTCGCGCAACTACCTTTCTGGTGGTAGTCACACTTGTGGCAATATGGAAGGTTGCCGAGATACTTCTTGTTCAAGATCGGAGTTGGTTTGGGCACCTACTCCGGGAGATTTGTTCTTGCACAACATGTATAGGGTGGTAAGGTTTTTCCTTGTTGGACACGTGGCGTTTTCCACGAGTGATTCTTTGGTTTAGTCATAGGGTGAGGTTTAGGCCTTTCGGCACTTTGCTTCATGGTGTTAAACCTTGAGTGGTTCTTCAACATATAACATCTCCTCTCATAAGGCCCTTTCCTTCCACTAACAGTATGATTTACCTTAGTTTTTGAAGGGGTCTTTCGAGGTACAAAAGTGTTAACCGGAGTAGCACTTGTTTCCTTAGCTTTTTCGTAAACACTAGGATCCATGGTTCGGTCAACCGTGCGGATACTAGCTTCAAACGCATCAACGGCCCTAATGGCATTTTGGTATTGACGAGTGATGACCTCTTTGAGGTCCTTGCGACCTTGTTTCCTTCATTTCAATTTTTCTGTGTATCATTAACGAACAAACGATGTATATTTTTGTTAGTTCTTTCATTGTTATCAATTCTTACGATTGTTCAAATTTGACGAAACTTTTCTCACAATTATCGTAATACAATTATCAAGGGATCGTATCATAAAATCATACATTTCATCCTTGAACTACGTTCCATACATAGTTTTGGAGCTTAGATTACAAGATTCCATTCAACTCATGAATGACTTCTTTTAGTCTTGACAACACGTCATACATTTATTACAAAACATCATACTTTTATTAGAAAGGCGAGAAAATCCTAAAGACCTAGGTGGTGTAGGATTTCTTGAATCTGAGCATGATCCGCAGCTTGCCTAGCCTCGGCATCATCGTTCCTCATTTGTAAAATGGCAATCTGGGACTCAGCAGCCTCAAGAGACTCTTGTAGCTCGGCTATCACCAAGTCCTTGTCCTCATCTTGCGCGGTAAGGAAATCCACATCGCCCTCTACATCCTCCAGTCTGCCTATCAGGTGTTCTGCATCGAATCCGAGTGCTTCTGAAGTAGGCTCGTCTTCTAGAGAATGAGCAACATTAGGTGGTGGTGATGAAGAACGGTTTCTTTTTCTAGAAGATTCAGGCATTGTTGAAGGTATAGGAGTAGGGATTGACATAGTGGTAGTAGTAGAAATATTTGGGACGATGGTAGGAAGTTCCGTAGTGACATTTGGCATCATGACTGGCGAATCCTGCTCGTCATCCGAATTTATTGTGATTACGCTCCGGATGGGGGTAATTTCCTTGTCGGATTCGGATTGCAAAATGACAAACGGAATGAGAGGCATTTTTCCTTTTCGCCTGTCACCAAATGTAAAACGACGGTTATTTGGTAGGTAAATACGAAGTATTTTTCTAAAGTTCTAAAAATAGAAATGAGTTGTATGATGTCTTCTAAATTTTCTTTTATTTAGAGTAAGTTCTCGTACATCGATCCATAAGTCTACTTAAATGTCCAAGTAGTCCTTACATGGTAAACAATAAGTGAATCGTGGAATGTTAAAGTCCTCTAACATGCTCTTCCACATACTTATTATTTGTACTTTCTCTTAGTGATTATGCACGGACGGATAAATACAATTATCCTTAATCAATTCTTTCATCAATTTAGGTCTATTACGACGTTTATTTTTATGCAATTTCCTCTTGCGTCTATTACTTGTAACTCGGATGAGTAAGTACGTTTTGAGGTTTAGTCGGCTTATGGCCATTACGTAGCCCGTTCTAGTTCTTGTTCATTCAAAAGTCTTTCCTTAACTTAATATTGCTAGTTCGTACACTTTCGACAATTTTTACACCTTGAAAAATTGTTTATTTGATTTAAACGAGCCGAGTACTAAAATTTTATCACCAAAAATTTCATCACAAGAACTGTTCCATATGTTTTTAATCCGTAATCGTTCAAAATGTTCAATTCGAGCAATTACTAAATCTTATCACAAGATTTTCTCTGATTTTAGAATATCTTCCGTTATATCTTATATGTTTCGTTTATCTTGCTCTCGTCTAGCGTTTTGCTCGCAATCTTAGATAAACTTTATAGTCATTGTTGTATATTTATACCTTGCATTTAAGATCTCAATATACGCCCACATTTCGCATCTGGGGTTCTCAAATATCGCACAACGCGATAATCCCTTTGATGTAGAAATTGGCATAATTGTTTAACCAAGGGTAAAACCCTTTAATTTATATCTATATCGTAACTTCGAAATTTATAACAACGTCATAATAACTTAGTCGCAACCAATGGACTAAAAGAATTTTGATTTGTCTTTGTGTAATTTATTTCCAATAAAGTTTTCTTTGATAACCATTTGACTTACGCGTCAGCGCATCTTTAGATAGTTCATATATCGCGTAATTTGTTTGTTCTTTGAATTGTAGTATTCTTTGGAGCATTACAATAGTAATAATTGTACTAAGTGTTTTATCGTCATATGTCATTTTAATTAGTGACATCATCGTCGTTCCTCGGTCGCATTCAATTTCAATTCGAACCCGTTAATTAATGTAGGTCACTTTTACTCAACCGAGTCTACTATAAATGTTTAGTGGAGTAACAATTTACCGAACCTAGTAAATAGTTGCTCCTCTCGACATTTATAATAGTATCGCTTGATTCAAGTATTACTACAAATTAACACACTACTAAACCCATGGTAAATAAATATATTCATATAGTTTTCGTTCTAGGAATCATGGCGATATTTTTAATTCGGCGCATAGTAATATGAACCACAAAACGTTTCGATAGTCGATAATAGTCCCGCAGACTATCTAAAATATAAGTAGGCGTACGTTTAATCTCAAAGGAAAATATATATATGGCACAAACCATTCAAATAAATATGGCACAAACCATTTAAATAAAGATGGCACAAACCATTTAAATAAATATGGCACAAACCATTTAAACAAGGATGGCACAAACCATTTAAATAAATATGGCACAAACCATTTCCGTATCGTAACAATCCATACAAGGATGTTAGGCAATTTATTTCAACTTAAAAAAAAAATCGTTTTATTACATATCCCTATGGGTATCATCCAAACGTGGGGAGGGAATTCCTAATGTTAATAACACGTGGCAATCAAATTCAAAACTTAGCATTGCAAAATCATAAACTATCTCAAGTCACAACTTACTTGTATCGACGACGTGGAGTGAAGTGGTTCTTGGAGATTTTTGAGAGATAGTTATAGTCTAGAATTATTTTTCCGATAAATAAATTTTTGACTCACGTTTATAAAAATCATTTTGTAAAATAACCTAGTTCTCTATAACTATATCTCTGATACCAATCTGTCACACCCCCAATTTATCAGAGCAATACAACACAATGGGGTGCGACGGTCATGACTATCACAAGACATAGATATAAAGAACGACTATTTAAAAGCTGTTTTAAATTAATTAAAAGCATAAAACTTGTTTCGGAATCGAATTATACAAGATCATAATAAAACATTGTTTCAAAAGACTTTAACATTGATCCAAATATCCATACACTAGTCACGACCATTTTCATATAAAAATCTCCCACGCATAACCACGTCACTCCTCCGTCTTGATACCTGAAAAAAAACATTGCTAAAGCGTCAACACAAAGGTTCGTGAGTTCATAGGTTTAAGTTTAAATAGTGTGATGAACCATAAGATTTTCCAAGGCAACCGGCATATAATCTTATAACAAATACAAGATTATAATCAAAAGTATACGTTTTAATCACCTACGTCTAAGCTCGTGACACCGAAGCGTTAACCTCAACCAACAAGATATAATAAGAGCCCGAGCAAATGCCTATCCCGAAGCATTTGTAAATCCTCAAATGTAAGTGTATCTAACTTTGGCCACACAACCAAATTAGATAGGGAGGTTAGTCCCGATAGATCTATCCATAACATTCGCGCTTACACAAAGTAATTAACGGTTCACGATAGTGGGCTAAAGCATCTAGGGATATCGCTACTTAGACATCATGTAGGCAAACGTATGAGTTTAAAGCACTTATGTTCATCCGTTTAAAACAAGCAATGTTCTCACCCCAAAATAGTTAAAACAGTTAAAGTGGGGCTATGAAACTCACCTTGATGAAGTAGCGAATATGATAAATGAGGGATAGCACAGAATATCAAGGCACGCAAAACAACGCGCAAACGATTCACTCGTAACCTAAGTAAAATATCCGTACTTAGGCTAAACACAATAAATAATAACGTACAATGCACTTGGTTGATAATTTATACTTGCTATTAATTTATAAAATGTTTTCATACATTTTTCTCGTTCAACCATTTTAGTCACGGGGTCGACTTTGGGCTTTAATAACTTGTTATTTATTAGTCCGAAAAATAATCGGGTTCTCATTATAAAAACTAGGTCGCGAGGTCTTCGATATTTGATAAACATCGCATTTTAATAAGGTCTCTAAGTATATCAAATAGTTAGACAAAGTAGTGCACTCGCAAACAAAATAATCATATAATGTCTAATTATTTTTAAGTGTTGATCAAGTATTTTTGAAATTTATTCGTGCGTTCATTACTTAACTTTAAGACAAACGGGAAGTTGTGTTGTACACTAGGCCAGCCCATGTTCAACGAGGTATTTTTAGATTAACGGGGCATGGTCGTTAAGTTGATTAAAAATAATCGTAAAGTAGAGTACTCGGGTCAATTTAACACTTACTATGAAAGCTTGTACTATGTTTTGAAGTTGAATGGAAGGTAAAGTCAGCCCATATGTTCAGTCTTACGCCTCTCCCACGCCCCACCTTATTATTAATGTGTTGGTTCCTCACCTTTTGCACATGTATTCATTTTTATTCTAAATTTTGGGAATGCACCTCATTGCTAGCTTATTATACTAGACACAAGTTCATCCAAAAGACTAGAGATGGTCCCCCTTCTGTACTAGTTTACCCCATACCCCATACCCATCTAGCTACTTAATACTGAAGTTGTATGCATTAACTAGTAACCACAAATTCAAAGAAAGGCTACAACAATATTTTTTTAAACCAACCCACCCCATTTTAGAAAAAAAATATTCTAATGGTCAATGTTTTAAAACCTGGTCTTAAATCGACCTGGTCGAGTCGCCGGGTCCGGGTTAACCCGGGTCGATCCAGGTCAACCCGGTTTTCTAAAAAAAAAATATGTTTTATATTTTTAATAATTAACAAAATTATACTTATAAAAACTATAAAAGCTTACGTATATTGAAAATATAAATTGTTTACCAACCAATATAATATGTAAAAATAAAATTTTGTCGCAAATACGTAAAATTTAAAAAAAAAATTAAAAGAAATCCGAAAAATTCGAAACCCGGACGGGTCTTGAGAACCGGGTTGACCCGGGTCACCCCAAACCCGCCGGGTCAATCCGGATTTCGAAAATATGAAACCCGGGTCAATATGACCCGTTTTTTTGCCGGAACCGGTTCAACCGGTTGACCCGGCCGGGTCGACCAGGGTCTGAAAACATTGCTAATGGTATACCTCAATTTTTGCAGTTTCTGAAAATAGTTAAGAAAAAACATCATGGGCACTACTATTTTTGGAGATGTTTGTGCATTGGCTTTCAGCACCGGTGTTTCTCTCCTGGTGCTGAGATTCTATGAAGAAACTGCAAAAAGAGGGATTTTTGTTCAGGTGGATCCTCCTACTTATATATACTTCTGCACGTCCTTTTTTAAAAGTTGTGTTTTGGGTTTAGTTTCATTCAGTTCTTGATTATTTCTAGTGTGTTCTAAGAGGTTGACTTTATGTTTGAGTTGGGTTTAAGGTTTAATGGGTCGACCCCGCTGACCCTTTAGCTCGCGACCACCAACTCATATAGATAAACTGGTTATATAGGGTGTCTCCAGGCTATGTTTAAACGGGTTAGAGTTGACACTGTAGATCAAATTAGTGAAACAAATGGTATTCTGGTTGAGGGTCTATGACCTGCCTGCCAATCCAAACCCAACTTGAATTGCCACACGAGGGCGACCCACCAACCCTTTTGTGTTTAATTTGGAAGAGTGAAACTGCAAATTTATACGTTTAGTAGTTGAAAGCCGAATGGGTTGACCCATTACAGGGTCTTGCTTGTGTTTGAAATTCGAGTTAGTGTTTTGACCCATCAGTTAAATAGGTTGTGTTTGGGACTTGGGGTCGGGTTATGTCAACCCGAACATAAACTGGTTACAGGGTTTTGGTAGTTTTCGAGTTAGTGTTTTGACCCATCACATGTGTTTGGGACTTGGGGTCGGGTTGTGTCAAACTGTCAGTCACCCGAATTTGGCATCCTTATGTGAGCTATCTTTGCCAAATGTGAAAGTAAAACTACTCTTTCTTTATCTTTATCAGAAACTGAACAGGAAGCTTTTGCATATAACATTTGGACTGGTATTCATGTTATTCTGGCCTCTATTCAGGTAATTACACTTACATGACTGAATAAAAAGAACTACTAGTCATTTTCATTATGTATCTGTCGCATGATGATCATGTTACTCTTGCATTATTGTAGCTCAGGCAGTCGAGGAGCAATTATGGCAGCTTTTATTCCCGGTGTCAATATAGTGAAAGTGCTTCTCATAGGTTTGGGAATAGTTAAAGATGAGGCGACTGTCAAATCTATGAGCAGATTTGGAGACTACAGGTTTTTATCTCAGTTTTAGTTTATGTTTGCCGGTCAGCCGACCAATTTAACAAAGATAGATAATGTTTTTTTTTGTATTAGGGAACTTATTAAGGGTCCAATGTACTATGCAATTACACTCACTTTGTGTTGTGCAATTTATTGGAGAACATCACCGACTGCCATTGCTGCAATTTGCAATCTTTGTGCTGGTGACGGTATCAAACTTTACTTTCAGTATTTCATTGGTCAAAAGTTAAACATTTTACATTTTCTCGTCAAAATTTGAACTTGACAAATTTGGAATCTTATTTTACCTAAATTTGTAGTTATGGGTTCTGAAATGAGCAAGCATTAACATTATGATGCTATTACTGTCTTTCCTTTGAATTGAAGGCATTGCTGACATAATTGGGAGGCGACTTGGAAAGAAGAAGATCCCTTATAATACATGTAAATCTTTTGCGGGGTCCATAGCCATGGCAATAGCTGGTTTCACTGCGTCCATCGGGTAAGCTGTTTGCAATCTCTTTTGACTCTTTCTCGGCTAGTGAGGCAAACAATTTTCTTTAAGCTTGTAAAAATTATGCAACCTTTCGTTCCGATACAAGACTTGCACAAAATGATAATAGCATTGATATCAGTCCATAAGAGTCCTCTTGTCATATTCTTTTCTACTTGATCAATAACTAAACACTTACTTTGAACTGAAACATGTGTGACAAATTGAGTATATTTCTGCGGGTAGGGTATATGAGCCATTGGGGTTATGAAATATGAAGAGCCTTGCTGCTTGTAATTGGTAAAATTCTGATAGAATGTTCGTGATATGTATATGATAGGTACATGTATTATTTTTCGATTTTTGGGTTTGTTGAGAAAAGTTACGCAATGGTGTTTCGCTTCTTGGTGCTGTCTGTTGCAAGTGCAATTGTTGAATCCCACCCCATAAGCACCAAGTTTGATGACAATCTCACAGTGCCTCTTGCCTCTGTATTGTTCGGAACACTGATATTCTGATATAGGGTATGCTCTCATTTTCATAAGGATTTGATTTCATGTAACAAATTAAAATTTGTGTACGAGATTCCATGTAATAAATTACAACTTTTGCGTCATGTAATGGTATATTCCCAGTTCTTATGGAGAGATTTAGTACCAGTGCACGCCAACACATTCTTATCGAAGAAATTCACATATAACGAAAAACATTTGCATACTGTATTCGTGTCATCAACCATACTGAATAAAACAGTAGGAAAAAAATAAGCTTTAAACCTTAAAAGGAGATTCTCATTAATGTAAGTGTCCTCCAAATTACAATCATCGACAAAGGACTTATTACAAACCTCATAAACTAAACGCAAGCCCTAATGAATCTTTAACTACATAAATGTACTAACTATTACGACTAAACAACAAAGGGTTGCTAATTAAAACTATCTTGGAACAACGAACATTGACTAATTTGTTACACCGTTATAAGCTGTGCACGCATGGTTTCTTTAATGAGAGATGTGGGCATTGGGAGTGCACTAGGATTAGGCGAATTCACAAACATAAATCCGGCAAAGCATTCTTCAATCATCTTATTAGACGCCTTTGACCCTCCTAAACAGTTTTTCACGGTGGGAGCAAGTTTTTTAGTAGCAGCAGCATCTTTATTCGTTTTTGCATATTCCTTCACTCTTCGACACCTAGCAAGAGCATCCTTGAAGGCTGGAAAATTAACATATTGAGACTTCTGACCTGAAAGTACATAGACGGGTGGCTTGATGTTTTCTTTGTCGACGGGTGGCTTGATGTTTTCTTTGTCGACGGGTGGCTTGATATTTTCTTTGTCGACGGGTGGCTTGATGTTTTCTTTGTCGAGACGCCTTCTTGCTGGAATGCGGTAAGGAGTGGGTTTAGTGGGTGTAGCTGCAGGTGTTATGGTGTTGTTTGTGAGAGTGGATGACGATCCAGAATCAATAAGAGCCATGTATGTTATTTAGTACTACGTATTTATTTGCAACAACAAAAACAACATGAATCTCAGATATTATTAACAGCGATGGAAGATGGAAATTATGTGAAAGCAGGTAACTATTTATAACCGATTAACAAAGGCGGTGGTCATGTTAATTACAAGAAGGATTAAGTCGGCTGATCGATATATGGTAACAAATCAACACGTATACTAAAACACTTTTTAACGGCTCTAAATCTGCCTGATACATTTATATATGGAATCTAATGCCATATTAATTTTCTGATACAACTTTTAAGTCTATTTTCCCTATAGACAATTCTGTCAAACATAATCGGGGGAGAGATTTTTGGTTATACCGAACTGGACTGGACCGGAACGATAAGACCGAAGACCGTGGTCCAAAACCCCGGACGAAAGACCAGACCAAAATTATACGGTACGGTCCAATCCAGTCTAATTTATCGGTTAAAAACGATTTTAAGTCTACCATACTCAACTTTACCCACAAATTGTCAATTTACCATGGCAAAAGTGGGATTGCCATAATCAATACTAGTCGAACAATCAAACATTGTTTAAAGACCGAAATCAGTGACGACCACGTATGCGACCGATACATCAACATATAAAGTGAAATTTGATCATAAACATACCAAACACCCATATTCATGATCATACGAAATTTTGTATTTTAAAGTTTCTCAATAATTAAAAGTATTACATAATAATAACAATAGAAAACCCTTACGTATATTAGTCACTCTGTCTCAATGTCATTTTTCATGTTTTTTTTAATATGTCAATTTAATTGTTCACTACTAATAATACAAAGTGAAACACGAGAATAAAATGTGTTATGAATAGTAATGTTTTTGACTCTTAAATCCACAAACGTTGTATTTAATAGACTTGGTTTTGCTATATAAAAAAGGCTAGCGGCGCAACTTGTTACCCGATTGCCTTCTCCTAATATATAAATTATAATTACTAATGAATTTGTGAAGGGAAAGTTAATTCAAATAGAAAAAACACCAAAAAAAAATAAAATAATTTCTTAAAATTATAATCACAAAATTTAAAAAAGGATAATATTAATTACTAAGAAAAAAAATTGTCATTTTGTCAAAAATTAAGACAAAGAATTGTAATTAATTTATTTTTTTAAACCATGTGTTTTTGTCTAAACCAATGTTTTAAAAACCGTGTTTTTAATTGACCTGGTCGAATTACTAGTTTACCGGGTTACCCGTTCAACCGGTTCAACCGCCGGGTCAAACCGGTTTTATGTCAAAAGAAAAATTACCGCATGTTATGTTTGTACGGAAAACAATGTTACTCACTACAACTGTTTTTAGCATACAAATAAACTAATATAATCCTTTTTACATCCAACCGATTCTATCAAAAAAATCATTCATTTCAAAATGCTCTGTTTGTTTAGTATTGTACAACACTTGCGTTATTATAATAGCATCTTTGACTCATTTAGTCATGTATCATCAATCATCATCCTCAAGAACCCACCAAAATGGTATACAGTATCTTTTTAACTCAACAATCAAAAACTATAAAACAAAGATACTTGATCATCATCCCCACAAATGGATCCATCTTGATCCATCACTCATTCCCACACAAATGGATCTACTTTGTTTATACACCCCTAAAGAAACGGATCATCATCCATTAATCCCTAAAGAAATGGATCATCATCTGCAAACACCTATGGTTGGTTCAACACATAGATCTAGTCAAATTTCATGATCTGATATTGGATAATCTCTTTTTACCTTTGAAATGGGTTGAACCGGCCGGTTTCTGATCACCGGTTCGATCCAGATTGACTGAAACCCGGCGGTTCAATCCGGTCCGAGTTTTTATGAAAACCCGGCTCATAACGGCCCGGTCATTACTCCGGTTCGACCGGTTAAACCGGCCGGGTCGAACCGGTTTTTAAAACATTGGTCTAAACTATATGTTTTTTGTCCAATGACAATACTTTTAAGACGAAGAGAGTAATTAGTGTACATTTCGTTGATGCCAAATGTCAAAGATTAAACTATTGACTTTGCTTTCGTCATCCGTATTATAAAAAACAATCCATTGGATTTTATTTGTTTGGTTAAGTAAGGTGTTGTTTATTTTCTTAAAACAAGTCTTAGGAGCCTCTTAATAGACTAAAGGTGTGTTTGTTGAAATGGGCAGGAGTGGTGTGTAGTTTTTGTGAGCGGGAGCAGTGAGCACTAGTTGTCATGGCTCACCGCTTATTTGTCACCATCGCTCACCGTTCCTTTGCCAAACAATTAAAAAAAATCACAACGCTCACCGCTCCTTATGTCAAACAAACATTAAAATCAAAATGCTCTTTTTCACCGTTCACCGCTCCAAAACGCTTCACCGCCGCTATTTGCCAAACACACCCTAAAGCTCTTAATCAGTTAGAGCTTTTATATGTTAAATGTACTTGTTTTTTATTTTTTTTTATTTTTCTGTTGAGGAAAAAAAAAGGGTAAAAACATCTGAATGGACAAGAGATACATTAAAATTCTTAATGCATTGAACATGAGGCGATTTAGAGCGGTTTTTAACTAAAACTAAACCTCGAATCAAAACGTTAGTTTTTAAGAATCGCAGCCCGAAGTCAACTAAGTGATCACTACCACAACTCTAAGGAGATGTTTTCACGCCAACATCTCGTTAGAATGGATCTTCGTTAGAAAAGTGGGTGACAGAGCTCGCTTTAGCTTCTCTTTAATGATTGGATTGGTGCAACGAATCACAAAACTATGTTCTATACTTTTCCATTTTGGAATAACTAACTCTGACAATTTGAGACACATCTAACAATCAATCATTTAGTTTAAGTAAAAGAAATCAAATCATAAATGGCCCTCGATTCATTGGGATGCTAGATCTACTTCTTGAATTCGTGATTGTATTAGCGGATAACTAAGGTCCGAGCCCGGTTTGTGGGCTTAGGCTCAACTAGGCTTTATTTCTTGTAATCTTTTATATAATAAAAGAATTAGATTTTTAAGAATTTTAATGGAAAGTGGAGGTTGTAGAAAAACTAATTGGACCAATCAAATGACTTGATTTTGACACATAAACAAAATAAAGCGATGTGATTGGTGGAGAAAAGTTAAAATTGAATTCAAATTGGTCAAAATTAAAAATTTTGATGGAAGATTTTAATGTAAAGACACAAAGATATATGTGTCAAATTTGTGAAAATAAAAACTTAAAAAAGGAGGAGTGGATTAATAAAACTTTAATGGTTGGATTTTAAATAAAATTAGATTAACTTAAATACAAACTTATAATTTTCCATGTTTTTTATTAACTTATAAAATAAACAAAATACCCCCTTAAACTTTATACCCCTAAATTTATATTTTAAAAATACAACATATATGTTATATTAAAAAAAATCAATAAATCACATGATTATAAAAATTCAAATAAAAACATAAGTTATTGTTTATATGTATTTTGACACTTAACAAAGTCAAACAATGCAATCTACGTAAATTATTATTTACATAACTATAAATACAATAATGAATGCAGGACCTCGGACATCGGTGTAAGATGAAAATGAAAAGACGGGATTCTACATATTACAACAATATATATTTTTCCAAGGTCGTTATGTGTTACTAAACACATAATGTCTAGAAAAAGATAGCTAACATTTTAGTTAAACAAAGTTAAATCCTTTGTGCAACAAATATTTATTCAAAATATTAATTAATATGATCACATAATGAAAAATCAAGTAAAACTTGTGGGTCTATAAGGATCGTATCTATTTGAGTATTAAAATTTTAATATTATTTTATAAAATAATATTAATATTACAAAATCATGATTTTATAAATAGTGTACGTGTAAGGTTTATGTAAATGGTTTGTTGATTAATAAATAAAATATAACTATTTAGAATAAAAATTTCGAAAGTAAAAAGAGTATGAAATTCGAAAAATAAAAGTTAGTGTGAGGTTATATTAACTAACACAGTGCATAGTAAAACAACGGCATAATCAAACATATAAACTTGATTTTTTTTTAAAAAACATATATAATATATATAAAATTGGAATGCCGAAATTATTACTTAATTTATCTTTTATTTTTAAGTCTCGTGCGTGCACGGACATTAAAACTAGTATCTATATATTGTGATGAACAATACAAAACATATCATGGATAATTAAGTTATTCTATCATGGTAATCAGAGCCTAAACACCCACCATAAAAAACCTTTCATCCATCGACACAAAGTCTGCCCCAAAAAAAGAAAAAAAAAAGTCGGTTTCTTTATTGCTTCTTGCTTTGATCACTTGTTGCCAACATTAATCCTTGAATGTACTTTAATTATTTAATTACTTTGCTCTGCTGCTGCGTCGCTATCATCACTTGCTGCCAACATTAGTCCTTCGGTGTATTTAATTATTTAATTTGCTTTGTTCTGTTGCGTTGCTATCATCACTTGCTACCAAAATTAGTCATTCGGTGTACTTTAGTTATTTAATTGATTTGTTTTAGCTGTTGCGCCGCTATCTTCGATTACATTCGCTTTATATGTTTATTTAATATTTCGTGAGTACAAAATTATCCTAGCGAATAGCACCTTACTATTTTAATGTTCAAGCCCCATTTATGCAAGGCCAGTTCACAAGTCAAACGGCTCAGCTCGGCTCTTTTCCAACTCAGTACAGTTACATCCAGGCTCAATGCTTACCAGCACAGTATGCCAGTTCAGCCGGTATACCAAGTATGATCATGCCTCCAGCTTCTCAAGCTACTATGATTCCGCAAGCATTTCAGACTATGTCTTCTCAAGATCCTTCTTAGAATATGGACACCAGAGCATCCTCTCACGTGGTGGACAATACAGGTATACTCACTTCTTTTAGTAATTTGAGCATTTATCCATCTGTATTTGTTGGCAATGGTAACCCTATTCCTGTCACTCATACCGGACATAGCCTCTTGCATACGTCTCAAAAGCCTCTTCATCTGAATCAAATTCTTATCAGTTCTCACATAATTAAAAATTTAAATTCTGTTTGCAAATTACCCGTGATAACGATGTTTTTGTTGAATTTGATGCTTATGGTTTTTCAATAAAAGGTTACCATACCCAAAAGCTCCTTCTCCGATGTGATAGTACGGGCAACCTTTACCCAGTCACCCAGCAACCTCCATTAGAAACCCCAGTTGTTTTTCTTTCCTTTAGTTCCACTACTTGGCACAGACGCCTCGGTCATCCCGGGGATGATGTTCTTCATCGTTTAGAGTCAAGTAAATTAACTTCATGTACTAAATCAAAGTTGTCCACTTTTTGTCACACGTGTCAAATAGGTAAACATGTTAAGCTTCTATTTTATAGTTCCGAGTCTTCTGTTACGTCTGTATTTGAAATTATCCACTCTGATATATGGAAATCATCGAATCCAAGTGAGAGTGGAAATAAATATTATGCTATATTCTTAGATCATTTTCGCACTTTGTCTGGGTCTACCCTTTGCATAAAAAATCTGATTTGTTTGATCATTTTTTCGCTTTTCGTGCTTATGTTAACAAACAATTTAACGTTGACATCAAGTCGTTACAATGTGACCATGGGGGTGAATATGACAACAACCGTTTCCATGACCTTTTTCGCCAACACGACATACAATTTCAATTTTCATGCACGCGCACATCACAACAAAATGGCAAGTCCGAGCGCATGTTACGTACCATCAATAACCTCATACACAGCTTGCTTTTTCAAGCCCATCTACCTCCCTCATATTGGGTGGAAGCTCTTGATATGGTTGCTCACCTTTTGAACATCCTGCCTTCCACTGCCATCAATAATGAAATTCCATTTACCAAACTATATACCGAACCCCTTCATTTGATCATTTACGTGTTTTTGGATGCCTTTGCTATCCTCACGTTGATGTTACACATGAACTCCAACCCCGCTCAATCCGTTGCATATTCCTTGGTTATCCCGCGAACCATCGTGGTTATAGGTGTCCCGATATTTCTACTAATAAAATCATTATCTCACGACATGTTCGTTTTGATGAGGATATTTTTCCATTCGAGTCTATGCAACCTTCTACACATCCGACTTATGATTTCCTTTTAACGTTACCTCCTCCTCAATTGTGTTCATTGTTCAACACCCATGGAAGACATCTGACACACATTATTTCTTTGGGATTGGGTTCGAGTTATATGGGCTGCCATGGGGTTAAGTGATCATACTAATCACGTAGCTGATATATCAATTGAAGAAATGCTTGGCGCTGCGAAAGAGAGCAAAAATGACAAGTTTGAATTGATCTTAATGTTAATGTGGCGGATATGGAGTGCAAGAAACTCCAAAGCTCATGGGCAAGGAGATCTCGAGAACGATAAAGTGAAAGAATATGCTTATGGGATCTTGCAAGAATATTCACGAGCCAGTCAACCTGTCGAAGTTCTTACAACTCTTCGTCAGCCACCATTGCGAACTTGGTTAGCCCCAGCTAATGGAGTGATAAAAATCAAATGTGATGCTCGTGTACTAGAAAAAAACGGTGTAGGAGGCCTTGGTTTTGTCATGAGAGGCCACAGTGGATTAGTATAGTGGATTAGTATTGGCAGCAGGAAGTTGACGGGTGGCATTTGCGACGTCTGTTGTTGAAGCCGAGGCAAAAGCTATTATTTGGGCCATTCAAGTGGCAAAAGCTCTTTGTAAGGGTTTTTTAGGAAACAGATTGGGATATACTTGTTGATGTAGACTAAAGAACAAAGTAACAAAGATAAGTAATTGGTTCTGTTGATTCAACAAGAATGCCAGAAACAGATCTGCTAATAATCGTTGATTATGAAGAATGCCCGAAAATTAGGGTAAAACACGGCAACACAACGGCCAGTGGTTTAACTTTTATTAAACTGATAACTGTCTTGCTAGGGTTACAGCAGATTCATTAAATAATGACTGCAAACAAAGAAAAACCCTAAAAATCCAACGGGCTGGACCGTAGCCCAATGACAAAGTCCAACTGAAAGTGAAAAAAACATAAAAATGCAAAAAACTGATAGTAAAAAGGCTTTTCGGGCCTTGGAAAATCCGCAACCAGCTAAAAGGTGTTTACAGCGTCGTCGGTCTCCTTTTTACGCACGTTTTGACAGGTCACGGGCTGAAAACGGACTTAGGATGCAAAAGTTATGCCCATTTTACTAAACCCCTCTTCGTCACGCGATCTCGGGCCTCCAAAAACAAGTCAACCCGTTCTTCAATACTTGGGCCTCCATCATTCCCCCCTGGATAAGAAAAATTCGCCCTCGAATTCCTAACTGTATCATCATCTGAAGAATCACCATGGTAAGGCAACAAGTGCTTCACATTAAAAATATCAGAACAACGAATATGACTTGGCAACTTCAAACGATAAGCATTTGAGTTCATCTTATCCACAATTTCCACTGGACCAATCTTCTTAGCAGACAATTTATTATATCACCAACTGGAAAACGATCCTTAGTCAAAACAGCCCACACAAAGTCTCCTACTTCAAATTCAACATGTCTCCTCTTGATCTGCATCCTTCTTGTACTTCGAATTAGCGCGAACCAAGTTGTCACAAACAGATTTATGAACATCATACAACCCCTCAACAAAATCCTGCACTTTCTTCGGAACAGACCTGGAAATCTGAGGAGTCATAAGATCAAGAGGACCACGTGGCTGAGCAGAATAAACCACCTAGAAAGGACTAAACCCAGTGCTCCGATTAACAGCATGATTATGAGCAAACTCAGCTTGATACAACTTCTGATCCCATGCCTTCACATGATCACCCACCAAACACCTTAACAGGTTACCAAGGGACCTGTTAACAACTTCGGTTTGCCCATCAGTTTGAGGATGATAAGCACTACTAAAATTGAGTTGAGTATTCACCATCTTCCACAAACTACGCCAAAAATGACTCAAAAACCTGGTGTCCCGATCAGAAACAATGGAGGAAGGTAAACCATGTAAACGGTACACATCCCTAAAGAAAAGTTGGGCTACATTAACTGCATCTGTTGTCTTCTTGCAAGGAATAAAATGAACCATCTTAGAAAAACGATCAACAACAACAAATATTGAATAATTACCCCTTTGAGTACGAGGTAGCTCCAACACAAAATCCATGCTAATATCAACCCAGGGCTGCAAAGGAACTGGCAAAGGCATATAAAGACCTGCATTAGTAGCCGTACCCTTTGAAACTTGACAAATACGACACCTCTTGACGTAACGATCCACTTCCTTCCTCATAGTAGGCCAAAAATAAGAAGCTTGAACCAACTGTAAAGTGCGATCACGACCAACATGTCCTTCACCATGCAACTCCTTAATAATTTGTAAGCGAAGACTTGAATCAGGAATACAAAGTTGATTCCCTTTGAATAGGAACCCATCATGCATAACAAAATCTGTTTTCTCTCCGGATTGCAAATCCTGCATAACAATTGAAAAGTATGGATCCACAGTCACCATGTCACGAATGACATCCAGTCCAGGAACAGCAACCTGCATGGTTACAAGTAAACTACTTCTCCTGCTTAAGGCATCAGCAGCACGATTGGAAGCACTCGTTTTGTGTTTCACCACAAAAGTAAATTTCTCAAGAAAAGCCAACCAACGCCCATGTTTATGTGAAACCTTATCTTGAGTATGAATATGCCTTAAGGAATCATGATCAGTGAACAAAACAAACTCCTTATGAAACAAATAATGGCGCCAATACTTCACAGCTTGAACCACTGCATAAAACTCCAAGTCATAAGTAGAGTACCTCGACTTCGGCCCTGTCAATTTCTCGCTAAAATAGGCAACATGTCGCCCACCCTGACTAAGAACTGCACCAATTGCAACCTTAGAAGCATCAGTATGAAGCTCAAAAACTTTAGAAAAGTCAGGCAATACCAAGATTGACGCTGTAGTAAGCTTTTCCTTGATAACCTGAAAAGCCATCTCTGCTTCCTCCGTCCATACAAATGACTTACCCTTCATACAGTTTGTCAAAGGGGCCATAATGGAACTGAAATTAGGGATAAACCGCCTATAGAAAGAAGCAAGACCATGGAAACTCCAAACTTCAGTAATGGTAGTTGGAGTTGGCCACTCCTGAACAGCTTCTACCTTAGATTCATCCACCTGTATGCCATCACCAGAAACAACATACCCTAAAAACAAATCTTTAGGGGTGATGAACACACACTTCTTCGTGGCTGCATAAAAATTATCCTTCCGAAGCAAGGTCAAGACCTGCCTCACATGATTGACATGCTCATTACAAGAAGCACTATAAATAAGAATGTCATCAAAATAAACAACCACAAACTTGCTAATAAAAGGCATGAGCAGTTGATTCATCACACACATAAATGTGCTTGGTGCGTTTGATAAACCAAAAGGCATGACCAACCACTCATACAAAGCTTCACGGGTCTTGAAAGCGGTCTTCCACTCGTCACCAGGTCTAAGACGAATCTGGTAATACCCACTCTTCAAATCCAGCTTCGTGAAAATGGTAGCACCACTAATCTGGTCAAGCAAATCATCAAGGCGAGGAATAGGAAACCTGTACCTCACAGTAATCTTATTGATGGCTCGACTATCAACACACATACGCCATGTACCATCCTTCTTTGGAGTCAATAGGGCAGGAACAGCACACGGGCTCATACTCTCACGAACATGACCCTTGGAAACCAGCTCCTCAACCTGCCTGCGCAACTCCTCATGTTCTCCCGGGCTCATCCTATAATGTGGCCTGTTAGGCAACTGTGACCCAGGCTCTAGATCAATATGATGTTGTATGTCACGCAATGGTGGCAAACCATCAGGTAATTCATCTGGGAAAACATCAGAGAATTCATCAAGTAAAGGGATCATGGCTTCAGGAACTTCACCGTCTTCAGAAACCTCCTTCCCTATTAAAACAAAAAAATCACCTCCCACCTCTAGCTCGTCTTCGAACTGTGAAAGAGTTAGTAAAGTACCAGTAGGTTTATTAACTACTTCCTTAGGTTTATTTGGCATCAAAGTAATCTTCACACCCCCAAACAGGAAACTATAAGTATTAGTTCTCCCATGGTGAGTTACATCACGGTCATACTCCCAAGGTCTACCCAATAATAAGTGACAAGCATCCATAGGTATCACATCACACCAAAGATTATCCTTATAAGTTGTTCCTATAGAAAACGGACTTGGACACGCTTGGAAACTGTTATCTCCCCACCCTTTTTAAGCCACTGTAACTTATAAGGTTTGGGACGATCTTCAGTTTTCAACCCTAATTTCTGGACTGCTCCTTCAGCTATCAAATTATCACAACTACCTGGATCGCATACAAAAGTGCAAACCTTACCCATAATGGTACAAGTCGACTGAAAGATGTTGTGTTTGAGCCAATCATCACCATTAGCTTTAGGTGTTAAGCAGGAACGCCTTACCACCAAATTCACCCCCACATCTCCAGACACATACTCCTCCTCATACTCAGGTTCTGCATCATAAACTGCGTCTCCCACGTAGTCATCATAAGCCACATCATCATCTTCCTCAGGTTCAATAAATAACTGCCTCTTCCCAGCCTTCTTACACTCTAATTGTCGGTGACCAGGTTCACCACAGTTAAAGAACTTGAACCCACCACTGCCGGCCGCTTTAGGAACTAGTCCAGTATTCTCACCAACTGCTTTAGCCTGAGTTGGGGCAAAATGCGGTGCCACATTACCCGAACCAGAAGCACCTGTTATTGCAGAAGAAGAAGAACTCCCCACTCGTCGGTTCTGCTTCTCAAAAGTCAGTGCTCGTTGATACGCTTTAGAAAGTGTCATCGGATCAAACATGTTAACAGAATCCATGATCTGGACTCTTAAACCACCAATGTATCGAGAGACAAGCTGATCTTCTGTCTCTTGGACGTCATTCCTTGCAATTAGTTGGTAAAATTCGGTCGTGTAATCTTCAACAGACTTGGCCCCCTGTTTAAGATTCTGTAACCGCTGGTACATCATTCGCTGGTAGTTATGGGGAATAAAATTATCCCTCATGACTTTCTTCATCTTCTGCCAACTCGTGATCTTTGACTTCCCAACTCTGTTCCTCGTCAGTTTCAATTGTTGCCACCACGCGGATGCCCGACCACGTAACTTGGTAGCGATCAACAAAACCCTTTTGTTTTCTGGAACTGATGTAGACTAAAGAATAAAGTAACAAAGATAAGTAATTGGTTATGTTGATTCAACAAGAATGCCAGAAACAATTCTGCTAATAATCGTTGATTCTGAAAAATGCCCGAAAATTAGGGTAAAACACGGCAACACAACGGCCAGTGGTTTAACTTTTATTAAACTGATAACTGTCTTGCTAGGGTTACAGCAGATTCATTAAATAATGACTGCAAACAATAAAAAACCCTAAAAATCCAACGGCCTGGACCGTAGCCCAATGACAAAGTCCAACTGAAAGTGAAAAAAACATAAAAATGCAAAAAACTGATCGGGCCTTGGAAAATCCGCAACCAGCTAAAAGCTGGTTACAGCGTCGTCGGTCTCCTTTTTACGCACGTTTTGATAGGTCACGGGCTGAAAACGGACTTAGGATGCAAAAGTTATGCCCATTTTACTAAACCCCTCTTCGTCACGCGATCTCGGGCCTCCAGAAACAAGTCAACCCGTTCTTTAATACTTGGGCCTCCATCACTTGTTCAAGCTTTCGAACACAATAAAGTGTTGTATCACATTAGAGCCTTATTTCTCCACATTCGGCGTCTATGCCTATGCCTGCTTTTCAAGTTATGCTGTTGGTCTTTCATGCGACGTGAAGGGAACAAAATTGCTCATGAGTTGGCAAGGCTTGCTTTAACTACAAATGTAGACGATTTGTATGATCAATGTGTTCCACTTAGAATTGCACAACATGATGTAAACCTTTTAACTGAGTAATGAAAGTTCTATCCTTTTCATAAAAAAAAGAAAAAAAAAGCATCCAAAAAACATATAATGAAGTTGCAGTTATTGATTTTGTATGAAGCTAATCTAATCAATACGAAGCTAACTAATACGTGGAGAGAAAAATATATTGTATGTATGGAAAAACTAACTATAAGCGCTAAATATTACAATCATCTAGCTTATAGTAAAAAACATGGATGTATCCGGAAGCCATGATTCGACTACGCTGCATGAAAAACTACTTGGCAGCCAGAACAAGCTTCTAAAACTGACGTATAATCTGTAACATCCCCATATGTAGTTTCTAATGCTACACTTTTAGAATGAGCAGGAAGGGAAGAAAGATCACTGGAGCAATGAACAAACGCCCTGACCGAGTGACCTTGACGGCTTGACGGAGTAATGCATGGCAAAGTCTTCCACCCGAGAAACTCGAGGCACCGGTTACCAGCACTTTCATAGTTCTAGTGAAGAAATCTAACAATGCAATAGTACTTTCTTTAAGATAAAGGTTATTACTTTTGGAAAGAATGCATATATAGCTTTTAATACATTGATGACATTCAACAACACAATATGATCATCTGTACTTTAATGAGCAAGGTGGTTCATGAGAATTAAACAAGGGGGTGGTTGAATCTAATGTAATATGTTGATTCCTCTGAAACAAAAACTTTAAATGAGTAGTTTATGTAAAATTTATGATTTTCTAGTGTTCGTCCATTTGGCTGATAAGATTTAAGGGGGAAGGACCGGGTCCCCTTGACGAAACAACTTACCTAGACAAGAAGTACAAGAATTGGTATCATCCAGGGTAAGAACTTAGGCCTAGCTCGACCCATTCCATGGTGAATCTGTTAACACTTATCAGCTTGGTCACTTTGGGGCATGGGTGGATTCATCGTAATTAAAAAATACAAGCTAGCTTCGCTACTAAGGGGGTGTTTGTGTTAATGTTGCTAATCTGATATGAATCCTAGGGGATTTTTGTAGGTACAGTTTATGAACCCTGCGTATCAAACTATATGCATTTAACTACAAAGATTGTTCATTAAAGTGCAATAGTAAATGAGTCTTATTGTCAAGGTCAAGTTTTGTGATAGATTAAATATGTGCGTCCGAACTCAACTAAGTGATCACTACCACAACTCTAAGGAGATGTTTTCATGCCAAAATCTCCTTAGAGTAGATCTTCATTAGAAAAGTGGGTGATGGAGCTCGCTTTAGCTTCTCTCTTTTATGAATGGATTGGTGCAACGAATCTCAAACTATGTTCTATAATTTTTCTATTTTGGAATAAACTAACGAACTGTGACAATTTGAGACATATGTAGCTCTAACAATGGGCCTCAATCATTTAATTTCAGTAAAAGACACCCCATCAGGATTGTCCCAGCTCATCGGATCTAGTCGATTCATTGGACTACTAGATCTGCTTCTTTGTAGAAGTTCTTATTGCTGCTCAATAATTTGGGGATGTTGATGTTCTTAGAGATCAGTGCGCAAATATGCGGAAGAAGGCAAAACAAGAATCTGAACAACAAGCGAAAAAGCTAAGCATAAGGTCTAGAAGAGATTATTCAATTCATTGGTTAAAAAACATAAGCGAAATGGAATACTTGCAACAAGAATACGAATGAAAGTATTTCCTTCCTGATATTATATGTCTAACCCGAATAGCAGTACTCAAATCGAAGTATGTGTGCAAAAAAAGACATTTCAAATAAGTCCAAAAAGGGCAAGGCAAAACAAGGCTAAAAAAGTATGATCTTCATTTTTGGCACAAGTCCATTCTAGTCTTTCTTGAAGTCTTTCCAAAAGAGAACAACAATATGGAAATATGTAGGTTAGCCTACTTTTGACCATAACATATACGAGATACAATTAGAGTAGATTTTACAAATCATGAACGCGTTTTTGTAATTCCCTATAAAAATCTAAAGTTTTGTTAGTTAAAGAACAAGTTTTGTTAGTGACGCAATGGTTTTGATGATACACACATATGTTGACCTTGTGATGTGACCAGACATGTTTTTACGTACATATTTTAGACATGAATGTCGTTTTCTTGATTAAAAAAAAAACACCACCCTTATATTAATTAGTATGGCTGTTAAAATGCCCCATGTAGCTAGTTATGTAATACTGAAGTTGTATGCATTAACTAGTAACCACAAATTCAAAGAAAGGTTACAACAATATTTTTTTCTTTAAACCAATCCACCCTATTTTGGTAAAAAAAAATTCTAATGGTATACCTCAATTTTTGCAGTTTCTGAAAATAGTTAAGAAAAAATATCATGGGTACTACTATTTTTGGAGATGTTTATGCATTGGCTTTCAGCACCGGTGTTTCTCTCCTCGTGCTGAGATTCTATGAAGAAACTTCAAAAAGAGGGATTTTTGTTCAGGTGGATCCTCCTACTTATATACTGAACGTCCTTTTTTAAAAGTTGTGTTTTGGGTTTAGTTAGTGTGTTCTAAGAGGTTGACTTTATGTTTGAGTTGGGTTTAAGGTTTAATTGGTCGACCCCGCTGACCCTTTAGCTCGCGACCACCAACTCATATAGATAAACTGGTTATATAGGGTGTCTCCAGGCTATGTTTAAACGGGTTAGAGTTGACACTGTAGACCAAATTAGTGAACAAATGGTATTCTGGTTGAGGGTCTATGACCTGTCTGCCAATCCAAACCCAACTTGAATTGCCACACGAGGGCGACCCACCAACCCTTTTGTGTTTAATTAGGAAGAGTGAAATTGCTAATTTATACGTTTAGTAGTTGAAAGCCGAATGGGTTGACCTATTACAGGTCTTGCTTGTGTTTGAAATTCGAGTTAGTGCTTTGACCCATCAGTTAAATAGGTTGTGTTCGGGACTTGGGGTCAGGTTATGTCAACCTGAAGCTAACCCGGTTACAGGGTTTTGGTAGTGCTCGAGTGATGGTTTATATAGTTCATAACAATTATTTAAAACCCTAATATGGATCAAAGAACGCATAGCGGAAGCGATTAAGAAGATCATTAATTTAACACAATTATATTAATCAAGATTAGGGTTACATACCTTTATCCTAGCAAGATCCACAAGACGACGGAACGAACGACAACTAGGGTTTATCACGAACACCACCAAGAATATAATCTAAAGGAAGATTATATCACACTCTTGTACACACGTAATACGGCGAGTCAGCCGGTTCAACCGCCGGGTCAAACCGGTTTTATGTCAAAAGAAAAATTACCACATGTTATGTTTTTACGGAAAACAATGTTACTCACTACAACTGTTTTTAGCATACAAATAAACTAATATAATCCTTTTTACATCCAACCGATTCTATCAAAAAAATCATTCATTTCAAAATGCTCTGTTTGTTTAGTACTGTACAACACTTGCTTTATTATAATAGCATCTTTGACTCATTTAGTCATGTATCATCAATCATCATCCTCAAGAACCCACCAAAATGGTATACAGTATCTTTTTAACTCAACAATCAAAAACTATAAAACAAAGATACTTGATCATCATCCCCACAAATGGATCCATCTTGATCCATCACTCATTCCCACACAAATGGATCTACTTTGTTTATACACCCCTAAAGAAACGGATCATCATCCATTAATCCCTAAAGAAATGGATCATCATCTGCGAACACCTATGGTTGGTTCAACACATAGATCTAGTCAAATTTCATGATCTGATATTGGATAATCTCTTTTTACCTTTGAAATGGGTTGAACTGGCCGGTTTCCGATCACCGGTTCGATCCGGATTGACTAAAACCCGGCGGTTCAATCCGGTCCGAGTTTTCATGAAAACCCGGCTCATAACGGCCCGGTCATTACTCCGGTTCCCGGTTCAACCGGTTAAACCGGCCGGGTCGACCGGTTTTTAAAACATTGGTCTAAACTATATGTTTTTTGTCCAATGACAATACTTTTAAGACGAAGAGAGTAATTAGTGTACATTTCGTTGATGCCAAATGTCAAAGATTAAACTATTGACTTTGCTTTCGTCATCTGTATTATAATAAACAATCCATCGGATTTTATTTGTTTGGTTAAGTAAGGTGTTGTTTATTTTCTTAAAACAAGTCTTAGGAGCCTCTTAATAGACTAAAGGTGTGTTTGTTGAAATGGGCAGGAGTGGTGTGTAGTTTTTGTGAGCGGGAGCAGTGAGCACTAGTTGTCATGGCTCACCGCTTATTTGTCACAATCGCTCACCGTTCCTTTGCCAAACAATTAAAAAAAACACAACGCTCATCGCTCCTTATGTCAAACAAACATTAAAATCAAAATGCTCTTTTTCACCGTTCACCGCTCCAAAACGCTTCACCGCCGCTCTTTGCCAAACACACCCTAAAGCTCTTAATAAGTTAGAGCTTTTATATGTTAAATGTACTTGTTTTTTATTTTATTTATTTTTCTGTTGAGGAAAAAAAAGGGTAAAAACATCTGAATGGACAAGAGATAGATTAAAATTCTTAATGCATTGAACATGAGGCGATTTAGAGCGGTTTTTAACTAAAACAAAACCTCGAATCAAAACGTTAGTTTTTAAGAATCGCAGCCCGAACTCAACTAAATGATCACTACCACAACTCTAAGGAGATGTTTTCACGCCAACATCTCGTTAGAATGGATATTCGTTAGAAAAGTGGGTGACGGAGCTCGCTTTAGTTTCTCTTTAATGATTGGATTGGTGCAACGAATCACAAAACTATGTTCTATACTTTTCCATTTTGGAATAACTAACTCTGACAATTTGAGACACATCTAACAATCAATCATTTAGTTTAAGTAAAAGAAATCAAATCATAAATGGCCCTCGATTCATTGGGATGCTAGATCTACTTCTTGAATTCGTGATTGTATTAGCGGATAACTAAGGTCCGAGCCCGGTTTGTGGGCTTAGGCTTAACTAGGCTTTATCTCTTGTAATCTTTTATATAATAAAAGAATTAGATTTTTAAGAATTTTAATGGAAAGTGGAGGTTGTAGAAAAACTAATTGGACCAATCAAATGACTTGATTTTGACACATAAACAAAATAAAGCGATGTGATTGGTGGAGAAAAGTTAAAATTGAATTCAAATTGGTCAAAATTAAAAATTTTGATGGAAGATTTTAATGTAAAGACACAAAGATATATGTGTCAAATTTGTGAAAATAAAAACTTAAAAAAGGAGGAGTGGATTAATAAAACTTTAGTGGTTGGATTTTAAATATAATTAGATTAACATAAATACAAACTTATAATTTTCCATGTTTTTTTATTAACTTATTAAATAAACAAAATACCCCCTTAAACTTTATACCCCTAAATTTATATTTTAAAAATACAACATATATGTTATATTAAAAAAATCAATAAATCACATGATTATAAAAATTCAAATAAAAACATAAGTTATTGTTTATATGTATTTTGATACTTAACAAAGTCAAACAATGCAATCTACGTAAATTATTATTTACATAAATATAAATACAATAATGAATGCAGGACCTCGGACATCGGTGTAAGATGAAAATGAAAAGACGGGATTCTACATATTACAACAATATATATTTTTCCAAGGTCGTTATGTGTTACAAAACACATAATGTCTAGAAAAAGATAGCTAACATTTTAGTTAAACAAAGTTAAATCCTTTGTGCAACAAATATTATTCAAAATATTAATTAATATGATCACATAATGAAAAATCAAGTAAAACTTGTGGGTCTATAAGGATCGTATCTATTTGAGTATTAAAATTTTAATATTATTTTATAAAATAATATTAATATTACAAAATCATGATTTTATAAATAGTGTACGTGTAAGGTTTATGTAAATGGTTTGTTGATTAATAGATAAAATATAACTATTTAGAATAAAAATTTCGAAAGTAAAAAGAGTATGAAATTCGAAAAATAAAAGTTAGTGTGAGGTTATATTAATTGACAGAGTGCACAGTAAAACAACGGCATAATCAAACATATAAACTTGATTTTTTT
Source organism: Glebionis coronaria (assembly GCA_025667525.1). NCBI lineage: Eukaryota > Viridiplantae > Streptophyta > Magnoliopsida > Asterales > Asteraceae > Glebionis > Glebionis coronaria. The sequence continues at coordinate 507,374,243 of CM046877.1, forward strand.
AAAAAAAACATATATAATATATATAAAATTGAAATGCCGAAATTATTACTTAATTTATCTTTTATTTTTAAGTCTCGTGCGTGCACGGGTATTAAAACTAGTATCTGTATATTGTGATGAAAAATACAAAACATATCATGGAGAATTAAGTTATTCTATCATGGTAATCAGAGCCTAAACACCTACCATAAAAAACCTTTCATCCATCGACATAAAGTCTGCCCAAAAAAAAAGAAAAAAAAAGTCGGTTTCTTTATTGCTTCTTGCTTTGATCACTTGTGGCCAACATTAATCCTTGAGTGTACTTTAATTATTTAATTACTTTGCTCTGCTGCTGCGTCGCAATCATCACTTGCTGCCAACATTAGTCCTTCGGTGTATTTAATTATTTAATTGCTTTGTTCTGTTGCGTTGCTATCATCACTTGCTACCAAAATTAGTCATTCGGTGTACTTTAGTTATTTAATTGATTTGTTTTAGCTGTTGCGCCGCTATCTTCGATTACATTCGCTTTATATGTTTATTTAATATTTCGTGAGTACAAAATTATCCTAGCGAATAGCACCGTACTATTTTAATGTTCAATCCCCATTTATGCAAGGCCAGTTCACAAGTCAAACGAATCAGCTCGGCTCTTTTCCAGCTCAGTACAGTTACATTCAGGCTCAATGCTTACCAGCACAGTATGCCAGTTCAGCCGGTATACCAAGTATAATCACGCCTCCAGCTTCTCAAGCTACTATGATTCCGCAAGCATTTCAGACTATGTCTTCTCAAGATCCTTCTTGGAATATGGACACCAAAGCATCCTCTCACGTGGTGGACAATACATGTATACTCAATTCTTTTAGTAATTCGAGCATTTATCCATCTGTATTTGTTGGCAATGGTAACCCTATTCCTGTCACTCATACCGGACATAGCCTCTTGCATACGTCTCAAAAGCCTCTTCATCTGAATCAAATTCTTATCAGTTCTCACATAATTAAAAATTTAAATTCTGTTTGCAAATTACCCGTAATAACGATGTTTCTGTTGAATTTGATGCTTATGGTTTATCTATAAAAGGTTACCATACCCAAAAGCTCCTTCTCCGATGTGATAGTACGGGCGACCTTTACCCGGTCACCCAGCAACCTCCATTAGAAACCCCAGTTGTTTTGCTTTCCTTTAGTTCCACTACTTGGCACAGACGCCTCGGTCATCCCGGGGATGATGTGCTTCATCGTTTATAGTCAAGTAAATTAACTTCATGTACTAAATCAAAGTTGTCCACTTTGTGTCACACGTGTCAATTAGGTAAACATGTTAAGCTTGTATTTTATAGTTCCGAGTCTTCTGTTACGTCTGTATTTGAAATTATCCACTCTGATATATGGAAATCATCGAATCCAAGTGAGAGTGGAAATAAATATTATGCTATATTCTTAGATCATTTTCGCACTTTGTCTGGGTCTACCCTTTGCATAAAAAATCTGATTTGTTTGATCATTTTTTCGGTTTTCGTGCTTATGTTAACAAACAATTTAACGTTGACATCAAGGCGTTACAATGTGACCATGGGGGTGAATATGACAACAACCGTTTCCATGAACTTTTTCGCCAACACGACATACAATTTCAATTTTCATGCACGCGCACATCACAACAAAATGGCAAGTCCGAGCGCATGTTACGTACCATCAATAACCTCATTCACAGCTTGCTTTTTCAAGCCCATCTACCTCCCTCATATTGGGTGGAAGCACTTGATATGGTTGCTCACCTTTTGAACATCCTGCCTTCCACTGCCATCAATAATGAAATTCCATTTACCAAACTATATACCGAACCCCTTCATTTGATCATTTACGTGTTTTTGGATGCCTTTGCTATCCTCACGTTGATGTTACACATAAACTCCAACCCCGCTCAATCCGTTGCATATTCCTTGGTTATCCCGCGAACCATCATGGTTATAAGTGTCTCGATATTTCTACTAATAAAATCATTATCTCACGACATGTTCGTTTTGATGAGGATGTTTTTCCATTCGAGTCTATGCAACCTTCTACACATCCGACTTATGATTTCCTTTTAACGTTACCTCCTCCTCAATTGTGTTCATTGTTCAACACCCATGGAAGACATCTGACACACATTATTTCTTTGGGATTGGGTTCGGGTTATATGGGCTGCCATGGGGTTAAGTGATCTTACTAATCACGTAGCTGATATATCAATTGAAGAAATGCTTGGCGCTACGAAAGAGAGCAAAAATGACAAGTTTGAATTGATCTTAATGTTAATGTGGCGGATATGGAGTGCAAGAAACTCCAAAGCTCATGGGCAAGGAGATCTCAAGAAGGATAAAGTGAAAGAATATGCTTATGGGATCTTGCAAGAATATTCCCGAGCCAGTCAACCTGTCGAAGTTCTTACAACTCTTCGTCAACCACCATTACGAACTTGGTTAGCCCCAACTAATGGAGTGATAAAAATCAAATGTGATGCTCGTGTACTAGAAAACAATGGTGTAGGAGGCCTTAGTTTTGTCATGAGAGGCCATAGTGGATTAGTATAGTGGATTAGTATTGGCAGCAGGAAGTTGACGGGTGGCATTTGCGACGTCTGTTGTTGAAGCCGATGCAAAAGCTATTATTTGGGCCATTCAAGTGGCAAAAGCTCTTTGTAAGGGTTGTTTTGGAAACGGATTGGGATATACTTGTTCAAGCTTTCGAACACAACAAAGTGTTGTATCACATTAGAGCCTTATTTCTCCACATTCAGCGTCTATGCCTATGCCTGCTTTTCAAGTTATGTTGTTGGTCTTTCATGCGACGTGAAGGGAACAAAGTTGCTCATGAGTTGGCAAGGCTTGCTTTAACTACAAATGTAGACGATTTGTATGATCAATGTGTGCCACTTAGACTTGTACAACATGATGTAAACCTTTTAACTGAGTAATGAAAGTTCTATCCTTTTCATAATAAAAAGAAAAAAAAAGCATCCAAAAAACATATAATGAAGTTGCAGTTATTGATTTTGTATGAAGCTAATCTAATCAATACTAAGCTAACTAATACGTGGAGAGAAAAATATATGGTATGTATGGAAAAACTAACTATAAGCGCTAAATATTACAATCATCTAGCTTATAGTAAAAAACATGGATGTATCCGGAAGCCATGATTCGACTACGCTGCATGAAAAACTACTTGGCAGCCAGAACAAGCTTCTAAAACTGACGTATAATCTGTAACATCCCCATTTGCAGTTTCTAAAGCTACACTTTTAGAATGAGCAGGAAGGGAAGAAAGATCACTGGAGCAACGAACAAACGCCCTGACTGAGTGACCTTGACGGCTTGACGGAGTAATGCATGGCAAATTCTTCCTCCCAAGAAACCCGAGGCACCGGTTACCAGCACTTTCATAGTTCTAGTACAGAAATCTAACAATGCAATAGTACTTTCTTTTAGAGAAAGGTTATTACTTTTGGAAAGAATGCATATATAGCTTTTAATACATTGATGACATTCAAAAACATAATATGATCATCTGTACTTTAATGAGCGAGGTGGTTCATGAGAATTAAACAAGGGGGTGGTTGAATCTAATGTAATATGTTGATTCCTGTGAAACAAAAACTTTACATGAGTAGTTTATGTAAAATTTATGATTTTCTAGTGTTCGTCCATTTGGCTGATAAGATTTAAGGGGGAAGGACCGGGTCCCCTTGACGAAACAACTTACCTAGACAAGAAATACAAGAATTGGTATCATCTAGGGTAAGAACTTAGGCCTAGCTCGACCCATTCCATGGTGAATCTGTTAACACTTATCAGCTTGGTCACTTTGGGGCATGGGTGGATTCATTGTAATTAAAAAAATACAAGCTAGCTTCGCTACTGAGGGGGTGTTTGTGTTAATGTTGCTAATGTGATATGAATCCTAGGGGATTTTTGTAGGTACAGTTTATGAACCCTGCATATCAAACTATATGCATTTAACTACAAAGATTGTTCATTAAAGTGCAATAGTAAATGAGTCTTATTGTCAAGGTCAAGTTTTGTGATAGATTAAATATGTGCGTCCGAACTCAAGTAAGTGATCACTACCACAACTCTAAGGAGATGTTTTCATGCCAACATCTCTTTAGAGTGGATCTTCATTAGAAAAGTGGGTGACGGAGCTCGCTTTAGCTTCTCTCTTTTATGAATGGATTGGTGCAACGAATCTCAAACTATGTTCTATAAATTTTCTATTTTGGAATAAACTAGCGAACTGTGACAATTTGAGACATATGTAGCTCTAACAATGGGCCTCAATCATTTAATTTCAGTAAAAGACATCCCATCAGGATTGACCCAGCTCATCGGATCTAGTCGATTCATTGGACTACTAGATCTGCTTCTTTGTAGAAGTTCTTATTGCTGCTCAATAATTTGGGGATGTTGATGTTCTTAGAGATCAGTGCGCAAATATGCGGAAGAAGGCAAAACAAGAATCTGAACAACAAGCGAAAAAGCTAAGCATAATGTCTAGAAGAGATTATTCAATTCATTGGTTAAAAAACATAAGCGAAATGGAATACTTGCAACAAGAATACGAATGAAAGTATTTCCTTCCTGAGATTATATGTCTAACCCGAATAGCAGTACTCAAATTGAAGTATGTGTGCAATAAAAGACATTTCAAATAAGTCCAAAAAGGGCAAGGCAAAACAAGGCTAAAAAAGTATGATCTTCATTTTTGGCACAAGTCCATTCTAGACTTTCTTGAAGTCTTAACTTGACTTCCAAAAGAGAACAACAATATGGAAATATGTAGGTTAGCCTATTTTTGACCATAACATATACGAGATACAATTAGAGTAGATTTTACAAATCGTGAACGCGTTTTTGTAATTCCCTACAAAAATCTAAAGTTTTGTTAGTTAAAGAACAAGTTTTGTTAATGACGCAATGGTTTTGATGATACACACATATGTTGACCTTGTGATGTGACCAGACATGTTTTTACGTACATATTTTAGACATGAATGTCGTTTTCTTGATTAAAAAAAAAACACCACCCTTATATTAATTAGTATGGCTGTTAAAATGCTCCATGTTGCTAGTTATGTAATACTGAAGTTGTATGCATTAACTAGTAACCACAAATTCAAAGAAAGGTTACAACAATATTTTTTTCTATAAACCAACCCACCCCATTTTGGTAAAAAAATATTCTAATGGTATACCTCAATTTTTGTAGTTTCTGAAAATAGTTAAGAAAAAACATCATGGGTACTACTATTTTTGGAGATGTTTATGCATTGGCTTTCAGCATCGGTGTTTCTCTCCTCGTGCTGAGATTCTATGAAGAAACTGCAAAAAGAGGGATTTTTGTTCAGGTGGATCCTCCTACTTATATACTGCACGTCCTTTTTTAAAAGTTGTGTTTTGGGTTTAGTTTCATTCGGTTCTTGACTATTTGTAGTGTGTTCTAAGAGGTTGACTTTATGTTTGAGTTGGGTTTAAGGTTTAATGGGTCGACCCCGCTGACCTTTTAGCTCGCGACCACCAACTCATATAGATAAACTGGTTATATAGGGTGTCTCCAGGCTATGTTTAAACGGGTTAGAGTTGACACTGTAGACCAAATTACTGAACAAATGGTATTCTGGTTGAGGGTCTATGACCTGTCTACCAATCCAAACCCAACTTGAATTGCCACACGAGGGCGACCCACCAACCCTTTTGTGTTTAATTAGGAAGAGTGAAATTGCTAATTTATACGTTTAGTAGTTGAAAGCCGAATGGGTTGACCCATTACAGGTCTTGCTTGTGTTTGAAATTCGAGTTAGTGTTTTGACCCATCAATTGAATAGGTTGTGTTCGGGACTTGGGGCCAGGTTATGTCAACCTGACGCTAACCCGGTTATAGGGTTTTGGTAGTGCTCGAGTGATGGTTTATATAGTTCATAACAATTATTTAAAACCCTAATATGGATCAAAGAACGCATAGCAGAAGCGATTAAAAAGATCATTTATTTAACACAATTATATTAATCAAGATTAGGGTTACATACCTTTATCCTAGCAAGATCCACAAGACGACGGAACGAACGGCAACTAGGGTTTATCACGAACACCACCAAGAATATAATCTAAATGAAGATTATATCACGATCTTGTACACACGTAATACGGCGAGTTAACCGTGAGTCTAGCACGAACAAACCGAGCTTCAACGCTTATGGAGTATCTACCCAATAACCCTAGAGAAGGACTAGGACTAGATAAAATAGACTTAATCGAAAACCAAACGAAACCCTAAGGTGGGGTGTGTATGGCCGGCGACTAAAGCAAAGAAAAGAGAGAAAGGATAAAAAATTATGAGGCTTGGGGTTTGTTTATATAGCTTTGAGAATCCTTAGGCTCCAAGTCATAAACAAATAAGGAAACCGAAGTTCCCCTTTGCCCCCTCTATAAGCCGGCGGTTAACACCCCCACAAGGGGTGTTATGTGTAATTTTTCCTTCTTCTTTTAGCTTCTATTTAAATTCTATAACGGTCGTTATAACTTAACAATTATTTATTAATGATCGTTAGTTAAGCTTTGGTTTGATTTAATAAATATATAAAATATATCTAATAAATAAATTAACCCTTTACGTTATGTGTGCAATCCCGTGATCCCGAGTTCGATCCTATCTCACGACTATTAATTTTAAGTCCATAAACTTTCAGCTCCCACTTGGACAAAATTGTAATATCGTGATCACATTGACTAGCGTCTAGTTACACTAGAAATGTCACTAGTACAAAACGGGTAAGGCCTCCTGGACAAGAACCTTTTAATGATTACATCATTGTTATTATCCTTTCATTTCAAATACATTGTAAATAAGGATATGGATCTTAGTCATTCCTTCATTAACTATTCTGTTTCTCGTTTACGGATATAGCAAGATTACCAAAACAAATTTGGGTGTGGCCACACAAACATCTTACTACTCCCCCAAGGGGCCCAGTTGTATTTATACTTCAAATATAATTTGAAGGAAACGAATCCCATTTCGACTACAAGCAAAACACATGAACTTTGCAACACTTCTGAAAATAACCCTTATAACTACCAGTTACGTTTAGCGTTAGGTTACCTTACAGAAATGCACTACATTCAATGCAGTTTTCTGGTATCTCAGGTCTAAGGATAACTATTTATGATTTACTTAATGACAAAGATCCATAAAGTAAAATCATATAGCTAGGATAAGTCCAATATTTGATCCATCAAATATCATCCAAAATTGACCAATACACTTTCAAGTATACTCTGTGACTATTTTGAATTGTCTTAGTTTAATAATACTCCCATATTATTAATCGACAACGGACATTTAGAAACATCATAATGCTCACGGATTAAAAACATGTAAAATAGGATACAAAATCAAATAACAGAAAAATAAACGAAATCCAATCTTTATTTCATCAATTCAATAATGTCTTACATCCTTTACCCAAATACTAATCAACAGATTTATTGCATGAATTCGCTAGCTAGTTGCAACCCAATTGCCTTGGCATGCTTAACTACCTTTGGCCTAGATAAAGCCTTAGTAAAAGGATCAGTTACGTTATCATCTGTGTGAACTTTTATTAATTTTATTTCTCGAGCTTCCACTTGTTCTCGAACGTAGTGATATCTACGTTTAAAGTGTTTGGCGCCTTTCATGACTCTAGGGTCATTGGCAAATATTATTGCGGTATGATTATCCCAATACATATCTATTAGGTTTCTATTGTAAGCATCATCCTAAGATCTCCAATAAAACTTCCTAATCCAAACCACATTTAGTTATCTGTATGGATACCCTCTGAATACCAAAACATTTCTTTTCGTATTCCTCAAATACTGCAGAAAATGTTTAACAGCAACCCAATGGAGCTACCCTGGATTCTGTTGGTATCTACTGACCAAATTCTGAGCAAACGCCACATCAAGCCTTTTTCATCTTACGACATACACAATAGATCCTACTGCCGAAGCATAAGGCACCTTCCGCATGTAAGCCACCTCTTCAGGTGATGATGCATCTTTCTCATGACTTAACTCATGCTTAACCTCCATCGGTAAAAAAACCTTTCTTAGAGTTATGCATGTTATACTTTTTTCAATATCTTATCAATATAAGCATCTTGGCTAAGACCAATTAACCGTCTACTCCTATCTCGATAGATTTTAATTCCCAAAATATATGCAGCATCTCCCAAATCCTTCATAGAAAAACATTTACCAAGATAATCCTTAACTTCCTTAAGTCTTGGAATGTTACTTCCCATGATTAATATGTCATCGACATACAGAATTAGGAACACTACATTACTCCCACTAGCTTTGCGGTATACACATGGCTCATCACGATTTTGAATAAATCCGAACTTTTTGATTTTTTCATCAAATCGCTTATTCCATTGACGTGATGCTTGCTTCAAACCATAAATATATCTTTGAAGTTTGCACACGCGCTTTGGATATTTAGGATCAACGTACCCTTCCGGTTGTTGCATATAGATGTCTTCATCTAATTGACCGTTCAAGAAGGCAGTTTTAACATCCATTTGCCATATCTCATAGTCATAGTATGCTGCTATAGCTATGAGAATCCTAATAGCTCGTAAGTCTGCTACAGGAGAAAATGTCTCCTCGTAGTCTATGCCAAAAGTTTGAGTAAAACCTTTAGCCACTAAACGTGCTTTATAGGATTTTACATCACCATCCATGTCGGTTTTCTTCTTATAGATCCACCTATTTTTCAGTACTTTAGCATTCTTATGCGCGTCTACAAGAATCCAAACATCATTGATTTCCATGGATTTCATTTCCTCATTTATCGCAACTATCCATTTTGACTTTTCTGGATCAGACATTGCGGATCGATAGTTAGCAGGTTCACCAAGATCCCCTACTTCCTCCTCATCATCCTCTATGTAAAGACATAGTTTGTCCGGCGCACGTATAGTCCTTTGAGACCTACGTGGAGGAATTAATTCCGGTGGAACACTCGGACTTTCTGGTTCTACAAGAATTTCTTCGCTAGTATTTTCAGAAGGCAATGTATCTTCTTGAATTTCTTCAAGATCATAATTTCTCCCACTGAATTCTTGATTTACAAGATTATTTTCAAGGAAGTCTCCATACCGAGCCACAACTATTTTGTTCTCAGCCGGATAATAAAAGTAGTAACCCATAGTTTCCTTAGGTTAACCTACAAAGATACATTTTACTGAACGTTGTTGGAGTTTATCTCAAGAGTCACGTTTCACATACGCCTCACAACCCCAGACTTTCAAATAAGACAAATATGGCTTCTTGCCATGCCATAGTTCATATGGTGTCTTATCAACCTTCTTCGTGGGAACCATATTCAGAATACGAACAGCAGATTCAAGAGCATAATCCCAAAAAGATAATGGTAAAGTTGTAAGATTAAACATAGATTGCACCATATCTAATAATGTACGATTTCTCCTTTCAGATACACCATTTTGTTGTGGAGTATATGGAGAAGTAAGTTCTGAACAATTCCATTCTTACTCAAATAATCTTTAAACTCTTGACTTAAATATTCACCACCACGATCAGAACGAAGAGCTTTAATCTTCTTTCCTAGTTGTAACTCTACTTCTGCTTTAAACGTCTTGAATGTTTCAAATACCTCATGTTTATGTTTAAGTAAATAAACATAACCATAATGGCTATAATCATCCGTAAACGTCAAGAAGTAGCTTGCACCTTTCCTTGACACATGTCTAAGTGGTCCACACACATCAGTATGTATCAAACCAAGTAGTTCAGTAGCTCTTTCAATATTGCTATTAAAAGGTTTCTTGGTCATCTTTCCAGAGATACAAGATTCACATTTATCAAATGATTCATCATTGATACTTTCCAAAAGCCCATCACGTTGAAGCTTTTGTATGCGAGTCTTCCCAATATGGGCAAGCCTACAATGCCAAAGATAAGAAGAGTTCTTGTCTAACTTACTCTTCTTATTCATGCTAAAAACAGAATTATTTTTCCTCTTGGAATTTTTATTATGCATGTTAATTTCAAAAACACCATTCACAGAAATTGCATCAAAATATAATAAACCATCTTTGAAAACAGAAATTCTATTATTATCAATCGTGTGATTAAATCCAAGATCCAACATACAAGAAAAGGAAATGACACCCCTAACAATTGTAGGTGCATAATGACAATTATTTAAAAACATTACTAAACCCGATGGTAAAACTAATTTAAATATTCCTATAGCTTCAACCGCTGCTTGTGCGCCATTGCCCACTTGCAGAAATTATTCCCCATAGGTAAGCCTCCTTTTCAACTCAAATCCCTGCAGGGTATTACAAATGTTAATACCACATCCCATATCATATACCCAGGAGTTTGATTTGTATGAAAGATTAAATAACTCTATCATAAATAAGTTACCAGAAGATGGTGCTGCGGCAGCTTGCTCAACCTTCTTCTTATGTTCTGCCATTTCATGGAGATAGAGAGAGCAATTCCTCTTCCAGTGTCCAGTCATCTTGCAGTAGTGACAAGTCTCATCTTTCAGAGATTTCTTAGCAAAGTTCTGCTTCGGTTTTGATATAGTTGCAACTTGCTTGCTCTTATCAACCTTGCCTTTGCCTTTCTACTTCTTATTCACTTGCGGTTTTGGTTTCGACACTCTACCCTTTTGTACATGAAGTACTTGAGGAGTAGCAGTGGATGCCTTATCTTTCAAACCCTTTTCGAAGTCAATGAGCATTGCATGCAAATCATTAACTGTCTGCCCCGTGCAATTCATATTATAGTTACGAACAAAATCATTGAAGTCCTTATTAAGGGACCTATTGATCAAGTTAATAGCCATATTATGATCAAAGGGTTGTCCTAGTGCGATGAGTTGTTCCATATAACCCCTCATCTCCATATAATGAGCACATATGGACTTTCCAGGAGCTTGCTTGAAACTATGTAGAGCATCAACCAGATCATAGATCTCTACAACTTGCGGCGTTTCATACACAGCCTTGAGTTCATCAAGCATTTGCTGAGGTAGAAATAGCTCATACTTCCTTTGAAGTGATGGATCCATTCTCCCTTACATTACAGCAGCCACATCATAGTGCTTCTTAACGTTAGCAGCGTGTTGAAGCCTTTCCGCATCAGTTGCTCCTTCAGCAAGATCCTCCGGAAAAGGAGTTTCCAAGATATTGATAGTACCCGCTGCCCTCAGAACAATTCTTAGTGAGCGGTACCAATCATTGAAATTAGGGCCAGTAAGTTCAGGCCGTTTAAAGAAAGCTTTGAACAACGAGCTTATTGCCATATTATTTTCGGGTTGAGCCATTTCTACAGAAATAAGTTCAAACATTAGTATTTTCGATAATACAATTCAAGAAAATAAAATTACCCCGGTAATAAAACCATAGTATTTTCTTTGACTTAGATTCATCACATCAGTTGATCTGCTAGTGACAAATGTATTCAACACAGTAACTTGTCGAACAATAATTGACAAACAAATTTGAAATTTCTAGATATGTTAGGGATTTACATTGCCAAAATAATTTGCATTGTAAACATGTTTTGTCCCTACTTTATGCCTTAAGTTTCCAGTTCTCACTGAGTAACTCAATTAAGTCGACTAATCTAAAGAACGTAAAACCTTCATGTGCAATCTTATTCAGTCATGAAGTTTTCTCTCCATTACAACATCGTCCGATATCTTATATGACGACAATTGTAACTTCAAGTGTTCGTCAATTAGAGGGCATATGACTTAAATTTTATGGTATAGATTTTGATGTCAAAATCATGTATGGAGAAGCATGCATACATCTCCATAACATAAGTTTAATAAAAACATTTAGTAAACTTTTTGGTGAGACTAAAGGTTCATCATATACTTGCAAGTTGAGGTATTGGTTAGCAATCAAAATTATATGATCCGTAAGAAACATGCATGTTTATTACGGATTTCCCACATTCTCTTAACAATTAAAAAACTACGGATCGTAACCACGCATGACATAACAATTAATTCATGCATACATCTAAAGTTAATTACCATGTAATTTTAGGGTTTACAAAAAAAAAAAAATTTATAAAAAATTCGGCGTAGTCGATTTTAAAAACAATAAAAACAAAACCCTAATTTTTATAAAACCTAAAAAACAACATGTAATTTTTAACACAAATCAATATTAGTTAAAAAAACTTTAGATCTTGATAATTATAATCATGTTAAAACGGCTCTCGATGCCACGGATGGTTTATATAGTTCATAACAATTATTTAAAACCCTAATATGGATCAAGGAACGCATAGCGGAAGCGATTAACAAGATCATTCATTTAACACAATTATATTAATCAAGATTAGGGTTACATACCTTTATCCTAGCAAGATCCACAAGACGACAGAACGGACGGCAACTAGGGTTTATCACGAACACCACCAAGAATATAATCTAAAGGAAGATTATATCACGCTCTTGTACACACGTAATACGTCGAGTTAACCGTGAGTCTAGCATGAAAAAAACGAGCTTCAACGCTTATGGAGTATCTACACAATAACCCTAGAGAGGGACTAGGACTAGATAAAATAGACTTAATCGAAAACCAAACGAAACCCTAAGGTGGGGTGTGTATGGCCCGCGACTAAAGCAAAGAAAAGAGAGAAGGGATAAAAAATTATGAGGCTTGGGGTTTGTTTATATAGCTTTGACAATCCTTGGGCTCTAAGTCATAAACAAATAAGGAAACCGAAGTTCCCCTTTGCCCCCTCTATAAGCCGGCGGTTAACACCCCCACAAGGGGTGTTATGTGTAATTTTTCCTTCTTCTTTTAGCTTCTATTTAAATTCCATAACGGTCGTTATAACTTAACTATTATTTATTAACGACCGTTAGTTAAGCTTTGGTTTGATTTAATAAATATATAAAATATATTTAATAAATAAATTGACCCTTTACGTTATGTGTGGAATCCCGTGATCCCGAGTTCGATCCTATCTCACGACTATTAATTTTAAGTCCATAAACTTTCATCGAGTTAGTGTTTTGACCCATCACTCGTGTTTGGGACTTGGGATCGGGTTGTGTCAAATTGTCAGTCACCCGAATTTGGCATCCTTATGTCAGCTATCTTTGACAAAGGTGAAAGTAAAACTACTCTTTCTTTATCTTTATCAGAAAGTGAACAGGAAGCTTTTGCATATAACATTTGGACTAGTATTCATGTTATTCTGGCCTCTATTCAGGTAACTACACTTACATGACAGAATAAAAAGAACTACTACTAGTCATTTTCATTATGTATCTGTCGCTTGATGATCATGTTACTCTTGCATTATTGTAGCTCAGGCAGTCGAGGAGCAATTATGGCAGCTTTTATTCCCGGTGTCAATATAGTGAAAGTGCTTCTCATAGGTTTGGGAATAGTTAAAGATGAGGCGACTGTCAAATCTATGAGCAGATTTGGAGACTACAGGTTTTTATCTCAGTTTTAGTTTATGTTTGCCGGTCAGCCGACCAATTTAACAAAGATAGATAATGTTTTTTTTTGTATTAGGGAACTTATTAAGGGTCCAATGTAATATGCAATTACACTCACTTTGTGTTGTGCAATTTATTGGAGAACATCACCGACTGCCATTGCTGCAATTTGCAATCTTTGTGCTGGTGACGGTATCAAACTTTACTTTCACTATTTCATTGGTCAAAAGTTAAACATTTTACATTTTCTCGTCAAAATTTGAACTTGACAAATTTGGAATCTTATTTTACCTAAATTTGTAGTTATGGGTTCAGAAATGAGCAAGCATTAACATTATGATGCTATTACTGTCTTTCCTTTGAATTGAAGGCATTGCTGACATAATTGGGAGGCGACATGGAAAGAAGAAGATCCCTTATAATACATGTAAATCTTTTGCGGGGTCCATAGCCATGGCAATAGCTGGTTTCACTGTGTCCATCGGGTAAGGTGTTTGCAATCTCTTTTGACTCTTTCTCGGCTAGTGAGGCAAACAATTTTCTTTAAGCTTGTAAAAATTATGCAACCTTTCGTTCCGATACAAGACTTGCACAAAATGATAATAGCATTGATATCAGTCCATAAGAGTCCTCTTGTCATATTCTTTTCTACTTGATCAATAACTAAACACTCTCTTTGAACTGAAACACCACCTTATGTGTGACAAATTGAGTATATTCCTGCGGGTAGGGTATATGAGCCATTGGGGTCATGAAATATGAAGAGCCTTGCTGCTTGTAATTTGTAAAATTCTGATAGAATGTTCGTGATACGTATATGATAGGTACATGTATTATTTTTCGATTTTTGGGTTTGTTGAGAAAAGTTACACAATGGTGTTTCGCTTCTTGGTGCTGTCTGTTGCAAGTGCAATTGTTGAATCCCACCCCATAAGCACCAAGTTTGATGACAATCTCACAGTGCCTCTTGCCTCTGTATTGTTCGGAACACTGATATTCTGATATAGGGTATGCTCTCATTTTCATTAGGATTTGATTTCATGTAACAAATTAAAATTTGTGTACGATATTCCATGTAATAAATTACAACTTTTGCGTCATGTAATGGTATATTCCCATTTCTTATGGAGAGATTTAGTACCAGTGCACGCCAACACATTCTTATCGAAGAAATTCACATATAACAAAAAACATTTGCATACTGTATTCGTGTCATCAACCATATTGAATAAAACAGTAGGAAAAAAATAAGCTTTAAACCTTAAAAGGAGATTTTCATTAATGTAAGTGTCCTCCAAATTACAATCATCGACAAAGGACTTATTACAAACCTCATAAACTAAACGCAAGCCCTAATGAATCTTTAACTACATAAATGTACTAACTATTACAACTAAACAACAAAGGGTTGCTAATTAAAACTAACTATCTTGGAACAACGAACATTGACTAATTTGTTACACCGTTATAAGCTGTGCACGCATGGTTTCTTTAATGAGAAATGTGGGCATTGGGAGTGCACTAGGATCAGGCGAATTGACAAACATAAATCCGGCAAAGCATTCTTCAATCATCTTATTAGACGCCTTTGACCCTCCTAAACAGTTTTTCACGGTGGGAGCAAGTTCTTTAGTAGCAGCAGCATCTTTATTCGTTTTTGCATATTCCTTCACTCTTTGACACCTAGCAAGAGCATCCTTGAAGGTTGGAAAATTAACATATTGAGACTTCTGACCTAAAAGTACATAGACGGGTGGTTTGATGTTTTCTTTGTTGACGGGTGGCTTGATGTTTTCTTTTTCGACGGGTGGCTTGATGTTTTCTTTGTCGACGGGTGGCTTGATGTGTTCTTTGTCGAGACGCCTTCTTGCTGGAATGCGGTAAGGAGTGGGTTTAGTGGGTGTAGCTGCAGGTGTTATGGTGTTGTTTGTGAGAGTGGATGACGATCCAGAATCAACAAGACCCATGTATGTTTACGTATTTATTTGCAACAACAAAAACAACATGAATCTCAGATATTATTAACAGCGATGGAAGATGGAAATTATGTGAAAGCAGGTAACTATTTATAACCGATTAACAAAGGCGGTGGTCATGTTAATTACAAGAAGGATTAAGTCGGCTGATCGATATATGGTAACAAATCAACACGTATACTAAAACACTTTTTAACGGCTCTAAATCTGCCTGATACATTTATATATGATGGAATCTAATGCCATATTAATTTTCTGATACAACACTTTTAAGTCTATTTTCCCTATAGACAATTCTGTCAAACATAATCGGGGGAGAGATTTTTGGTTATACCGAACTGGACTGGACGGGAACAATAAGACCGAAGACCGTGGTCCAAAACCCCGGACGAAAGACCAGACCAAAATTATACGGTACAGTCCAATCCAGTCTAATTTATCGGTTACAAACGATTTTAAGTCTACCATACTCAACTTTACCCACAAATTGTCAATTTACCATGGCAAAAGTGGGATTGCCATAATCAATACTAGTCAAACAATCAAACATTGTTTAAAGACCGAAATCAGTGACGACCACGTATGCGACCGATACATCAACATATAAAGTGAAATTTGATCATAAACATACCAAACACCCATATTCATGATCATACGAAATTTTGTATTTTAAAGTTTCTCAATAATTAAAAGTATTACATAATAATAACAATAGAAAACCCTTACGTATATTAGTCACTCTGTCTCAATGTCATTTTCCATGTTTTTTTAGATATGTCAATTTAATTGTTCATTACTAATAATACTAAGTGAAACACGAGAATACAACGTGTTATGAATAGTAATGTTTTGACTCCTAAATCCACAAACGTTGTATTTAATAGACTTCGTTTTGCTATAAAAAAAGGGTTAGCGCGCAGCTTGTTGCCTGTTTGCCTTCTCCTAATATGTAAATTATAATTATTAATGAATTTGTGAAGGGAAAGTTAATTCAAATAGAAAAAAAAATCATTTCTTAAAATTATAATCACAAAATTTAAAAAAGAATAATATTAATTACTAAGAAAAAAAATTGTCATTTTGTCAAAAATTAAGACAAAGAATTATAATTAATGTATTTTTCTTAAACCATGTGTTTTTGTCTATACTATATGTTTTTTGTCTAATGACAATACTTTTAAGACGAAGAGAGTAATTAGTGTACATTTCGTTGATGCCAAATGTCAAAGATTAAACTATTAACTTTGCTTTCTTCATCCGTATTATAAAAAACAATCCATCGGATTTTATTTGTTTGGTTAAGTAAGGTGCTGTTTATTTTCTTAAAACAAGTCTTAGGAGCCTATTAATAGACTAAAGGTGTGTTTGTTGAAATGGGAAGGAGTGGTGAGTAGTTTCTGTGAGCGGGAGTAGTGAGCACTAGTTGTCATGGCTCACCGCTCATTTGTCACCATCGCTCACCGTTCCTTTGCCAAACAATTAAAAAAAATCACAACGCTCACCGCTCCTTATGTCAAACAAACATTAAAATCAAAATGCTCTTTTTCACCGTTCACCGCTCCAAAAGCTTCACCGCTGCTCTTTGCTAAACACACCCTAAAGCTCTTAATCAGTTAGAGCTTTTATATGTTAAATGTACTCGTTTTTTTATTTTTTTTGTTGAGGAAAAAAAAGGGTAAAAACATCTAAATTGAAAGAGATAGATTAAAATTCTTAATGCATTGAACATGAGGCGATTTAGAGCGGTTTTTAACTAAAACTAAACCTCGAATCAAAACATTAGTTTTTAAGAATCACAGCCCGAACTCAACTAAGTGATCACTGCCACAACTCTAAGGAGATGTTTTCACGCCAACATCTCGTTAGAATGGATCTTCGTTAGAAAAGTGGGTGACGGAGCTCGCTTTAGCTTCTCTTTAGTGATGGGATTGGTGCAACGAATCACAAAACTATGTTATATACTTTTCCATTTTGGAATAACTAACTCTGACAATTTGAGACACATCTAACAATCAATCATTTAATTTCAGTAAAAGAAATCAAATCATAAATGGCCCTCGATTCATTGGGATGCCAGATCTACTTCTGGAATTCGTGATTGTATTAGCGGATAACTAAGGTCCGAGCCCGGTTTGTGGGCTTAGGCTCAACTAGGCTTTATCTCTTGTAATCTTTTATATAATAAAAGAATTAGATTTTTTAAGAATTTTAATGGAAAGTGGAGGTTATAGAAAAACTAATTGGACCAATCAAATGAATTTATTTTGACACATAAGCAAAATAAAGCGATATGATTGGTGGAGAAAAGTTAAAATTGAATTCAAATTGGTCAAAATTAAAAATTTTGATGGACGATTTTGATGTAAAGACACAAAGATATATGTGTCAAATTTGTGAAAATAAAAACTTGAAAAAGGAGGAGTCGATTAATAAAACTTTAATGGTTGAATTTTAAATATAATTAGATTAACTTAAATACAAACTCATAATTTTCCATGTTTTTTTATTAACTTATAAAATAAACAAAATACCCCTTAAACTTTATACCCCTAAATTTATATTTCAAAAATACAACATATATGTTATATTAAAAAAATCAATAAATCACATGATTATAAAAATTCAAATAAAAACATAAGTTATTGTTTATATGTATTTTGATACTTAACAAAGTCAAACAATGCAATCTACGTAAATTATTATTTACAAATATAAATACAATAATGAATGCAGGACCCCGGACATCGGTGTAAGATGAAAATGAAAAGACGGGATTCTACATATTGCAAAAATATATATTTTTCCAAGGTCGTTATGTGTTGTTAACACATAATGTCTAGAAAAAGATAGCTAACATTTTAGTTAAACAAAGTTAAATCCTTTGTGCAAAAAATATTTATTCAAAATATTAATTAATATGATCACATAATGAAAAATCAAGTAAAACTTGTGGGTCTATAAGGATCGTATCTATTTGAGTATTAAAAGTTTAATACTATTTTATAAAATAATATTAATATTACAAAATCATGATTTTATAAATAGTGTACGTGTATGGTTTATGTAAATGGTTTGTTGATTAATAAATAAAATATAACTATTTAGAACAAAAATTTTGAAAGTAAAAAGAGTATGAAATTCGAAAAATAAAAGTTAGTGTGAGGTTATATTAATTGACACAGTGCACAGTAAAACAACGGCATAATCAAACATATAAACTTGATTTAAAAAAAAAACATATATAATATATATAAAATCGAAATGCCGAAATTATTACTTAATTTATCTTTTATTTTTAAGTCTCGTGCGTGCACGGGCATTAAAACTAGTATCTATATATTGTGATGAACAATACAAAACATATCATGGAGAATTAAGTTATTCTATCATGGTAATCAGAGCCTAAACACCCACCATAAAAAACCTTTCATCCATCGACACAAAGTCTGCCCCAAAAAAAAGAAAAAAAAGTCGGTTTCTTTATTGCTTCTTGCTTTGATCACTTGTTGCCAACATTAATCCTTCAGTGTACTTTAATTATTTAATTACTTTGCTCTGCTGCTGCGTCGCTATCATCACTTGCTGCCAACATTAGTCGTTCGGTGTATTTAATTATTTAATTGCTTTTTCTGTTGCGTTGCTATCATCACTTGCTCCAAAATAGTCATTCGGTGTACTTTAGTTATTAAATTGATTTGTTTTAGCTGTTGCGCCGCTATCTTCGATTACATTCGCTTTATATGTTCCTTTAATATTTCGTG
This sequence comes from Glebionis coronaria, assembly GCA_025667525.1. Lineage (NCBI taxonomy): Eukaryota > Viridiplantae > Streptophyta > Magnoliopsida > Asterales > Asteraceae > Glebionis > Glebionis coronaria. Next base: position 507,393,506 of record CM046877.1, read on the forward strand.
AGTACAAAATTATCCTAGCGAATAGCATCTTACTATTTTAATGTTCAAGCCCCATTAATGCAAGGCCAGTTCACAAGTCAAATGGCTCAGCTCGTCTCTTTTCCAGCTCAGTACAGTTACATTCAGGCTCAATGCTTACCAGCACAGTATGCCAGTTCAGCCGGTATACCAAGTATGATCACGCCTCCAGCTTCTCAAGCTACTATGATTCCGCAAGCATTTAAGACTATGTCTTCTCAAGATCCTTCTTGGAATATAGACACCAGAGCATCCTCTCACGTGGTGGACAATACAGGTATATTCACTTCTTTTAGTAATTCGAGCATTTATCCATCTGTATTTATTGGCAATGGTAACCCTATTCCTGTCACTTATACCGGACATAGCCTCTTGCATACGTCTCAAAAGCCTCTTCATCTGAATCAAATTCTTGTCACGTCTCACATAATTAAAAATTTAATTTCTGTTTGCAAATTACCCGTGATAACGATGTTTCTGTTGAATTTGATGCTTATGGTTTTTCTGTAAAAGGTTACCATACCCAAAAGCTCCTTCTCCGATGTGATAGTACAGGCGACCTTTACCCGGTCACCCAGCAACCTCCATTAGAAACCCCAGTTGTTTTGCTTTCCTTTAGTTCCACTACTTGGCACAGACGCCTCGGTCATCCCGGGGACGATGTGCTTCATCGTTTAGAGTCAAGTAAATTAATTTCATGTACTAAATCAAAGTTGTCCACTTTGTGTCACACGTGTCAATTAGGTAAACATGTTAAGCTTCTATTTTATAGCTCCGAGTCTTCTGTTACGTCTGTATTTGAAATTATCCACTCTGATATATGGAAATCATCGATTCCAAGTGATTGTGGAAATAAATATTATGCTATATTCTTAATCATTTTCGCACTTTGTCTGGGTCTACCCTTTGCATAAAAAATCTGATTTGTTTGATCATTTTTTCGCTTTTCGTGCTTATGTTAGCAAACAATTTAACGTTGACATCAATGCGTTACAATGTGACCATGGGGGTGAATATGACAACAACCGTTTCCATGACCTTTTTCGCCAACACGACATATAATTTCAATTTTCATGCACGCGCACATCACAACAAAATGGCAAATCCGAGCGCATGTTACGTACCATCAATAACCTCATTCACAGCTTTCTTTTTCAAGACCATCTACCTCCCTCATATTGGGTGGAAGCTCTTAATATGGTTGCTCACCTTTTGAACATCCTGCCTTCCACCGCCATCAATAATGAAATTCCATTTACCAAACTATATACCGAACCCCTTCATTTGATCATTTACGTGTTTTTGGATGCCTTTGTTATCCTCACGTTGATGTTACACATAAACTCCAACCCCGCTCAAGCCGTTGCATATTCCTTGGTTATCCCGCGAACCATCGTGGTTATAGGTGTCTCGATATTTCTACTAATAAAATCATTATCTCACGACATGTTCGTTTTGATGAGGATTTTTTTCCCTTCGAGTCTATGCAACCTTCTACACATCTGACTTATGATTTCCTTTTAACGTTACCTCCTCCTCAACATATTCCTCCACCACCTGAGCCCATTGCTCAACCTGAGACACCTCCAAACACCCCTCTTCCTGTTCCTACCTCATCACCCCCTCATACACCACCACCAGCTCACCAAACCAATGATAGTCTATCACCCACTGGTTTCCCTGCCCAAACTACCTCCACCTCTACCTCCACAAGCCAACAACAAACTAACTCCAACTCTAACCCGGTTCTTGTCCCCTATGCGAACCAACCATCAGCCGAACATGTCCATAACATTCATCTCATGGTTACACGTGCAAAGTCTGGTATCTCAAAACCTCTTGAAAAATGTGTCTTAATGTTACCACTCCTTCACCGCTTCCTCGTTCTCATGTTCATGCTCTTCGGGATCCTAAATGGAAAAAGATATGTTAGATGAATATAATGATTTAATTACTAACGGAACGTGGGTTCTTGTGCCCCGACCAGCTAATGTTAACGTTGTTCGTTCTATGTGGCTTTTCAAACATACGTTTCATGCAGATGGCTCATTAAGCAGGTATAAGGCTTGTCTTGTTGCTAACGAACAAATTCAATAGCGGGGTATTGATTGTGATGAGACATTTAGTCCGGTGGTTAAACCGGCTATCATTCGTACAGTTCTGAGTCTCGTAGTTTCTCGTCAGTGGCCTATTCATCAGCTTGACGTGAAGAATGCCTTTCTTTATGGTCATTTATCTGAGACGGTGCATATGCACCAGCCTCCTGGGTTTGTTGATTTTGTAAGACCTGATTATGTATGTCACTTGAAGAAATCATTATATGGCCTTAAGAAGGCTCCTCGAGCTTGGTTTCAACGTTTTGCTAGCTTTGCTACACGGGTTGGTTTTTAGTAGAGTAAAACAGATGCATCCTTATTTGTTTATCATTTTGGACCAGACATTGATTATCTGTTATTATATGTGGATGATATTATACTTACTGCGTCATCTACATTGTTGCTACAACGTATTATTGTCTATCTTCATGGCGAGTTTGCGATGACAGATCTTGGCTCTCTTAGTTATTTTCTTGGTATTTCTGCTTAACGGACTGCATCTGGTTTATTTTTATCACAGTCCAAATTTGCTGAAGAGATTCTTGAGAAAGCTCATATGCAGTAGTGCAATCCTTGCAAGAATCCGATTGATACTGAATCCAAGTTAGGTCCTAACAGTGACCCGGTTTCTGATTCTACCATGTACAGTAGCTTGGCAGGTGCTCTTCAATATCTTACTTTTACGCGACCAGATATTTCTTATGTTGTTCAGCAGGTTTTTCTGTATATGAATGATCCCCGTGATCCTCATCTTGCCTCTTTGAAGAGGATTCTTCGGTATGTTCGTGGTACTCTTGATCATGGTCTTCAACTAGATGTTTCTACTACCACTCAGCTCACTACATACACTGATGCTGATTGGGCAGGTTGCCTAGTCACCCGTAGATCCACTTCTGGGTATTGTGTTTTTCTTGGGGATAATCTACTATCATGGTCTGCTAAACGCCAGGTTATTATTTCTCGAACTAGTGTAGAGGGTGAATATCAGGGTGTTGATAATGTTGTCGCTGAAACTGCTTGGATTCGTAATCTTTTGTTGGAATTACATGCTCCTTTGCATACTGCTACACTTGTTTACTGTGACAATGTTAGTGTCGTTTACCTTTCTTCTAACCCGGTACAACATCAGCGTACTAAACATATCAAGATAGATACACATTTTATTCGTGATTATGTAGCTTCTGTTCAAGTGCGCGTTTTACATGTTCCGTCTCGGTTTCAATATGCGGATATCTTCACCAAATGTCTTCCGAGTGCTTTATTTCTTGAGTTTCATTCCATTTTGAACGTGCGAAGACCTCCCGCTCAAACTGCGGGGGAGTATTAGCATATACATAAGGTCCGAGCCTGGTTTGTGGGCTTAGGATCAACTAGGGTTTATCTCTTGTATATATTGTGATGAACGATACAAAACATATCATAGAGAATTAAGTTATTCTATCATATTGTGGAATTTCTTATTGTGCTCAATAAGTTTGGAATGTTGATGTTCTTAGAGATCAGTGCGCATATTTGTGCAAGAAGGGAAAAACAAGAACTGAAAAACAAGCGAAAAAGCTAAGCCGAAGGTCTAGAAGAGGTTATTCAATTCATTGGTTAAAAAACATAAGCGAACAAGAATACGACTGAAAGTATTTCATTCCTGATATTATATGTCTAACCCCAATAGTATGTGTGTAAAAATTATATTTCAAGTAAGTCCAGAAAGGGCCAGGCAAAACAAGTATGTTCTTCATTTTTGGCACATGTCCATTCTTTGTTCAAGTCTTAACTGGACTTCCTAAAGCGAACAACAATATAGAATTATGGGTTAGCCTATTTTGACCATAACATATACGAGATACAATTAGAGCATATTTTACAAATCGTGTACACACTTTATGAAATTTAACAAATCTCGGTATTGCAAGTAGAATAAGTTTTGTAATTCTTGCTACAAAAATCTTAGGTTTTGTTAGTTAAAGAACAAGCTTTTGATACCCACATATGTTGACCTTGTGATCCGACATGTTTTTACATATATATTTTAGACATGAATGTCGTTTTCTTAATTTAAAAAAAAAACCACCTTTATGTTTGTTGAAATCCCCAATCTAGCTAGTTAATACTGAAGTTGTATGCACATAATTTGTAACCACAAATTCAAAGAAAAGTTACAACAATATTTTTTTTCTATAAACAAACCCACCCCATTTTGGCAAAAAAAATATTCTAATGATTTAACTCAATTTTTGCCGTTTCTGAAAATAGTTAAGCAAAAACATCATGGGTACTACTATTTCTGGAGATGTTTGTGCGTTGGCTTTCAGAACTGATGTTTCTCTCCTTGTGCTGAGATTCTATGAAGAAACTACAAAAAGAGGGATTTTTGTTCAGGTGGATCCTCCTACTTATATATAATTCTGAATGTCCTTTTTTAAAAGTTGTGTTTTTGGTTTAGTTTGATTGAGTTCTTGATTATTTCTAATGTGTTCTAAGAGGTTGACTTTATGTTTGAGTTGGGTTTAAGGTTTAATTTGTCGACCCCACTGACCCATTAGCTCGTGACCACCATCTCATATAGATAACCTGGTTATATACGGTGTGTTCGGGCTATGTTTAAACGGGTTAGAGTTAACACTGTAGACCAAATTAGTGAAACAAATGGTATTATGGTTGAGGGTCTTTGACATGCCTGCCAATCCAAACCCACCTTGAATTGCCATACGAGGGCGACCCACCAACCCTTTTGTGTTTCATTAGTGAAATTGAAAATTTATACGTTTAATAGTTGAAAGCCAAATGGGTTGACTCATTACAGGGTCTTGCTTGTGTTTGAAATCCGAGTTAGTGTTTTGACTTTTGACCCATCAGTTAAATAGTTTGTGTTTGGGACTTGGGGTCAGGTTATGTCAACCTGACCCTAACCCGGTTACAGGGTTTTGGTAGTGCTCGAGTTAGTGTTTTGACCCATCACTTGTGTTTGGGACTTGAGGTCGGGTTGTGTCAAATTGTCAGTCACCCGAATTTGGCATCCTTATGTCAGCTATCTTTGACAAAGGTGAAAGTAAAACCACTATCTTTCTTTTTCTTTATCAGAAACTAAACAGGAAGCTTCTGCATATAACATTTGGACTGGTATTAATGTTATTTTGGCTTCTCTGTTAGGACGTATGTCGTAGGATATTTGTAATAGATAAACTAGGAGGTATGTAGTTCCTCCTGTAGTAGGAGGAGCAACACGTGCTCCTGGTCTAGTAGTAAGTCAAACAATATTATTCTTAGTAGTTTGTTAGGATATGCATGAGATATCTTAGGAAAGGATATGCATATCAGGAGTTACACGTTTTGTAGTTAATGTGGTTTAGGGTTTCCTTGTAGTATAAAAGGAACTCATTGGCAGAAGGGTTAGACACACCTTTTACCATTATTCATTTCATATCAATAGTAGAAATACTTAGTAAGGATCAAGTTATTTAGTTATTCTGTTTCTTCTTGATCTTAGTATTTGTATTCTGCACTTATACTTTCTATTTCATTAAGAATCTCTCTGTGAATAGACTTGTGATTACAGAAGTCGTTCACCATTCTTAACAGGCTGCAAGATCCACAACCAGTGGACCCAACAAGTGGTATCAGAGCCTAGGAGAGTCTCTGTACAAGAAGAATCATTTCTCTTTCATTTTTTTTACTAACTAAAACATGTATGCTTTTAGTTCGAATGAATCAGGTCCTAGCACCACCACCACACATCAAACACAACAAATCATTGCTACTGTTTCCAATACTAATGGAAAATTCCCACTCTTGAAGAAGGAAGAGTATGACAGCTGGGCCATGAAGATGGAATGTTGGATCACTAACACTGATCTAGACTTATAGAAGATTGTTCAGAATGGAAACAACAGGAACAAAACTGGTAGAGACAAGAATGTTCAGATCATCATTGTAGATCCTAAATCTCGTGAAGAAATAACAGCTGTACAAAAGGAAATCAAAGCAAAAACTATTTTGCTTCAGTCTCTCCTGATGATCATATGGGTGATTTCTATCACTTGGATGATGCTAGGGAAATTTGGAATGACATCAAGGAAAGATTTGGAGGGAATGAAGAATCCAAGAAGATGCGCAGATCCATGCTAAGGGATGAATTCACAGAATTCAAGATTTCTGAGACAGAAGGTCTTCATCAAGGCTATGATAGGTTTCAAAAGATACTCAGTCAATTGAATCAACTCACGTCCAAATCAGAGAATGAATACATCAATGCCAGGTTTCTAAAAGCTCCGCCTCATTTATGGAATCAGGTAGTTATCTCTCTAAAAGCAAAAGGAGGCCTTGAATATCTCTCTTTTGATGACTTGTTCTATAAACTCAAAACCTTTGAGTCTCATGTAAGAGGATACTCGAGTGACTCCTACTCTACTCCTACTAATTCTGGTTTTGTGAGTTCCATGGGCTCTAGTCCAATGTCTTATGCTAGTAGCCCAAGCTATATTTTGTCATCTCAACATACTAATGTTCTTCACTCCTTTGTTGTTGATGTTGATCCACAACAACATCTAGCTTTTGATGATTTCAAACAGGTTGATAAGCTTGACTTGGATGAAATGGATCTAAAGTGGCAGATGGCTATGCTCACTCTCCGGGTTCATAAGTTTGAAAAGAAAGCTGGTAGAATATTTAGCTACAACCTAAGAGAGATAGCCAGGTTTGATAGGAGCAAGGCCAAACGCTATAATTGTCAGCAGCAAGGACATTTTGCTAGGGAATTCCCTAACAAAAACGACCAGGAGAAGAACAGGTATTCAGATTTCAAGGTTCAAGAGCTCAAGGATGTAAAGAAAGTGTTGGTATCAGTTGATACTATGGTTAACTGGAATGAGCATGAGACACCAGCATTGGAATCAGTTAAGTCTTCTACTGGTGTGTTTGCTATGATTGATGGTCACATATCTAATGCAGAGGAAGCATAGGAATTTGCTCTTATGGGAATCTCTCCTTAGGTACAAAATTTCCCTCTTGGTTGTGATGATAAATACTCAGACCTCTTAACTCAATGCAATGAACTAAATGCTCAAAATGATAAATATTTTTAGAAGTTCAAGCTTATAAGAGTTCTCTAAAAACTATAGAACAACAAAAGAAATGGCTTCAAAATACTCAACTTGAGTATGAGGATAAGATTCGTGTGTTAAGCATTGATTTAGAGAATACCACTAACATGCTTAAATATACTGAAAAACTTAACACTGAGAGTATTAAGGCAAAACAAGAAATGCAAGAGAAGTTGGATGCTACACTTTTAAGATTTGATAAATGGCAAAAAGCACCCAAGAATCTTTCAAAACTAATAGATAGCAGTATGTCTGGTAGAACTAAGAGAGGGTTAGGTTTTGAAAAATATACTGATCCAAATGATGTTTTTGATTTATCCTTTTCAAGTGTCTTTGACCCTGACAAAGAGGAGGAGGGAAAACCTAGTTACAATAGGTTTAAACCAACTACAGCAATGCATGCTATTCCTCCACCTTTTACAAACATTTATGCCCACATCTATGTAGTGACAAGGCAGTGACTATGCATCATGTGGTTCAAGTGAAGAGTCAATACCTTCGATTCCCAATACAAATGACCCGACTACTACTAGTGCTAGGATGAGTGATGAGAGAGTTGCTACTGCTTCTACTTCCATTGTTTTTAATTCTAGTTTGTCGAGTTCTAGGAATGTTGATTCTCCTAGAATTTTTTGTAATAAGGATAGCAGTTTAAAACAATGTCATTTGAATACAAGGTCTTTTAAAACATGCTTTGTTTGTGGTAGTAAATTTCATTTGATTAAGGATTGTGGTTTTTATGATCAAAAGCCTTCTGGTTATCAACCATATGCTACTCCTGGTCCACCAGGAGCTGCTCCTATTGGTGTGGATTTTGCTTCTAGAAGATTAAATCCATGTGCACAATCTTTTCCTTCTACTAGAAGGACCTATCCTTCAACTTCTACTTCTTGGAGAAGCAATGCCTATACCCCTAATAAACCAACCAGTAATTATTTTCAGAATTTTAATCAGAATTATGCTACTACTTCAAAACAAATGCATTTTGGATTAGGTCATTTGGGTTCTGCTGTTAAGTGCTCAGCAGGTTGTTCTTGGTATCAAAATAACACCCATATGATGCATAGGCAACACAAGAACAACAGTGGATCTCATCCATCTTCTCGGCTATCTATTAATGATCCACAAGGCAGACTCAAGCCAGAAATGGTTTGGGTCCCCTTAAGACACTAACTTTTATATATGACTTTTGTGTTGTTGTAGATTACTCCATACCAAGATCCATCTCTTAGAATTGTAGATAGTGGATGCTCTAAGAGCATGACAGGAAATAAAGGACTTTTGACTAACTTTGTACCATTTCAAGGCGACAAGGTGTACTTTGGCGGTGGTGAAGGAAGGATCTCTGGCAAAGGAACCATTCAGACCCCTAACCTTAATTTTGAGCAGGTTTACTATGTAGAAGCACTTCAACACTTCAACTTGATCTATGTCTCTCAGATTTATGACAAGAAGCAGTTTGTTCTCTTTACGGATACTGAAGCACTGGTGTTGTCCCAAGATTTTAAGTTACCGGATGACTCCCAAGTTCTACTCAAAATCCCAAGAAGACATAACCTCTACAGTATCAAGCTGAATGAAGTTAATCATACTGGTCAACTAGCTTGTTTGGTTGCCAAAGCATCAGAAGATGAAGCCACCAAATGCCATAGAAGGATGGGGCATGTAAACTTTAAGACCATTCACAATCTGGCCAATTTGAACTTGGTCTTTGGTTTACCTCCTAAAACTTTCAAGAATGACATCAATTGCCTTGCTTGCAGCAAAGGCAAGCAACATAAAGCATCCTTTAAAGCCATTACTGCTCTCAACTTAATAACTAAACCATTGCAGCTACTACATATGGATTTGTTTGGTCCTACCTCTATTGGTCCTACCTCTATTAGGAGCATTGACCATAAACACTATTTTCTTGTGGTGACCGATGGCTATAGCAGGTTTTCGTGGGTTTTCTTTCTGGCTGCTAAAAGTGAGACCTACCCCATTCTCAAAGACTTCATTGCACTAATTTAGAATCAGTTGTCCAAGAAGGTGAAAGGTATTCGCCGTGAAAATGGAACTGAGTTCAAGAATGCAGTCCTCATAGCATTTGCAATTCTAATGGTATCAAAAGAGATTATAGTGCTGCCAGGACTCCTCAACAGAATGGTGTTGCAGAAAGGAAAAACATGACCCTTATAGAAGCTACAAGAACCATGCTTGCTGATTCTAAGCTTCCAACTATGTTTTGGACAGAAGCTGTTAACATTGTGTGTTATGTGTTGAATAAGGTTTCCATTACCAATCCACATAAGAAGACTCCTTATGAGCTACTCACAGCCAAAGTCCCAAGCATTACTCATTTGAAGCCATTTGGCTGTCTTGTAACCATTCTCAAAACTAGTGACTATTTGGGGAAATTTGATGGCAAGGCGGATGAAGGCTACATTGTGGGATATTCAGCTCACTCGAGAGCCTATAGGGTATACAATCTAACTGCCAAGCGTGTCATTGAAACTATTAATCTCAGGTACTTTGAGGAGAAGAAAAACATCGAAGGCAAAGGTCCTTAATGGTATTTTGATCTTGATTATCTTAGTGACTCATTGGGATATTTTCGTTTCAAAACTAACCAAAATGCAGGTCCACAAGTGTTTGCATCTTTTAGTGCAGGTGCTACATCTAGTTTTTCGGACTTAGAAGAAGATGATGACATTTTTGTCATACCACCCTATTCCACCACAGTCTCTCCCGACACCACTAATACTACTATTGGTTCTACTTCATTAGACATTGTGGACTCACAAGGAGATCTTGATACACTGCTTAAGCAACAACAAGATGCTACTACAGCAGCTACTCAAGGAGGCTTTGAGTTTCCTTTGGGTACTCCTGTTGTACCAGTTACTCCTGGTGATCCTATTGTTACTCCTAGTGAAAGTTTGATGTTCATTTGCAAGTCTTAATTTTTATTGAAGATATTACCACACAAATGACTAGAAACATAAACACGGACAAGTATACCCTTTCATGTATAACATAGCTTAATGGTAAAGTCCAGTTCGTTCCACGGGATTGTTGTTATCACAATATTAAAACAATTATCTCTAGAGTGTCACAAGTTCTAAAGATATACTTAACAATTGGTATTAAAGGGTGCGTTTGGCTAAGGTTATAACCATATGATAGATAGGTAGCAAGGATGAAATATAAGCACATAAAAAATGTAAGACAACATATCGATTATTAGTCGTGTATGCAACATCTAATTGATATGACAAGAGTCCGGTTAAAGACTTTGTCATACCAACAGCATTAAGATAAGTTTATGCTTGATTTCGATAACTAAGGTAGTACATGAGATTATGCAAGAGTTGGTATATGTTTTAATCCACTAATCGTTACAAAAGTGATTAACAAGATTCATTTATTAGATGACATGAAACTCATCCATTCACATGAGTATTAGTTGATGATCATGGATGAATCCAACATATAACAATGGTCTTACATAGTAACACATAATTCATGAGTATCCAAACCACACTTATATTCAAGAACCCAGGGAAAAAGTGTGTCGCACAAAACTAATAGTGCGCCACACTTTACCCCAGCAAAGCTAATATTCACATCTAATCATAAGGCTATTAAACCTTAACCAAGTGCACATCACACTACTCCATAATAACAGTAAATAAGATCATTTCAAACATATGTAAATCAAAGTAAAAGATTGACATAATTTAAATAAGAATTATACCACAAGATTATTTCATTAAATGCTTCCAAAGGATTTATAAGTCTTTGAACTTATTACAAATGGCTAGCAACACTTCTGAGTTTCTTGTTCCAGCACCAATACCATAAACCAACTAAGGTTTACTAACTCTAGTAACTATGATCAAGGATTTGGAGAAATCCTTGATTATTATTTCTTCTAAACAATGGAGAAAGTTTGGAATGAGATATGATTATGCCTCGCCAAGGGTCCTATATATACTTGAAATTTCATAGGTTAGAAACCCTTGAAGTATATCAAAGGTTCACCATTATAGCCATGCATAATTTCACTTAATTGTGTAACTGCGGTGAAATGTGCGCCAAACTTGTTCATTTGTGCGCCGCACTTCATCAGGTATAAATGTGCGCCGCACTTGCGAAATTGTGTGCCGCACTTCTTGTTATTCTCCACATTCGGGGTCCTTTGAAAGTACGCCGCACAAAACAGAATGTGCGCCGCACATCTGCTCCTTTTCAACATAATTTCTTCTTTAGCCCCTTTATTCTTTATTTCTGCATTCTTTTCCTTTATGGTTTCTTTCTTGGCTACAATACAAACAATACCTTTTATTAGTATCAATTCAACACATAATTTATTTATTTACATAGCAAACCATGACAAATGCATCATTACAAACATGTATAAATGAGGCGTTATCACATTCCCCCATACTTAACTTCTTGCTTGTCCTCAAGTAAGGAAAAATATATTTTTGATAAGTGTCGAAAGAAAAGATAAAGCTAACAATCGAAAAATAAAGATAACACTATAAAACACCTCACGAAGAAGATATTTTTATTTCACACACCCTTTTATGGGTAGATTATCACTCAATAGCACGGTCATGAAAAGTAAATTACCATAGGCTTGTGCAAGGAACTAAACTAAACCAAATTTTGGCGTAAGCACCAAGTAAAATATCAAAAAAGGTCTGTTTCAAAAAACTTTTATTACCACCGCATGTTTTAAAGAATAATACATCAGCTTTTTCATGTTGTTGCTTTTGCGAATAACTTGAAACGTTTTAGGCTTCCTCTTACCTTTTTTTTAATTTTTTTTAATCTTTCTTTTGGGAGAACATGCTTTTCCCCGTACTTATGATACACTATCATTTCACAATATGGTTTCCAACAATATAATTATCTTAAAACATCGGCAAAACTTTCAATTTTTTCTCTTTTATTTATTTTGCCTCTTTATCATTTAAAATACCTTTTATCATACAAGTATGATCCCACTATGGTCTCATAAAGATTACCAAGCACAAATTCTAGAATTAAACTAAACATCGGCACACACAATTTTAAAATGTAAGAATGCTTACGGAAAAGATCCTCACAATTATGAATAAAGTTTTGTGTAAATAACGTTATCAATTCCGAGTCAAAATAGCTTTACAATTATAAGAATTATCAATCCTTCGACAAAAACCTTTTTTTATTTTATCATTTACAAAAAATTTAAAAATTCTCCCAGAAAGTGCGGCGCACAATTTGGAATGTGCGGCGTACTTCTGGGTACATAAATTTTTGAAAACTAAATTTTCAGAAACAAGTTTTTAGTCGGTCTTATTTTCACTCAATCACCCCCATACTTATTATGAGCATTGTCCCTAATGCAAAACATAAGGAAAAAGGAAAAATTAGAGGGAAAATAAGAATAATACTCCCCTTTTATTCCAAGTCGTGAGCGAAGCCGAGATCTTCAATCTTCTCCTAAGCTCGCCTTAACTCGCTTATTTTCTGTAAATTAACACAAATAATATATACAAACATATTTCGCATATCATAAAAAAATAAAAATCTCACACATAAAGTATTAAGTTGTCCTAAATGCCAACAAAGGCATATTACAATGCCGAAAATAAAATGTTTTCAAATTGTTTCAAATGTGACTAACACGAAAGTCACACGCATACGAGGCTTCACATATCCTCTTTAGTTTCATCATTCCTTGGAGCTTGAGATGGGTAAAAATGTGGTGGATAGGGTGGTGGTTGTTGGGTGTAGTGGAATGGCCCGTGGTGATATCCGGGTGGTCCATAAGGTCCACTCATTGGAACATGATATTGTTCTGCCATCCTCTCAAAAACTAGAGTCTATCGATCCATACTATAGCATTGGCGCTCCATCAAAACCCAAGTTGGTCTTGCCTAACCTCCATCCTTCCCATTCTATCACAAACATCTTGGAGTGATGCACGAGGAGCTCTCGCCATACCTACACGAGGTGCTCTAACAGGCGAGTCTTCTCTCATCAACCTTCCATCCGCTCCAATAAAATCTCTCAAGGTAATTCGGTCAATGGTATCACAAACAATTGGTGGACTAAGACTACTCACAACTTGATCACTTAAAAGCCCCATTCTTCGAGCTAACCTAGTCATAAATTATCCACACACAATTATACTACCCGCTTGACTACCAGGACCCTTCCTTTTCATCCATTTTGCTATCACCCAAGCCACATTAGCGTGTTGATCACGGTTCTTGTTCCTAAACATGCTCAATAACCACAAATCATTCTTTTGTATTTTGTCATATCCCGTGGTTCTTTGGCAAACAACATAAGCAATCATCTTTTGAAGCACTCTCAAAAGTGGACTAGAAATTCTAGTGGCTGAGCTCCTAGATAAGCTCAATGGATCCTCATCCGGGAAAATTGATGCCCGAAATTCATTAGCATTAAAGTCTCCATGATCACGTTCCCCTCCTTGGAAATAAACCTCAAATCCTTCCGCATTTCGCCCCTCTCTATTATACAACTCCAAGTACTTAGAAAATTCTTTCAAAGTCAAAGAATGTCCCTTTCCACCAAGTCTAAAAGTCAAAATCTTCTTAGTCAACAAGTCATCTCCTTCGGCATCTTCATCAAAATTAAAAGTAGAGAAAAACTCGAGAACAAGCTCCGCATAGATTTTCTCCCTAAAAGTAAAAGCACGAATCCAAGCATCGGATTCAAACACGACTTCATTACCTTCATCCTCTATCACTACTATCCTTAGCATCTCCCTTATTTGAGCTTCACAACCAAGCTCGTTCACAACTCTAAAATCCACAATGCTAGGTGCAAAAATTTTTTTTGGCATTAAAAGACTGAGAGTATTGTTGTAGATGGTTTTGGTATCATTCGTACATCCAGGCCAGTTAAAAAAATGGTGATTTGGTGCTCCCATGAGTGCGGTACTTGCCGATTCGGTAGGCCTTCGCTTCTTTCCTCGGCTAGACGAGCCGATTTCGTAATTTCCAGAACCTGGATTCTGCAAAATTTTCATCACATACAAACATTTATTAACATTACACAAGCGTTAGGGGTCAATGGTGATCCTATGATCATGTTGTGATCATTCTGTTTGTTTTCCTAACGAAAAGTGCGACGCACAATTTGGAATGTGCGGCGTACTTCCTGGGAAAATTTCATTAAAAGTGCGGCGCACAATTTGCAAAGTGCGGCGCACATTCTGGGGTTTTCATCAAATGTTGGGGTAACACTAGTAGCTAACCAAATCCACAAACTAATTGGTCATAAAATAATACAATGGCAAGAATCAAACACTAACCCATTCCCAATTCGCTCTAATACATGACATTGCCTTATCTCAAAGGTTTTTCAAAATCCCTCTTTTTTTCAATTTTATCTTACTATAATCTAAATCATTTCTTAATCTAATCCTGCATTACTAATTCCTAATTAAATTATAATTCGTTCTTCAATTACTAAGAACCCTAATTGAAAACTAATCAAAAATTAAAAACTAATTAATTGAAACAAACATGAATTAAATATAAAAACTTACCCTAGACATGATCTCGAATGTAATTGGAGCAAAGACTGGAAAATATTTTTGGTGATGATTAAAAATCGTCAGGTGGTTTTTGTGTGTTTTTTTTAGTTTCTAATGGGAAAAACGGGATATATACAAAAAATCCGCCCAGAAGTGCGGCGCACTTTCTGAAATGTGCGGCGTACATTCTGTGCATCCAGACATGGTTTACTGTATTTTCATTTTTTTAAGTATACAAAACACTAAATTTTAAAAGAAAACCTCCAATTTCATTCGATAGAAAATAAAAACTTAGGGAGAACGTTCCCTACCTCTAAGACCATCCTAAAACTTCTAGGAGTCTTAGATATCATTTCGTTTTATTTGATTATCTACATACAAAAGGATAAAAATGCATAAAAGTAACTAGGAGCCAATGATGCACTCCTCTTTTCTTCCTTTCCTCTTAGTTGTAGCAGAAATTCAGAGGTGACATGATATCACTCTCTGTGTAACGTTCCGAGACCTCTCTATTGGTGTCCTTTGTCTCGTACACTTTTTCGTACCTTTTTCCACATGGATCAACAATGACTATGGCAACATGCCATTCATTATCTCCATCTTTAGCAATATTTTCGAATTCTCGCTTGTTACCCACTTGCAAATCTTTGTATTTTAATGATACGGGAAGTACTCCAAGCATCCTCACAATCTTCTTGTACACACAAATATCAAAGAAAGGGTTATGATAGCTCCTTTTACTTAGTGAAGAATCAAATAGTTCTTCCGGTTCCGTCCATGGTTTCAAATGTGGACCATAAATCGGCATACCATTTTCATCTCTTTTTGTGGTGTAGTACTTATCATCTTCATCATCACTATCATCATGTTCTTTTGCTTTTAGCACGTTATATGTTTGATGGACAAACCCATCAAAGCTAGTTATGATAACTTTTCCAACATCTACCTTTGCACCAACGGTGTGAAAAAACTTTCTTCCAACCACTAGTTGAATATCTCGATCAATAGGAATATCGATAAGCATAATATCGGCTAGTATTGTGGTTGTTCCTATTTGACATAAAACTCCAAGCAAACGCACAAATCCCTCCGTGTAGGAGTGATCAAGAATTTTTATTCGATTAAACCTTGGTTTGACTCTTCCAACATCTAACATTTTGAAGATTCGAAGTGGCATGATATTAACATTCGAACCGGTGTCTACCAAAGCATTGTATGTAGTTTTATCTTCCAACCTTATAGGTAGGACAAAATAACCCGGATCTTCTTTTTCTTTTATTACTTTGTTTTCACGGAGAATTTGGATTGCTACATCCTCATATTCCGAGGTTAATCCATCTTCAATCTTCAATTTATCAAGTAAGACCCCATCGACAATCATTTTATACTTATCACTGTATTTAATGTTTCAATGATTGGTTGATTCATATTTAACAACATTACTCTTTCTCCAACGTCTTCCCTTAATTCTTCTATTGTTAGTTCTTCTCTAGTTAAGGGCTTATTAATGGTGAGAGAAGGTCCTTCACCATTATAGTTTAATTTGTAAGCATGAGCGGGCTGTTTTCCTTTGTTCCTTTTGCCTTTCCCCATATTACAAACAAATCTAGGAGTATCAACTCCCTCGTTTTCAATAGGTGCTAATTCATCAAAGTCGAGATTATCAAGTATCTCGTCAATTTCTTCTAAGTCCAAGCTTTCATGCACTTTTGGCCATAAGGTGAGTATGCCACAAGTGATGTCAATTTGTGCATTGGCTTGCTTTAGGAAAGATCTCCCAAATATTGCACATGGTTCACAGTCATCTTCTTCCGGATTGACGAAGAAGTCGACGATAAACAATTCGTCCTTGATCATAACAATGAACTTCTTATATATTTCTTTGTCCCCATTACGATGCGTTTTGTAGGTTAAGCCAAGCTCCACTACAAGTTCATTGATAACAAAACTCTTCTCCATTTCCAAGTCAACTTGCCCATCATAGGCAAATTTACCTTCCACATGACAAGGCATTGAGTACTTTTCGCTAGGTGTCAAGTCTTGCAAACGATAGAAGGTTAGGACCTTTTGAATCCTACTATCAGTTGTGTCCCTATATTCAGATCCTGTCCATTCTCCATCCGATTCAATCTTATCATTTAGGCTAATATGCTCATCCTCTCCCAAGCATAGCCTACCCAAACTAGCATTTGGATCCATCTTAAAACAACAACACATCAAGAGAAACATTAGTATGTTAGTGCCATAAAATCCAATTGACATTTCATATCCTGTAGTCTTTAGGCAACTAATTAGTTTTGATGAAAATCTATTTTTAATTGTGTTATAAGCAAATTATGCGTACTGTTTTTCCAGTTATCCGGCGCACTTTTGAGATGTGCGGCGTACTTTTGGCCGATACAGAAAAGCCGGCGCACTTTTTGAAATGTGCAGCGCACTTTCTACAAGAAACTTTTTGTTCATAACTGTATGATCTATATACCAATCAAACAATGTTATAAGACTTTTTTCATAATACTTCCTTAACAAGTAGTCAAAATAAGAAATAGTGACCAAATTTTGTAAGATGTTCTCAAGTATTTTGCAAGAAATATCTATTTTTTTCATTTCCGCGTGTTTTCTCATTTCCTTGTATTTTAAAGTTATTTAAAATTCCAGAAAAATTACCACAAATCATGATAAATATCAAATAAGACATAACAAAGTAAATTATTCTACCAAAGAGTAAATTAAAGAGAAAATAAGATTTTGAAAGAAAATATTTTTGGTTTTTCTTGAAAGGCAATATTGACAAACACATAAGCTCATAAAGCATAAACACACATAAATCAATTCTCATGTTTTCAGCAGTAAGTGTTGAGAGTAAAAGGTTTTGGTGGTGTTTTGGGATTGTTTCTACCAACATTTTGCAAATTCGTTTCTAATGTGCGACACACTTTTGGAAATGTGCAGCGCACTTTCTAACTTTTTCGTTAAAAAGTTTTTTAGATTGCTAGAAATCTGTACGGCGATTTATAATTTTTGTTTTACCAAGTATTATGTTTCAAAATAATAACTAATCAATCCCCGGCAGCGGCGCCAAAAACTTGATGTTCGTTTGTAAGTCTTAATTTTTATTCAAGATATTACAACACAAATGACTAGAAACATAAACACGGGCAAGTATACCCTTTCATGTATAGCATAACTTAACGGTAAAGTCCAGTTCGTTCCACGAGATTGTTGTTATCACAATATTAAAACAATTACCTCTTGAGTGTCACAGGTTCTAAAGATATACTTAACAATTGGTATTAAAGGGTGGGTTTGGCTAAGGTTATAACCATATGATAGATAGGTAGCAAGGATGAAATATAAGCACATAAACAATGTAAGACAACATACCGATTATGAGTCGTGTATGCAACATCTAATTGATATGACAAAAATCCGGTTAAAGACTTTGTCATACCAACAACATTAAGATAAGTTTATGCTTGATTTCGATAACTAAGGTACTACATGAGATTATGCAAGAGTTGGTATATGTTTTAATCCACTAATCGTTAGAAAAGTGATTAACAAGATTCATTTATTAGATGACATGAAACTCATCCATTCATATGAGTATTAGTCGATGATCATGGATGAATCCAACATATAACAATGGTCTTACATAGTAACACATAATACATGAGTATCCAAACCACACTTATATTCAAGAACCCAGGGAAAAAGTACGCCGCACAAAACTAATTGTGCGCCGCACTTTGCCCCAGCAAAGCTAATATTCACATCTAATCATAAGGCTATTAAACCTTAACCAAGTGCACATCACACTACTCAATAATAACAGTAAATAAGATCATTTCAAACATATGTAAATCAAAGTAAAAGATTGACATAATTGAAAAAAGAAATATACCACAAGATTATTTCAATAATTGCTTCCAAAGGATTTATAAGTCTTTGAACTTATTACAAATGGCTAGCAACACTTCTGAGTCTCTAGTTCCAGCACCAATACCATAAACCAACTAAGGTTTACTAACTCTAGTAACTATGATCAAGGATTTAGAGAAATCCTTGATTATTGTTTCTCCTAAACAATGGAGAAATTTTGGAATGAGATATGATTATGCCTGGACAAGGGTCCTATTTATACTTGAAATGTCGTAGGTTAGAAACCCTGGAAGTCTATCAAAGGTTCACCATTATAGCCATGCATAATTGCACTTAATTGTGTAACTGTAGTGAAATGTGCACCACACTTGTTCATTTATGCGTCACACTTCATCAGGTATAAATGTGCGCCGCACTTGCGAAATTGTGCGCCGCACTTACGAAATTATGCGCCGCACTTCTTGTTATTCTCCACATTCGGGGTACTTTGAAAGTATGCCACACAAAACAGAATGTGCGCCGCACATCTGCTCCTTTTCAGCATAATTTCTTCTTTAACCCCTTTATTCTTTATTTCTTCATTCTTTTCCTTTATGGTTTCTTTCTTGGCTACAATAGAAACTATACCTTTTATTAGTATCAATTCAACACATAATTTATTTAATTACATAGCAAACAAGGACAAATGCATCATTACAAACATGTATAAATGAGGCGTTATCAAAGTTCAACAATTATTAGAAGCCCGGTTAGTGATCCTACTTCCATAGCTAGGTTATTTGGTCCTTCTGACCTGGGAAACTATTAAAAGAAGTCTTCAACTAAGCTGGATGATATTCATAAGCAACCAATAGATGGCATTTTCGATTTTGCTTCATATGATGATGACATAGTTAGGGATCTTAATAACTTGTGACCAGAAGTAGAAGTATCTCCTACTCCTATTCAGCAGATCCATAAAGTGCATCCTACTACTCAAATCATAGGAGATCCTGGTTCTACTATCAAGACTCGCAGCATGCATAAGAAAGCAACTTCTGGTCATCATGCTCTTGTGAGCTACATTGAAGACCAAAAGCGTAATAATCACACAAATTTTCTTCACTATTTGTTTGCTTGTTTTTTGTCACAGGTGGAACCTAGGTCTGTCTCACATGCTCTTGAGGATCAAAGTTGGGTGGAGGCTATGCAGGAGGAGATGCAGCAATTCTTGTTTCAAAATGTTTGGATCCTAGTTGATCTACCAGATGGCAAGACAACAATTGGTACCAAATGGATTCTCAAAAACAAGAAAGATGTAAGGGGTATTGTGATGAGGAATAAGGCTAGACTAGTAGCTCAAGGTCACACTCAACTTGAAGGAATTGATTATATTGAAGTTTTTGCTCCTGTTGCAAGGATTGAGGCCATTCGTCTGTTTTTGGCTTTTGCTTCTTATATTGATTTTATAGTTTTTCAGATGGATGTCAAGAGTGCATTTCTATATGGCAAGATTGACGAGGAAGTATATGTCACTCAACCTAAGGGCCTTGTGGATCCACTTTATCCTAAGAAAGTCTACAAGGTGGTCAAAGCTCTTTATGGACTTCATCAAGCTTCTAGAGTTTGGTATGAGCGTCTATCCACTTTCTTGTTGAAGCATGGCTATAGAAGAGGCACTATTGATAAAACATTGTTCCTTAAGAGGAATGCCAAAGACATCATCCTGGTTCAGGTATATGTGGATGATATTATCTTTGGTTCTACTAGTAAGGAATGGTGTGATGAGTTTGAACAACTGATGAAAGGCGAATTTTAGATGAGTGCCATGGGAGAACTAACATTTTTCCTTGGTCTTCAAGGTAAGCAGCAGATGGATGGTATCTTCGTTAGTCAGGACAAATATGTTCATGACATCATTCAGAAGTTTGATGTGGACACTTTGAGACCAGCAGCAACACCTTACAAAGTCACTAAAGTCAAACTTAAAAATGAACCGGATCCTCCTGTTAATGTTCATTTGTACAGGTCAATGATAGGCTCCCTCATGTATTTAACTACTTCCCGACCAGACATCATCTTTGCTGTTAGTGCTTGTTCGAGACATCAGGTGGCGCCTACCGTATCAAACTTGAATTCTGCCAAGAAAATCTTCAAGTATATCAAGGCACAACCCAAGCTAGGCTTATGGTATCCAAGAAAATCCCCCTTTGTTCTTGAAGCCTATAGTGATACTAATTATGTAGGTGCTAATAATGATAGGAAGTCTACTACTGGTGGTTGTCAATTTTTGGGACGAAGACTTATCTCATGGCAATGTAAGAAACAGACTACAATATCTACTTCCTCAACCGAAGCTGAATATGTAGCTGCTGCTAGTTGTTGTGGACAAGTCTTGTGGATGCAAAATCAAATGCTGGACTATGGGTTCAACTTTATGAACACCAAAATCTTCATCGACAATCAAAGCACTATCTCCATTGTGAAGAATCCTGTGTTTCATCAATGCACCAAACATATAGTGATTCGACACCATTTTATACGTGATGCGAATGAAAATAAGCTAATACAGGTTCTCAAGGTACATACGGACGATAATGTTGCAGATTTGTTGACTAAAGCGTTTGATGGTCCACGGTTTAACCACTTGGTGCTTCACATTTGTATGGTCAATCCTTAAGGTCTAGGATTGAGGGGAGTCAAAGCCTAAAGGGAGGCTTCTTGTTAATGTATACGTGTATATTCTTACTTCTGGTAGCTACTTACGACATTTTCCATGGGTATTGGCTGTGTGTGCAACTTCTGGTGGAAGAATTTGGTTACTCCTAGTGGCACTCTAATAATTCGTTTTTAGTGTAGTTGTCTTCTCAGCTCGATTCGAATTGATATAACGTTTAAAGCTTGACTTGATTGTTTTTGGTTGTAAAAGTTTAATTGGTATCTATTTCTAATTGGCAAGAAGCAAGTAAAAAGGTAAAAATATACTATATGACCTACGTAATACGTACTACTCTAAAACATATTACAATTACCAATTAAAATGCACGAAATCTAAAAATGTAAAATACAAATTTATGCAAAAATACAAAATACAAAATACAAAATTACAAAATATAAAACCAAGAAGTAATTTTTATCAAACTAAAAGTGCAATTTGATTAAATCTATAAATTCTAATTTTACTATTCTGACACTACTAAGCTGAAATGACTTAAGACTGAAAACTATAATTCAGTCAGGCCCAAAAATTATAACAGCCCAATCAAATCAAAAAGCCAAATGTTCAATTACATGACCCAATAGTCTAAACGAATTTAGCAAGTAAAAGGACCCAAATTCAGTATTTATATCTGGCAATTATTAAAGTTCACTGAAAAGAAAGAAAAGAAAACAGGAAATCGAAGCTCGACTGCTACCAAAATTTACTCCTATCTTGAGGTCTAAAACTATAAAACTTTTATCAAAATTATACTATCAGATTTCAAGTTCAATCAGTCTAACATCTAAGATTAACTAAAACGCTTATGTAGAAAGCAAAAGACAGTTATGAACAAACAATAAAATGACATTTAAAAGAAACAGATCACATATATCAAATCGCAAGCAAGACTAATTCTACAAGAACAAAAACAACTAAAAAAAATTTCAGAAATTGAAATGTGCTTAACCGACACATCCAGGCCTAGTCCGCTGTTGACGAAGCTCGGCGCTGAGCCGGCTTTAACTATCGCACCTCAAACGTCTTCTTACGACTAATCTGATGAACAGTAAACACCTCTATACTATCTCCATTGTTTCTGAATCAACCGTCTACAACTTAATCAAAACTTGAAGGAATAGCTTCGAACCGTTCCTGTGAACAAAAACCTGCAAAACATATACTATTCCTAACAAAACATGTGCACTACATGATCTAATTTGAACCGAATATGCTATAGCTGTTCAACCATTTCAGGAACTGACAACTAAGTAACTAACTGATAAGAAACTGAAAATCTGGTAAACTATTTCAGGAACTGAATTGAGACAGTAATGAAACTCAAGTATTCAAAACGTTTAAACCAACACTAAAACAAAACTAACTGACAATAAACTCGAACTCAATCGCTGAAAATTTCTACACTTATTGAGTTGAATGAGTGATACTGAAAACTGGAAAGCTTTTAAAACTGAAAAGCTAATCGACAAGTGAACACTAATCATTATTTATATCTTTTACTAAATCTCAATGTAATCAAATACAAAAACTCAAAGATTCATTAGTAAACACTTACAATCTCACGAACTATGATCTTAACAGAACAGAATTAACAAGCTTATAAACTGAAACAATCCAATGAACAGTTACCGAGAAGAAATTTGAGAAAATTAAAGAACTCTAACAACAAAATCAAAACTCAAGTTTGCTAAGCAATGATGATCAATTAATCAATCAGATTGAAACTCAGTGAACAGTAAAGGTAACAGAAGAAAATTAAAGCTTCAAGAGAAATGAAGAGAATAAGAAAGATTGAGGACTTCATTAATGGAGGTAAAAACATGAATCGGTTACAACTGATTAACAGAATGTCTAACTGAAATTCATAAAAGCTTTGAAAGAAAATTAAACTAACTATCCTAACTAACCTAACTATGTGTTAATCTACTCCTAGGCTAACCGGTTGCAAATGAAAGCTTCGTCTTCAATTTATAGCCGTCTGGAGAGGGTGTTGTGACGTGTTCAATCCAATGAGGATTGGACACGTGTAAAATACGAGGTTTACTCGTCCATCTTCATCTTCATCTTGAATTTGGGGCTTTCTTCGTCTTTGACTTTGAGTCTAATTAAGTAACATCATCTTGTAGAGGGGAAAAAGATAAGCATCTTTGCTGTTATAAGCTTCGCGTGATTCTTCCTGGATCGACCTTGGGATGGATTTGCAGGTGTGATGGAGGTTGGGATGAAGTCACTGTTTCTTTCTCTCTCTTCTCAATGGAGAAGAAGACGTAGCAAGTTATTGCGTACACGTTTGTGTTGTTTGACCGGTTTTGGTCAAATAGACCAAGTTAAGTAAACTTTCTCTTGATTGCCTTTTGGTCCTTTTCTTTAAATTTCTTTTCAAAATGGTTATAAGACTTTGAAGTAATATCTTTTCCATCCTTTATCATTGTAGTAATTGCACTTTAAGCCCTTGATCTTTGGAAACTTGGCAAATAAAGTCCTTGGAAGCATCTTTCGTCTTTTTCTTCGTCTTTTGATCAAATAAGTCCTTAAAAGCTCGTCTTTGTTCCAAAATTGTATCTTGTTACCTGAAAACACATGAAACGCAAATACACGCATAATTCTGATATTTAACAGTTAAAATAATGTATTTGACTGTGTTTTGGGTGGTTTTTGGATCATTATTGATGAGTGTTTTCACACTTATCAACTCCCCTCCACTTGACCATTGCCATGTCCTCATGCAATGCAGCATTTTAAAGCTCTAAGTTACACTTTTCTCATAATTAACCCACCTTGGCCATTATGGAATGCATCTACACTACTCTACACTATATGATGCATGATTTTGAATATTTACAATGCAATGCAAAGAAAACAATTCTATTTATATCTTTTTGGATTTTTCATAAATGGTTTTGATGGAAATAACTCATAAAGAAAACAATGACTTAGATTAGGGCTTTGATACCATGAACATTTATCACCCTCAAGTTTCACTTTCCCCATACCAAGCTTATAAATGGAATCATTGCATTCACAAGTAAAAAGTGCATCAACTTATTCATGACAATTAAATGTGGAACCGGTTATTAATTGAGCAAATTGCTTGTGGCAAATTTGTCATTATTCAAGTGTGAAATATAAGAAGTGTAAAATCCAAAAATAAGGAAGCATGGTTTTAATCCTAAGTAATCTTCTCATCCATTACTTGAAAAACCGCTCACAATTAATATAAGTCCGTATTAAGAGTAATAAGTCATTCGCCTTATGTGTAAAATCCTCATGTCATGCTTTCATAAGTAACTACACACTCGCTAAGGAAAGAAAAATAAAACTCACGCAATAATTTACATCCGCATCTTTTTGAGATTTTGGATCTTCAACCCCACAACCCGTCAAGGTAATATTGGATTGGAGCAATCTATTGAATCCCCGCAACCCGTCAAGGTAATATTGGAACTCAATAGTCACTATAATTAACACCACACTGCCCCTCTTGGGAGTCTTGCATTATTATTTTTTTTCTTTTTCTTTTTTTTTTCTAGCCACTCATTTTTTCATAAGCCGCTCTTATTTTTCTTTATTCCTCACAAAGAAAGTAGAAAAGAATAAAAGGAAAAACACCCGCTAAATATGGAGCATGACATAAGTCTAGTACACATAAAACGTGCTAACTTAGAATCTTAAGACGTACTCATATCAACCATAAATGATTAGCCAAAAATGCATAAGAGATTACAAACCAATTAAAACCGTACTTGATTATTTATTAACAATTATATACAAGCGAAGAAAATAGAGGTAGAGAAGAGAAGGGTTTAGCCACAAGTAATTATCATGAAGTCTATCTAGCCCTTTTACACTTGCTTCAACTCTATCATTTCCCATTCTCCACAAATTTAAAATTTCAAAGGATGAAATTGGTGGAAGCTTAGCCTAATAGACCAATGAAGGACTACATGGTTAAGGATACTAGCTAGAGAATGTTAAAAATAAACAAACTCGGGTTGAGTCAAAATATCCATGGCGGGCCTAATATGTCAAAGAAATCTAAATTTGTTAAAACCATGTTTTATTATATTTTTCCTTTTTATATATTTTTGATGAAAAGTAAAAGAAGAAATATATACAATGCAAATGTGTTATGCAAATGAAAAATGATTGATGCAAAAATTATGAATGCATATTTTTGGTGGCCAAAGTAGATCAAAAATTTGAAAAATGATTGAAAAATTAATTTTCCCAATTATCATGAAGTTAAGGCAATGGTCTAGGTAAGGTCACTTCGATAGAAGTCTCCCCTACACTTAAGATAAACATTGTCCTCAATGTTTAAGAGTATTGGAGTGAACTACCCTACACTTATTACATTGATAACTTTGCTTAACTCGAGTTAAGGAAGAGACAACTAAAGGGTATTCATTTTAAGCACAAGTGTTTTATATCACAATAGCAAAAACTAATCGAAGTGAACCAGATACACGGGCCTCCTCCATAAACGCCAAGCATGAAATGTGAGAGAGCAACCCTTGAAACAAACACCAAAAGACGAAGAAAGGCACCCCTCCACTTCAACTCTACTATAACATCCTTTTAATTAAACCTAACCTATTGAAAATCTACTCTACGTTTTCTAACCTAGTTATTCAATGCTTGAGTTTTTTTAACCCTAAGTCGCTAGCTCGACTCGGCCCCGAATTAAGTTGTCCTTGGGGAAACCATCATGGAGAATAAAGAATATCCACTTTGAAGCTCGTCTCACATGATACACTCAAACTTAGCACGTTGCCATTTACTATAAGATTTACCAAATCTGCCTCGATAAATGGAACGGTCCAACGTGTCTCAAGTTTGTCCAACATACGAAATCTCTCAAATAGGAAGCACTCCAGGATCAAATACATAATTTCCATCTCGACAAGTGAACAACTCCAAAATAGGTAGCATCACCAAAGTAAGCTCATACAAGAAGCACATATCAAGCGAAGGCACACTCTTAAGTGGAGTAGATGAAAACCAATTTTTCCCAAAGATACGTATCCCAGGATCAAAAACCTTTCCCTTCATGGGAAAATAAGAAGATGAGCTCATATCAACCATATAAGATTCCCCCTTAGTGATCAAAGCATCATGAGAATATGAAGGTGTAGGTATCAAAACATTCATAACTATTATGTCCATATTAGGCTCATCATCATCATCAAAAGGTGGGTAATCTTCCATAGAAGGCATAGCGAAAGGAGGATCAAGATCAATAGTGTCTTGTGAAGGAGGTGTGGTCTCTATGTTCCCAAAAAGCAATGTAGTAATAAGACGAACCTCCTCATCCAAATTAGAAACACTATCGTCGACCTCTATATCAAATTGTGCAAGAGTATCCTCTATGGTGGTATCAATCTCCATAAGAGATTCCATATCAAAGGTTTTGAGTTCTAAAGGTGCCTTAGATGAAAAAGTATCAATCTCTAAGAGGAAAGGATCTTCATCAATAACCAACTTCAAGGGTGGGAGGGTGGGAACATAAGGCTCAAAAGGAGGTGTATTAATGAGAGAATCACTCAAAGGGATGATATGATCATGAAAATCAATAGGTGTATCCTCAAAAACCAGTGAAGGAATATCAATCAAGGGTTCTTCTTCTATAGACTCATTATTAGGTTCTTCACACTCCTCAAAAAGTGGGTTATCAAAACATGTCTCAAAAAGAGGATTTGAATGTATCACAAAATCTCTTAGAGGAATAGGTGAAGGAGTCATAGAAGAAATGGAGTCATCATCATCAGAAGTAAAAGACTCATCACTATCATAAGGATCATCAAAGGTTTCATCACAAGAATCATAAGATGGTAGAGGAGAAGGATCCACTTTTCCTATAGGAACAAACTCTTCATCCAAATTAGGAATGTTATCTTGACAAGACAAATCATCGGATGATATAGCATAAGACGCGTCACTAGAATCACAATTTTCATACTCTATTTGTGGAAAGTCTTTCACAAACTCTTCCTCAATCTCATTATCTCTTTCTTTAAACAATTCATCAAGATCGAAATCACCAAAATCACTAGTAGTAGCATGAAGGTCAATATGTGATAAAATCTCACAAAGCTCATCACATGGTTCATTGGAAACCCTCTCAAGCTCTCTTTGGATTGGGATAAGGTTCTCAACACTACAAGAGGTTAATTCATCCAAATCGGTGTTTGTATTGGTGCTAAGAGGCTCGTCCCCCATGGTTAAAGAGTCGGTGGGTTCCACGTGAGGTAAAGGTGATGAAGGTGTGTAATGCTCAAGTATAGTCGGTGGAGAGATGGAAGGGTCTAGAATAGGAACATCACTAAGTGTATCATCCTCAACATCTACTCTCAAAGAAGGCTCATCATCAGGTAAAGCATCGTTCGGTCTCATGTGTTGCAAGATGTCTGTGCTCAAGCCTAAGATTTTCGGATCAGTTGCCTCTTGCATTGACTCAAGTGCTTGCATTACCATATTAAAAGCGTCTTTACTCAAGAAATGATAAATGCCTTGATTGTTAACGGTGTTTTTATTAGGACTTTGAAAATTTTCTTCATTTTGAAAATCGTCTTGATTTAAAAATTCTTGAGTTTGAAAATCCTCATCAAACCCTTGATCATAATTACTCGCGTATAGATCACAATTATTTTCATTATGTGATGCTCCACAAGTCGCACAAGGCCCATACATAGCTCGATATTGCTCGTCTTGTAATATCTCCAACATAGGACGATTAACCAAGTGTGGCAAAGTGATCGAATATGAAAATCCTTGATGTTGAAAGGTGTCTTGATTATGGCATGGAAAATTCTCATCATTTTGAAAGCCTTCATTGTTTGAAAATCCTTGATTATGAAAGGTTTCTTGATTATAGCCTTGAAAAGTATCATTATTTTGAAAACCTTCATAATTGGAAAATCCTTGGTTTTGGTATGGCACATTAAAGGTTTGATCATGAAATGACGGTGGAGGTTGTGATGAAAAACCGGAATATCCCATATAGTCATTACAAGTGTAGTCCATTTGAGTGTTAGGTTGAAAATTAGGGTTCTCGGTTCCATTGTAAGCATATCCCTCCCCATAATAACCATTATTTTGATCACATAAATAAGTTTCGTGTGGACCACCACAAGTCGAACAAGGCGAATAATTAGCGTTGGCGGATCGTTGTTGCAAAATCTCCCACATGGAACGAGTATCCATGTGTAACAAGGTGGCCGAATGTATATACAAGTATAATGACGTTTAAAAGCTTCCTCGGGGAAGGAAGTGATACACCAAAGGTGGTATGTTTACACGTGTGCGAGTACACGTGTAAGTAAACACGAGGAATGAGGGAGTAGCCCTCGGTCGACTTTGAAAAGAATAAGATTATCCTCTTCGAGTTGCAATATTAAATATCCACAAGAAAGTATATATATAATTACTACTTGGGTGCAAGACCTCCAATTAAGCCTTCCTTCTTAGAATACGCACTAGTGAACGGGGGGTTAGGTGGCGCGAAGCACTTAAGTACCTATTGACCCTTAGACGGCATTTTATAGCACGTCGCCTATCTATTCACTTTAGTAGTTTGTATTCTTCGAATTATTGCCAATTGGAAGTATTTATCTATTCTTGCTTAATTAAATTGGATCGATACGCGTGTCAAGGACCGGAACGCCCCTCAACACGGTGTATTGCCTCGGCAATACTTATGGAGAATATGTTACTTGGTTGTTTTTATACTTATACGTATCTACATATAATAATATAAAAAAAATATTTTTGTATTTATTTGATTTTTTAAGAAAAATACTATATCTACGTAAAAAACGATGAAATCGATATAATATATGTTTTTGAGTGTAATCTTTTAGGAAAAAGATTACTTTTTGGATTTTTTATTTTTTTGGTTCAATTCTTTAGGAAAAGAATTGACTTTGTGATTTTTTATTTTTTTTGTATTTTAATCTTTTTGATTTTTTTTTATGTTTTTGATTATAATACGTAAAAATAACGTTCACAAAGTGAACGGATCCCAAAATCCAATCGTCTCACTCGAAATCGTTAATCTTCACGAAAAGAACCGGCAGCGGCGCCATTTAATAATTCGTTTTTAGTGTAGTTGTCTTCTCAGCTCGATTCGAATTGATATAACGTTTAAAGCTTGACTTGATTGTTTTTGGTTGTAAAAGTTTAATTGGTATCTATTTCTAATTGGCAAGAAGCAAGTAAAAAGGTAAAAATATACTATATGACCTACGTAATACGTACTACTCTAAAACATATTACAATTACCAATTAAAATGCACGAAATCTAAAAATGTAAAATACAAATTTATGCAAAAATACAAAATACAAAATACAAAATTACAAAATATAAAACCAAGAAGTAATTTTTATCAAACTAAAAGTGCAATTTGATTAAATCTATAAATTCTAATTTTACTATTCTGACACTACTAAGCTGAAATGACTTAAGACTGAAAACTATAATTCAGTCAGGCCCAAAAATTATAACAGCCCAATCAAATCAAAAAGCCAAATGTTCAATTACATGACCCAATAGTCTAAACGAATTTAGCAAGTAAAAGGGCCCAAATTCAGTATTTATATCTGGCAATTATTAAAGTTCACTGAAAAGAAAGAAAAGAAAACAGGAAATCGAAGCTCGACTGCTACCAAAATTTACTCCTATCTTGAGGTCTAAAACTATAAAACTTTTATCAAAATTATACTATCAGATTTCAAGTTCAATCAGTCTAACATCTAAGATTAACTAAAACGCTTATGTAGAAAGCAAAAGACAGTTATGAACAAACAATAAAATGACATTTAAAAGAAACAGATCACATATATCAAATCGCAAGCAAGACTAATTCTACAAGAACAAAAACAACTAAAAAAAATTTCAGAAATTGAAATGTGCTTAACCGACACATCCAGGCCTAGTCCGCTGTTGACGAAGCTCGGCGCTGAGCCGGCTTTAACTATCGCACCTCAAACGTCTTCTTACGACTAATCTGATGAACAGTAAACACCTCTATACTATCTCCATTGTTTCTGAATCAACCGTCTACAACTTAATCAAAACTTGAAGGAATAGCTTCGAACCGTTCCTGTGAACAAAAACCTGCAAAACAGATACTATTCCTAACAAAACATGTGCACTACATGATCTAATTTGAACCGAATATGCTATAGCTGTTCAACCATTTCAGGAACTGACAACTAAGTAACTAACTGATAAGAAACTGAAAATCTGGTAAACTATTTCAGGAACTGAATTGAGACAGTAATGAAACTCAAGTATTCAAAACGTTTAAACCAACACTAAAACAAAACTAACTGACAATAAACTCGAACTCAATCGCTGAAAATTTCTACACTTATTGAGTTGAATGAGTGATACTGAAAACTGGAAAGCTTTTAAAACTGAAAAGCTAATCGACAAGTGAACACTAATCATTATTTATATCTTTTACTAAATCTCAATGTAATCAAATACAAAAACTCAAAGATTCATTAGTAAACACTTACAATCTCACGAACTATGATCTTAACAGAACAGAATTAACAAGCTTATAAACTGAAACAATCCAATGAACAGTTACCGAGAAGAAATTTGAGAAAATTAAAGAACTCTAACAACAAAATCAAAACTCAAGTTTGCTAAGCAATGATGATCAATTAATCAATCAGATTGAAACTCAGTGAACAGTAAAGGTAACAGAAGAAAATTAAAGCTTCAAGAGAAATGAAGAGAATAAGAAAGATTGAGGACTTCATTAATGGAGGTAAAAACATGAATCGGTTACAACTGATTAACAGAATGTCTAACTGAAATTCATAAAAGCTTTGAAAGAAAATTAAACTAACTATCCTAACTAACCTAACTATGTGTTAATCTACTCCTAGGCTAACCGGTTGCAAATGAAAGCTTCGTCTTCAATTTATAGCCGTCTGGAGAGGGTGTTGTGACGTGTTCAATCCAATGAGGATTGGACACGTGTAAAATACGAGGTTTACTCGTCCATCTTCATCTTCATCTTGAATTTGGGGCTTTCTTCGTCTTTGACTTTGAGTCTAATTAAGTAACATCATCTTGTAGAGGGGAAAAAGATAAGCATCTTTGCTGTTATAAGCTTCGCGTGATTCTTCCTGGATCGACCTTGGGATGGATTTGCAGGTGTGATGGAGGTTGGGATGAAGTCACTGTTTCTTTCTCTCTCTTCTCAATGGAGAAGAAGACGTAGCAAGTTATTGCGTACACGTTTGTGTTGTTTGACCGGTTTTGGTCAAATAGACCAAGTTAAGTAAACTTTCTCTTGATTGCCTTTTGGTCCTTTTCTTTAAATTTCTTTTCAAAATGGTTATAAGACTTTGAAGTAATATCTTTTCCATCCTTTATCATTGTAGTAATTGCACTTTAAGCCCTTGATCTTTGGAAACTTGGCAAATAAAGTCCTTGGAAGCATCTTTCGTCTTTTTCTTCGTCTTTTGATCAAATAAGTCCTTAAAAGCTCGTCTTTGTTCCAAAATTGTATCTTGTTACCTGAAAACACATGAAACGCAAATACACGCATAATTCTGATATTTAACAATTAAAATAATGTATTTGACTGTGTTTTGGGTGGTTTTTGGATCATTATTGATGAGTGTTTTCACACTTATCACACTCTTCATCTCCTAGTGGGTCAAAACCCCTATTATCCATGTGTGTTTGGCTTCTAGTATCACTTTGGGTCACTGTTCATTATGTTGACTTTTGTTGACCACTCGCTGCTCCTAGTGTTAACTTCTAGCCGTTTTGACTTTCAATCAACGCAAGTTACTTCTAGTACCCATATTTGTGTATCTTTGGTAACTGGGATTCTCTAATAATGGATTAATGGGCAAGTGGTTACTCACCATTAAAGCCTTAACATGGAAAGGGAAACCCCCATAATTAGGGGTCAATGAACAGTTTTCCCTAACCATTATTTATGGTTAAAGGGCTCATTTGACTAAATTATCACAACCACAACACACACACACACACACACACACACTTCTATCCTTAACCATATTCAAGCAATCATCTTCCACTTCTAAATCAATGGCATCTCTTGAATATAAATCCGATCACAACAAGGTTGCTTATCTTGGAGAAGGCCCTAGAAGGGAGGAGTTTCTTGACATCTTGGAGTACATCGAGGCATCTAACCTCAGGTATGCCTTTACTGGTTGCCCCATTGTGTATGACTCAGTCATTCGTCAGTTCTGGGCCACTGCCACCACCCACGAGGTGTTAGGTCACCCATTGGAGCTCCATGTTACTATTGATGGTCGCTCCTATGTGGTGACTGAAGCCTCCATCTGTTTTGCCCTTCATCTCTAAGATGAAGGTGGCATTGTTTCTCTCACAAATGCGGAGGTGTTGGATGGAGTGGCTGCTATTGGTTACAATCACGAGGGGAAGTTTAACTTTCAGAAAAATCGCTTTTCCCCTCAATGAAAGCTTCTTATCCACTTCTTGATTCAATGCTTGAGTCCCAAAGATGGGAGTTGGATGCATTTCCCATCTCCCATGCTAATGGTTTGGTGTGTATTTCCCAAGGTCGTACTTTTAACTTTTCTCGTTGTAACACTCTCAAATTTCGTATCGGGTCAGCGGAAGGGTCAGTAGAGTGTTACGGGATAACACAATAACTCCAATCATAGACAACGCATAAAAATGGTTGTACAAGGTTTAACATACATTCATTTGAATAAAAGTTTTAAGTTTACAGCAGGTCCCCAAATTACACAGTCATAAAGTTTACAAAACATAGATCGAATGAATAATTTTATTATGTGGGCCATCAGAGTCGATCTCCATCCAAGTTACCTTCAAGCACCTGAAATAAAACATGCGAAAATTATATCAGCGAATGCCGAGTGAAGTCATAGAGTTTAATAAAACCGTTACATAAAACAGTTATAGAAATCAGAACACAAGTATAATATCAGAAGTGAGTCCTCGTATTGCTAGTCAGGCAATATATATCAATCAAGTCATACATCTTAAACCGTCCATGAGACCATACTCTCAATATTACCATTATAGGTAACATTATTATTTTGGATAATTGGATTATAGTGGATTATTATCAGTCACATGACATTGGTACCTTACTATATCAAACAACGGGCCGCGAACCCGACAAAAAATTTGCCCATCTAAGTTAGTGTGTCGTCATAAATATCATGCTATATAAATCATCTCATACATAAATTCGCTTACACTCAAGGTGGCACGACCGGGATCAACCATCACGGCGCGAACTGGGGCGATCTTCCCCAAATAGTACTATTATATGCATAAGCATCTACCAAATCCCGGTAGTTCACAATTCATGCTAATGGGACATTAAGTGACATAACCTAACTCATAATAATCATTTACATCTCATTTATTGGGTCATAGCATCATTCGGGTCCATATCAATAAGCATACCATCGAGACTATTTATGTTCTATTTTTATCAAAAACTAGCATGTTATCTCCCTGGCTGGTTTATAAAACATTTTATAAAACATTTAAAAGAGTGTGAGGCTATGAACTCACGTTGATTAGGAAAGGCGGGTTATCGGCGATAGTGCGTGCTACAATCACGGAAACCTAGACAAATAATACTCGGTCTTTGACTCTTGTCCAATGACTTTATAAAAATAATGTCGATGTATATGTATGATGATATTATAAGTATGATGATGATCAAGTGGGATTTTATCTCTTTATTCAACATTATAGTGTTATGTGTTAGTAAATTTTAGACTAGTTACACTAGTTTTAACTTGTTTACATATTAAGGCCCAATATTAGTCCATTTATACTTTTGATACCAGGCCTATACTCATATTTTGGGCCCAAGTGGGTTAAGCCCATGAGTAAGTCCATTAGAGTTTAGCCAAAGTAGTTGGGTTAATAGTCCAATAAGGCTACTTTGGCCCGTTAATGTCCATAAGTTATAAAGCTCGGGTTTTATCGGTTTTTACTTGGTAAATGTACTTACATATCAGTAGATGAGTTATAAAAATGTTACATTAGACGGGTCCGACCGTCTAAGTTTTATTTGGCGAAAACGTTAATATTTCGGTTTTAGCCGAAAAGACGTAAAACTTATATATAGTTTTATAACTTTAGAAAACATTTGAGTTTGTACTTTTTATAAAAATTTCATACTTATTTATCAAAGTATATAACTTATTTTATAATTATTATCATAAGTTAGTGGGTTTTACATATGTATTTTATAATAGTATTACTTGAGTGCTTATTCTATATTATATACTTTTATTTCCAAATCTGATTATGAAAATCACTTTCACCATTTTTTCCATATTTTGAGTTCTACAAGGAGATAGAAGCTCAAATTTGGGCAACACAAACTACATATTATGTGATACAAATAACTCCATTTTATCTACTGCTCATTCATCCTCTAAGTATCCCTAATAATTCGTCCAAAACAGACTATACAGATTTGAACCTTAATAGTATTTTGATCATATCTTGCTCATTTTATTGATTCCATTGACTGTCCAACTCTCCACATATGTAAAAATCATATATCATACTTTATATTCAATAAGCCAAGTCATTTTATCAAGTTATCATATGGTTACTTACTGTTTTATACAGCCTATAACTTTAGTCAAGATTTTAACATCTTTACATGTAGATTTTAGTCTTTTTAACCAAATCTATCAACACAAGATCCACACATAATACTTTGATCATCATTTATCATCATATACATATACATTTATAAAGAAAATATAAGATTACATTTACAAAATAACAAGGTAATAGAAGAAATGATATTGTTACCAACCAAGATAGTGAAAGTTAAGAATAAGACTTGGTTTTTGATAACCAATCTTATGATAAACAAAGACCGCCTTCAAGATCACCCAAATATATGAAAACCTTGAGAAAAATCAGCCCGAGACTCCAAGGAAAACTTCTTTGTAGATGTTAGGATCACCTCAAATCAACAAGACTTCAAAAGATTTTCATCTTGTGCAAGTTAAACACAAGATTCATGGTTTAATTTTTGGTCAAATGGTGTCTTTTGGGGTGGAGTTTGGGACGGAAATGGGGAGAGCTAGAGAGAGTTTTGTGGTTGTTTGCATGTAAAAATGAGGTAGTGGTATGTGTTATTTAGTTTTGTGTGTTGGATGGTTTTGAGTGAAAACTAAGGACAAGTGTCCTTAGTGTTGTTATAAAATGGACACATCAAGGGATGTGTTGGCTAAGCTTGGCCGCCCCTTAGTGGGGGTGGGGAAAGTGTTAACTTGTCTCATCCCCACTAATTTACGAGTACTCCTCGATTCTAGTTTCCTTGATTTGCGTGCCCTCGGGTCGTTTTACGAAAAAGGTTTTTATAAATTATGAATCAACTACACAAAACGAATCTAATAAAATTTGTCTCATCAAAAACGGAGTTCAAAAACGTAAATACGTAAACCTAGGGTTTCCGGTTTAGTCGTAAAGGACGTTAAATTATGCACATAAGCCCTAATTTCAACCCGTAAATTGTGAGTTCATCAACCAACACAAAAATAAGTTTCAAAATAATATACGAGAAAATAATTTACTACCTAAAAATGTTAGATTGTCACAACATTTCCTCCTAAAAGGGATCAACGTCCTCGTGATCCATTTCATTTTGATGTCCGTTTCTTATTGAAATCAAAGAGGTGTGGGTATTTCTTCCACATTTCATCCTCTAGTTCCCACGTAAATTCTGGTCCATGCTTTGAATTCCACCGGATTTTGACGATAGGTATCCAACTTTGTTTAAGTTGCTTTACCTCACGATCCATAACCTCTACGGGCTCTTCGATAAAATGCAACTTCTCATCAATTCGGACCTTATCCAACGAGATTTTCTCATCACACACTGCTAAACATTTCTTCAGATTAGATACATGGAATGTGTTGTGAACACCATGAAGTTCTTGGGGTAACTCTAATTTGTAAGCCACCGGACCTACTCTAGATAAAATCTTAAAGGGTCCAATATAGCGGGGATTCAATTTCCCTTGATTTCCAAATCTTATGACGCCTTTCCATGAAGATACTTTCAATATTACACGGTCACCCACTTCAAACTCCATCGGTTTCCGCCGCACATCCGTGTAAATTTTCTGGCTACATCGGGCAGTCAACAACCGATTCTTAATCTGAACTATCATCTCCATAGTCTCCTGGATCAATTCCGGTCCTGTGAGCTAGGTATCCCCAACTTCACTCCAACATACAGGAGATCTACACTTCCTACCATATAAAGCTTCAAACGGTGCAGCCTTAATACTAGCATGATAACTATTGTTATATGAAAACTCTGCTAAAGGCAAATGTTTATCCAAATTCTTACCAAAATCTATCACACAAGCTCTCAACATATCTTCCAATGTCTATATTGTCCTTTCACTCTGCCCATCAGTTTGGGGGTGATAAGCAATGCTCATTTCGATATTCGTTCCCAAATATCTTTGGCGGGATTTCCAAAATATCGATGAGAATCTAGGATCTCGATCAGAATGATCGATACAGGGACTCCATGCTTACATACAACATTCTCAAGATAAATACAAGTCAGCTTCTCCAATGAGAACTGCTCTTTAACAGGAATGAAGTGAGCTGATTTGGTCAGTCTGTCGACAATGACCCAAATCGAGTTATTTCCAGAAGATGTTCTAGGAAGCTTAGTGATAAAGTACATCGTGATTCGTTCCCACTTCCATTCAGGAATCTCTGGTTGTTGAAGTAGTCCTGACGTCTTTTGATGTTCAGCTTTGACTCTTGCATAAGTCAAACATTGAAGAACATACATAGCAATATCAGCTTTCATATTCGGCCACCAGTACAACTTCTTCAAATCATGATACATTTTATCAGATCCAAGATGAATGAAATTTTTAGATTTATGGGATTCCAAAATGATTAAATCTCTTAAGCCTCCAAACTTAGGTATCCACATACGACCTCTTAAGCATTTCACTCCATCAGCTCTAACCTCTAAAGGATCTCCTTCTCCTCGAAACCCTTCATTAACAAAATTTTCTTTCTTACAGGC
Organism: Glebionis coronaria; assembly: GCA_025667525.1. NCBI lineage: Eukaryota > Viridiplantae > Streptophyta > Magnoliopsida > Asterales > Asteraceae > Glebionis > Glebionis coronaria. The sequence continues at coordinate 507,430,930 of CM046877.1, forward strand.
TTCTATTTGCGCATTTCTAATTTGCTCAGGCAAATTATTGTGCATAGTCAAGACTAGAGAACGTACCCTGATAGGCTCTCTATCTTTTCTACTTAATGCATCAGCAACAACATTTTCTTTTCGCGGGTGATATTTTATTTCACAATCATAATCACTTAACAGTTCTATCCATCTATGTTACCTCATATTTAATCATTTTAATCGAGAATATACTGTAGGCTTTTATGATCTGTGAATACCGTACACTTGGTGTGATAGTTGTAAAATACGTCTTTTAGGAAATAGAGCGTAATTAGGGTAAGTATGAACAAGTAGTTTAGGAAAACCACAAGTTATGACCCAAAGTGGGGATCGTTCTCAAGGAGGCCTGTGTGTTGTGTAGAGAGATGATTAACTTTGTGTTTATATTGATGAGAAAAGAAAATAGAAGGGAGATTAGAAGAGAATGACGATTACGATTGTGGATTACACTAAGACGAAAAGTCGTACACGTAAAACCGTAAAAAGTGACAAAATTAGAAATTTACCCTAAAAATTCCTAGAAAATTGCAATAAATCCTAAATAATGTAATTAGAGTTTACAAAAAATAAAAAATCACTCAAACCTTTTATTTAATTAAATAATAATTTTTTAATGCTAATTAAAGCCTAAAAATCAATTCAATTAACAAAAAGCCCAAAATGAGATTTTTTCAAATGTAAACCTCTAAAATGACTTAAATAAATTTAAAACTATTTTTCAAAATTTTAAAATCAATTAAAACTATTTAAAAACAATTAAAAACTATTTAAACTTAAAATAATTCTAAAAATTAATCTAATGACAATAAAAATATTCTAAAAATTGTAAAATTCCTAAATTAATGTATTTAACCTAAAAAAATATAAAAACTTGAAAAATCTAAATTTTAATTTTTAATAATAAAATAATATAAAATAATATTAAAAATCCAAAATTTATAAAAAATTCTAAAAAGTTGGAAACTAGCTTATTTTAACCTAATAAACACAGAAATGAAGTTGAAATTACAAAATACCCCTAATGGGCCTAGAATGGGCTAAAAGACAAAACAATCCCTTAATGGGATTAATTTGGGCCCAATAAGAAAAAGTTAATCAAATAAGCCCAAAAATTCCAGTCTGACTCAAAATTTGATTTTAAAGACAGAACTCTAAAGGCCCAAAAGCTGAAAATGTGTTTAAGCTAGCTTATTTCAAAGCAGCTTATTCTTAATGGGCTTTTTGGCCCATTAAGCTATAAGCTGGTGCCATAAGCTCAAATTAGACACACAAGCTTCTTTTGAGTTACTTAAGAGATCTGTAAAAAGAAATATGAAGTAAGCACAAGGAATAAGCCTGAATAAGCTAAAAGCTATCTTCACAAAAAGAAAAAATAGTCATTTTCGATTTCTAGGCCACCCCAAGAGCTGATTCAAGTTTCAAAAGCTTTTAAATGAATTAACTAAGTTTAATCAACAAAAAGTTTTCCAATAAGCACACTCAATAAGCTGGAATAAGCAAATAAGCACTTAATTAAAAGTCAACCTTATGAGTTTTCTAGCAAAAAGTCAAAGCCAAGGTCTGATAAGCTCCAGTTCAAATAAATGGGTCAAATGATGAAGATCTATTACAAAAAGTAAGTTGTTGAAAGTCTGGATAAGCCAATATGGCTTATTAATAAGCTGAATGACAAATTACACTAACAGGGGCTAGTTTTGGGTGTTGAGGAGTGGGAACTTTTCCCACTGCTTGACTTTTTTGACTATTTGTCTTTAGTAACTTTTTTTGTGGATTCAAGTTTCACAAAGGCACCCAAATGATCAGTTAATCATAAGGAGTCCATAACAATCACAAACAGCCAATCAGTGCAGTTAATTCAAAAGATCACCAGATCAGTCACAGACATGCACAATAAGCAGATTTCACTCAATAAGCAGTTTTAGCAAAAATCAGCCAGCCAAATTGCACCAAATGCATACACAAGCTATAATACATTCAAATGAACAAATTTAAACAGGTTTCATGCAATGGTTCAAGGTCTAGATCAAGATTCAAGCACCAAAAAGTTACTGATGAACTAAGAACATGTAGTCATGAACACTTGCTGATATACTTGACCACACAACCAAATTCAAACACTCAAATCTCTTAGATAGGTTATGTTGGATATGATTTATCACTTTTTATCCTAAGTCTAAGCCTAGAACTAGGTGTGCACCAAATCAAAAGCCAAAATATCACTTAATCAAGATTTTATGAGCAAATGTTTGATTTAGGTGTTCAAAAGCATACAACTTGCAGATATTCACTCTATTACACTTCTTAAACAAGAACAAGCAGCATACAATAGCAAACACTTAACCAATAACTCTATAGCTTTAATATGCAGTTGACCCAAACACCCCTTTATAATTTCAAAACAAGATTTTTCAAATCAAAAGTTGGAATTTGGTTAGCACATGCATACATAAGCATCAAAACATCAAACATAAACATAAACAACAAGATTTTGAGCCCAAGAACAGCAACAACACAAGCAGAACTCAAATATCACAAATATCCAAATTTTGATCATATTTTAAGATTAAGGGTTCAAACCTCATGGATGTACATTCACACCACGAATTTTGAGCTTATGTGCTAGCAAGAACAAGCACAAGCTTCCACAAACAACCCTGCTAAGATTCAACAAGGTTAGAACAATTAAATTAAAATCAGAAAGTGACCACTTTGGAAAATAAACTTGATTAATGCAACTCTTGTACCCCACACTTGATTATCTCCAAGTTATAAGCCTCACAACACCTTGATATCATAATATTAGTGTGCTATGATCAGCTTATAGCCCAAAAATTCCAAGGTGTGCCAAGCACTTAGCAAAATATCAAATTTTGATCCTTTATGCAATTTCTTGCACAAGGTTTAAAAATACGTTTTAAGATTCAAGTTTAGCATACACAAACAGATATAAAGGGTGGCACTTGGTATTTCTTCACACAATTCAAACACTTCTCATTAATCAAGAGTAAGGATTTACAGAATTGTGAACTAGGAAAATTCAAGAGCAAGTGCAAATGTTGCACATCCTATGCCTTATATAGGATACAAGTGAACTAGTGAATGCATAAAAAACGTAAAACCCTAGCTAATGAAGTTCCAGATATGCCCTTAAGGGTTTTGAAGACTTTGGAATCATGTGACTTTATCTTGGCGTTTTGTTGTTGCTGTCGTGGTGGAATTTCATCCAATGGTTTATGACAAGCTTAAAATGTAAGCTGGAATGTGGATGGTTGGATTGCTGTCAAGGTTTTGGCGTCTTGTTCAAAGGTGTAGCAGGGGAGGTCCCATGTGGACATGTGAGTGGTGAGGTGGCCAGTTTAAAGGTTGGGTTATGATTAAGACAAGCTTAATCATTAATCTGGAGGTTTTGGTGGCTTAATTACAAGAGGATTAAGAAAACCCAATTCGTGTTCTTGAGGGAATATTGTTATGTTTAATCCAGTTTTGGGTTTAAAAAACATGTTAAGCGCCAGTTTTAACTAATATGTTAGAATTAGTTATAAAATAGTGAGTGGGATGTGAGGTGGCACCAAGGTGAGTTTTGATTGGTTGAAACCAGGTAGTGGGGCACGTGTCAAAGCATGAGTGGTCTAGGTAACTATCCTTGTCTGCCAATATTAACCCTCCGTCTTTCTTATTCCTTCCAATTGCATTTTAAACCCCACAAAGCTAAAATCCTTTGTAAAGGAAGTTTCATTTTTCCCACTTTGGCCACAAAAACGTTTCCAAAGTATTTCAAGGGTAATTCTTGCCATTTGTTGATTCTTGAAGGGCTGTTTTGGTATTTTCTTCAATGATAATGGTCTTGACTTGTATTATTGAGTTTTTGGAGGACTGAAAATGACAAGTCTTCATTTTTGAGGGACCATTCTTGCCAAGTCTTCAAAGTCAAGGGTCCATTTTGCAATTTGACATATTTAAAGGACCAAACTTGTTCTTTCTTGTATCTTGAAGGTCTTTATGATATGTTTGACTTTAAGGAGGATAATTATTGACAATTTAGCTTTGTTGAGGGACTAAATTTGCCAATTCTTCAAAGTGGAGGGCCCTTTTTGTAATTTTGACAAACTTTAAGGACCAATCTTGTAATTATGAATATACAAGGGTTTAAAGTGTCAATTATTCAATATTGATGGACCCTTATTGCATAATCTTCAAATCTTCAAGGGTTTCTCTTGGGAAATCTTCATTAGGGCTTGGTTCATTGTGCAGGTTCGTTTCCCGTGTTTGTTTTTGCTTGTTCTTTGTGATCTTTTGTCATTTTCTCAATATCCGTACCTAAAATACACAAGTAACAAACATAAGCATATATTTGGCCATTTTCATGATATTTAATGCATTTAAAGCCCTTTTTGGACGATGAGACTATGTATAAAAGCAATCTCATCACTCCCCTATACTAAACCATTACCGTGCCCTCACGCAATGCTAGAATAAAGTATCGTAGCACCTCCAAAATTCATTTTTATTCACATTTATTGAATGATAAACTAGCTACACTACTACTATTGCTACTACTTGCGTTTTAGACATAATGTATGATTTTCATCGCAAAATGGGACATTTAGGTTCATAGAATAAGAACACGTGAATGCTTCGTTAGAAATAATTTCATCGTCCTCGATTTTCACCCCAATTCCATGCTAAGCGTGCAACGAGATCATTGTCATTATAAGTTAGTAATGCTAACACTACTCATATGCCCTAATCACGTACTTATCCTCCCATTTTCCTAAGTTGTATCTCTTATATTTTATTTTGTCTTGAATGTTTCACGAAGATACATTGTTTGACTTATGCGATAATAGAGATTTATGTCTAAAAATAGAGTCCCAAAGGTGTAACCAAGACCATCAAATTAATAACCCCTCCTAATAGACAACGATGTCAAAAAATTAAGTCAACAAGAAAGATCGATAAACACGATTTTATAACGGTTTTGAACATGAGACTTATTACCAAGACTTTTATACGCCCCCTAACGGAAGGGCCTTATTATCATAGGTTTACCTCCGTCTTTTATTCAACTTTGCCATGAAGCTTTTATTATGACTTCGGTCTTGCCTTGCCTTTTATTATACGCCTCATCAGTGGTTTTATTATGGCCAAAGACGTATATCCTCACGCTAAGGCGAATTTTGGATCTTTAAAGCTTCCAATATTAAGGCTTGATTCACTTTCAATTTTTCATAGATTTTTCGGCCTTGTGAGCTTCAAATTGTTTGCTTGATTTAGGTGAGCACTTGAAATCTTATTATTGGGTGAAGCTTTCGATTATTCGGGTTGCCAATACTTCAAAACCGTGACGCTGGCGATACCTTAATGTCTTCCCAATTTAATTACATGGAATCTACTAGAAAAGACTAGAAACCAACAATCAAGACTAAACCGCTAAGTCAATATTTATTAAGCAAAAAATATTTACAAGCGAAGGAATAATAAGCAAATAACGAGAACACATGAGTTTTTGAAAGAATACGAGTACTCTACGTTTAGCATAGTAACTTATAATTAACTCTATCATTTCTCGTCCTCATTTAAGAGACTTAGCCTAAAAAAGTTAAGGAATCAAAGCTAAGTGCTCAACACGCACGGTTGAGTCAAAAATTACTCTTATTCTCGCCATCAGAAAATCTACATTCGTGTCTTCAAACACGTATAAAACATGAGAAAATTTTTAAAATTTGGCCATTTTTAGCCTTATTTTGCAACAAAACGATAAACAAAAAGATAAACTTTGGAAAGCGTAAAGGTTTGGCAAGGAAAGTATCTATTCACCCCCTCCCCATACTAAAGTTAAACATTGTCCTCAATGTTTCGAGTCTAAGGGTGCAAACACCCCCATACTAGAGACGTAGTCGAATGCTTAATCTAGTATGGAAAGGGTGTAACCGTTAAATTTAAAGCCGTTTATAAAGTGTGCTATAAACCTAAGGTTAGAACATCAAAGGATATATCATGGATATTGAGAAAGTCTTCAAAGCAAACGATCGAGTGCTCCCATAAAATGAACACGAGAGGCTCCAGTCGTGAAGATAATGATCATCTAAAATCCACAATTCACAAACAACCACGGAACAAAGGTTAGAAGGGCACAAAAACCCACACGTTACTACATTAGAAAGAGATAATATGTACATAGGATAAGCATGGGACTCCCCCACGAGGCACCTCGTTTTTTATTACCGAGTCATGAGCTCGACTCGATCCCCTCAATACTAATTATCATTGGGACCAAAGGCCTCTTGGTCTAGCGGTATGTGAGTGATCCTCTAACCTAAAGATTGTGGGTTCAAGTCTCGGTGGAGACATGTGAGATAGAATTTGTGATAGATAGTTGTGTGAGTTGTAAAAATTGCCGTTCTAAAAAAAAGAAAAAAAGTAAATTATCATTGGGGAAAGTGATTTGGTCGAGGTAGTTCAAGGATGGAACTTCCCCGCCAAAGTAGTGCTTCAACCTATGTCCATTCACCTTGAAATTGGGGCCATCATTTTGAGCTAGCTCGATGGTCCCATATGGAAAAACTTGAGTCACGGTGAATGGACCAGACCAAAGGGATTTCAACTTACCAGAAAAGATTTTCAATCGAGAGTTAAAAAGCAAAACTTGATCCCCAATGTTAAAAACCTAGTTTTTAATTTTTGAATCATGCAACTTTTTAGTCTTTTCTTTATAAATGAATGAATTTTCATAAGCAATATCCCTTAATTCATCCAATTCATTTAATTGCATTTTCCGGTGTTTTCCCACGGTCTCCATATCATCATTACAATGCTTTAGGGCCCAATAAGCCTTGTGTTCTAATTCAATTGGCAAGTGAAAATTTTTCCCATACACAAGCTTATAAGGAGTGCACCCAATGGCCGTCTTATGAGCGGTCCTAAAGGCCCATAAAGCATCGTCCAACTTATCCGAACAAGATTGTCGGTTTTCCCCAATAGATCTCTCCAAGATCCTTTTTTAACGCTCGGTTTGAAACCTCGACTTGCCCACTCGTTTGTGGGTGATAAGCTGTAGAAAGACGATGTGTAACCCCATATTTCCTTAGGACCCTTTTGAATTGGTCGTTACAAAAATGGGTTCCACGATCGCTTATGATAGCACGAGGGGTTCCAAACCGAGAAAACAAGTTTTTCAAAAACTTGACTACCACACGAGCATCATTGGTGGGCAAAGCCTTAGCTTCCACCCACTTAGATAGGTAGTCAACGGTGACAAGGATGTACTTATTACCACGAGATGATGGGAACGGCCCCATAAAGTCAATGCCCCAAACGTCAAAGATCTCACACACTTGGATGATATTTTATGGCATTTCATCTTTTTGTGAGGCTTTTCCTTGTCGTTGGCATGAGTCACACGACTTCACAAGCTCATGTGCATCTCGGTATATTGTAGGCCAAAAGAAACCGGCATCAAAGACCTTATAGCCGTGAGATTAGCATCGTGGTGACCACCCGTGGGTCCCTCGTGACAAGCTCTAAGGATGTTAGAAGCTTCGGTACCAAAGACACAACGTCGAATAATTTGATCCGTACAAGTTCGAAACAAGTAAGGGTCGTTCCAAAAGTAGAACTTGACGTCATGAAAGAATTTTCGTTTTTCTTGAGTCGTCATACCCTTGATGATGAAGTTTTCCGCATGGTAATTTGCGATGTCCGCAAACCATGGGGTGGAAGAATCAAGCTTAGAATTCACTACACCAAGTGTCTCGAGCGGAAATGTTTCGGTGATTTCCTTGGGCTCGTAAACACTTTGATGAAGATCTTCCAAACGAGAAAGATGATCGGCCGCTAGATTCTCGGCTCCTTTTTTGTCAACGATGTTGTGATCAAATTCTTGAAGGAGGAGAATCCAACGAAGTAATCTCGGCTTTGCATCTTGTTTAGCCATGAGATACTTGATAGCCGAATGATCCGTATACACTATGCATTTAGTCAAGACGAGATAAGGTCGAAATTTCTCAATGGCATACACCACGGCAAGGAATTCCTTCTCCGTTGTAGTGTATTTTAGTTGATCCTCGGTCATCGTCTTGCTAGCGTAGTGAATAGGTAAGAAGTGTTTTTCATGACGTTTCCCCAATACGGCCCCAATAGTGTAGTCACTAGCATCACACATGAGCTCAAAGGGGAGGTTCCAATTGGGAGAAACAAGAATGGGAGCTTCGGTAAGTTTCCTCTTAAGGATTTCAAAGGCTCGTACACAGTCTTCGTCAAAGACAAAACGTGCATCTTTTTCAAGGAGATGTGTAATAGGTCGAGAGATCTTTGAAAAAAACTTGATGAATCGACGATAAAAGCCCGCGTGGCCTTGGAAACTCCTGACTCCCTTAACGGTATTGGGATGAGGTAGTTTGGTGATGACGTCTACCTTAGCTTGATCTACCTCAATCCCCGCTTTCGAAACCTTGTGCCCTAAGACGATTCCACTTTTAACCATAAAATGACATTTTTCTCAATTAAGCACAAGGTTGGTTTCCTCACAACGCTTCAACATTCTCTCAAGATTCGACAAACACGAAGTGAACGAACTACCAAACACGGAAAAGTCATCCATGAAGACTTCCATCGTCTTCTCGATCATATCATGAAAAATGGCCATCATGCACCTTTGAAAGGTTCCCGGTGCATTGCAAAGTCCAAATGGCATTCTACGATAGGAAAACGTTCCATATTGACACATAAACGTAGTTTTTTCTTGATCACGAGGATCGATGAGGATTTGGAAGTAACCGGAAAAACCATCTAAAAAGCAATAGAAATCGTTTTCCGCAAGACGCTCCAACATTTGGTCCATGAAGGGCAAGGGAAAATGGTCTTTTCGAGTGGCGTCATTCAACTTACGATAGTCAATGCACACTCTCCATCCGGTCACGAGTCTAGTAGGAATTAACTCGTTTGCATCGTTTGGCACAACGGTCATTCCTCCCTTCTTAGGGACACAATGAATAGGACTCACCCAAGGGCTATCAGAAATAGGGTAAATCATTCCCACGTCAAGGAGTTTTAGGACTTCCTTTTTGATGACATCGTGAATTTTAGGGTTCACCCTCCTTTGACATTGGATTGCGGGCTTGTAATCCTCCTCCATTAAGATTTTGTGGGTACAAAATTTTGGATCGATCCCCTTAATGTCGGATAACTTCCACGCAATTTCCCCTTTGTGATCCTTTAGAACATCGACAAGTGCGGTTTTTTCATCATTTGAAAGATCTTTCGAAATAATAACCGGCAACTTGTCGTCCTCCTCCAAAAAGACATATTCGAGATGAGGAGGTAAATCTTTTAGCTCGAGGATATGTGGTTCCTCAATTGAATATTTAGGCTCGATACTCATAACCTCCTCGGGTGGAGGAAATGGGAAATCGTTAAGAAAATCCTTGATAATCGAGAAGTCCTCATCATTTTCGAGGTCTTGGTCACAAGTACGTGGAAGATCGAATTCTTCCAACGTAAAACCACCACCTTCAAATGGGGTGAAGGTTGGTGTCGAGTTATCAAGGATGGGATCTAACATAGTGGGATTGCCACTATTTTCATCATCACCAAAACCTAAAATTTCTTGTGAAAATTCCTCGCAAACAACGTCAATCATGTCAATGAGGTTTATGGTTACAACGGAATAAACATGAGAATTGAGAATTTTGAGTTGCGTTTATAACAAGTTCCTCGTTGTTGAAACGTAAGGTGATCTTTCTAGCATGAACATCAATTAAAGCCATAGACGTATCTAAAAACGAACGACCTAAAATAAGAGGAACTTGAGGATCCGTGGGAATATCGACAACGATAAAGTCTACCGGATAATAGAACTTTCCCACTTTCACAAAAACGTCGTCCACCAATCCACATGCGGGAATCATGGAATGGTCGGCCAACTCGATAGACATGAGTGAAAGAGTAAGATTAGGAAGATTGAGCGACTTGAAGATTGCAAGTGGCATCAAATTAATACTAGCACCAAGATCGGCCAAGGCATAGCATTCTTCCATATCTTGGATTGCACAAGGAATCAAGAATTTACCGGGATCACCGACTTTTTGAGGTATGCGGTTAAGATAAACCGATGAACAACTAGACAATTGTTGAAAATTCTCCTTGTTGTTCAACATACTCTTGAAGTTAGCGAAAAATCGGGGCATCATGACCAAAGAGTCGGCAAAACTCACATTAAAGTGCAAATCACGAAACATTTTCATAAAAATCTCAAATTGGTAATTGTCGCGCTCTTGACGTTTCTCCTTCCTAAGTCTCGATGGATAGGGCAAGGGTGGTGTAGGTTGAGGCATAGGCATAGCCTTTGGAATCTCGGGTTCCAATGTTGGTAATGGGTCAACCGTAGGTGTGGCATGAGCGGTACTTCGTGAGATTGGGATATGCTCCTTTTCGACCACCACATCGGGTTCTTCCTTAATTGCATCCTCCGTAGGAGCAATTGGTTGAGGAGTCGGTTCCTTAAGTGTCTTACTACTACGTGTGGTAATTGATGTAGTGTTTTAGTATATATTTACTTTTAGGAAAAAGCAAATATAAACGCGGCAAGTATTAAACTTGACGATTTAATGAAAAACCGACAAATCGAATAAGTTCCAAGTTCGTTCTCGAAGGAGGTGTGAGTTGTGTATGCCAATTAATAAAATAACAATGTTTGGATTAGTGACATTTTTGGTTTAGAAGAGAAAAATTAAAGACGAGCTACGACTACGATTTAAACTACGACGAATGACGAAAAACGCGAACGTAAATACGTAAAACGTGACGAAATTAAAAATGAAAACCTAAAAATTAATTAAATGATTAAATTAAGTCTTAAATAATATAAATAAGAATAAAAATCCAACAAATATATTTTAAAACCTTTTATTAATTAAATATTTAATTTTTAATGCTAATTAAAGCCCAAAAATTAAATATAATTAACAAAATGCCCAAAATATTAATTTATTGAACTAATAAGTCACTTATATTATTTAAAGACTAAAAACTATTTTTCTTGAATTTTAAAAACTATTTTTCTATTTTTAGAACACTTAAAACTATTTTTAAACTAATTAAAACTAAAATAATTATAAAAAATAATAAAATAAAGCCAAAATTAATTGACCAATTTTAAAAATCCTAAAATACTCTAATGAACAGTAGAAAAATAACAAAGTTTGAAAAATGTAAAATTTTTCACTAAAAGACAAAACAGTTTATTAATTAAACCCTAATTAACTTAATTTAATTATAAAAAATAGTTAAAGATGAACAGTGACTATTTTTAAAACCAAAAATCTTAAATTAATATTCTAAACCTAGGAAAAATTTTAAATCAGAAAAATATTAATTTTCTACACTAAAAGACAAAAAACAGATTAATTAAAAGTAATTAAAAATGCTAAATACTCTAAAAAATATAAAATGAACAGTAGAATAAAAATAAATTATACTGAAAAATTAAGAATTAAAAAAGAAAAATAATGCAACAAAAATGAAACCCTAATTCCTAATTAACCTCACTAAAGACAAAAAAATGAGATTGTGATAGTGACACTTAGCTTAATTCTGTCTTTTTGTGTAGCAGTGGCTACAACAAGCTTATCAGTGGGAAAGGAGTTCCCACTGATAGTGTTAAAAACAGGTCTGTGGATTCAAGTGCTTGTAACTTCCTTGTTACTTGGAGTTTTATGGCAACAAAGGCACCCCTACACTCAGTGGAGTGTAGGGAGTCAGTTTATGCAAGAAAAAGAGCAAGCTTAACACAAAAATCACACACACAAGCTCAATAAAGTTACTGTAAATGGGCCTAGGGGGGGCTGTGATAAATTTTGCTGGTGCAATTGACACTAGGATGATTTTTAGCAGGCCACAACTTGCACACACACTAACCAATCATCAAACAATCAATCCTTATCCCTAGTCTACCCTATTATCTAACAGGTTTCAGAGATTGATGGTCTAATTCAAGCTAAAATAAGCAGATTATGGCACTTTACAGATTTCTAGCTATGTTTTACCAAAGTAAGAACATGCAAAACCTATTTTACCCTACCAAACTTAAAACAAGGCACTTAAACTCTAACTACTACTCTATTGAAGTGTATTCAGGAAGGTTATAAGCCAAATATCTGTCACCTTCTTGACTAAATAAGCAGACCCAAACACCCCCTTATATGCTGAAAACAAAAATTAACAAAAGGAATGCTTTCAAATCCTATTCTAACTGATCAAAACCAAGCATATCATGCATAAGAACAACAAATGAACATAAACCAACAAGATACTAACACTAAAAACAAGTTCTCACAAAATCACATTAGCATCATAAAAACCAAAATTTTTTGCTCAAGTAGGGTTCAAGCCTTAACCTGGCTGAGTGCCTTCTACTAGGGCTTTTCCAGGTTGAATGGAGCTTGTAACATGTAGAGAAGACCCCTGTTGGAGTTCAACAACAGAACTAGGGGTGTTTATATCTTCTGAAAATGAAAAGTGAAATGAAATGGATAATGGGTGATCTTTGGTGGATTCTTGATCAACAACCTGCTAAGAAACAGAACAAATCAACAAACAGTGACCTGTTACAAGCCAATAAGCTATAAAGCAAGCTTATTACTTAAGCTGCTTATAGCTTATTGCTAAAATAATGAAAATCAGATTTTTCTTCCTTAAAAAAAACTTTTGGAACTAACCTAAACTTAATGGACTTGATAAAAACTTGATCAAGACAGAGATACGTGTTAAACCTCCACTTTCACTTTGGTTTAACACGGATTTCAAGTCTTTGGAAAGCTTTTATCAAGAATTTCTAAAAGAACTCAACTTTTCTGAAAATAACTCTTAAAGATTAACACTCTTAAAAACTTTTAACTAAACTTCAGAATAGAAAATCACTTAAACTAAAACAGTAAAAGGGAACTCAATATCATAAAAACTTAATATTTTCATTTTCATTAATAATATAAAGTTTTTACAAAAATTGGAACAAAGAAATACAAGGAGAGTCCTATTCTATTTATACTACAAATGAGGAAGATACATGAATGAAACCCTAGCTATGTCATTCCCTATTTTGCCCTTTGAAAAAGTCTTGGTCTTCAGTCAAAAAAATCTTCACGTGATTGATGATGGATGCCAGCTTGGGTTTTTGATCTTGAACCGTTTAATGGACTCTTTGGAAGGAAGGAATTGCTAGGAGACGTTGATCTTCTGCATAGATGCTAATTTTGCCAAAAAATGGGTAGACAGGGGACCTTGGGGGGGCCACTATGGTGAGAGTGACATGGTTTTGGGAGTTGGGATTAGGTTAAGTGACCCTTAATTGCATTTCTGGACATTTAATCTTAATACCCCTTTGATTAGAAGAGTTTAAGATTTTAGGGTTTTAGGGATTGAGGGTAATTAAACAGTGTTGTTTAATCTGTTTTTTGGGTTAATGATTTTAAAAAGGTTGTTTTGGTGGGAAGATTAGTTTAAGGTATTAGTGGGTTGTGACGAGGCAGGAGAGGTGAGGTGGACGAAGTTGAGTGGATGGTGGGGGGTGATGTGGACAAGGTTGTCGGGTGGTGCTGACTGGGCTTGGGTTTGGGCTTGGTCGGGTAAAATGGTGGGTTTAGGTAGGGTTAAGACGGGTTTGGTTGGGTAATAAGTGGGTTTGGGTTTGGTAATTGGCAAAAGACCCCCCCAAAGGTTCTGAACTCCTTCAGATTGTAATAAATAGCACAAATCTTCACTTTCCTTTGTAAAAACTTTATACCACTTGTCAAATATGGCACATAGTGTTACCAAACTTTGCATAAGGACCATTTTTGCAATTTAAGTTATCTTCAAGGACTTATCATGAATAGTCTTCAAACTTTAAGGATGTAACTTGTACAAATGAATAGTGGAGGGTCATTTGTGACAAGTCTTCAATAGTTGAGGGACCATTCTTGCCAATTCTTCAATCTTCAAGGGCAATTTTGGAAAATCATGATTCGGGTCCGGTTCTTTGTGCGGCTTCGTTTCCCGTGTTCGTTATTGCTTGATTCCTTTGATCTTTTGGTGAATTCACGATATCCATACCTAAAATACACAATGAACAAACATAGGCACATATATGGGTATTTTGACGATATTTTAAGCGTTTTAAGCCCGATTTGGACGATGAGACTATGTATAAATACAGTCTCATCACTCCCCCATACTAAACCATTGCCGTGTCCCCACGCAATGCTAGAATTAAGTATCTTAGCACTTCCAAAATTCATTTTATGATGACATTTATTGAAGACATAAATTTAAATAAACTACTACACGTGTTTTAGACATAATGTATTGTTTTCATCACGAGAACGTGACTTTTGGGATCATAGAACAAGAACACGTGAATGCTTCGTTAGAAATAATTTCGTCGTCCTCGATTTTCACCCAATTCCATGCTAAGCGTGTAACGAGATCATTGTTATTATAAGTTAGCAACACGAACACATCTCATGAGTGTTAATTACGAACCTAAACTCCCTTATTCCTACTTGGTATCTCTTATATTTTATTTTTGTCTTAATGATCACGAGGATACATCATTGACTTATGCGTGAATAGAGATTAAGTCTAAAAATAGAAACTTAACGGTGTAACCAAAATCATTAAATTAATAATTCACCCCAATAGACAACGATGTCAAAAAATTAAGTCAACAAGAAGGATCGATAAACACGGTTTTATAACGGTTTTGAACATGAGACTTATTACCAAGACTTTTATACGCCCCCTAACGGAAGGGCCTTATTATCTTTGGTTTACCTCCATCTTTTATTCAACTTCGCCATGAAGCTTTTATTATGACTTCGGTCTTGCCTTGCCTTTTATTATCCGCCTCATCGGTGGTTTTATTAGCCAAAGACGTATATCCTCACGCTAAAGCGAATTTTGGATCTTTAAAGCTTCGAAGATTAAGGCTTGATTCACTTTCAATTTGGGCATAGATTTTTCGGCCTTGTGAGCTTCAAATTTTTGCTTAATTTAGGTGAGCACTTGAAATATTATTATTAGGTGAAGCTTTCGATTATTCGGGTGCCAATACTTCAAAACCGTGACGCTGGCGATACCTTAATGTTTTCCCAATTTAATTACATGGAAGCTACCAAAACAAATTAGAAACCCAACAATAGTGACTAAACCGCCAAATCAATATTTATTAACAATTTATTATGCAAAAGTGTTGGGAGAATAAGCTAATAATTACTACACATAAGATTGTGACGATTACGAGACTTATAAATAACTCTATCATTTCTCGTCCTCATTTAAGAGACTTAGCCTAAAAAAGTTAAGGAATCGAAGCTAAGTGCTCAACACGCACGGTCGAGTCAAAAATTACTCTCGTTCTCACCATCGGAAAACCTACATTCGTGTCTTAAACACTTATGAAAAACTAGAAAAAATTTAAAATTTGGGCATTTTTAGCCTTATTTGCAACAAAACGATAGCAAAAAGATGAATATTGGATTGCGTGTTGACGTGAGCAAGGTGAAGTATCTACTCACCCCCCCATACTAAAACTAAACATTGTCCTCAATGTTTCGAGTCTAGGGGTGTAAACACCCCCATACTAGAGACGAAGTCGAATGCTTAATCTCGAGCATGGAAAGGGTAAAACGAATAACCTAAAAGCCGTTTATGAATTATGCTAATAAGATAAACGTTAGAACATAAAAGGATATCATCGGATATCGGAATCTCCAAAGGCAACGATCGAAGCTCGAGTGATCCGTAAAACGAACACGAGAGGCTTCAATGATGACGATGAACCTAATAGATCACAATCACAAACAACCACGAAACAAAGGTTGGAAGAGCACAAGTCCCCTCGTTACATTAAACTAATAAAGCGATAATATGTACAAGGATAAGCATGAGAATCCCCCACGAGGCACCTTGTTTTTGTTAACCGAGTCAAAAGCTCGACTCGAATCCCCATAAATGTGATCATTTAGGGATAATCTTGGTATGGTCATTTTTGGTGGGACTTACATGATAAACAAGGCCCAAAAGTACATGGAGTACTTTATAAAACCGATAAACGTATACCGGGGTCAAAGATAGCGTCCTCGTTTTCGGATGAAAGACGAAACAATGCTACTTCAACCGAAGCCGAAACCCCAATGGGGTAGAAGAAAAAAGATAAGAAGTAGAAAGGTGGGGCAATGGGTAAGGCAACATAATGAGCTACTCGAGGTAGACTCACACCAAGCAAACGAAAATATTTTCCATTTAATGCATCGGTGGAAGACCGAGATTTCCCTTTACAAGCAATTCCGGGATCGTAAATCTCGTCCTCGGTGGTAAAGTGTGAAGGAACATTTGGGGCTTCCCCCATACTAAAACCACACACACCATCGTCAAAAGGAGTAGACGAGGTGGTAGCACTCATAACACGATGTGTTGACGGAGTTAAACATGTAGAAAAATCATTTAAAACATTTTTAAAATCCTTTCCTTTTTCATCATTTTTAAACTCTTTATGAAAACCCGATTGAATAATGTCGAAAATATTTGGCGTGTCAAATTCAAAATTAGTCGCGCTAAAAATCCTCACACTTAAGTCTTTGGGGGGAGGGGGTGGTGGATTATATAAGTTCTCAAAACGTTTGTCAATAAAGAACACCGCCCCCTCGGGGTCTACATACTCGTCATCCTCATGAACGTCGATCTCATCGATTTCTTCATCAAAGATAGGCTTGTCAAACCATGGTTTGTCATTCCCCTCCTTGAGTATCTTAGAAACTCTCTCGAAAAGATCACGATCAAGCACGAAACCATCATTCTTTTGTGGGGATTGTTGATAAGTTAGATCCTCACGAATGTGGTAAACGTCATTCTCAAATGAGGAGTGTTGATAAGGTAACTCCTCGAGAATGGGATTTGTGGTCACATGAGTTGGTTCGTCATCGAAAATAAGACGTTCCAACTCATTAAGTTCATCCTCGATTTTGGAAAGATCGACCTCACTCGTAGGTGGAATTGAAGGCATAAGAGCTAGCTCTCGTTCAATGATTTCCTCAATCTCGGGATCAAACTCATAATCATCGTACTTCACATGTTTCTTCTTAGGAGAATCAAAAATAGCATGTGGATGTTGAAGTACGTGATCAAGCTCGGCAAAATCGCCATCGTCATCGTCAAAGAAAGAGTCGATGTGAGCACTCACAACCATGGACTTACAAGCACTAGGGCTATGCTTAGGTGACTTTTCTAAAACGAGAGGATCGATGTCGATAAACCCTTTAGCCTCAACGGGTGTTGGGCTAGGCAAAGGAGGCACTTCGATGGAGTTAGAAGTTGAAGCCTCAAAGACGTGGTCCTTCGAAGGTGGTGAAGACGAATCCATTTTGGTCATTGTCGTGATGGCATTAACGTCACCCTTCGGAATTGGTGTTTCACTTGTTTCGCTAAAAACATCCCAAAGTGAGTTTTCATCCATAAATTTACACATACCCTTTTGAATTAGGTACACGTATTCTTTATCATTAAAATCATCATCTTTAAAACCGTTTTTCTTAATTCTTTCAAAACATGCATCAAGCTTCATTCTTTCCGCTAAAGTAAACATTTTGAAATCATTAGAATTTGAATCATTAGGTTTTGAAACCTCGGTTTTTTCATTCTCATAAAATCCTTGGGATTTTCTTGCGAAAAAGTCTATTTTCTCATCCCCATATCTCATAGTAAGTCTCCCCTCGTGAACGTCGATTACGGTTCGAGCCGTCGATAAGAATGGTCGGCCTAAAATAATGGGACATTTAGGGTCACACTCGTAATCGGATATAACGAAATCCGCGGGAAAAACAAACTTTCCAATCCTAACATAGACATCCTCGGCTATTCCAATTGGTATAAGTGGTGTACAATTTGCAAGCTCGATAGTCATGTTTGTGGGGGTAAGCGAAGGTAATCTCATCAATTTCCAAAGAGAATGAGGCATGAGATTGATGCTAGCACCTAAATCGGCAAGGGCTAAACATCCCTCAATCTCGGAAAAATCACAAGGTAGTAGAAATTGGCCCGGATCCTTTTCCTTTCTCGGCATACGCCTTTTGGGCTTTTTAAGAAGGATCGATGCACAAGTTTCTTCAAGGGTTACTTTGGTAAGGTCGACAAAGCTCTCTTTTTGAACCGTGGATGGAAATTGAGGTACACGAGGGTGTGCACTCCTTTCCTTGGTCGCCACGTTCACCCCATCGACTTTAGAACAAGAGGACGTCTTAGAAGTCGAGGGTTGAGAGGGATAAACAACACGGAATCCTTCAAGGTTAGGGGTAATCACACGACCTTTCTCACGAGACGAGGCGGCTTTACATTGTTCTTTCGGATTAGCAACGGTGTCACTAGGTAACGAACTCGATGATGAACCCGAGGCTTTGTTCATAATGGCCGAAAACATCTTTTTAATATCAATTTGCCCTTGCTCAATCTTCGTGTTTTGCAATTTCAAAGTATTTGTAAAGTCGTTTTTCAAAGTACCAATTTCTCCCTCTAATCGTCTCATATTAGCCTCATTCGTTTTCATGTAGTTTTGAAAATCGTTTGACGAACTATTTTGATTTGAATTAAAGTTCCCTTGGTTTTGATTACTTCTTTGAAAATTGTTTTGATTACCACTTGAAAAATTGTTTCCTTGATTGTTATCTCGATTTTGCCAAGTTATATTACGACCTTGATTATAACCTCCTTGATTTTGATTCGAAAAATTTCCTTGTTGATTGTTTCCTTGAAAATTGTTTCGATTTTGAAAATTGTTGCCTTGGTTATAATTTCCTTGTTGTGATGGACCGGCGTTATTTTGATTTGAAAAATTGTTGTTTAACGCACTCACATTCGACGTTTGGCCATCCGTAGCCGCACACTCGTAATAATTATGAGGTCCACCACAAAACGTACATGAAACCTCAACCGCTTTCACCGTAGCGGGAGCGTCTTTCTTTTGCATCTCAATGAGATAAGACGTAAACACATTCGTCAACTTATCGACTTTTGCATCAACTCTCTCAATGTCGCGATTAGAACTACTAACATTGGCGACATTGGCAACACTCGGTGCATTGCGGAGTTGGTAAACCTTGGATCGGTTCTCGATAATTATCAAAGCTTCTCTCGGAGTTTTACACAAAAAGTTGCCACCGGCGGCGGAATTCAACGAGTCTTGTTCGTGAAAATTAAGACCGTTGTAAAACGTATCGATTTGGTGCAACTCGGAAAAACCATGGTGAGGACATTGCCTAAGCAATTCCTTAAAACGATCCCACGCGTCTCTAAAAGATTCGTTCGGTTTTTGCTCAAATTTCGTAATCTCGTTTTTGAAAAACGTCGTCTTAGACGGTGGGAAGAAATAATTAACGAACTTGGAAACGAGATCCTTCCACGTAGTTATCGAATTAGGTGGCTCTTTCTCGTACCAATCCTTGGCGGCACCATCGAGCGAGTAAGGAAAAAGCATAAGCTTGACGACATCGGTGTCGACGTTCTTAAACTTGCTCGTGGCCAAAAGACGATCAAAATTCCGAATATGGTCGTGAGGATTATCGGCTTCACGACCTCGAAACTTCGTAGCTTGGATCAACAAAAGCATTCCGCTTTTGATCTCAAAATTCTCCGCCTCGATAGCGGGAATTACGATCGCGTCTCCATAACCCTCGGTGGGCGCTTGGAGCAATTCCATCATAGAACGATTGTCGGCCATCTCCTCTTCGGTTTCTTCAACAACGATATTAGGAACATCGGTTTCTAATTCTCGTCTACGTCGTCGATTCCTTCGATTACGATTGCGTCGATTCGAAGCTTCACTAGAATTGGAATAATCCTTCGATCGAGTGCGCATGCACTAAGCGTAGAATGGGTGGTAGCAAAGAAGATTCTTTTTGCGGCTTTTTGATTTTTTCAATTTTTTTTTTTTTGATTGGTTTTTTTAATTTTTTTGGATTTTTGAATGTATTACGTAGACACAAATCTACAAATCTCCCCTCGAATCGACTTTCTCGATTAAAGGAGCCTCAAAGAATGAAAACGATCACGTGGAGTGAACGTTCTCGATGACTTTAGAACGTTGGTGGAACACCAAAACGTTCAAGAGGGTTTAATCTTGAAAACACAAGCAAATATAATATACGTAGATAATACTTGGGCGGCAAATCCTCGATTAGCCCTCTTTCTCAAAACACGCACAAGCAAGCGGAGGAAACGAGGCGGCGCGAAGCACTTAAGAGCCTTTTTCCTTTAGGTCGTGAAATACAACCGCCTTATACCCACCTTATAGTTTGTGTTAATTGAAATTAAGCCTCACGAAAGTATTTATCTATTTTGCCTTTAAACTTTTGCTTTGGATTCGAATACAATGATCGAGTGATGAAATCCCGAATCAAGGTTGCGTTTTCACGCGTATTTGGAGTACTTGTATATTTATTTGTTCTTACGTAGTACAATATAGTAATAATATATTCACAAAGAAAAACGAAAACCAGTATATCTACAATATAGTAAAGATTGTTTTGTGTTTTAATTTAGGAAAATTAAACACGATTTATTTGGATATTATACTATAATAGATAAAAAATAACAAAAATGAGTATGTACGATATTTACGCTTTCCAAGAATTTGAAAAGGCTAAAACGCACTACTCACACAAACACGATACTAATAATAATGGCAACACAAACACCTCCCCGGCAGCGGCGCCAAAAATTGATGTAGTGTTTTAGTATATATTTACTTTTAGGAAAAAGCAAATATAAACGCGGCAAGTATTAAACTTGACGATTTAATGAAAAACCGACAAATCGAATAAGTTCCAAGTTCGTTCTCGAAGGAGGTGTGAGTTGTGTATGCCAATTAATAAAATAACAATGTTTGGATTAGTGACGTTTTTGGTTTAGAAGAGAAAAATTAAAGACGAGCTACGACTACGATTTAAACTACGACGAATGACGAAAAACGCGAACGTAAATACGTAAAACGTGACGAAATTAAAAATGAAAACCTAAAAATTAATTAAATGATTAAACTAAGTCTTAAATAATATAAATAAGAATAAAAATCCAACAAATATATTTTAAAACCTTTTATTAATTAAATATTTAATTTTTAATGCTAATTAAAGCCCAAAAATTAAATATAATTAACAAAATGCCCAAAATATTAATTTATTGAACTAATAAGTCACTTATATTATTTAAAGACTAAAAACTATTTTTCTTGAATTTTAAAAACTATTTTTCTATTTTTAGAACACTTAAAACTATTTTTAAACTAATTAAAACTAAAATAATTATAAAAAATAATAAAATAAAGCCAAAATTAATTGACCAATTTTAAAAATCCTAAAATACTCTAATGAACAGTAGAAAAATAACAAAGTTTGAAAAATGTAAAATTTTTCACTAAAAGACAAAACAGTTTATTAATTAAACCCTAATTAACTTAATTTAATTATAAAAAATAGTTAAAAAGATGAACAGTGACTATTTTTAAAACCAAAAATCTTAAATTAATATTCTAAACCTAGGAAAAATTTTAAATCAGAAAAATATTAATTTTCTACACTAAAAGACAAAAAACAGATTAATTAAAAGTAATTAAAAATGCTAAATACTCTAAAAAATATAAAATGAACAGTAGAATAAAAATAAATTATACTGAAAAATTAAGAATTAAAAAAGAAAAATAATGCAACAAAAATGAAACCCTAATTCCTAATTAACCTCACTAAAGACAAAAAAATGAGATTGTGATAGTGACACTTAGCTTAATTCTGTCTTTTTGTGTAGCAGTGGCTACAACAAGCTTATCAGTGGGAAAGGAGTTCCCACTGATAGTGTTAAAAACAGGTCTGTGGATTCAAGTGCTTGTAACTTCCTTGTTACTTGGAGTTTTATGGCAACAAAGGCACCCCTACACTCAGTGGAGTGTAGGGAGTCAGTTTATGCAAGAAAAAGAGCAAGCTTAACACAAAAATCACACACACAAGCTCAATAAAGTTACTGTAAATGGGCCTAGGGGGGGCTGTGATAAATTTTGCTGGTGCAATTGACACTAGGATGATTTTTAGCAGGCCACAACTTGCACACACACTAACCAATCATCAAACAATCAATCCTTATCCCTAGTCTACCCTATTATCTAACAGGTTTCAGAGATTGATGGTCTAATTCAAGCTAAAATAAGCAGATTATGGCACTTTACAGATTTCTAGCTATGTTTTACCAAAGTAAGAACATGCAAAACCTATTTTACCCTACCAAACATAAAACAAGGCACTTAAACTCTAACTACTACTCTATTGAAGTGTATTCAGGAAGGTTATAAGCCAAATATCTGTCACCTTCTTGACTAAATAAGCAGACCCAAACACCCCCTTATATGCTGAAAACAAAAATTAACAAAAGGAATGCTTTCAAATCCTATTCTAACTGATCAAAACCAAGCATATCAGGCATAAGAACAACAAATGAACATAAACCAACAAGATACTAACACTAAAAACAAGTTCTCACAAAATCACATTAGCATCATAAAAACCAAAAAATTTTGCTCAAGTAGGGTTCAAGCCTTAACCTGGCTGAGTGCCTTCTACTAGGGCTTTTCCAGGTTGAATGGAGCTTGTAACATGTAGAGAAGACCCCTGTTGGAGTTCAACAACAGAACTAGGGGTGTTTATATCTTCTGAAAATGAAAAGTGAAATGAAATGGATAATGGGTGATCTTTGGTGGATTCTTGATCAACAACCTGCTAAGAAACAGAACAAATCAACAAACAGTGACCTGTTACAAGCCAATAAGCTATAAAGCAAGCTTATTACTTAAGCTGCTTATAGCTTATTGCTAAAATAATGAAAATCAGATTTTTCTTCCTTAAAAAAAAACTTTTGGAACTAACCTAAACTTAATGGACTTGATAAAAACTTGATCAAGACAGAGATACATGTTAAACCTCCACTTTCACTTTGGTTTAACACGGATTTCAAGTCTTTGGAAAGCTTTTATCAAGAATTTCTAAAAGAACTCAACTTTTCTGAAAATAACTCTTAAAGATTAACACTCTTAAAAACTTTTAACTAAACTTCAGAATAGAAAATCACTTAAACTAAAACAGTAAAAGGGAACTCAATATCATAAAAACTTAATATTTTCATTTTCATTAATAATATAAAGTTTTTACAAAAATTGGAACAAAGAAATACAAGTAGAGTCCTATTCTATTTATACTACAAATGAGGAAGATACATGAATGAAACCCTAGCTATGTCATTCCCTATTTTGCCCTTTGAAAAAGTCTTGGTCTTCAGTCAAAAAAATCTTCACGTGATTGATGATGGATGCCAGCTTGGGTTTTTGATCTTGAACCGTTTAATGGACTCTTTGGAAGGAAGGAATTGCTAGGAGACGTTGATCTTCTGCATAGATGCTAATTTTGCCAAAAAATGGGTAGACAGGGGACCTTGGGGGGCCACTATGGTGAGAGTGACATGGTTTTGGGAGTTGGGATTAGGTTAAGTGACCCTTAATTGCATTTCTGGACATTTAATCTTAATACCCCTTTGATTAGAAGAGTTTAAGATTTTAGGGTTTTAGGGATTGAGGGTAATTAAACAGTGTTGTTTAATTTGTTTTTTGGGTTAATGATTTTAAAAAGGTTGTTTTGGTGGGAAGATTAGTTTAAGGTATTAGTGGGTTGTGACGAGGCAGGAGAGGTGAGGTGGACGAAGTTGAGTGGATGGTGGGGGGTGATGTGGACAAGGTTGTCGGGTGGTGCTGACTGGGCTTGGGTTTGGGCTTGGTCGGGTAAAATGGTGGGTTTGGGTAGGGTTAAGACGGGTTTGGTTGGGTAATAAGTGGGTTTGGGTTTGGTAATTGGCAAAAGACCCCCCCAAAGGTTCTGAACTCCTTCAGTTTGTAATAAATAGCACAAATCTTCACTTTCCTTTGTAAAAACTTTATACCACTTGTCAAATATGGCCCATAGTGTTACCAAACTTTGCATAAGGACCATTTTTGCAATTTAAGTTATCTTCAAGGACTTATCATGAATAGTCTTCAAACTTTAAGGATGTAACTTGTACAAATGAATAGTGGAGGGTCATTTGTGACAAGTCTTCAATAGTTGAGGGACCATTCTTGCCAATTCTTCAATCTTCAAGGGCAATTTTGGAAAATCATGATTCGGGTCCGGTTCTTTGTGCGGCTTCGTTTCCCGTGTTCATTATTGCTTGATTCCTTTGATCTTTTGGTGAATTCACGATATCCATACCTAAAATACACAATGAACAAACATAGGCACATATATGGGTATTTTGACGATATTTTAAGCGTTTTAAGCCCGATTTGGACGATGAGACTATGTATAAATACAGTCTCATCAGTAATCACTTCCATCTCTCCCTTAGGGTTCGATATGGTGTTGCTAGGAAGACTAATCGAATATGGTTTGCACATTATAGCCTCAAACATAGATGAAATTTTATCCTCAAACATGGATTGCCTCTTCTCGGCCCTAATCATCTCTTGTTTTATTTCATGTTGCCCTTGTTCCATTTTTTGTTGGTTTTGTTGTAACCTAGTTACATTTCCTTCATTTTTGTTTGTATGGATTTTAAGCTCATTTGCTAACTCGTTTTTCAACTCCTTCTTCAAATCGTTCTTAAACTCGGATCTTAGGCTAATGATTTCTCTTTGAATGTTGTCAAACCTAGCATCGTTTCCAATAGCGTATTCAACAAATTTATTTGGAAGATCTTTCAAAGTTTGCAAACTCTTGTTGTTGTTTTGAAAATCTTTATTTTGATTTTTGTTTGAAAGTTGAATATTAGCCCCTTGATTCCCATAGTTTCCTTTGTAATTTCTTTTAAAACCAACTTGATTGTTTCGATAGTTGTTGTTAGCATTTTGATTTTGATTTGGAGCAAAACCCGGTGGAGTCAATTGATTAGAGCGGGTAACTTGACCGTTTTGGCTGTAAGTTCCCGTGGCCGCGTAGGCACTCGAAGTGTTACCACCATTGGTAATGCAATCGGAGAAATCATGACCTCCACCACAATACATACATGAAACCTCAACCGCTTTAGCCGTAGCGGGAGCACTTTGTTCTCCAACTTTGAATTCAATGAAAAGTCCTTTAAGCTTATCAAAGATTTTGTTTTCCAAGTTAGCCTTAATTTGGCAAGCATCGATGGTATTAGACAAAGAAGGTGAAGCCGAAGACGAAGCCTTACGAACAATCGATGTGTTACGAGGACTATACACCTTAGATGTATTCTAAATTATCAACAACGCTTCCTCAACCGTTTTACACAAAGAATTACCACCCGCGACGGCATTTAGATAATCCCTTTCATGATCATTAAGTCCATTGTAAAACGTGTCAATTTGATGCAATTCGGAAAAATCGTGACGAGGACACTCATGTAACATTTCCTTAAACCTATTCCAAGCCGTTGAAAAACTCTCATTAAATTCTTGTGAAAATTTTGAAATCTCGTTTTTCAAATGCGTAGTCTTAGAGGGCGGAAAAAATTGGTTCACAAACTTAGAAACGAGATCCTTCCACGTCAATATAAAATTGGGTGGCTCTTTCTATAACCAAATTTTAGCGGGCCCCGCTAAGGAATACGGAAAAAGCATCATCTTAATCGAGTCATTAGCAACATCCTTAAATTTAGAAGTGGCGGTAAGACGATTGAATTGGCGGATATGGTTGTGTGGGTTGTCCTTTTCATCACCACGGAATTTGTTGTTTTGGATCATCGACAACAAACCCGTTTTCACTTCAAAATTCTCCGCAAGGATAGCGGGAATTACAATAGCCTCTCCATAACCCTCGGTGGGTGCTTGAAGTAACTCCATCATAGTTCGATTCGACGTGGTTGGTTCCTCTCTTACAATAGGTTCGTCAATAGGAGACTCCTCATTAGAAAGATTAGGAGTAGGTGTTGACTCCTTTCAGTTTTTTCGTTTACGTGCACGTCTTGCTTGATTGCGGGTTTGCGTAAACGTCATGTACAACGAGGGGATGAGCAAAGAAGATTCTTTTTGGTGTTTTGTATTTTTCCAATTTTTTGTGGTTTTTGATTGTTTTTACTTTTTTTGGATTTTTGTGATTGTATTAAGTTGACAAAAATCTACAAATCTCCTCCTTAATCAAATCTCTTGATTAAAGAAGTCTCAAGGAATGAAAACGATCACGTGAAGTGAACGCCTTCTATGACTTTAGAACGTTGGTGGAACACCAAAACGTTCAAGAGGGTTTAATCAAATGAAACCAAGAATATATATATGATACTTAGATAATACTTTGGTTGGCAAACCCTCGATTAGCCCTTCTTATCTAAACACTCACAAGCAAGCGGGGAAACGAGGCGGCGCGAAGCACTTAAGATCCTTTTTCCTTAGGGTATATTTTATAATACCCGCATTATACCCACCTTATAGTTTGTATTTTTCAAAATCGAGCTTCACGAAAGTATTTATCTATTTTTGCCTTTTTCTTTTGGTTTGAGATTCGAATACAATGATTGAGTAATGACCTCCCAATCAATGTTGTGTTTTCACACTTTTGGATTACTTGTGAATTTATTTTTCTACGTATACAATATATTAATAATATTCACACAAAAAACAAAAACCGATAATACGTATTAATAGAGTGAAACTAATACAAATAGATATTATGGCTATATATAAAAACAACAATTGACAAATCAAAACACAACACGCCTCCCCGGCAGCGGCACCAAAATGATAGTAATAAAATACGTCTTTTAGGAAAAAGAGCGTAATTAGGGTAAGTATGAACAAGTAGTTTAGGAAAACCACAATTTATGACCCAAAATGGGGATCGTTCTCAAGGAGGCTTGTGTGTTGTGTAGAGAGATGATTAACTTTGTGATTATATTGATGAGAAAAGAAAATAGAAGGGAGATTAGAAGAGAATGACGGTTACGATTGTGGATTACACTAAGACGAAAAGTCGTACACGTAAAACCGTAAAAAGTGACAAAATTAAAAATTTACCCTAAAAATTCCTAGAAAATTGCAATAAATCCTAAATAATGTAATTAGAGTTTACAAAAAATCAAAAATCACTCAAACCTTTTATTTAATTAAATAATAATTTTTTAATGCTAATTAAAGCCTAAAAAATCAATTTAATTAACATAAAGCCCAAAATGAGATTTTTTCAATTGTAAACCTCTAAAATGACTTAACTAAATTTAAAACTATTTTTGAAAATTTTAAAATTAATTAAAACTATTTAAAAACAATTAAAAACTACTTAAACATAAAATAATTCTAAAAATTAATCTAATGACAATAATAATATTCTAAAAATTTTAAAATTCCTAAATTAATGTATTTAACCTAAGAAAAATTTAAAAACTTGAAAAATATAAATTTTAATTTTTAATAATAAAATAATAAGAAAATAATATTAAAAATCCAAAATTTATAAAAAATTCTAAAAAGTTGGAAACTAGCTTATTTTAACCTAATAAACACATAAATGAAGTTGAAATTACAAAAATACCCCTAATGGGCCTAGAAATGGGCTAAAAGACAAAACAGTCCCTCAATGGGCTTAATTTGGGCCCAATAAGAAAAAGTCAACCAAATAAGCCCAAAACTTCCAGTCTGACTAAAAATTGATTTTAAAGACAAAACTCTGAAGGCCTAAAAGCTGAAAATGTGTTTAAGCTAGCTTATTTCAAAGCAGCTTATTCTTAATGGGCTTTTTGGCCCATTAAGCTATAAGCTGATGCCATATGCTCAAATTAGACACACAAGCTTCTTTTGAGTTCCTTAAGAGATATGTAAAAAGAAATTTGAAATAAGCACAAGGAATAAGCCTGAATAAGCTAAAAGCTATCTTCACAAAACAACAAAAGAGTCGTTTTCGAGTTCTAGGCCACCCCAAGAGCTGATTCAAGTTTCAAAAGCTTTTAAATGAATTAACTAAGCTTAATCAACAAAAATTTTTCCAATAAGCACACTTAATAAGCTGGAATAAGCAAATAAGCACTTAATTAAAAGTCAACCTTATGAGTTTTCTAGCAAAAAGTCAAAGCCAAGGTCTGATAAGCTCTAGTTCAAATAAATGGGTCAAATGATGAAGATCTATTACAAAAAGTAAGTTATTGAAAGTCTGGATAAGCCAATATGGCTTATTAATAAGCTGAATCACAAATTACACTAGCATGGGCTAGTTTTGGGTGTTGAGCAGTGGGAACTTTTCCCACTGCTTGACTTTCTTGACTATTTGTCTTTAGTGACTTTTTTGTGGATTCAAGTTTCACATAGTTAATAATAAGGAGTCAATAACAATCACAAAAACACAATCACAAACAGCCAATCAGTGCAGTTAATTCAAAAGATCACCAGATTAGTCACAGACATGCACAATAAGCAGATTTCACTCAATAAGCAGTTTTAGCAAAAATCAGCCAGCCAAATTGCACCAAATGCATACACAAGCTATAATAAATTCAAATGAACAAATTTAAACAGGTTTCATGCAATGGTTCAAGGTCTAGATCAAGATTCAAGCACCAAAAAGTTACTGATGAACTAAGAACATGCAGCCATGAATACTTGCTGATATACTTGACCACACAGCCAAATTCAAACACTCAAATCTCTTAGATAGGTTATGTTGGATATGATTTATCACTTTTTATCCTTAGTCTAAGCCTAGAACTAGGTGTGTACCAAATCACAAGCCAAAATATCACTTAATCAAGATTTTATAAGCAAATGTTTGATTTAGGTGTTCAAAAGCATACAACTTGTAGATATTCACTCTATTACACTTCTTAAACAAGAACAAGCAGCATACAATAGCAAACACTTAACCAATAACCCTATAGCTTTAATATGTAGTTGACCCAAACACCCCTTTATAATTTCAAAACAAGATTTTTCAAATCAAAAGTTGGAATTAGGTTAGCACATGCATACATAAGCATCAAAACATCAAACATAAACAAAAACAACCAGATTTGGAGCCCAAGAACAGAAAGAACACAAGCAGAACTCAAATATCACAAATATCCAAATTTTTATCAGATTTTGAGATTAAGGGTTCAAACCTCATGGATGTACATCCACACCCACGAATTTTGAGCTTATGTGCTAGCAAGAACAAGCACAAGCTTCCACAAACAACCCTACAAAGATTCAACAAGGTTAGAACAATTAAATCAAAATCAGAAAGTAACCACTTTGGAAAATAAACTTGATTAATGCAACTCTTGTACCCCCACACTTGATTATCCCCAAGTTATAAGCCTCACAACACCTTGATATCACAATATCAGTGTGCTATGATCAACTTATAGCCCAAAAATTCCAAGGTGTACCAAGCACTTAACAAAATATCAAATTTTGATCCTTTGTGCAATTTCTTGCACAAGGTTTAAAAATACGTTTTAAGATTCAAGATTAGCAAACATTAAGCATATACAAACAGATATAAAGGGTGACACTTGGTCTTTCTTCACAAAATTCAAACACTTCTCATTAATCACGAGTAAGGATTTACATAATTGTGAACTAGGAAAAATCAAGAGCAAGTGCAAATGTTGCAGATCCTATGCCTTATATAGGCTACAAGTGAACTAGTGAATGCATAAAAAACATAAAACCCTAGCTAATGAAGTTCCAGATATGCCCTTCAGGGTTTTGAAGACTTTGGAATCATGTGACTTTATCTTGGCGTTTTGTTGTTGCCGTCATGGTGGAATTTCATCCAATGGTTTATAACAAGCTTAAAATGTAAGCTGGAATGTGGATGGTTGGATTGCTGTCAAGGTTTTGGCGTCCTGTTCAAAGGTGTATCAGGGGAGGTCCCATGTGGACATGTGAGTGGTGAGGTGGCCAGTTTAAAGGTTGGGTTATGATAAGACAAGCTTAATCATTAATCTGGAGGTTTTGGTGGCTTAATTACAAGAGGATTAAGAAAACCCAATTCGTGTTCTCGAGGGAATAGTGTTATGTTTAATCCAGTTTTAGGTTTAAAAAACATGTTAAGCGCCAGTTTTAACTAATCTGTTAGGATTAGTTATAAAATAGTGAGTGGGATGTGAGGTGGCACCAAGGTGAGTTTTGATTGGTTGAAAACATGTAGTGGGGCACGTGTCAAAGCATGAGTGGTCTAGGTAACTATCCTTGTCTGCCAATATTAACCCTCCATCTTTCTTATTCCTTCCATTTGAATTTTAAACCCCACAAAGCTGAAATCCTTTGTAAAGGAAGTTTCATTTTTCCCACTTTGGCCACAAATACTTTTCCAAAGTATTTTCAGGGGTAATTCTTGCCATTTGTTGATTCTTGAAGGGCTGTTTTGGTATTTTCTTCAATGATAATGGTCTTGATTTGTATGATTGACTTTTTGGAGGACTAAAAATGACAAGTCTTCATTTTTGAGGGACAATTCTTGCCAAGTCTTCAAAGTCAAGGGTCCTTTTTGCAATTTGACATATTTAAAGGACCAAACTTGTTCTTTCTTGTATCTTGAAGGTCTTTATGATATCTTTGACTTTGAGGAGGATAATTATTGACAATTTAGCTTTGTTGAGGGACTAAATTTGCCAATTCTTCAAAGTGGAGGGCCCTTTTTGTAATTTTGACAAACTTTAAGGACCAATCTTGTAATTATGAATATACAAGTGTTTTAAGTGTCAATTCTTCAATATTGAAGGACCCTTCTTGCATAATCTTCAAATCTTGAAGGGTTTCTCTTGGGAAATCTTCATTAGGGCTTGGTTCATTGTGCGGCTTCATTTCCCGTGTTCATTTTTGCTTGTTCTTTGTGATCTTTTGTCATTTTCTCAATATCCGTACCTAAAATACACAAGTAACAAACACAAGCATATATTTGGCCATTTTCATGATATTTAATGCATTTAAAGCCCTTTTTGGACGATGAGACTATGTATAAAAGCATTCTCATCATGGTGCCATACAGATAATGTCTCCACAACCTAAGAGCAAAGACTATAGCTCCTAACTCAAGATCATGAGTAGTATAATTCTCCTCATTCTTCCTTAATTGTCTAGAAGCATAAGCTATCACGTTTTCTCGCTACATCAAGACAGCTCCATAACCTCTAAGTGATGCATCACAAAATACTACAAAATCTTCACTTCCGTAGGGTAATGATAGAATTGGTGCACTACATAATTTTTGCTTCAATATCTGAAATGCTCCCTCTTCTTCGCTTCCCCAAACAAAAGGTTTAGTTTTCTGAGTAAGCTTGGTCAGGGGTTTAGCTACTAAAGAAAATTCTTTAATGAATCATCTATAATAACCAGCCAATCCAAAAAATTGTCGCACCTCCGTTGGCGTTGTCGGTTCAGACCAATTCTTAATGGCTTCAACCTTTGCAGGATCAACATAAATTCCATCTTTGTTAATCACATGACGAAGAAATTGCACAGAGTCCAACCAAAAATCACATTTCGAAAACTTAGCATACAACTTTCATCCTTTAACAAGCTCAAGATAATCCTTAAGTGTTCTCCATGTTCCTGTTTATTCTTAGAATAGATTAGAATGTCGTCAATAAACATGATCACAAATTTATCCAAATAGGGTTTGCACACTCGATTCATTAGATCCATGAAGATCGCAGGTGCGTTAGTTAACCCAAATGACATCAGTTGAAATTCATAGTGTCCATAACGAGTTCTAAATGCAGTTATTGAAATATCTTCTTCACGGACGCGAACTTGGTGATATCCAGACCGCAAATCTATCTTAGAATACACACTAGATCCTTGTAGTTGATCAAATAAATCATCAATCCTTGGTAAAGGATATCAATTTTTGATTGTCAACTTATTCAGTTCCCGATAATCGATGCACATACGGAAAGATCCAACCTTGTTATTAACGAACAAGACTGGAGCTCCCCAAGGCAACGAGCTCGGTCGAATAAAACCTTTATCAGTCAACTCGTTGAGTTGTTCGGATAATTCCTTTAATTCAGAAGTTGCTAATTAGTAAGGCGCACGTGCCAACGGCGCAGCACCAGGAATTAGATCGATTTGAAACTCGACTTGCCTTATCGACGAAAGTCCGGGTAAATCATTGGGAAATACATCAAGAAATTCACAGATAATAGGTACATCTTCCAATCGTTTCTCCTTAGACTCATTCCCGGTCACTTGAGCTAAGAATAGCTCGCAACCGTTCCTGATGTACTTTTGGACTTTAATACATGAAACGATTTTCAAACGGGATTCAACTCGATTACCATCAATTACTAACGTCCTATTCCTAAGAGGAATCTTAACCTTCTTTTCTCAACATAAAATTTTAGCATTATTCAACGATAACCAATCCATACCAATGATAATATCAAAACTACCTAGTTCTATCAACATCAAATCAATCAGAAAGGAATAGTTTAAGAGATTTAGATAGCATCCGTTTAATAGCTTATTAGTTTTTACTAATTTACCATCAGCCAATTCCACTTCGTAATTGGTATTTATCTCAACAGGTTCAATGTCAATAAGGGCACTAAATTTAGTGGATACAAAGCTCCTATCAGCACTCGGATCAAATAAAGCAACAACATAATGATTGTTGAGTAAAAATGTACCAGTAACGACATTCATATCCTCTTTCTTAACCTCAACTGTTCCAAGTTGATAAGTACCACCCTGGGGGTTTCTTCCAGGTCCAATCCTTTTCAACGTGGGGCAGTCTCATTTTTATGAGCTTCTTCATTACAGTTGAAGCAAATTACTCCCCTCTTACACTTTTCCACTTTATGTCCTAGCTTTCTGCGATTTCGGCACTTCTAGCAGTCGCCAGCATGCCTCTTATTACCACACTTAAGACACTTTTCATCATTGCGTGGTGTATTGTTGGTAAGAGCATTTGCAGTCCCCCTTCTTTGGTTTTGACGGCGATTAAAATTCTGCCTATTATCACCTCGACCTCCACGATCGCCGTCACCCTTTCTTTTCTCACCAGCATGTGCTTATCCTCCTTGTCCTAAATTATTTGGCAATGAGTTGGTAAGCCTTTCGAACGGCATCATCAATGGTCAATGGTTTTGATGATGTCACATCCCCTCAGATATTCTTGTTCAACCCTTTAATGTATTGTTCAATTCGGATCTCTTCGGGTTCCACCAATCGAGGACACAACAAGGCCAACTCATGGAATTGGTTTGTGTATCTATCAATGTCCACACCTTTCATTTTTAGATGAATCAACTCTTTTTCCAACCGGATAATCACACTACGGGGACAGAACTCCACAGTCATCCACTTTTTAATTTCAGCCCAAGGAGTAGTATTAGCAACATCAATACCCATAAAAGCAATTCTCCCATTCCACCAAGTCAACGCATGACCTCTAAGAGTAGCCATAGCAAAAGTCACTTTATCCTCTTCCTTACACTTACTAATCCGAAACACCGACTCAATCTTCTCAATCCACTGGCTTAATCCTACAACACCTTTAGTTCCATTAAAAGGGAGTGGTTCACACTTCATGAACGTCACATAAGTACAACCACCGACTTCAGGCGCGTTAGTTCCAAGTCCTCCTATATTTCTTCCAGCATTAGCATTAACATTATTAGCATTCACATTCACATTACTACCACCAGTTCTACTACCGCCAGCTCCACTACCGCCAGCTCCACTACCACCAGCTCTACTACCGTCAGGTCCAGTACTGCCAGCTCCATTTCTAGCATTTGCCATAAATTCAGTCATAGATTCGGCAACTTGCTCCGCAATTATCCTACGTACATCATCCTCAGTTACAGCTTTCTTGGGCGACATGGTTCTATAATTTCACAATTTCAAAGTATATTAAGCATTCACCTAACTAGGGATTCATATAAGATGGATTGAATTAATAATCAAGATACAAATAAGGCATGATATGGAATTCAAGACAAGATACATATTTCATTGGATTAGAAACAACCATATTGTCTTAATTAACATTCCACATCAAAAGTCCTAGCACTATACAAGCCCAAAATTCGTGCCAGATCTTCTAAACAATATGTCGGTTTAGTTAAAGTTACAAAAGATACAAAAGATACTACTAATGATAGACTGGTCTACTGAACTGCTAGATGGTCCATCATCCATTGTCTTCGGTATCTTCCTCGGACGATCATAAGACACATCTTCAGCTGGGCGCTTACGAATCACTCCTTTCTCAACCATCTCAGTATAAAACCTACTGTTCCAACCAACAAATATATTCAACTCTTTTTCTGCCTTCTCACGCATCGCACGAGCTACACTCAACTGAATCTCTATAGTATTCACCTTTTTCTTCATTTCAACATACTCACCACTTTCCAACACAGACAATCTCCTAAACGCCTCATTCAAACCACGCTCCACATCAGTCAAACCCAAATCAAGTAACTCTCGCTCTTTCTCACCAACCTTAGTTTTCGACTCCAAATAAGCAACATGAGTCTGAACAACACCTAAACCAACCTCTATCATACTACCTCGAACACGAGAAGCATCTAAATCACGTCTCAAGGCCCAAGGTGCAAGTCCATCAATATGAGTAGCCTCTCGAACCCTAGACGACTCTCCTATCACATGCCTACGAGTAGCAATCCCATCAGTACCATCAGGTGCATCATCATTCTCATCATCCTCTGATTCAGACTCAGATTCAGATGATTCAGACAATTCATCTCTAAGTAACTCAAACTCAGAATCGGACCAATCAACTAGAGGGGGTATGGGCTCACCCTCCTCTACATCGTAAGGGAAAATAAGCTCAGTCTCATCATCATCATCATTAACCTCGTCATCTATACCTACCTCCTCCTCGACATCCTCGTCGTCATCCTCATTACCTACATTATCTATCCCAATCTCATCATCTTCCTCAATACCAACATTATCATTATCATTCTCTACAACATCATCCTGAGGGGCAATCTGATCTCCTAGTCCTATCTCAGGCTCGGGATCCTCAAATGGTTCCTCCTCTTCATCATCCATATCCTCATCTACATTATAATCCACTAAGTCTAAATAAGGGTTATCATCTACGTTAGGTTCGGGGATATCATGGTTCTCTACCAGAATATTAGGGTCAGCTATGACAATCTACATTTATATAATATATCTCGTATTAGCATAAAAATAATCATTAAGGAGTGACATACTAAAACTACGATATATACATATATATAAATTAAATTATATATATCAAAATATTATCTTCTCAATAAGGCTTGTTGGTAATGTTGGAGATCTTTGGCACCGTTATAGTCAAAAGATTTTTTAAACATTTTAAGAAAATGTTTATAGTTAAAATATTTTGAAATGTTTTATTCAAACCTTGGTTTTAAAAATCTTTCGTTCTCTATAACGAGAGCTCTGGTACCAAACTGTAACACTCTCAAATTTTGTATCGGGTCAGCGGAAGGGTCAGTAGAGTGTTATGGCATAGCACAATAACTCCAAAATTGACAACGTATAAAAATGGGTGTACACGGTTTAACATACATTCATTAGAATAAAAGTTTTAAGTTTACAGCAGGTCCCCAAATTACACAGTCATAAAGTTTACAAAACATAGATCGAATGAATAATTTTATTATGTGGGCCATCAGAGTCGATCTCCATCCAAGTTACCTTCAAGCACCTGAGATAAAACATGCGAAAATTATTTCAGCGAATGCCGAGTGAATTCATAGAGTTTAATAAAACCGTTACATAAAACAGTTATAGAAATCAGAACACAAGTATAATATCAGAAGTGAGTCCTCGTATTGCTAGTCAAGCAATATAGATCAATCAAGTCATACATCTTAAACCGTCCATGAGACCGTAGTCTCAATATTAGCATTATAGGTAACATTATTATTTTGGATAATTGGATTATAGTGGATTATTATCAGTCGCATGACATTGCTACCTTACTATATCAAAAAATGGGCTGGGAACCCGACAAACAATTTTCCCATCTAAGTTAGTATGTCGTCACAAATATCACACTATATAAATCTTCTCATTCATAAATTCGCTTACCACTCAAGGTGGCACGACGGGGATCAACCGTCACGGCGCGAACTGGGGTGATCTTCCCTAAATAGTACTATTATATGAATAAGCGTCTACCAAATCCCGGTAGTTCACAATTCATGCTAATGAGAGTTTAAGTGACATAACCTAACTCATAATAATCTTTTACATCTCATTTATTGGGTCATAGCATCATTCGGGTCCATATCAATAAGCATACCATCGGGACTACTTGTGTTCTATTTTATCAAAAACTAGCATGTTATCTCCGTCGCGGGGTTACAAAATATTTTATAAAACATTTAAAAGAGTGCAAGGCTATGAATTCACGTTGATGAGGAAAGGCGGGTTATCGGCGATAGTGTGTGCTTCAATCACGGAAACCTAGACAAATAATACTCGGTCTTAGACTCTTGTCCAATGACTTTATAAAAATTATGGCTATGTATATGTATGATGATATTATAAGTATGATGATGATCAAGTGGGATTTTGTCTCTTTATTCAACATTATAGTGTTATGTGTTAGTAAATTCTAGACTAGTTACACTAGTTTTAACTTGTTTACATATTAAGGCCCAGTAAGCCCATTAAAAGCCCAATAAATTATATTAGTCCATTTATACTTTTAATACCAGGCCTATACTCATATGTTGGGCCCAAGTGGGTTAAGCCCATGAGTAAGTCCATTAGTGTTTAGCCAAACTAGTTGGGTCAATAGTCCAATAAGGCTACTTTGGCCCGTTAATGTCCATAAGTTATAAAGCTCGGGTTTATCGGTTTTTACTTGTTAAATGTACTTACATATCAGTAGATGAGTTATAAAAATGTTATATTAGACGGTCCAACGGTCTAAGTTTTATTTGGCGAAAACGTTAATCTTTCGGTTTTAGCCGAAAAGACGTAAAACTTATATATAGTTTTATAACTTTAGAAAACATTTGAGTTTGTACTTTTTATAAAAATGTCATACTTATTTATCAAAGTATATAACTTATTTTATAAGTATTATCATAAGTTAGTGGGTTTTGCATATGTATTTTATAATAGTATTACTTGAGTGCTTATTTTATATTATATACTTTTATTTCCAAATCTGATTATCAAAATCATTTTCACCATTTTTGCCATATCTTGAGTTCTACAAGGGGATAGAAGCTCAAATTTGGGAAGAACAAAATACATAATATATGCTACAAATAACTCCCTTTTGGCTACTGCTCGTTCATCCTCTAAGTATCCCTAATAATTCTTCCAAAACAGACTATACAGATTTGAACCTTAATAGTATTTTGATCATATCTTGCTCATTTTATTGATTCCATTGCGTGGCAACTCTCCACATATGTAAAAATAATATATCTTACTGTTTATTCAATAATCCAAGTCATTTTATCAAGTTATCATATGTGTACTTACTGTTTTATACAGCCTATAATTTTTGTCAAGATTTTAACATCTTTACATGTAGATTTTAGTCTTTTTAACCAAATCTATCAACACAAGATCCCCACATAATACTTTGATCATCATTTATCATCATATACATATACATTTATAAAGAAAATACAAGATTACATTTAAAAAATAACAAGGTAATAGAAGAAATGATCTTGTTACCAACCAAGATAGTGAAAGTTAAGAATAAGACTTGGTTTTTGATAACCAATCTTATGATAAACCAAGACCACCTTCAAGATCACCCAAATATATGAACACCTTGAGAAAAATCAGCCATAGAATCAAAGGAAAATTTCTTTGTAGATGTTAGGATCACCTCAAATCAACAAGACTTCAAAAGGTTTTCATCTTGTGCAAGTTAAACACAAGATCATGGTTTAATTTTTGGTCAAATGGTGTGTTTTGGGGTGGAGTTTGGGACGGAAATAGGGAGAGCTAGAGAGAGTTTTGTGGTTGTTTGCATGTAAAAATGAGGGTAGTGGTATGTGTTAGCTAGTTTTGAGTGTTGATGGTTTTGAGTGAAAACTAAGGACAAGTGTCCTTAGTTTTGTTATAAAATGAACACATCAATGGGTGTATTGGCTAAGCTTGGCTACCCCTTAGTGGGGGTGGGGCAAGTGTTAACTTGTCTCATCCCCACTAATTTACGGGTACTCCTAGATTCTATTTTCCTCGATTTACGTGCCCTCAGATCATTTTCCGAAAAACATTTTTATAAATTTTGAATCAACGGCACAAAACGAATCCAATAAAAGTTGTCTCATAAAAAACGGAGTTCAAAAACGTAAATACGTAAACCTAGGGTTTCCAGTTTTAGTCGTATAGGACGTTAAATTATGCATATAAGCCCTAATTTCAACCCGTAAATTGTGAGTTCATCAACCAACACAAAAATAAGTTTCAAAATAATATACGAGAAAATAATTTACTACCTGAAAATGTTAGATTGTCACACTCGTTATCCGCTTGATGGTTTTTTTTAGCAATCTTATTGTTACTGGTTCTAAAAAGAAGTTTCTTATGTATCCTAGGTTCTTACAACAAATACTTATGTGCTTGCCAAGTAATAGGAAAGAATGTCACCCTTCTAGACTTACTCCTAAAGTTTATGCGAAAATAACTATTGGAAATTAATGTACTTGATTTGCATTGGGGTTCAAATTAATTCTCGGAATCTTCTCGAATTGATCACAACTCAAAGTGGAATAGTTGTTCTTGGTGACAAACAGGAGGTTTGGTTTTCTATTCTACTAAAAGGGTAAATGCGTGAAGTAAATAAAAGTAAACTAGAAGCAATTAATTAATAAAAATAAAACTTGAATTAAAATTAAAATAAAACAGTAACTGTAAATACCCTGAAAAATGTTTGATTCAGAATGTACTCTTTATTCGGAATATATCAGACAAAAATCCTTCATGCGGAATACTAGCTCATGCGGAATAAATGGTTCATGCGGAATAAATAGCTTATGCGGAATACTAGGTTCATGCGGAATATAAGCTCATGCGGAATAAATGGTTCATGTGGAATAAATAGCTTATGTGGAATAAATGGTTCATGCGGAATAAATAGCTTATGCGGAATAAATAGTTGATCCGGAATAATTGATTATTCCGGATGAAAGGCTTGATCCGGAATATAAAATATTCCGGATGGACAATTTTGATTTGGAATAAAAATAAACAATGCTTGACTCGGAATAAGTACTGATCCGGAATATTGGATATTCCGGATGAAGAACTCTGATGCGGAATCTGGGGACGAAGAAAAGTAAGGAGACAAAAAACAGGGTAATACGATTTTAAGCCAAAATCAACCAAGTATTTTAACCAAAACTTAAACAAAACTAATCACCAATCATCTACTAACCATAAACATCAAATCCCAACAATAAAAACACAAAACCCAATAACATTTGAAGATCAAATCAACCAAATAAGAACTTTAAACTTTTAAATCAAAAAGATGAAGATGAACAAGATTAATGGAAGGATTATATTGAAAGATTAATGTTAAACAAACAAAGGGAAAGATTAAAAACTTACAAGATTAAGGATTCAACAAAAATGAAAAATCACCAACACCTTAATGGTGTTGGCTTCCTACGAAAGAAAAGAAAATGACTGGGAAATGAAAACTAGCTCAAAAAGTGTGAAGGGGTTGTCCTTCTATAGTCCTTGTCTTTGGTTGGTGAGTGGGCTTTCTTCTTTCTTTTCGTCTTCTCGTCTTTTCAGTAAAGTTGACGTTTTCGATTCTGATTTGGGATTTGTCGACGATTAAATTCAACTCGTCTTTTAATTTCTTCGTTTAATAGACTTGAGTTCCTTCGACATATGTAAATCTTCCATCTTTGGTCCTTTTCTTCGATAAATCTTCAGATAGGCCCATTGACTTCAAATCTTTTGCATCTCTTGGACAATAGACTTCGTCTTGAGTCTTTTTCTTTGATAAAACCCGTGCAATCCCATGGTTTCTCCAATATCCATCCGGTTGGCTCTGAAAACACAATAAACACAAAAACCACGCATAATTCCAAACAAATGATATTAAATACGCGTTTTGGTCTTGTTTTAGTAAGAAATAAGTGGTAAAAGGATGGGTGTTTTCACAGCTATCAAATCCCCTACACTTAACCATTGCCATGCCCTCATGCAATGCTTAGTGATAAAGAAATTTTACACTTTTCTCATAATCATTCAACCCTGGCCTTATTAACATACTACTAAAACAAAAGTTAGAGTACTAAGAGAAATTTAAAACTTTAAACGAAACAAAAGGATAGAAAACCATTTTCACTAGAAAATAGCTACATGTAAATAACTTGCAAAGAAATCAAGGACTTACATTAGGGCTTTGGTGTTGTGAAGATTTATCACCCTCAAGTTTCACGTTCCCCAAACTAAGCTTAAAAACGAGATCATTGTTATTATAAGTTAGAAAATCAAACACTTACACACATGGCTTAATTATATGCTTAAACTCCCTTATTCCTAGTTGTATCTCTTATATTTTATTTTTGTCTTAGAATGATCATGAAGATGCATTTTTGGACTTATTTCGATAGTTTACTTAGGCTGAAAGCAAAGTAGGATAATTTGATCAATAGTTAGCTAAAGGACAAAATCTCTTAAAACTGCTTCTCGGGATATCAAAAAGTTCATATCTTGGCATAACTCGCTTCACGATTTGAGACCTTTCTCGGGCCGATATTTGGCATGTAATTAATACTTCATATCTTCGAGAGACGTTCTTGAGATAATGGTCTTCTCTTCGTTAATAGAGTTTCTTCACTTGGAGACTTTTGAAGGATACTCCAACTTTGTTGACCACGACTTCATGATTATTTCTTCAATCGCTAATTGGGATTTTGAGATACAACGATCCGCCTCCTTTTCGGACTTGGATCTATTTATCCTCATACCTTGTTAGGGTCTTTTCGGATAGACTTCTCCATGATCTTTATGGGAGTTGATTGCTTTTCGTCGTTAGTCTTGATCCTTCATATTGATTTTGGGAATAATGCTTTTCACATCACCTTGGATCTTTAGCAATAAGATTGAATCCTCATGCCTTGTTAGGGGCTTTTCGGACTCGCCAATCTTCGCGCCCCGCTTCATAAGTTATGCCTTGGCTATGAACTCTTATCATTACCGAGCAACTTTTAAACGATCTTGGGCTAGAAGCTAAGTAACTTTTCAAATCGTACGACCTTACTTATTGCAGATAAATTATTAGCAAGTGATGGGAGAATAGGCAGATAATCACACTAAGTGTGCTTGTGCAAGAATACCGACTTATAATTGACTCTATCATTTCTCGTTCTCCACAATTTAAAATCTCAAGTAATGAGACTCGTGGATGCTTAGCCTAATAAACCAATTAAGGTCAACATGGTTAAGGATACTAGCTAGAATAAACATGGATAAGTCTATTCAGGTTGAGTCAAAATAATCGCAACGGGCTTAATATGTCAAAGATTTCGAAACTAGCTACACGACTTTATTAATATTTTTGACTTTATTGCGAGATATATACATATTAGAGTAACGATAAAAATTTAAAAATTACGACTAAATGGCCAAAGTTAATTAAAATTTTGAAAAATGATGAAAAAGATGATTTTCCGGTTAAATGAAGACATTTTCATGGAAAAGTCCACTTAAAACTTCGACAGAAGTCCCCCCTACACTTAAGATAAACATTATCCTCAATGTTTAAGCATGTGGGAAAAGTCTCCCCTACACTTATGACATTGTGCACGTTGGTTAAATCAAGCTAAGGGAGAGACGACTAAAGTGATCAATTTCAAATGTGAGTATGAAGAAAATTGAATCACGATAGTTGAGAAATAGAACCGGATTGCGGATAACACGGGAGCACTGTAACACCCCCAAATTTATACAACTCAATACAGCGGAAGACTAGTTGGTGTTACGGGATAGCACATTACTCACATCATAGACAACGCATAAAAATCACGTCGTTTATTAATAAAGCATTTCCATTCATAAATATCAAAGTTACATCGGTCCCAAGTCATTACATTTCATACAAAGTTTTACAAAATATTTGAATGGAAAATATTGTTTAAGTGCGGGCCATGAATTCTTGTCGTCATCCCAAGAATTACCTTCAAGTACCTAAGATAAGACATGTTAAAAGAAAAGGTCAGCGATAACGCCGAGTGAATTCATAGAGTTTAATAAATTCCATCAATATAATACCAGTATAAAAGTATTACTGAAAATCATTTTGTACAAGTCGTTTTAATAGGCCATGAAATAGCCAAAATCATTTTATACAAATCCTTATCGAAAATCATAATATAGGCATTTGCCTTAAAAATCATTATACGAGCCACTGTCGTAAAAACATCATACAATACGTTTTGCAATGTTGTATAGATTAAATAAAAACCGTTATAAGAATATGGTTATGAAAACCAAAACACAAACATAATATCAATAGTATGACCCAGTATTGCTAGTCAGGCAATACATCGTTCTTCGGAGCGTCTAGTAGTATTTTGTTAGTTTTGGATTATTATAAGCCGCATGACATTGTTACCTTACTAAACCAACAACGGGTAGCTAACCCGATACCAATTTTGCCCATCTAAAGTAGCGTGTCGTCACAAAGGTCACGCTATGGAAATCTTCTCATATATAAATTCGCTTACCAATCAATGTGGCACGACGGGGATCAACCGTCAAGGCGCGAACTGGGGTGATCGTCCCCAAATAGTACTATTAAATGCATAAGCGTCTACCAACTCCCGGTAGTTCACAATTCATGCTAATGGGACTTTTAGTGACATAACCTAACTTTAATAATCCATTTTTATTTCATCTATCGGGTCCTTTAATCATTCATAGGGTCATACAATCGGGTCATTCAATCATTCGGGTCCAAAATCAATAAACAAACAATCGGGACAAATGGTGTCCTAATTTTATAAAAACTAACATGTTATCTCCCTCGCGGGTTTATAAAACATTTATAAAAACATTTAAAAGAGTGCGAGGCTATGAACTCACGTTGACGTGGGAAGGCGGGTTGTCGGCAATTCAGACGTATGGTACATGCTTCAATCACGGAAACCTAGACAAATAATACTCGGTCTTAGACTCATGTCCAATGACTTTATAAAAATAAGAATTATGTATACATATGATGATTATATATATATGTTGATCAAGTGGGTTTACATATTCTCGTTTACTTATTTTAGTGTTATATGTCGATAACTTTTATACTAGTTTACTAGTTTTACCCATTTACGTGTTTTAAGTCCAATAAACTTATTATAAGTTCCTTAACTCGTTTTAATCCTTGTTATACTTATTTTATCAGTATGTATACTTTCCATGTTGGGCCCAAATGGGTTAAGCCCAATAAGTTCTTTTTACAAGTTTATATCTTATTTAGTCCAATTATTAGTCCAAGTATTAGTCCAATATGTTTACTTAGCTCGTTAATGTCCGTATGCCCTAAAGTTCGGGTTTTATCGGTTTTTACTTGTTATACATGTCTATATATCAGTATATAAGTTTTATAAAGTTTTCATTAGACGGGTCCAACCATCTATGTTTTATTTAACAAAAACGTTGATTTTACGGTATTAGCCGAAAAAGTCGTAAAAATCATGTTTATAGTTTTATAACTTATAAAACTTAACAAGTTACCATTTTTATAAAATTTCCACTTATTTAACCTTTAACATATTTATATAAATAAAATTCATGAGTTAGTGGGTTTTAACTTTACATTTTATACAATATAATTTTGAGTGCTTATATAATAGTATTATACTTTATTTTTCAAAAATCTGATTTTTATCTTCACTTTCACCAAAACTGCCATATCTTGAGTTCTATATGGAGATAGAAGCTCAAATTTTTATCACATAAACTACATAGTATGTGCTACATTTAACTCTTCTATGCTACTGTTGAATCATCTTCTAAATATTTTCTAAAAATCGTCCAAAACAGTAACCTCAGATTTATACCCTAAACTTGTTTTGATCATATCTCACTCATTATTTTGATTCCATTGCATGGCCAACTCTCACATGT
The DNA here is from genome assembly GCA_025667525.1 of Glebionis coronaria. NCBI lineage: Eukaryota > Viridiplantae > Streptophyta > Magnoliopsida > Asterales > Asteraceae > Glebionis > Glebionis coronaria. The sequence goes on from CM046877.1 coordinate 507,475,070, forward strand.
GTACAAGACCCATAGCTTACTGTAAATCCATTCTACTTCATCATTTTATCAGTTTACCATATGGTTCTTTACTGTTTTATACAGCCATCAAATTTAACCAAGATTTTAACCTTATTTCTTATGGTTTTTCACCTTTTTAATCATGTTTATCAACAACAAATCCCCACATAACATTTTATCATCATATAATCATCATATACATATACAATAGGAAATAAAATACATGTTTACATAATCAAAATAACAAGAAGATGAGGAGGACAATCTTTATACCACCATGATGATGTAGGTTGATCAAAACATGGATTTTGATGGAGAAACTTGTGCATAGCCAAGGCCATCTTCAAGACCACCATGCTTCATGTACTCCTTGTGGAAAATCAGCCCTACTACTCCATGAAAACTCCTCCTTGGATGTTATAACTTGCACCAATCTTCATCTTTTTGAATGGAGATTAACATATGTTAATTATAACATATGTTTATGGTTAAATTTTGTATGAATGGTGGTGTTTTGTGGAGAAATGGGGTGGCCAAAAATGGAAGAGATGAGAGAAAATGGTGGTTTGCATGTTGAGTGAAAATGTGTGAATGGTTTTTAGTTTGTGGTTTTGTGAAGTTGTAGCTTAAACATGAAGCTAAGACATGTGTTAGCTAGATTGTTAAGGTTTTGACACATCATGGATGTGTTGTAGCTTAAGTTGGCCGGTTTTGGGGGTGGGACAAGTGTCCCACTTGTCTCATCCCCATTTAATTACGGGTACTCCTCGATTCTAGTTTCCTCGATTTGCGTGCCCTCGGGTCGTTTTACAAAAAACGTTTTTATAAATTATGAATCACCGTCACAAAACGAATCCAATAAAAATTGTCTCGTCAAAAACGGAGTTCGAAAACGTAAATACGTAATCCTAGGGTTTCCGGTTTAGTCGTAAAGGACGTTAAAATAAAATCGTAAGTCCTAATCTCTTCTCGTAAATTTGTGAGTTTATGAACTAACACAAATTTAAAAGTCCAAAATAATATTCGCGGATGAATTTATTTTCTGAAATGTCGGACTGTCACCAAAGACGGTGTATGTGAACGTAAGCACGTAACGTAGAATCCTCCGGTTTAAACGTAGTCGATGCTACTTCAAGACGTAAATCCAAATTTCTTCCCAAATATAAGTGAGTTCATAAAATAATATTTTCAAATAAATATTGAGAATAAAATATCAACCATAAATTGACGGATTGTCACAGCATTTACCCCTTAACAGGATCTTTGTCCTCAAAGATCATCTTACCTTACTACTCGCTTCTTATAGAGTTAAAGCCATGTGGGTATTTCCTCCACATTCGGTCTTTTCTCACAAGTGTAATCCATTATAATACGCGAGTTTCATCAAACATAACTACGGGAATAAGATCAGGCTTAATGTTGACTTACTTTCTCTATCCATGATGTTCATGGGTTTTTGATGAATGCAACTTTTCACCGATCTTAGCTCTATTAAGAATAATCAGATTCTTGCTTGATAGATATTCCATCAAGTTCGATTTACGAAACAAAATTCACGCAGTCCTTAAAGTCCTAGGGTAGATCCAGCTTATATGCCTTTCAAACCAATCTTTTACATCATCTTAATGGTCCCATACAACGGGGACTTATATCCCATTTGTCAGATCATGAATTCATTTTTCCAAGGTTAAGAATTTTGGCATAACTTCGCTACCCATTTGGCACTTCAGGATCTACATTTCACATTCACATAACCTCTTGCCCACTACCGGCTGTCAATAATCAAATCCTAATTTCAACAATCATTTCAGATCTTGCGGGTCGGGTATTTTGTAAGGTTTGGTTCGCCATCATAGGGAACCTTAATCCTAAAAGACATGTCCAACTCACAATGGGTGTATGTCGGATGTCTTCATCTCAACTCTTGCTTACAGATGCTCTAATATCTAGATCCTATCAAGATTCGATCTCAATCCTAACACGATGATTATCAATGCTAATCTCTCCAAAGGAAAACAATTATACGGTCTATTACCAAAGGTCAATCATTCAAACATAAAACAGAACTTATATTACTTTGTATCGTTACTTTACCTCGTCCCTTCGATTTGGGGTGGTATATAGTACTTCTCATCAAGGTTCGTTCTCAATGATTTCCGAGCAAATATCTAGAAATTATTTGCGAAGCGAGGATCTTGATAAAGATGTTCGATACAGGCACACTATGTTTACATAACTCTTTTGCATTTATCATTAACGGGAATGATATTAGCAGATTTGGTCAGTCCGTCGACGATGACCCAAATCGAATCAAATTCAGATGATGCCCTTTGCAATAGCTAGACGTTTAGCAATGTATGAGGCGATGTCTGCCTTCATAATTGCCATCAGTACAACTTCTTCAGACAAAGATACTTTTGGTCATAAATGACATAAATAGAATACTTATACTTACAAATTCCTACATAACTATATCTCAAAATCCTTCATATTTAGGCAACCATAAGTGGTCTTTAAAACATTTAACGCTATCGGCTTCTCAATTTTAATGGTTCACATTAGCCGCGAACCGCTTTTTATTATCTATATTATCCTTCTTATAAGCATTGTTTATTTTTATATCGTTCGGCAATTTATTTTGCACCTTCATTATTAAGGAATATGTCCTAACTGGTTCTTTATCTTTTCTACATAATGCGTCGGTATCTACGTTCACCTTTCCTGATGAAATAAATATCATAACCGTATTATTATTTTTTTTTTAAATTCTTTCTTCATATCTTCTATGTTTCAGTTTCGTCTCCACTATTATTTTTTTTATCCGTTTTACTCAATCCATCGTCTAAAACGTCGATAATCATTATAATTAATTAAATAATTATTTATTAAACTTTTATGAAACGTAAACGTAAAGATTTTAAATTTCTTAGTCCATCCAATTATATAAAATGTTCAAAATTAAATTTGAATTTAATTAACAAGATTTTTGTTGATTTATCGAAAATAATTAATAAGATTCGTAAATGTTCGAAAAACCTTCGTTTATACTTTGGTCAAAATTTTCTTAGTTGAAAAGCAAAAATTTTCGTTTCAAATTTCAAGTCATAAATTATATAGTTTCCTCAAGTCTTCTTAAGTTGTCTAGAAGTATACACAAACATTTACCCCTAAACAGAAGTTTAGTTAAATGGTTTGTGTATAAGGGAATAATCCCTTAAAAATCCTTTGTTAAACATTTGTCAAAATATATTTCCATTTCTTTTTAGTATAACTCAAAGTCTTAAATGACTTCTAAATTTTGAAGAGTCAATTTATATTCCATTATCTATTAATCACATAGTCAAATAATGTAAAGGTTTAAGTTTTTAATCACATATCAATTATTCAAGGTTCAGGTTTTCATTGTTCGGCCAGTTCAGGGCAATCTATAAATAATTATTAACTCATTCTTATTCTTATAAACAAACATATAGTCCTTAATGATCACGAGCATGAAGTTATCAATTTACAGCCTACACACGTGATTCACCAAATTTATGAATGCTACATGTGCATTGGTTAATCCAAACGACATCACGTGAAACTTATAATGTTCATTACAAGTACCGGATGTAGTGATTGGAATAAATAATCTTCTTCGCGGATTCGAAGTTGATGATAACCATGCCGTGGATCAAATTTTAAAACATATGCTAGAACCTTGTAAATGATCGAACAAATCTTCCATTTCGAGTTATGGATATTGTTTTCGATTGTCAATTTACTCAGTTCACAGTAATCTATAAATATAAGGAATGATAACACCATAGCTCTTCAGGATGACAGGCTTGGTATAATAAAATCTTTCTCCAACAACTCTCTCAGTTGTACGGTAATTCCTTAATTCAGATGGTGCTGACGTACAGTGCACAAGCCACAGGTGCAGCACCGGGAATATAATCAATACCAATTTCAACTTGCCTTAATGGCAAAAGTCTAGGTAATTCATCAACAAATACTTACTAAGGTTTCAGATAGCAGAAACATTTTTTAATAAATTAATATTAGGTTCTTCTAGATTACAATATCTATGACTAATTCACAATCATTCACGTTATAATTTCAAGTCTAAATGCTGGGTATGGTCATCCATCAAGAAATATTTAGATCACTTTTGATAATCAACATCTTAACTTTTTAGGGGAATTCTACTCGAGTTCCCATCAATTAAGACAATGTCGTCATGTCATAATCAATCAATCCATTCTACCGGCATTATCAACTTTTCAGTTTCATTGCCGTCGATAAGATGTGAACTTCTCAAAAGACTAATAATAACTCATAATCCTTCACCAATTCAAGGATATCAGGAGACATAACTACGATTAGAAGAGTAGGGTTAACGCATAATCTATGCGAGAGAAATTCAAATCAGATACAGACGAAAACACTTAACGAATATGAATATATTCCATGTTTTCATAATTTGAGTACGCATTCGAAAGCTCTTCGGATCGTTACCCAGGTCATTAAAATGAAATCAAATCAAAAGAAATGATAGGAACGTCGATACATCCAGTCGGGTATCAACACTCGGTAATCAGATACTTTTCCTAAGAATCTCACTACGGGAGAATTGGACAAGAAAGAATTGTCAATTGTCAAATAAGACAATTACCACAGATGAGTAAATTCGACTTAGAAGAATAGATGCAACAGGCACATATGTTGGTGTCCCTAACACTATGTCCCTATTTTTCACTTCTTGTAGATCTCATAAAATTTAATCTTTCACAATCTTCAAAGAAAATGTAGTGTTTATTCATTAGTTTTATGGTGACTACTAATCAGTCTTGCATGGTCCATTCCAAATTGTATGTAGGCGCGCAACTATATACAATTTCAAGATTAACGATGCAATACTCAGTTCGTCAAAATTTTATCATCATGTTTATAATAAAAACATTTTCATGCTTAATTCTTAAATAAGAATCAAGAATAAATTTACAAATATTTTCTTTGTTATGTAAACAATTAAGTTTTCCAATGTGTTTCATAAGCAAATTTATTTTGATATCTATCACTTTTAAATCTCACTTTGAATAATCCTCATTGTGTTGAAAATTAAATTTTCTCAAAGGATACCGTTTTAACTTTATAAAAACAATGTGTGATCTGCAAAAGAGTGATGAAAGCTTGTTCACTAAGAACTAACTACAATATGATAGGAAATGAGCTTAGCCAAATAATCATGAGGTTCATGACTTCGATGGCACTCAGGAATACAAAGAGAATAATCCACAACGTAACTCAATTCGAGATGAGTACTTGTTCAATGGTTGCATCACTAATGCGAGCATTAGGATGAAGCAATAAAGGATAGATAACATCGATACGTGTAGAATTTAGCGATCAAAGGTAGTCTTTTCATTAATCACAAACAAGTCAAAATTGTACCGAAACACATTACGTGTCACTATGTCATACAATTCTCAGAACTCATCCTACCAACTAATATCTCAGTTAAGTTAGGGATTATTTTTAAAAGATACCACAGTGAATACTAATCTACAAGAGTCATTAGGTGTCCCATCTGTCCCGGAAGATCCATCGGTCCCAATTCAGAAGAAGATTTCTTCAATTTATTTCTTGGACACTGGGCATCCTCGTTAGTGGACAATGGCCTAGGAACAACCCTTAACACGAACTAACAATCAATTAAAACCTTATAATTCAATCACAGAACTTAACGACTTATATTAACAATCTCATATTCCATACATGTTAAATTTTACTTTATTCAAGTTTTTAACCAATTTTATACTCAATTCGACATCCTACCTTATTCTCCAATACTTACAACCTTATTCTTCGGCCTTGTAAAGGCAATACAATCTCAATATGAATCAACACTTAATTTCCAATCCTATTAGCTCTTACAACAACAATTATCAAATAAGTCACTAGTATGAAATGACTTGATCATTCAACTAGACTTCTCGAAAAGGTATTAGTGGCATGAGGCTTTTGGGTAATGGTTCCAATAACAGCCTCAAGTGCAACATTCACCCTTTCGATTCTCAAATTTAAGAATTGGGTGACAACGAATCAGATGACATCCTTTCAGGTGGTAACGTTTTGTCAAACTCCACTCTATAAGAAAAGATCGTCATGACATCGATATCAGATTTAATTTCGCAAATTCTTCTTCAATATCACAATCAACTACTATCTACATTTCTACGAATATCAACCATTTGTTGGGATCATAAATATCCACAACTTGGTTTAGATCTAGGATAGCTATAATTCCTACGAGAATAGCTTTGATTAATTTACTAGGGGAGTTAGGGTTACTTGTGACAATCTACGTCGTATAAATACCTCGTATAAAACTCAAAATAATCATTAAACAATCATGTAATAAAATTACATCATATATATATATATATATAATCCAAGTTATATATATATTAAAATAACTCTTCTCAGTCTGGCCTTGTCGGTAACTCGGGAATTCTTCGGCACCGTTATAGTCAAAAGATTTTTAGACATTTTTAGAAAAATGTTTATAGTTAAATGATTTTGAAATGTTTTATTCAAAACCTTAGTTTTAAAAATCTTTCGTTCTCTATAACGAGAGCTCTGGTACCAAACAGTAACACCCCCAAATTTATACAACTCAATACAGCGGAAGACTATTTGGTGTTACGGGATAGCACATTACTCACATCATAGACAACGCATAAAAATCGCGTCGTTTATTAATAAATCATTTCCATTCATAAATATCAAAGTTACATTGGTCCCAAGTCATTACATTTCATACAAAGTTTTACAAAATATTTGAATGGAAAATATTGTTTAAGTGCGGGCCATGAATTCTTGTCGTCTTCCCGAGAATTACCTTCAAGTACCTGAGATAAGACATGTTAAAAGAAAAGGTCAGCGATAACGCCGAGTGAATTCATAGAGTTTAATAAATTCCATCAATATAATACCAGTATAAAAGTATTACTGAAAATCATTTTGTACAAATCGTTTTAATAGGCCATGAAATAGCCAAAATCATTTTATACAAATCCTTATCGAAAATCATAATATAGGCATTTGCCTTAAAAATCATTATACGAGCCACTGTCGTAAAAACATCATACAATACGTTTTGCAATGTTGTATAGATTAAATAAAAACCGTTATAAGAATATGGTTATGAAAACCAAAACACAAACATAATATCAATAGTATGACCCAGTATTGCTAGTCAGGCAATACATCGTTCTTCGGAGCGTCTAGTAGTATTTTGTTAGTTTTGGATTATAAGCCGCATGACATTGTTACCTTACTAAACCAACAACGGGTAGCTAACCCGATACCAATTTTGCCCATCTAAAGTAGCGTGTCGTCACAAAGGTCACGCTATGGAAATCTTCTCATATATAAATTCGCTTACCAATCAATGTGGCACGACGGGGATCAACCGTCAAGGCGCGAACTGGGGTGATCGTCCCCAAATAGTACTATTAAATGCATAAGCGTCTACCAACTCCCGGTCTTTCACAATTCATGCTAATGGGACTTTTAGTGACATAACCTAACTTTAATAATCCATTTTTATTTCATCTATCGGGTCCTTTAATCATTCATAGGGTCATACAATCGGGTCATTCAATCATTCGGGTCCAAAATCAATAAACAAACAATCGGGACAAATGGTGTCCTATATTTATAAAAACTAACATGTTATCTCCCTCGCGGGTTTATAAAACATTTATAAAAACATTTAAAAGAGTGCGAGGCTATGAACTCACGTTGATGTGGGAAGGCGGGTTGTCGGCAATTCGGACATATGGTACATGCTTCAATCACGGAAACCTAGACAAATAATACTCGGTCTTAGACTCATGTCCAATGACTTTAAAAATAAGAATTATGTATACATATGATGATTATATATATATGATGATCAAGTGGGTTTACATATTCTCGTTTACTTATTTTAGTGTTATATGTCGATAACTTTTATACTAGTTTACTAGTTTTACCCATTTACGTGTTTTAAGTCCAATAAACTTATTATATGTTCCTTAACTCGTTTTAATCCTTGTTATACTTATTTTATCAGTATGTATACTTTCCATGTTGGGCCCAAATGGGTTAAGCCCAATAAGTTCTTTTTACAAGTTTATATCTTATTTAGTCCAATTATTAGTCCAAGTATTAGTCCAATATGTTTACTTAGCTCGTTAATGTCCGTATGCCCTAAAGTTCGGGTTTTATCGGTTTTTACTTGTTATACATGTCTATATATCAGTATATAAGTTTTATAAAGTTTTCATTAGACGGGTCCAACCATCTATGTTTTATTTAACAAAAACGTTGATTTTACGGTATTAGCCGAAAAAGTCGTAAAAATCATGTTTATAGTTTTATAACTTATAAAACTTAACAAGTTACCATTTTTATAAAATTTCCACTTATTTAACCTTTAACATATTTATATAAATAAAATTCATGAGTTAGTGGGTTTTAACTTTACATTTTATACAATATAATTTTGAGTGCTTATATATAGTATTATACTTTATTTTTCAAAAATCTGATTTTTATCTTCACTTTCACCAAAACTGCCATATCTTGAGTTCTATATGGAGATAGAAGCTCAAATTTTTATCACATAAACTAAATAATATGTGATTCATTTAACTCTCCTATAGCTACTGTTGAATCATCTTCTAAATATTTTCTAATAATCGTCCAAAACAGTAACCTCAGATTTATACCTTAAACTTGTTTTGATCATATCTCACTCATTATTTTGATTCCATTGCATGGCCAACTCTCACATGTGTACAAGACCCATAGCTTACTGTAAATCCATTCTACTTCATCATTTTATCAGTTTACCATATGGTTCTTTACTGTTTTATACAGCCATCAAATTTAACCAAGATTTTAACCTTATTTCTTATGGTTTTTCACCTTTTTAATCATGTTTATCAACAACAAATCCCCACATAACATTTTTATCATCATATAATCATCATATACATATACAATAGGAAATAAAATACATGTTTACATAATCAAAATAACAAGAAGATGAGGAGGACAATCTTTATACCACCATGATGATGTAGGTTGATCAAAACATGGATTTTGATGGAGAAACTTGTGCATAGCCAAGGCCATCTTCAAGACCACCATGCTTCATGTACTCCTTGTGGAAAATCAGCCCTACTACTCCATGAAAACTCCTCCTTGGATGTTATAACTTGCACCAATCTTCATCTTTTTGAATGGAGATTAACATATGTTAATTATAACATATGTTTATGGTTAAATTTTATATGAATGGTGGTGTTTTGTGGAGAAATGGGGCGGCCAAAAATGGAAGAGATGAGAGAAAATGGTGGTTTGCATGTTGAGTGAAAATGTGTGAATGGCTTTTAGTTTGTGGTTTTGTGAAGTTGTAGCTTACACATGAAGCTAAGACATGTGTTAGCTAGATTGTTAAGGTTTTGACACATCATGGATGTGTTGTAGCTTAAGTTGGCCGGTTTTGGGGGTGGGACAAGTGTCCCACTTGTCTCATCCCCATTTAATTACGGGTACTCCTCGATTCTAGTTTCCTCGATTTGCGTGCTCTCGGGTCGTTTTACGAAAAACGTTTTTATAAATTATGAATCACCGTCACAAAACGAATCCAATAAAAATTGTCTCATCAAAAACGGAGTTCAAAAACGTAAATACGTAATCCTAGGGTTTCCAGTTTAGTCGTAAAGGACGTTAAAATAAAATCGTAAGTCCTAATCTCTTCTCGTAAATTTGTGAGTTTATGAACTAACACAAATTTAAAACTCCAAAATAATATTTGCGGATAAATTTATTTTCTGAAATGTCGGACTGTCACCAAAGACGGTGTATGTGAACGTAAGCACGTAACGTAGAATCCTCCGGTTTAAACGTAGTCGATGCTACTTCAAGACGTAAATCCAAATTTCTTCCCAAATATAAGTGAGTTCATAAAATAATATTTTCAAATAAATATTGAGAATAAAATATCAACCATAAATTGACGGATTGTCACAAGCACGGTTCGTCAAAGATTTCAAGAGTGCACTTATCCCTGTAATCACATCACCACACAAACACAAACAACCTATATAGTTCCCCCTACACTTAGTAGGTTAAAACGGAAAAGGATAGATACTCGGGTTGCCTCCCGAGGAGCGCTTGTTTTTGATAACCGAGTCACGAGCCTGACTCGAGCCAAAATTAGTTCATGGGAAACATGGTGAGGGAAGTACAACTTCACTCGTTGGCCATTCACCTTAAAATTAGGTCCATTAGGTTGAGCGAGCTCGAGAGTACCATATGGAAAAATTTGGGCAATGGTGAATGGGCCAGACCAACGAGATTTCAGCTTGCCCGAAAAGATTTTCAACCGAGAGTTGAAGAGTAAAACTTTGTCTCCAATTTCGAACTCTCGGTTTTTAATCTTAGAGTCGTGAATGAGCTTATTCCTTTCCTTATAGATCAAAGAATTTTCATAAGCCTCATTCCGGAGTTCATTCAGCTCATTGAGTTGGATCTTACGTAGGTCACCGGCTTTGTTGATATCGAAATTAGCCCACTTCAAGGCCCAGTAAGCCTTGTGCTCCAACTCAATGGGGAGGTGGCATGATTTCCCGTACACGAGACGATATGGTGTACACCCAATCGGAGTCTTGTATGCGGTACGAAAAGCCCACAGAGCATCATCAAGTTTATCGGCCCATGAGGCACGATGCTCTCCCACGGTTCTTTCAAGAATTCGCTTTAATCCTCGGTTAGAGATTTCAGCCTGGCCATTAGTTTGTGGGTGGTATGCGATGGAAATACGATGATTTACTCCATACTTAGCCATGACTCCCTTGCAAATTGATCATTGCAAAAATGAGTCCCGCGATCACTAATAATTGCACGAGGCCCACCGAATCTAGCGAACAGCGATTTCAAAATGTTACAAACCACCCTTGCGTTATTAGTGGGTAAAGATTTGGCTTCAACCATTTTGAAACGTAGTCAACGGCTACAAGGATGTATTTGTTTCCTTTAGATGAAGGGAATGACCCCATAAAGTCGATACCCCAAACATCAAAGATTTCACATTCTTGTATGAAATTTTGAGGCATCTCATCTTTATGTGTGATCTTGCCTTGTTTTTGGCAAGCATCATAATGTTTAACCATCTTGTGAGCATCACGATAAATGGTGGGCCAATAAAATCCCGAGTCAAACACTTTTTTGGCGGTGTAGTTGGGACCAAAGTGACCACCGGTGGGTCCTTTGAGGTAAGCTTCGAGAATGTCTAAAGCTGCCGGTCCATCAACACATCCACGAATAATCAAATCAGCACATTGTTTGAATAGATGCGGGTCATCCCAAAAGTAAGTCTTAATGTCTTTGAAGAACTTTTTCTTTTGTTGGAATGTTAACCCGTCAATGAGAATTCCACCCGCCAAGTAGTTTGCAATGTCCGCAAACCACGGGGCTTCATCATTAGTCGAGTTGATAGACATTAAGGTCTCCAGGGGAAAAGAGTCATTGATCTCTTTGTTCGAATGATCCCCTTGATAAGGATCCTCAAGTCTGCTGAGATGATCTGCGGCTAGGTTTTCAGCTCCCTTCTTATCACGAATTTCGATTTTAAATTCTTGAAGTAGCAAAACCCAGCGAAGAAGTCTTGGTTTGGAATCTTGTTTAGTTAACAAGGACTTCAACGCGGAATGATCGGTATAAACGATTGTGGTGGAAAGGAAAAGATAGGGGCGGAACTTTTCAAAAGCATAGACAACAGCTAAAAGCTCTTTTTCGGTTGTCGTGTAATGCAATTGAGCCCCAATCATTGTCTTGCTAGCGTAATGGATCGGTTGGAAGTGTTTGTTCACTCTTTGGCCCAAAACCGCTCCAATAGCATAGTCGCTAGCATCGCACATCAACTCAAAAGGCAGCTCCCAATTAGGGGTAACCAAGACCGGTGCCTTAGTAAGCTTATCCTTAAGAATGTTGAAGGCTTCAATAAACTCGTTGGAAAAGATAAAAGGAGTATCTTTTTCCAAGAGGTGGGTCATCGGGCGAGCGATTTTAGAAAAATATTTTATAAAGCGATGGTAGAAGCCTACATGACCAAGGAAACTTCTCACACCCTTCACGGTTGAAGGTGGAGGCAATTTAGCAATAACATCGACTTTAGCACGGTCCACTTCAAGACCGGCATTAGAGATTTTGTGTCCTAGCACGATGCCCTCTTTTACCATGAAATGGCATTTTTCCCAATTAAGAACAAGGCGAGTGTCTTCACACCGCTTAAGCATACGTTATAAATTGGCAAGGTAAGCAGAGAAAGAATCGCCATAAACCGAGAAATCATCCATGAATACTTCCATTGTTTCTTCAACCATGTCATGGAAGATAACCATCATACACCGTTGGAACGTCCCAGGAGCATTGCATAAACCAAAAGGCATGCGTTTGTAAGCAAATGTTCCGTAGGGACAAGTGAATGTGGTCTTTTCTTGGCCCTTAGGATCGATGGGAATTTGAAAATACCCGGAGAAACCGTCTAAAAAGCAGTAATAGTCATTACCCGCTAGACGCTCGAGCATCTGATCCATGAAAGGAAGAGGAAAGTGATATTTTCTCGTGGCATCATTGAGCTTGCGATAGTCGATACAAACTCTCCACCCAGTAACGAGACGAGTGGGAATCAACTCGTTGTGTTCATTGGGAACAACGGTTATTCCTCCCTTCTTGGGCACACAATGGACGGGACTTACCCATGGCGAATCCAAAATAGGGTAAATCAAGTCGGCATCTAGAAGTTTGATAACCTCTTGTTTGATGACGTCATGAATGCGAGGATTAACCCTTCTTTGGCTCTGGATTGCGGGTTTAAAGTCATCTTCCATGAGAATCTTGTGAGTATAAAAGTTTGGATCAATTCCGCGGATGTCGGAAATTTTCCAAGCAATTGCCTTCTTATGATCTTTAAGCACGGCGATGAGGCGAGATTTCTCTTCTTCTTTCAAGTCCTTAGCAATGATGACGGGCGACTTCTTCTTGTCTTCAAGGAACACGTACTCGAGATGGGGCGGCAACTCCTTAAGTTCTAAATCCGGAGGATTTTTGATGGTAGGCGTATTCGAAGTCGGTTCATCGATAGCATCAGCCTTGGGAGATGGTGGAGAAATATGGTCCTCTTTGAGAAGTTTCTCAATGAGACGAATGTCTTCATCCCAATCGGTGGGAGAATCATCATATTCTAAGTTCACATCTCCCATGGTGGCTTCAAAGTCTTTCCAAAGGAAATCACTTTCTCCAAATAGAGATAGTGATGAATCAATAGAGGAAACGGTCTCAACATTGGGAGGAGAGATAGGAATACTTTTGCAAGCATCTTTGAAGTGTTCTTCACAAGCCTCATCAAGAACGTCAATACAATTAACACTCTCGTATGAATAAGGCTGTTTAGAAAGCTTTCCCATGTTGAAGACGATTTTATCGTCACCCACTCTCATGATAAGCTCACCTGCTTCAACATCGATGATAGTGCGACCGGTCCTCAAGAATGGACGTCCAACGATTAATGGCACACGAGGGTCCATATCATAGTCGACCACGACAAAATCGGCAGGAAAAGTGAATTTGTCGACTCCTACAAAGACGTCTTCGGCTATCCCCACTGGATAAGCAACCGTACGGTTAGCTAATTCCAAAGTCATTTTGGTGGGGACTAGCTCAGGGAGAGATAATTGCTTCCAAACACTTAAAGGCATTAAGTTAATAATGGCACCTAGATCGGCAAGGGCCATGCAATTCTCTACTCTCGGGAAGTTGCAAGGGATTAAGAAGCGACCTGAATCACCAAGCTTGGTTGGCAATTTCCTTAAGAGCACTGCAGAGCAATTCTTGTTAAGTTGGGTATTAGCGAGATCAAGAAGCTTCTCCTTGTCGCTAAGAAGATCTTTGAACATTTTCGCGTATTTAGGCATGTGAGCGAGAGCCTCAGGGAAGGAGATGTTGAAATTCAATTGTTTAAACATTTTGAGAAAGTTCAAAACCTGAATATCGTCCTTGCTTTTGAGCTTCTCTTTCCTCAACCCTGAGGGATAAGGTATATCGGAAGAAGAGGAGGGCTTTGGAATCGAGGGATCACTCACATCCTTGGGTGGAGGAGGGGTAGAAGTAAGAGGTGGAGGAATTGGGGAAGTAGAAGGATGAGGAATATGAGTAGGTGACTCGTTTTCCTTAGTCACAATCACTGGTGGAGGTATAGGAAGCTCGGGTTCCTTGGTACCTTTGCCACTGCGAGTGGTGATTGCTTTCATCTCCCCTCTTGGATTCGCAACGGTGTTACTCGGAAGAGTACCCGAAGAAGAGGATTGATTACCTTGGAAGAAACCAGCCATCATGTTCCTTAAGTCATTCGTTTGACTTGCCAAAGTGTTTCGCATATCAGCTCGAAGATCGTTCCCTTGTTTCACCATGTCTGCTTTCAAGTTGAGCACTTCCCGCTGGAGATTGTCCACGATCACATCATTAGTCCTCATGTAGGTTCCAATATCTTGGTGTAATGTGGTGGGTTGGTTGGGAGGAGCATTGTAGGCGGGTGGTTGATAAGCAGGTTGTTGGTAAACTTGGTTGTTTCTTTGAGGTGGATATGGTTGTCTTTGAGGTGGTTGGTATGGTGCACGAGGTTGTTGTTGAGGAGAGCGATTGAGGTTTTGTTGTTGGTTTGGGTTGTTAGGAGGAAAATCGGGCGGGGAAAGAAAGTTGTTTGAGCGGTAGCTAAGCAAGTTGCGGTCTCCTTGAGGACGAGCTTGATAAGCGGCCGGAGGATAGGTACCGTATGCTGCATTAACATTCTCAGAAGGATAGTCTTGGGTGGAGGTAAAAGTGGTGTAAGTGTGAGGACCCCCGCATATTTCACATGGTTGGCTTACAGCATTGACTTGAGCGTTTTTAGCGTTGATGCTGTTGGTGTTGCTAGCGGTGTGGGTAACAAGCGATTCTAGAAGCGACGTAATTTTGTCAAGTCTCTTGTCGTTGTCACTAGTACTAGCACTAGCGGCATTGGTCTGAACACTCTTGGTTGCACTCTAGACTTATTCTCAATAATATCCCAAGCGGCATTAGAAGTCTTAACCAAAATATTACCCCCCGAGGCACTATTTAGTGAATCTTGGTCATTCATGCTTAAACCATTATAAAAAGTATTAATTTGGTGCACTTTGGTAAAACCATGTTGTGGGCACTTTCTTAAAAGGTCTTTAAAACGGTCCCAAGATTCACTAAAAGTGTCATCGTACTTTTGTTCAAAATTAATGATTTCATTCCGCAAAGCGGTAGTACGAGAGGGTGGGAAAAAGTAGTTTATGAATTTGGTCTCCAAATCCGTCCACGTCAGAATACTTGGTGGCGGTTCCTTTGTAAGCCAATGCCGGGCTTGTCCCTCTAAAGAAAATGGAAAAAGTTGTAAACGGATTACCTCTTGTGGAACACCATTGAATTTGACTGTATTCGTGAGTTGCATGAACCTTTTGATGTGGTCATGAGGATCATCAATGGTACGCCCCAAAAATGGTTGAGCAGAGACCATCTGGATAAAGCCGGATTTGAGCTCAAAGTTTTTGGCTGCAATCGCGGGTATGACAATTGGATCATTGTTGCCCTCCACATGTGCTTGCAAAAGTTCAATCATTGGGCGATTGTCCGGTAGAGGTTCATTGTTGTTGTTATTGTTTTGAGGTGGGTTATTGTTGTTGTTGTGTACACCGGCCATGTCTAAGTCTTCGAGAGGCTCGGGCTCTTGATAAGACGTTGAACGTGTACGCATGCACCTGCAAAAGAACTAACAAAGCAAACAAGAAATATTTTTGGTTTTTTATGTTTTTTTAATTTTTTTGTATTTTTGAAAATTTTATATTTTTTAGTGTTTTTGAAAATTTTTATGAAAAAGTAACGTTCACGGTGAACGGATCCCAAAATCCAAGTTCTCACAAAAAACTGTTAATCTTTACGAGAAGAGCCGGCAGCGGCGCCATTTTAATGTACTTGATTTGCATTGGGTTCAGATTAATTCTCGGAATCTTCTCGAATTGATCACATCTCAAAGTGGAATAGTTGTTCTTGGTGACAAATAGGAGGTTTTGTTTTCTATTCTACTAAAAGGGTAAATGCGTAAAATAAATAAAAGTAAACTAGAAGCAATTAATTAATAAAAATAAAACTTGAATTAAAATTAAAATAAAACAGTAACTGTAAATACCCTGAAAAATGTTTGATTCGGAATGTACTCTTTATTTAGAATATATCAGACAAAAATCCTTCATGCGGAATATCTCACTCATGCGGAATACTAGCTCATGCGGAATAAATGGTTCATGCGGAATAAATAGCTTATGCGGAATACTAGGTTCATGCGGAATATAAGCTCATGCGGAATAAATGGTTCATGCCGAATAAATAGCTTATGCGGAATAAATGGTTCATGCGGAATAAATAGCTTGTGCGGAATAAATAGTTGATCCGGAATAATTGATTATTCCGGATTAAAGTCTTGATCCGGAATATAAAATATTCCGGATGGACAATTTTGATTCGGAATAAAAATAAACAATGCTTGACTCGGAATAAGTAACTGATCCGGAATATTGGATATTCCGGATGAAGAACTCTGATGCGGAATCTGGGGACGAAGAACAGTAAGCAGACAAAAACTGGGTAATACGATTTTAAGCCAAAATCAACCAAGTATTTTAACCAAAACTTAAACAAAACTAATCACCAATCATCTACTAACCATAAACATCAATCCCAACAATAAAAACACAAAACCTAATAACTTTTGAAGATCAAATCAACCAAATAAGAACTTTAAACTTTTAAATCAAAAAGATGAAGATGAACAAGATTAATGGAAGGATTATATTGAAAGATTAATGTTAAACAAACAAAGGGAAAGATTAAAAACTTACAAGATTAAGGATTCAACAAAAATGAAAAATCACCCACACCTTAATGGTGTTGGCTTCCTACGAAAGAAAAGAAAATGACTGGGAAATGAAAACTAGCTCAAAAAGTGTGAAGGGGTTGTCCTTATATAGTCCTTGTCTTTGGTTGGTGAGTGGACTTTCTTCTTTCTTTTCGTCTTCTCGTCTTTTCAGTAAAGTTGACGTTTTCGATTCTGATTTGGGATTTGTTGACGATTAAATTCAACTCGTCTTTTAATTTCTTCGTTTAATAGACTTGAGTTCCTTCGACATATGTAAATCTTCCATCTTTGGTCCTTTTCTTTGATAAATCTTCAAATAGTCCCATTGACTTCAAATCTTTTGCATCTCTTGGACAATAGACTTTGTCTTGAGTCTTTTTCTTTGATAAAACCCGTGTAATCCCATATTTTCTCCAATATCCATCCGGTTGGCTCTGAAAACACAATAAACACAAAAATCACGCATAATTCCAAACAAATGATATTAAATACGCGTTTTGGTCTTGTTTTAGTAAGAAATAAGTGGTAAAAGGATGGGTGTTTTCACACCTATCAGACATCTTGGTCCTCACAGGCCCCTCACTGCTGCTATGCTAGGCCTTGCCCAAGGGGGTCCCAATGTGGTTCCTCCGACTGGTCAAGCCGAGGAGGAACCTTAATTGGTTGATGATCCCATGGAGGAGGAGATTCTTGCTGCTGGGGTCCCTCATGTGGAGGGTGAGGAACCAGCTAGAGAGGTGGTGGTAGAAATGCCATCTACCTCAAAGGCTACATCTTCTTCTCGCCCACATGTGTCCTTATTTGCTGCTTCTCCCCCTCCTAGTCCAGTTCATCTTTCAGCTGAGGCCTTCTAGCTCTCATGCACATATGGCTGACCAATCCTTTGCTTCTGGTCCCAATGAAGCGTCCCCCAAACCAAGTCCTCTTGGTGGAGAAGCTAAGGAACCTGTTACTCTGACTTCTTTGCTTGCTTTAGTGCACATGTACTATGAGAAGATCATATCTTTAGAGGATGCGTTCAACAAGCATCGAAAGCTCACAAGGGATTTTGTGCTCCCTTTGGCAAACAGGGTCAAGTCATTGGAAAAGCAGCTGAAGCACCATAGGAAGAAGGTGGTGTTCTCTGTTTCTGATGAGGATGAGGAGGAAGATGGGTTGAATGTTCTGGCTAGGGCTGCTTTTGCCTCAAAGCCGAGTGAAGACCTACCTATTCCTCCTAGTGCTTCAAGCATTCCCTTTACTGTTGTTGGCCTCGTGCCAAGGACTGATACTACTGCTCCTTCATCCTTAGCTCCTGGTACCTCTCATGACCCAAATGGTAAAGCCCCTATGACTGATGCACCCTCTCCTCCTAGAAAGAGAACACGTAGACAACTGGAAAAAGAGAGATTAGGAGAGGAGGCTTCTCAGAAGCTACAAGAGGAACTTGACCAAGATGCTGCGGCTGCCTCAACGGTTACGGCTGAGGATGAAGCCTTAAAGCAATAACACCGTAAGCAGATAAGGCACAATGCCATGTTTTGGGATAACGCGGATTGGATGAATGTGGTACCATCCTCACATCTGACTACTCTCAGTTTACCGATGTATTGGGTGCGGATGTGAACCAAGGGAATTGTGTTCATAGGGCAATGTATTTGATGCAACGAAAACGAGAGGATCTGGCTGCTCAACTTCGCCAAAATCGATGCAACAGGCCTCTCTCTTATGCTGAACAAAAGAGGATAATGCAGCAGTATGTGAAGAATTAGTCTTGAGCTCATTTTACCTATGGTTGGCCTATGAAGAGGGACAAGAAGTTACCTGATGATGAGCTTAAGGATTTGTATAATAAGATGATCAAGCAAAAGGATGCCCCCAAGCCTCCTAATGTCGTCTTTCGCCCACCTCCTCTTGTTGTTCAAACTTCCCATCCTCGTGATGCTCCCACTCCATCATCCGATGTTCAAGGAGAAGGTACCTCTAGTGTCCCAACTTCTACTGAAGCTACTCCTGGTGTTCCCTCGACTTCTTCTTCAATGGTTGATCTCATCCCTTCTCCTATGGATGATACCCCCACACCTGTTGTTGATGCCATACTTGCTGTTAATCCTACTTCTGTTGATGCTCCTTTACCTCCACCGGTTTTTGCACCGCTCCCTACACACATTGCAGCTGAAGCTACTATTGATCCAAAGCATGTTGATGCTCATACTTTTACTGCAACTGCCACTACTGTCAAGGTAAAGGAGGAACCATCTACTTCTTTCCCCACCCCTCGTAGGTCTATTCACAAGACGTTGGCTCGCCATGGTATGATAATTCCATTTGAGAAGAAGGATCATGCCCACTTAATTGATACCGCTTATGATAGCGATGATGACATGCCCCTTGGACGTGCACGGATTGTGCATTGGGAGGTCCAACCATCACCCATTTGTGTTGGCACTTTTACTCATATGGTCTTGACCAATGATAGCCACCATAAATACTTCTCTGGTTTGAATGATATCTTATCTTAGGTGGATCGTCAGGATCTTATGGTGTTATATGGCTTGGTTGATGCTGCTATTCCAAAGTCTCCTAGTGTTGTTCCTAGGTGGCCTAGGTTGGTCCTTTGGGGTGATTTGAAGGTAATGTTGGATTGTCCCCCTGATTCTCCTAGTGCTGGTGTATGGAAGGACCAGCCACGCTGGGTGATTACTAGATGAAAATTGTATGCGGGTTGTGGTGTGCATGTATTGGAGTTGGCATCTATTGTTAGTGTGTTTATGCTTGTGGATTTGGAGTATCCCCTTACAATTGCTAGCATGGAAGCTATGTTGGAGTGTCACATGGTGGTGTCAAATGCTGCTTCTGGAAACGAGTCTACTATGGCCACCACCTTCGTTGAAGGTATTCAAGCTCGGCTACTTACGGACAAGGTTGCTTCCTCTAGTTAGTGATTGGTTTGGTTATTGTACACTTTTTCATTCTTGTACATTCTTTTCACCAATATGTACAGTTATTGGTGACTAACACTTTACTTAGTTTTAAAAAAAACATACGTTTATATAATATCTGCTTATACTTCTACCATGTGATGGAAATTTCAAAGTTTGTAAATTATATAATATCTGCTTAAACTTTTCAATTGAGAAAATCTTTATATCTTGGAAATTTCACACTTGGGCTGTATTGTGATGTACTACTGGCGTTGGTTTCTTTCATACAACAAATGGTGTTCAACTCACCATGTCTAACCGACAAGAAAGAGTTGGTTCACCATGAGGGTACGACTCTGGTGTGATTCTCAAATCCGTTGATGGTTGGCAGTTTACCTAAAATTGGATGGTTTTCACTTGCCTTGGTTGTAAGATATTGTAAATCTTGCTTATGTTTAGAGAGAGAAAGAGATAGAAAGATTGTGAGAACACAGACACTTAGAGAGAGAAAGTGAGAAGGAAACACCTTCAACTATGTGTAAAATATGTGAACCAACACCCTCTCCAACTAAGGAGAGGGTTTATATACCCAAGCCCATGAGATGGGATTGGTCTTACATTGGGCCGCTGGCTACACTTGTTGTAGGCTTGGCTTGGCCTTGTTTGTTTACTATTAAGATAACTAAACTACGAGCTACTACTTAGACTATTGTTGGAGTGACCGATCCTTTCTAATACGTAAAACGTATTTCCAACAATCTCCCCCTAAGGGAGGTCACTCCAAAGTAAAAGGGGGTTACCCGAGTTACAATACAATAAATATAAACCTAGCATACTATACTTGTCTTGAGCTCATAGTCTTCGTCTTTCTGTCCTTTTCTTTTTAGGTGAACATGCTGATGTGATCTTTGATATCAATCTTGAGCATTAATCTCTTGCCTTGATCTTGTGCATCCATCACTTTTGATATTGGCCTCTTCGTGATTTGATGTCCCACATACTTATTCCTTCGTAATTCTTGAAAGCTTCAGAGTTCGATACAGCGTAAGACTTGACTTTTAGGCTTCCTAGAATTATATGAAGTATTAAGTGCATAAAGTATAAGCATGCGGGGATGACTTCTTCTCAGATTCCGCAACGCAACTGTCTTCAAATGCCGCAAAATAAGTAGGCATGAACGAAATGGCTTTGAACATTTCTTTCTAATTCGGTAGCATTTTACCTCCAGTCGGTGAAGACCGTTGGAAAATATAAAATATCGTACTTGTGGCAGGTAGATTTAATTAAAAATCTCCTTGACAAGATTTCGCGGGTAAACCCGTTCTCTTTACTCAACCGTCCAAAGCTGACTACGAACGTAAAGAGTGAATAATCTGGATAAATTATCCGCATGATTGAAGCCATCAATTCCGATTCCTGGAACAAGTTTGATTCATTAAAGAATCGCACAATCGTTGCTTTCCAGTTGTCACGAGCTCGATTGATATAGAATCTTGCAAGTTACCTACCAAGTGCTGTTTGAGGTTAATACTAGAAGGATTTCCACTCATCATTGTGAACACTAGGGTATCACTCTGAGTGTTCTGGCAAGATCACTGAGATATTGCGTAGAGCCCTGGAACGTGTTTAAGTTCAGTTAAGAATTAAACCACGATTGCTTTCTAGTTATCACAAGCTTTATTCATAAAGAATCGCACAAGTCACCTACCATGAGCTTTTTGATATTCGCTCAAGAAGGATTTCTATCTTCATTGTAAATACTTTCGTATTACTCGGATGTTCAGGCAAGATCATGAAGATTTTGCGTAGGACTCTTAATATCTTTCTTACTTTTCACAATGTGTGAAGAAGCAAGGAAATATGGAAGTGTGCCCTAATGAGATATTTGATGTTCTCAAATGGCTCTAGACTCGATCGTGCATTTTGGATTTTAGTGATCGGAGGCTGGAGAGGAGTGCCACCTTTTCAATATCAATATATTCGGAGTGAATAAATCGATAGATGATGCATTATCTCTGTAACACTCTCAAATTTCGTATCGAATCAGCGGAAGGGTCAGTAGAGTGTTACAGGATAACACAATAACTCAAATCATAGACAACGCATAAAAAGGGTTATACAAAGTCAAGCATACATTCATCCGAATAAAAGTTTTTAAATTTACACAAGATCCCCAGTCTTAACGTCATTAAATTTACCAAATAGGTTTCGAATGAATATAATTATTATGTGGGCCATCAGAGTCTCCATCCAAGTTACCTTCAAGCACCTGAGATAAAACATGCGAAAATTATATCAGTGAATGCCGAGTAAATTCATAAAGTTTAATAAAACCGTTACACAAAACAGTTATAGAAAGCAGAACACAAGCATAATATCAGTAGAAAGACCCCATATTACTAGTCAGGCAATATATTATAATTCAAGTCATATATCTTAAACCGTCCATGAGACCGTAGCCTCAATATTACCATTATAGGTAACATTATTATCGTTATTATTGTTGTTGCTGTTGGATTATTACTAGCCGCATGACATTGCTACCTTTCTATAATAAACAATGGGCCGCGAACCCGAAAAATGTTTGCCCACTTAAATCAGTTTGTCGTCACAAAAATCACGCTATATAAATCTTCTCATACTTAAATTCGCTTACCAATCAATGTGGCACGACGGGGATCAACCGTCAAGGCGCGAACTGGGGTGATCTTCCCCAAATAGTACTATTATATGCATAAGCGTCTACCAAATCCTGGTAGTTCACAATTCATGCTAATGGGACTTTTAGTGACATAACCTAACTAAGAATAATCCTTTTCAATTCACACATTGAGTCATCAAATCATTCGGGTCCATATCAATAAGCATACAATCGGGACTACTTGTGTTCTATTTTTTTTATCAAAACTAGCATGTTATCTCCCTCGCGGGCTTAAAAAACATATCAAAAAACATTTAAAGAGTGTGAGGCTATGAACTCACGTTGGTTGGGAAAGGCGGGTTATCGGCAATTAGGATGTACGGTGCGTGCTTCGATCACGGGAAACCTACAAGTGATACTCGGTCTTAGAATATTGTCAAATAACTTTATAAAAATAATGGTTATGTATATATGATGATGGCATTAACATGATGATCAAGTTGAGTTTTATTTCCTTATACAACATTATTAGTTGTTGTGTATTAGTTAACATAGTCTAGTTATACTAGTTTTAGCCTATTTACATGTTAAGGCCCAATAAGCCCATTAAGAGTCCAATACATTATATTAGTCCATTTATACTTTTTAAAACCAGGCCTATACTCATATGTTGGGCCCAAGTGGGTTAAGCCCATGAGTAAGTCCATTAGTTTTAAGCCAAACTAGTTGGGCCTAATGGTCCAATAAGGCTACTTTGGCCCATTATGGTCCATAAGTTATAAAGCTCGGGTTTATCGGTTTTTACTTGTTAGACGAGTTTATAAATCAGTATATGTTTTAAAAAAATGTTACATTAGATGGGTCCAACCATCTAAATTTTATTAGGTAAAAACGCTATCTTTTCGGTTTTAGCCGAAAAGACGTAAAAGTTTTATATAGTTAGTAGTTTAGAAAAACTAGTTAAGTTTCATGTTTATAAAGTCTAATATTTAGTTAGTATAGTATATAAACTTATTTTCTAATATTTATTATCATATATTAATTTTTATACACTTGTTATATATAATATTTTACTTCAAGTGGCACTTTAGTGTTATATACTTTATTTAGAAATCTGATTTTACAAGTCCAGTCCACTATTTTGATCATATCTTGAGTTCTACAAGGAGATAGAACCCCAAATTTCTACTGCATAAACTACATGATGTGTGCTACAAATAATTCTTTTCTACCTGTTACTTAATCAGCATCTAAGTATTAGTAATAATTCGTCCAAAATAGACCAGCCAGATTTGTACCTCAAAAGTGTTTTGGCCATATCTTGCTCATTTTAATCATTCTATTGAGTGGCTATTTCACCACTTGTGTAAAAATAAATTATGTATATTTATATTTAATAATCTAAGCCATTTAACTAAGTGAAGATATTGTAACTTACTATTTTATACAGCCTATGTGACTAGTCATGATTTTAACATTTTTACTTGTAGATTTTAACCTTTTTAACCTAATCTAGTAACACAAAATACCCACACATTATATTGATCATCATTTATCATCATCATACATATATATTTTTGAAGAAAATAAATGAATACATTTACAAAACAATAAGGTGATAGAAAGAAATGATCTTGTACCAACCAATATGATGAAAGGTTGAGATTTATGATGAACAAGACTTGGTTTTTGTAACCAAATCATATGAGTTTAGCAAGATCACCTGTGAGACCACCAAAAGTATGAAAAATTCTTTGAAAATCAGCCGTAAACCTCCAAGAAAATTCCTTTTCACTTGTTAAAATCACCTCCAATCTTCATCTCTTCAAATAGTTATCAACATATGTGAATTTTAGATTAAGTTTATAGTAAATTTTTGATGATGATGATGATTATGTGAGGATGTTTGGACAACAAGGAGAGGGAGACAAGAGAGAGTGGGAATTTTTTTTGCTAGATTTCATGTATGAGAAAGGTATAAAGAAAGTTTTGTGGTTTAGGCTAGTGGGTTGTAAGAGTTTAGGACAAGTGTCCTTAACATTTGTAACAATGTGACACCAAGGGGTGGTGTCACACCCCACCATGGAGGAATATGGGGCGCGACGTATGGATATCATCACAACAATAGCGTGCCTACAGAGATAACTAAATGAAATGGAAATATCATAAATGGTGACACAATGTCATGAAGATATCTCAAAGAATGCAGGCGTCTAGGTAAGTAGGTAACAGGTCTACCTCTTACCAAAGACATACAATTAACAAATAACAAACATATAGGTGTCTACAAAGTATCACTTATTCAAACATAAATAAAGACTAAGAGGAAAGGGGGTTCCTCCAAATGCAATCCTAAGCCTTCCAGCTAGCCACTCCTATTCTCACGCTTAACCACATTCTCACCTGAAAGAGACACTAAAACACGTCAACATAAAGTTGCTGAGAGTCATAGGTTTAGACTCCAACGCCAAATCAGTTACAAGCTGTGAATAACAACCATTAACAAAAGAACATATGGACAATATGCTACAATTATGTATTAACAACTAGCATTCAAGATTAACCAATCACCACAAATCCAAGGCTCCAAGCCTTACCAATAACCACAATTCCAAGGCTCTAAGCCTTACCAATAACCATGGTCCCATAGGCGCCCATACACCTATGAACCAATCCCAAGGCCCCGCCTTGTCAACATCTCCTTGATACCAAGTCAAACCACAATAACTCAGACGGTACGTGTCCCCCGATCCAAATCATAAACACAATCAAGAATCACATAGCAGTTAATCACATAAGTGCACACACAAGTCCATCACAAACCATAAAAACATTCACAGCATTAGTTACAAAACCATACAGTGTCTCTTCCATCCCATCTAGAAGTGAAAATCATTAAAAGATATGGGACTATGAAACTCACCTGATTGAGCTTCTCCAAAAATCCGCGCACTAGCAAAAAGCTAACAAACAAAAGCACACAATCAAAACATGAACCAAACACTAAGATGGCTCATCAACCCATGATGGACATCTAACCTTCTCCCATATATATACCTCATTTATATGCTCTAAGCATCTCATTGCACCCCTCTATAAAGCCCTTTACTTAGTTTACTTCATAACCCGTCTCGTTAACATTTTACCCAAAACAGTCCCGGTTTTTAGGTCCTCAAACTATGGGACGAACACCCCCTTTGACAAACAAAGATCTTCTGTAAAAGAAACCCTATGCCCTTACAAGTGTTAGCTAACTCCTCGATTTTTCCCCAACCTTAAAGCTACTGTTAAGGCTCCGATATATATATATATATATATATATATATATATATATATATATATATATATATATATATATATATATATATATATATATATATATATATATATATATATATATATATATACTTCTACCTATCCGCATTTTATCGATTTTGAACATACAAAAAGTTTGTTATGATTAGGGGGTCTTACCCTAACCAATTTGCTTATCCCTCCTCAAGGTCTATTATTTAATATATAATCTAAGTCTAATGTTCATTTTAAGCTCCAATAATAACCCTAAGTACCCCAAACAATTCAAAACATAAAATGAAAACAAGCTGATCCAAAAACTGTTTTGACACCCGACTGATGTAACCTGTTTTTGACCCACTTCCCGACCTCCAATTTAGTTCTCATTACTTGAATTTGAAATATAATTCAATTACCTTTCTAGGGACATAAGATTCGAAAATTAAAAGTTTTTAGAACTTTAGATACAATCAAAACAATGGACCAAAAATTATGCCCAGTTTTTAAAAACGAATTTAAACATGATTAAACCCTAATTACCATCACTAATCTTCATAATAACCAAAGTAATCAATTCATATGAACCCTAACCTTACTAATCTCAGAAAACTCACAAACCCTAATCCATCATAAGATCAATTACATGATTAGATTGATTAAAATCATTAATAGAACAAGGGTTTTGAAGTTTTTATCTTAGAAATCAACGGAAGATCTTTATTTTTGAAACCCTAATTGGCCACCATTGTTGAATTTCGGCTTGGAGCTGTTATGGAGCTTAAAAATCTGATTATTTTGGTTATGGATTGGGTTTGGTTAATTCCTAAAGGCCCCATAATCCCATTACAAGTCCATTGGGCCTGTTTTGGGGCTTTTCCTTCTTTCTTTCTTTTAGCCGCACAACCCAAAGCCCAAAACCCCTATTTGGCCAACTTTTATACTCCACCTACTGTAAATTAACTATTAATTATTAGTAACTTAAATTCCCTTAATTTATTTCAGCTCTTAAAGCCTCCGAAACCTCAAAACCGCAAAACTAGTCAAATTTACGCGTATACCGTAAAAGACGTAGAAATATACAGTTTTATAAAAACTCTTAGAATATAAAATAAACTATATAACTAAGTCATAAATGACTTAAAACCATCCCGTAAGTTATTCCCGTGACTAAATACCTCTTCCGAGACCCCTAAATGCAAAACCCTAAACTGTAAAAAATACGGTTTTCTATAATACATATACGTATACGTAAAACCACTAAACAAAACCATCTCATTTCATAGTCACTACATTGTGAGCTCATGAACATGAAATCATCACACATCGTTTCACTCACAAGGTACCCCGTACCCGAAACGATATCCAAACCACAATCTATACACACCAATTAGCACATAAACACGTAAAGACACGTAACTTGCACAAAATAAAACTAAGCGACGAACCTCAGAACCGCGGTTGTCACATCACTTCCTCCTGATAGAAATCTCGTCCCGAGATTTACTCCTTAGGATCAAACACACAAACAACAAATCATATGAGGATACTTGTTCTAAATGAACTCCTCTTATTTCCATGCGTACATTAGTTCAAGTCGCAAATTACCACATATACTAACCAACAATATTTAAATTCATTCCCAAACTCTTGACCTCACAGCCAATAAATCTCACAAATGACCCTCTGATAAAATAAAGACTCTTATTAACACAAATCCCGAATAACCGAACATGAAAATATGCATTCTCAAACAAAATTTACCAATCTTAATACATGAAATATATCATGTATACCACTCAATTCTGCAAGGTAATTCTATTCTCATAAACTATTGGTTCAATCTTTCAAAAGATCATTAATGGACCTACAAAACTTGACATCAACTTTCCCTTTTACCAAAACATGCCACCCATTACTATAGGTGAAACTTCCTACATAACTTTGTCACTAAACTCTAGTGATTTCCTCTTTTTCAACATATCATCTCTTTTTACTCTCATCCTTTCCACAAACACCATTTCCACATTAGTAGTCTCTTTCACGAATTTTAGTCCACCATAAGGAAACTCACCCTATCCTTCCATATAGTGCCTCAAATGGCATTCATCGACTTCTAGATTGATAACTATCATTATATGAAAACTCAGACATCGCTAACGAGTTTCCCACATCCCTCTAAATAAGTCACCCAAGCTCTCAACACGACTCCTATACTTGTATCAATCTCTCACTTGCTCATCCTTTTCCAATTAGCTGGATATACTCATATCTAATCTTGTTCAAAAACTCCCTTTAGTCCGTACCCCAAACTACTTAAAAATTCAAATTTCCTTTAAAAATTGACCTATGACGGTCTTTCACATATCCATTAGTTCATCACAACAAGGCTCTTCCAATCCAAATCAACTTATGATCTATACACATCACCAAAAGGACGGTTATCTCAGTTAGTCTATCAACTGCCATCCAAACCCATGCTACAACTACTTCCATTAAATTTGGATGGCTGATTAGTAGCACCTATACACTTCTTTTCTCACTTTTCTCAATGAAGGATTTTCTTTTCCTTGATACTCAACACTTCCTTTATACCTACACAATGTCTTACCTTCAAGGTCATAGCGCTCCTCATCTTGTCTCAGATAGACAAAGCCCTTCGTCTCTCACGACACATCACATATATAACTCCTCAACCATTCGATGATCGATACTAAGTCTTCCAATCAAACATTATAGGTCAATACCATTTCCTTTCCACACAACAACAATATTAGCATGCTTAGTGACTTAGTCTACTCATTAGGCTATACCAAAGTTTTACCTTCGGTTCCTATTTCATTCATGATTCGCATCTATCCACACTTCCTTCTTCTTCCTCAGCTCATGACATACATCACGATGTTATGCTTCTCGTCTTTCAAGTCATCTATACCTCAAAATTTTTCCAAGTAGCTTCACTTGTTTTTCCTCACGATCAGTTCTCCTACTCCCTCCTAATAGGGACAAACTAGAGTTTTATGTGATCCCATGCGGATCACACTCTCATATTATACCCATATTAGTTTCCATTTGTCTAAACTAAGCCATATTTTAAATTCTTATTCGAATCTCATACTTCTATTTTGATCTTGCACCCAACATGAGGTACTTTCAATCATAATCTTCTAGGTACTTGGTTCTCTCCTTCCATGGTTCTCCCTAATTCCTACACTATCCCGTCCAACAGAAATTCCATACTTCATTCATCAAATCTAGGGAAATGCATTGGATAATGCATAACTATCTCTTCCAAATATCTTTTATAACACCTTCACAAAACCGACTCTCTAATCACTTCTCCATGAACTTATTCAGCTCAGCTTCACTACTCATCCTCGATATTGATTTCCACAAAAATTCTATCCGTGTAGTCACTAGACTCCCCTTGTTACCTCCACGAGTTCTTAATCTCCCATGTTATGTATTCAATTCATCACGATCCACTAGTTCAGCTCTTTGTAACTCCACTCCAGTACTCGATCTGCCCTTCTTCGTCACGAACCATACAGAGATTCCCATCATAGTGCTTGTCACCTTTCCGGTCCTTGCAACTTCTGTGACTCCTTCAAAATCTCTTGCTTCCTTCTAGCAGCCGACACGTAGTCCTTTTAGCTCCTTGATTCACGATGTAGCTCTTCACGCACTCCTTCTCGTCTCTGTGATGTTACCTAGGAACTTCACAGTACCTAGTAGCCTCTAACTTCAACTCATCTACCACAATATTTCTAAAGGTACTTCAACCCCTCAATGGATCACTCTTCCTTACTTGTTGTAATCACCATTAATCAGCCTCCTACCAATCATTCCTTCACATCCATGTTTTCCTTTAGGTGTCTAATACTACATCGCCTCTATAACTATACCAATTCCCTTGCGTGTTATTTTCGCAATCTTTCCATTAGTAGAAAATTTCTACTCTACCCTCACATCCGCTGGTACTTTCATCAATCTCCTAATGGTACTTCAACCAACTTCTCATAGCACGACATCTCGTTCCCACGACCAGCCAACTAACTTTACTTACTCCCTTATTCCCGTAACCAATCTAAGTTTCAAAACTCCACAAATCTTAATCATTCCTTCAACACAACCTTTAAACCAAAACATATCTCTGCATTCTAATATCTAACCATAAGTAATACTACCCAAATCTACCCTCTCATCCTAACGTTTCCACAACCGCATAACTAAATCAACCATGACGTGTACCAAAAGAATTCCAAACGATCGCGTCCCATAATAAATATAAGGTAAACCGAAAGATCAACCATAATGAACCCTAGCCAAAATAATTGAAAATGAAACAAGGTAATCCAAAAGATTCAATGGAGTGTGCCAACAACGAAAAATTAGACTCATCACGGTTAGTATTACCAAATTTCGATACCTCAGAAAATTTTAAACTTTCGCCCCATTTAGTTACTTCTCATAAGAACCAAACTTCAATATTATTAAAATCAATCATACTCGTTTTGAACAATAAACTCATCTTTTATCTTCATTATTTTATCAAGGATATCAACTAGTTAGTATACTACAATCTTATTCTAACCATTATCTTGTTGACCCATATTAAACTTATTTCACTTGTTATAATGAAACCAATCCATGTTTATAAAGTTTTTTTTTTCATTTTATTCTGTATTATTATTATTATCTTATAAAATCCATTTAGGCTGGTTATAACTAAACTACTACACATTTACAAGGTGTGGTGTTATTATTATCATTACTATAATAAAATCTCCCTTTTTACTCTTTCCGTCTAGTTAAATACTTCTAAAATTTTAACTCCACTTAAGAAAATTTTTGTAAAATTTCTTTACCCCTTTAAAATGTATTATCACATGTTACATAGAAAAATAATCCAATTATTCTCAAGACAAAATTTTTTATAACTTACTACCATAAACTTAAAAAAAGATATGTAAGTCACGATATCATACCATACACTTACAAATTATTTTCAAAGTCGTTTTCCTATAATTAGCCAGACTTATTTGTAAGAAAATTTAGTAGTTCTCATTAATTAAAATACATACCCGAATGTAGACACACATCAAAAGACTCAAAACGTCGTTGGAACTCCATCAGACTCCATCACCATAAAACACGAGCAAACACAAGGTACATTCAAGTTATAATAACTACTGAACGACCATATATCATAACTTAACACATACTAGTATATATATACATCCGCATATATGTACCTATTAAATCACCCAAAACATACTCGTTACCATACATGTTAGATCAATCAATCGCGTCATACACTCGTTTTTTCCATACGAGTAATCACCATCTTACAACAAGGCATAAAACCCATCACTAAAACGAGTCCGTATCGTGTGACCCCATAATCACACAACATGACTATAACCAAAAACATATAACACACTAGAAAATATCCATACGTAGGCAACTGTTACATAAACCCACATATTATACATATTCCCAAAATCCACATCTCATCATATACAAGCATGTACTAACCCTCTTTCATGCAATCATACTTAGGAACCCATTGAAGTTGTGGTACTTGTATAAATATGTTGGCCACCATACTTATACAATTACCCTTTCCTTAATGCACTCCCTCCTATGATGACACTATTAAGAATCAATACAAGATATAACACATAAATCCATCTACTCACATAAGCTCATAACCACATAAATAATAAGGTCCAAAACTCTATCTATTAAAATAATATAGTCAAACTGGAATACATAAATCCATAGTCTAGCTAAAGCAGCATAAATAAACTCCAACATAACATCATAATCAGTTATAAGTCATGTCGCCCATAAGAGTGGAAACAACTTAAAATCCTTCCTATCCACCTACTCCTAGTGACTCGAATCACCACATGATTCTTAGGGAACATGACTTAAACATCAAAAGAAAATACTATACATTAGGTACACCAAATAACTTACTATGGTGAAAGTAATTTATATATCAAAAGCAAAACAGAAATTAACAGGTGACTAAGTATGGGCAACTACAGTTCAAGTCATACTAGTCAAAATTCACAAAAAATAAAATTTAGGAAAATATAATCAAGACCACACGTAATCCTATGACGCCTATATACAGGGATCCTTAAGCTATAGACTAGGCTAGGCAACCTAATTCTCTATAACCATTGTCTCTGATACCATTCTGTCACACCCCACCATGGCGGAATATGGGGCGCGACGTATGGATATTATCACAACAATAGCGTGTCTATATAGATAACTAAATGAAATGGAAATATCATAAATGGTGACACAATGTCATGAAGATATCTCAAACAATGCAGGCGTCTAGGTAAGTAGGTAACAGGTCTACCTCTTACCAAAGACATACAATTAGCAAATAACAAACATATAGGTGTCTACAAAGTATCACTTATTCAAACATAAATAAAGACTAAGAGGAAAGGGGGTTCCTCCAAATGCAATCCTAAGCCTTACAGCTAGCCACTCCTATTCTCACGCTTAACCACATTCTCACCTGAAAGAGACACTAAAACACGTCAACATAAAGTTGCTGAGAGTCATAGGTTTAGACTCCAACGCCAAATCAGTTATAAGCTGTGAATAACAATCATTAACAAAAGAACATATGGACAATATGCTACAATTATGTATTAACAACTAGCATTCAAGATTAACCAATCACCACAAATCCAAGGCTCCAAGCCTTACCAATAACCACAATTCCAAGGCTCTAAGCCTAACCAATAACCATGGTCCCATAGGCGCCCATACACCTATGAACCAATCCCAAGGCCCCGCCTTGTCAACATCCCCTTGGTACCAAGTCAAACCACAATAACTGAGACGGTACGTGTCCCCCGATCGAAATGATAAACACAATCAAGAATCACATAGCAGTTAATCACATAAGTGCACATACAAGTCCATCACAAACCATAAAAACATTCACATCATTAGTTACAAACCATACAGTGTCTCTTCCGTCCCATCTGGAAGTGAAAATCATTAAAAGATATGGGACTATGAAACTCACCTGATTGAGCTTCTCCAAAAATCCGCGCACTAGCAAAAAGATAACAAACAAAAGCACACAATCAAAACATGAACCAAACACTAAGATGGCTCATCAACCCATGATGGACATCTAACCTTCTCCCATATATATACCTCATTTATATGCTCTAAGCATCTCATTACACCCCTCTGTAAAGCCCTTAACTTAGTTTACTTCATAACCCGTCTCGTTAACATTTTACCCAAAACAGTCCCGGTTTTTAGGTCCTCAAACTATGGGACGAACATCCCCTTAACCAAAAAAAGATCTTCTGTAAAAGAAACCCTATGCCCTTACAAGTGTTAGCTAACTCCTCGATTTTGCCCCAACCTTAAAGCTACTGTTAAGGCCCCGATATATATATATATATATATATATATATATATATATATATATATATATATATATATATATATATATATATATATATATATATATATATATATATATATATATATATATATATATATATATATATATATATATATATATATATATATATATATATATATATATATATATATATATATATATATATATATATATATATATATATATATATATATATATATATATATACTTCTGCCTATCCACATTTTATTGATTTTGAACATACAAAAAGTTTGTTATGATTAGGGGGTCTTACCCTAACCAATTTGCTTAGCCCTCCTCAAGGTCTCTTATTTAATATATAATCTAAGTCTCATGTTCATTTTAAGCTCCAATAATAACACTAAGTACCCCAAACAATTCAAAACATAAAATGAAAACAAGCTAATCCAAAAACTGTTTTGACACCCGACTGATGTAACCTGTTTTTGACCCACTTCCCGACCTCCAATTTACTTCTCAGTACTTGAATTTGAAATATAATTCAATTACCTTTCCAGGGACATAAGATTCGAAAATTAAAAGTCTGTAGAACTCTAGATATGATCAAAACAATGGACCAAAAATTCTGCCCAGTTTTTAAAAACGAATTTAAACATGATTAAACCCTAATTACCATCACTAATCTTCATAATAACCAAAGTAATCAATTCATATGAACCCTAACCTTACTAATCGCAGAAAATCACAAACCTTAATCCATCATAAGATCAATTACATGATTAGATTGATTAAAATCATTAATAAAACAAGGGTTTTGAAGGTTTTACCTTAGAAATCAATGGAAGATCTTTATTTTTGAAACCCTAATTGGCCACCATTGTTGAATTTCGGCTTGGAGCTGTTATGGAGCTTAAAAATCTGATTATTTTGGTTATGGATTGGGTTTGGTTAATTCCTAAAGGCCCCCTCATCCCATTACAAGTCCATTGTGCCTGTTTTGGGGCTTTTCCTTCTTTATTTCTTTTTGCCGCCCAACCCAAAGCCCAAAACCCCTATTTGGCCAACTTTTATACTCCACCTACTGTAAATTAACTATTAATTATTATTACCTTAAATTCCCTTAATTTATTTCAGCTCCTAAAGCCTCCAAAACCTCAAAACCGCAAAACTAGTCAAATTTACGCGTATACCGTAAAAGACGTAAAAATATACAGTTTTATAAAAACTCTTAGAATATAAAATAAACTATATAACTAAGTCCTAAATGACTTAAAACCATCCCGTAAATTATTCCCGTGACTAAATACCTCTTCCGAGACCCCTAAATGCAAAACCCTAAACCGTAAAAATACGATTTTCTATAATACAAATACGTATACGTAAAACCACTAAACAACACCATCTCATTTCATAGTCACTACATTGTGAGCTCATGAACATGAAATTATCACACATCGTTTCACTCACAAGGTACCCCGTACCCAAAACGATATCCAAACCACAATCTATACACACCAATTAGCACATAAACACGTAAAGACACGTAACTTGCACAAAATAAAACTAAGTGACGAACCTCAGAACCGCGGTTGTCACAGGTGGTTTTGGCTTTGTTTTGGCCGCCCATAGTGGGGGTGAGGCAAGTGTAAACTTGTTTCTTCCCCACTAATTTATGGGTACTCCTCGATTCTAATTTCCTCGATTTGCGTGCCCTCGGGTCGGTTTACGAAAAACGTTTTTATAAATTAGGAAACTACGGCACAAAACGATTTTAATAAAAATTGTCTCATCAAAAACGGAGTTCAAAAACGTTAATACGTAAACCTAGGGTTCCTGGCTTAATCGTAAAAGACGTTAAATTATGCACGCAAGCCCTAATTTCAACCCGTAAATTGTGAGTTCATGAACCGACACAAAAAAAATAAATTTCAAAATAATATACGAGAAATAATTTACTACCTGAAAATGTCATATTGTCACAACATTTCCTCCTAAAAACGGATCTACGTCCTCGTGATCCATTTCATTAGGATGCCCGTTTCTTATTGAAGTCAAAGAGGTGTGGGTATTTCTTCCACATTTCATCCTCTCGCTCCCAAGTAAATTCTGGCCCATGCTTTGAATTCCACCGAACCTTAACGATAGGTATCCGACTTTGCTTAAGTTGCTTTACTTTACGATCCATAACCTCTACGGGTTCTTCTATAAAATATAACTTCTCATAAATTCTGATCTTATCCAACGAAATTTTCTCATCACACGTAGCTAAACATTTCTTCAGGTTAGATACATGGAATGTGTTGTAAACACCATGAAGTTCTTGGGGGTAACTCTAATTTATAAGCCACTGTACCAACTCTAGATAAAATCTTGAATGGTCCAATATAGCGGGGATTAAATTTCCCACGCTTTCCAAATCTTATGACGCCTTTCCATGGCGACACTTTCAACATCACACGGTCACCCACTTCGAACTCTATCGGTTTCCGCCGCACATCCGCGTAACTTTTCTGTCTACTTCAGGCTGTCAACAGCCGTTTATTAATCTGAACTATCTTCTCCGTAGTCTCCCGAATCAATTTTGCTCCGGTGAGTTGGGTATCCCCAACTTCACTCCAACATACAGGAGATATACATTTTCTACCATACAAAGCTTCAAACGGTGCAACCTTAATACTAGCATGATAACTACTGTTATATGAAAATTCTGCCAAAGGCAAATGTTTATCCCAATTCTTACCAAAATCAATCACACATGCTCTTAACATATCCTCCAGTATCTGTATCGTCCTTTCACTCTGCCCATCAGTTTGGGGGTGATAAGCAGTGCTCATATCAAGATTCGTTCTCAAAGATCTTTGGATGGATCTCCGAAAATTCGATGCGAATCGAGGATCTCGATCAGAAATAATCGATACAGGCACTCCATGCTTACATACAACTTGCTCTAGATAAAGACGAGTCAGCTTCTTCAGTGAGAACTAATCTTTAATAGGAATGAAATGAGCTGATTTGGTTAGTCTGTCGACAATGA
This sequence comes from Glebionis coronaria, assembly GCA_025667525.1. NCBI lineage: Eukaryota > Viridiplantae > Streptophyta > Magnoliopsida > Asterales > Asteraceae > Glebionis > Glebionis coronaria. The sequence goes on from CM046877.1 coordinate 507,511,376, forward strand.
CCTAAATCGAGTTATTCCCAGAAGATGTAATAGGAAGCTTAGTAATGAATTTCATCGTGATTCCTTCCCACTTCCATTTAGGAATTTTGGGTTGTTTAAGTAGTCCTGGTGGCGTTTTATGTTCAGCTTTGACTTTTTCACAAGTCAAGCATTGTTGTACATACATTGCAATATCAGCTTTCATATTCGGCCACCAGTATAACTTCTTCAAGTCATGATACATTTTATCAGAACCAGGATGAATGGAATATTTAGATTTATGGGATTCGGACATGATTAAATCTCTTAAGCCTCCAAACTTAGGTAACCACATACGACCTCTTAAGCATTTCACTCCATCAGTTCTAACCTCTAAAGGATCTCCTTCACCTTGAAGCCCTTCATTAATAAAATTTTCTTTCTTACAAGCTTCTATTTGTGCATTTCTAACTTGTTCAGGCAAATTATTGTGCACAGTCAAGACTAGAGAACGCACCCGGATCGGTTCCCTATCCTTTCTACTTATTGCATCGGCAACTACATTAGCTTTTCCTGGGTGATATTTTATTTCACAATAATAATCAGTTAACAGTTCTATCCATCTATGTTGCCTCATGTTTAGTTCTTTTTGGTCGAGAATATACTGTAGGCTTTTATGATGGGTGAATACTGTACATTTGGTGCCATACAGATAATGTCTCCACAACCTAAGAGCAAAGACCACAACTCCTAGCTCTAGATCATGAGTAGTGTAATTTTCCTTATTTTTCCTCAATTGTCTAGAAGCATAAGCTATCACCTTTTCTCGCTGCATTAAAACAGCTCCAAAACCTCTAAGAGACGCATCACAAAATACCACAAAATCTTCACTCCCGTCGGATAATGATAGAATTGGTGCACTACATAATTTTTGCTTCAATATCTGAAATGCTCCATCTTCTTCACTTCCCCAAATGAAAGGTTTATTTTTCTGAGTAAGCTTAGTCAGGGGTTTAGCTATTAAAGAAAATTCTTTAATGAATCGTCTATAATAGCCAGCCAATCCTAAGAACTATCGCACCTCCGTTGGCATTGTCGTTTCAGACCAATTCTTAATGGCTTCAACCTTTTCCGTATCCACATGAATTCCATCCTTGTCAATCACATAACCAAGAAATTGAACAGATTCTAACCAAAAATCGCATTTCAAAAACTTTGTGTACAACTTCTCATCCTTTAACAGATTCAAGATTATCCTTAAGTGATCTCCATGCTCTTCTTGATTCTTGGAATAGATTAGAATGTCGTCAATGAATACGATCACAAATTTATACAAATAGGATTTTCACACTCGATTCATTAGATCCATGAATACTGCCAGTGCTTTAGTTAACCCAAATGGCATCACTTGAAATTTGTAGTGTCCATAACGAGTTCTGAATGCAGTGATTGGAGTATCTTCTTCACGAACGTGAAGTTGATGATATCCAAACATCAGATCAATCTTAGAATATACACTAGAGCCTTGTAGTTGATCAAATAAATCATCAATCCTTGGTAAAGGATATTGATTTTTAATTTTCAACTTGTTTAGCTCACGGTAATCGATACACATACGGAAAGATCCATCTTTCTTTTTAACAAACAAGACCGAGGCTCCCTAGGGCGACGAGCTCGGTCGAATAAAACCCTTATTAGACAACTCCTTGAGTTGTTCGGATAATTTTTTCTATTCGGATGGTGCTAATCGGTAAGGCACACGCGCCACCAGTGCAGCACCAAGAACTAGATCGATTCGAAACTCAACTTGCCTTATCGGCGGAAGTCCGAGTAAATCATTGGGAAACACCTCAAGAAAATCACATATAATAGGAACGTCTTCTAATCGTTTCTCCTTAGAATCATTCCCGGTCACTTGAGCTAAGAATAGGTCGCAACCGTTCCTGATGTACTTTTGGACTTTAATGCATGAAATGATTTTCAGACGGGATTCACCTCGATTACCATCAATTACCAATGTTCTATTCTTAAGAGGAATTTTAACCTTCTTTTCGACACATAAAATTGCAGCATTATTCAAGGATAACCAATCCATCCCTATGATAATGTCAAAACTGCCTAGTTCGATTAACATTAAATCAATAGAAAAAGAATGGTTCAAGATATTTAGAGAGCATCCTTTCAGTAACTTATTAGTTCTTACTAATTTACCGTCAGCCAATTCTACTTCGTAACTAGTATCTATCTCAACAGGTTCAATATCAATAAGGGCACTAAATTTGGTAGATACAAAGCTCCTATCAGCACCCGAATCAAATAGAGCAACAAGATAATGATTGTTGAGTAAGAACGTACCAGTAACGACATTCGGGGTCCTCATTCTTAACGTTAACCATTCCAAGTTGATAAGCACCACCCAGGTTTTTTATTCCTGGTCTAATCCTTTTCAACTTGGGGCAATCCGGTTTCTTATGACCCTCTTCTCCATAGTTGTAGCAAATGAATCCCCTCTTACACTTTTCCACTTTGTGTCCTAGCTTTCCGTAGCTTCGGCACTTCCAGCAATCGCCAGCATGCCTTTTGTTACCACACTTTAGACACTTTTCATCATTACGCGGTGTGTTGTTGGTTAGAGCATTTGCATTCCCCCTTCTATGATTTTGACGGTGATTGAAATTCTGCCTATTATCACCTCGACCTCTACGATCTCCTTCACCCTTTCTTTTCTCACCAGCATGTGCTTCATCCTCCCTATCCTGAATGATTTGTCCAATGAGTTGGTAATCCATTCGAACCGCATCATCAATGGTCAATGGTTTTGACGATGTCACATCCCCTCGGATAGTTTTGGTCAACCCTTTTATATATTTTTCAATTCTTATCTCCTCGGGTTCAACCAACCGAGGACACTGTTAGGACCATTGTAATAGTTATATGTAATTGGTAGACTAGGAGGTATGTAGTTCCTCCTGGTCCTAGTAGTAGTAGGAGCAAGTCCTGCTCCTGGTCCTAGTCGAAGTCAAACTTTATTATTTACTTAATATTCTGTTAGGATATGCATGAGATATGTTAGGAAAAGATATGCATATCAGTTTTACACGTTTTCTTTAATGATGTATTAGGGTTTCCTTGTATTATAAAAGGAACCTTAGGCAGAAGGGTTAGACACACCTTCACCAAACATAGTTCTAGTGATTATTAATATTAGAAATCCTTAGAAAGGATCAAGTCTTTAGAGTTATTCTGTTCTTCTTAATTATATTTATATTCTACATTCATATTGTGTATAGAGTCTCTTTGTGATTTGACTTGTGATTACAGAAGTCATTCACCGGTCCTGCCAGGCTGCAAGATCTACATCTAGTAGACCCAACAAGTGGTATCAGAGCCTGGGAGGGTCTCTATACAAGAAGAATCAAGTTTTCTTATTTCTGACATTTTGTTTATCATGTCTGCCTCAACCTCTACTCAAACAGGAGAAGACAGCACTCCTAAAATTGTGCAACCTCAGCAGATCCTGGCTACGGTCTCTAACACGAATGGTAAATTCCCTCTTCTAAAGAAGGGTGAATATGATAACTGGGCAATGAAGATGGAATGGTGGATCACCAACACTGATCAAGATCTTTGGATGATCATTCTGAATGGGAACAGCAGGAAGCTTACTGGACGAGACAAGAATGGTAACATTACTCTTCTTGACCCTAAATCTCATGAGGATATCATAGCTATTCAGAATGAGGTAAAAGCAAAAACGATTTTGCTTCAATCTCTTCCTGAAGATCACATGGGTGACCTCTACCATTTGGATGATGCCAGAGAGATCTAGAATAGCATAAAATCAAGGTTCGGTGGGAATGAGGAATCAAAGAAAATGCGAAGGTCCATGCTGAGAGATGAATTTACCGAATTCAAAATCTCAGAAACTGAAGGTCTAAATCAAGGGTATGATAGGTTCCAGAAGATATTGAGCCAGTTGAATCAACTTCGGTCAAAGCCTGATGATGGTGATATTAATGCAAGGTTTCTTAAAGCCTTACCCTACTCATGGAATCAGGTGGTGATCTCTCTCAAATCCAAAGGTGGGCTTGACTATCTCAGCTTTGATGATTTGTTTCATAAACTCAGAACTTTTGAATCTCATGTGAGAGGCTTTTCAAGCGACTCTTTTCCCACTCCTGCTAACTCGGCCTTTGTGAGTTCTATGGCATCCAGTCCCATGTCATATGCAAGTAGCCCAAGCAATATTGTGTCTTCTCAGCACACTTTCCAGCATACTTCTGCTCCTGATCCTACTACCAAGTCTGGTAGTATGGTAGAAGCTGTTCTTCATTCTTTTGTGGCTGATGTTAATGCTGAACAACAACTTGATTTTGATGACTTCAAACAGGTCGATAAACTTGACCTGGATGAGATGGATCTTAAATGGTAAATGGCCATGCTTACTCTTAGGGTTCACAAGTTTGAGAAGAAAGCAGGAAGGAAATTTAATTACAACCCTCGGGAGGCAGCAAGATTCGATAGAAGCAAGGTGCGATGCTATAACTGCCAGCAACAAGGTCATTTGCAAGGGAGTGCCCTAGCAAGAATGATTAGGAGAAGAGCAGGTATTCTGCGTTTAAGGTTCAGGAGATAAAAGATGACAAAAAGGCATTGGTATCTGTTGACTCTATGGTCAACTGGAATGATCATCAGGCTTCTACTCTTGAATCAGCTGAGTCCTCAACTGACGTGTTTGCAATGATTGCTGGGAATCTCTCTGATGCAGAAGAAGCTGACGAGTTTGCTCTTATGGGCATCTCACCTCAGGTACAACATTGTCCTCTTGGTTGTCATGATAAATACTCAGAATTGTTGTCCCAATTTAATGAAGTAAATGATCAAAATGATAAATATTTTTTAGAGGTTCAAGCTTATAAGGCTTCATTAAATACATTGGAACAACAAAAGAGGTGGTTACAAGATACACAACGTACGTATGAGGATAAAATCAGGATACTAAGCATTGATTTAGAAAACACTACAAATATGCTTAAATATACAGAAACTGAAAGAGATGCTAGTATCAAAGAAAAAGAGGAGATGCAAGCTAAATTAGATGCTACAATGCTAAGATTTGACAAATGGCAAAAGGCACCTAAAAATCTTTCAAAATTAATTGATAGTAGCATGTCTGGCAGAACTAAAAGAGGCTTAGGATTTGAAAAATATATTGATTCAGATGATGTATTTGATTTATCTTTCTCAAGTGTCTTTGATCCCGACAAAGAGGATGAGGGCAAACCTAGTTACAATAGGTTTAAACCAGCAGCAGAAATGCATGTTGTCCCTCCTCCTCTTACTGGAACTTTTATGCCCACCACATGGCATAATGACTCGGATGGATCACAAATGCTTGAGTCCCCAACAAGTTCTACTAATACTAATGACTTTGTCTCATGTACTTACAGTGACAAAGCCGGTGACTCTGCATCTAGTGGTTCAAGTGAAGAGTCAAGACCTACAAGTTCCAAGTTGAATGAACATGCTGCTACTGGTGCTAGGAAGTGTGAAGAAAAAGTTGCTGTCAAGTCAAGTGTGTTTGGTCCTTGTTTATTGAGTCCTAGGAGGAATGTTTTTCCTAGAAATGTGTGTAATAAAGTAGGCAGTATGAAACAATCTCATTCTAATAAAAGGTCTTTCAAAACATGTTTTGTTTGTGGCAGTGCCTTTCATTTAATTAAAGATTGTGATTATTATGACACACATGCATCTGTTAATCATGCTTTTCCTGCTCCTAGTCCACCAGGAGCTGCTTCATATACTTCTAGAAGACTTAATCCTAGTGCTCCAACGTTTAATACTTCTAGAGTATCCTCTCCTTTCGCGTCTGATTATTGGAGAGATAGTGGATTCCAAACAACCAGTAATTATTTTCAAAATTTTAATCCAATCTATCCACATAATTTAGGCCACACGTATTTTGGTTTGGGAAATTTGGGAACTGCTGTTAAGCCCTCAGCAGGTTGTTCTTGGTCAAATAATAATACCCATATGATGCATAGGCAACCAAGGAACAACGGTGGATCTCATCAATCTTCTTGGCACTATTCTAATGATCCACAAGGCAGGCTCAAACCTGAAAAGGTTTGGGTCCCCTTAAGACACTAATTTTTGCATTTTTATCTTGTTGTTGTAGGTTACTCCATACCAGGATCCTAGTCTAGGTATTGTTGATAGTGGTTGCTCCAGGAGCATGACTGGCAATAAGAGTCTTCTCTCTAACTTTGTACCATTTCATGGTGGCAAGGTCTATTTTGGTGGGGGTGAAGGCAGAATCACTGGCAAAGGAACAACAAAACTCCAAATCTAAATTTTCAGCAGGTCTACTATGTGGAAGCACTTCAACACTTCAACTTGATATCGGTCTCTCAGATTTGTGACAAGAAGCAGTTTGTTCTCTTCACCGATACTGATGCACTTGTGCTTTCCAAAGACTTTCAGCTTCCGGATGACTCACAAGTTTTACTCAGAATCCCTAGAAGACACAATCTCTATAGCATCAAGTTGAATGAAGTCAACCCTACTGGTGAACTAGCATGTCTGGTTGCAAAAGCCTCAGAAGATGAAGCCACTAAATGGCACCGAAGGATGGGGCATGTGAACTTCAAGACCATTCACAAACTTGCAAATCTGAATCTGGTCTCTGGTTTACCTCCCAATACGTTTCGAAATGATATACATTGTATTGCCTGCAGCAAAGGCAAACAGCACAAAGCATCCTTGAAGGCCATTACTGCTCTAAGTCTTATTACTGAACCATTGCAGCTTCTACACATGGACTTATTTGGTCCTACTTCCATCAGGAGCATTGACCACAAGCAATTCTGTTTGGTGGTAACTGATGGTTATAGCAGGTTTACGTGGGTGTTCTTCATGGCTGCCAAAAGTGATACCTACTCAATTCTTAGAGATTTTCTTACCTTGATAGAGAATCAGTTGTCCAAGAAAGTTAAAGGTATTCGTTGCGACAATGGAACCGAGTTTAAAAATAAAGACCTCATCGCACTTTGCAATGCTAAGGGCATCAAAAGAGATTATAGTGCTGCTAGGACTCCTCAACAGAATGGTGTGGCAGAAAGAAAGAACAGGACACTAATAGAAGCAGCAAGAACTATGCTTGCCGATTCCAAGCTTCCAACCATGTTCTAGACAGAAGCTGTTAATGCTGCAAGTTATGTTTTGAATAGGGTTTCTATTACCAATCCTCATAAGAAGACTCCTTATGAGCTGCTCACGGGCAAAGTTCCAAATGTTGCTCATTTGAAGCCTTTTGGGTGTCCAGTCACCATTCTGAATACTAGTGACTATTTGGGGATGTTTGATGGCAAGGCAGATGAAGGATACATTGTGGGATATTCAGCTCATTCTCGGGCGTATCGTGTCTACAATCTTCAAGCCAAACGGATCATTGAAACTATTAATCTCAGGTATTTTGAGGAGAAGTCAAACATCCAAGGCAAAGGTCCAGAATGGTATTTTGATCTTGATTATCTTAGTGATTCGTTAGGATATTTTCGTTTCAAAACTAACAATGATGCAGGACCACAAGTGTTTGCAACTTCTAGTACTGGTGTTCCTTCTAGTCTTTCTGATTCAGATGATGAGGATGACATTTTTGTGGTTCCATCCTATTCCACCATGGTTTCTCCTACTCCTCCTAGTGATGCAACTCCATTGGATGTACAGGATTCCCAAGCAGCTCTTGACACTCTTCTCAAACAGCAACAAGAAGCTACTAAAGCAGCTGCTCAAGGTAGTTTTGAGTTTCCCTTGGTTGAGCCTACTGACAAAGCTGCTCCTGGTACTCCAACTTCTGCTCCTAGTCCTAGCTTATCACCTACTGGTACTCCGGCTAGTGAGTCTGCTTCCAATACTCGCTTCTCCAGTCCTTCTGATTTGGGGAACCATGAACAGAAGTCTTCTACCAAGCTGGATGATATTCATAAACAACCGGTAGATGGGATTTTCCAAAATGCTTCTTATGATGCTGACTTTGTTGGTGATCTCAATAACTTGGCACCAGAAGTGGAGGTTTCTTCCAATCCAGTCTTGCAATCACATAAAGATCATCCTACCACTCAAATTATTGGAGATCCTGGTTCTACCGTCAAGACATGCAGAATGCAGCAGAAGGCCTCGTTTGATCATCATGCTCTTGTGGGCTATATTGAGGATCAAAAGCGTAATAATCATACGGACTTTCAACACTGTTTGTTTGCTTGTTTTCTTTCACAGGTGGAACCTAGGTCTGTTTCTCATGCTCTTGAGGATCAAAGTTAGGTGGAGGCTATGCAGGAGGAAATGCAACAATTCTTGTTTCAGAATGTTTGGGTTCTGGTTGATTTACCAGATGGAAAGTCAGCTATCAATACCAAATGGATTCTCAAAAACAAGAAGGATGCACGGGGAATTGTCGTCAGGAATAAAGCTAGGCTTGTCGCACAAGGACACACTCAAATTGAGGGCACTGACTATACTGAAGTCTTTGCGCCGGTTGCAAGGATCGAGGCCATTCGTCTGTTTTTGGCCTTTGCTTCTTATGTTGGCTTTACGGTGTTCCAGATGGATGTCAAGAGTGCATTTCTCTATGGCAAGATTGACGAGGAAGTGTATGTTACTCAACCTAAGGGGTTTGTAGATCCACTTCATCCCAAGAAAGTCTACAAGGTGGTCAAGGCTCTTTATGGGTTACATCAGGCTCCTAGAAGCTTGGTATGAGCGTCTTTCAACTTTCTTGTTAAAGAATGGCTATAGAAGAGGTACTATTGACAAAACACTATTTCTTCGACGGAATTCCAAGGATTTTATCCTTGTTCAGGTTTATGTGGAGGACATTATCTTTGGTTCTACAAGGAAGGAGTGGTGTGATGAGTTTGAACACTTGATGAAAGGCAAATTTCAGATGAGTGCAATGGGTGAACTGTCATTCTTCCTTGGTCTTCAGGTCAAGCAACAATCGGATGGGATTTTCATCAGTCAAGATAAATATTTCCATGAGATTCTTCAGAAGTTTGACATGGATCCTCTTAGACCAGCAGCAACTCCTTATGAAGTTGCTAAAATCAAACTTAAGAATGATCCAGACCCCCCGGTAAATGTTCACATGTACAGGTCTATGATTGGCTCCCTCATGTATTTGACTGCATCACGTCCGGACATTATGTTTGCAGTAAGTGCTTGTTCTAGACACCAGGTGACTCCAACGGTTTCGAACTTAAATGCAGTGAAGAAGATTTTCAAGTATATCAAGGCTCAACCTAAATTGGGTCTATGGTATCCTAGAGAATCTCCTTTTGTTCTAGAAGCCTATAGTGATAGTGACTATGCTGGTGCTAATAATGATAGGAAGTCTACTACTGGTGGTTCTCAATTTTTGGGTCGTCGACTTATTTCATGGCAATGTAAGAAACAGACAATCGTAGCTACTTCTTCAACAGAAGCTGAATACGTTGCTGCTGCTAGTTGTTGTGGACAAGTTTTGTGGATCCAAAATCAGATGTTGGATTATGGTTTCAATTTTATGAATACCAAAATTTTTATTGACAATCAAAGTACTATTTGCATTGTGAAGAATCCTGTATTTCATCAGCGGACGACGCATATTAAGATTCGGCATCATTTTATACGGGATGCCAATGAGAAGAAGCTGATACAGGTTCTTAAAGTTCATACGGATGACAATGTTTCTGATTTGCTGACTAAAGCTTTTGATGGTCCTCGGTTTAACCACTTGGTGGTTCATATTAGGATGGTCAATCCTTGAGGTCTAGGATTGAGGGGAGGCAAAGCCTAAGGGGAGGCTTTGTGTACATATTAGGTCAGACTAACGTATTGATAGTATTTAACAACATAGTTTCTTGGTTCTGATGGTGTGTGGTGCTTATGATGGAGGATTTTTGCTGTCTACTGGTGGATATGGCCTTACATGACTGGCTTCTGGTCCTCTTTGGTCAGCTTTTAGCTATAATTGGTTGGCTTCTGGTGGTTTAAAACCCTTCCATGTCAAGTGGTGTTTGGCTCCTGGTACTGGTCTGACCATTGTGTGCTTTGCCTTTTGGTCAACGCTCCCAATCCTGGTATTTACAAGTTTGAATTAAACATGTTAATTGGGAGTTGGTTATTATGTTAAAAAGGGCAAGTGGTTACTATGCAATTATGGTTTAATTTGAAAGGGCAACCCCCCATTAATAGGGGTCAATGAACAGTTACCACTTTCTTTATATATGGTCAAAATACACCCTTGACTCACTCATTACAATTAACACACACACAAAACCGCTTCTACTCTCTACACCCTAATCTCAATCATTCTTCCTTCCATTAATCAAGATCCATGGCTGCTCTTGCTTATCAACCTGCTCACAACCGAGTTGCTTATCTGGGTGATGGTCCCCATCGTGAACATTTTGCTGACATCCTGGATTACATTGAAGCATCCAACCTAAGGTTTGCATTTACTGTATGTCCCACCATATATGATAGTGTGATTAGACAATTTTGGGCGTCTGCTCAACTTGTGAATGTGGCTGGTCGTCCACGTGCACTCCATGCTACCATCGATGGACGTGCATATGTGGTGACTGAGGCTTCTATACGCTCTTCTCTTCATCTTCAGGATGAGGGTGGTGTTGAATCCATCCCCAATGTTGAAGTATTGGAGGGGATGGCTGCTTTAGGATATGAACATAGGGGGAAGTTTAACTTCCAGAAAAATAGGTTTTCCCCCCAATGGAAGCTTCTGGTCCACTTTTTAATCCATTGTATGAGCCCCAAGTCTGGGAGTTGGGATGCTTTCCCTACTCCTTTGGCTACTGGTCTTATCTGCTTAGCCCAGGGTCGAGTTTTTAACTTTTCTCATTATATATTTGAGGGGATGGTTAGTAATTTGTCTAATGCTGGTTCGAGAAAGAAGTTTCTTATGTACCCTAGGTTTCTTCAGCAAATCCTTGTTTGCATTCCACGTGATAGGACTGAGCATGTGCCGTCTAAACTTACAGCTAAAGTGTATTACAATATGGTAAATGGGTTTACTGGGAATTGGAGGCCCCTGACTGAAGCCATGTTGGGATTGGCTCAGGGTCCTGTGGGTGAGGAGGAGGAGGCTCCTGAGTTTGTTGTGATAGATGATGACCCCATGGAAGAGGAGGCTCCTACTGTTGGTGCCACTCCTGTGGTAGAGGAGGAGCTAGTTGAGGAGGTGGTGGTTGGAAACCAATCTCCTACCAAGGCTGGTCCTTCCTCAGTCCCACAAAGGTCTCCATTTGTGGAGACTCCACCTCCTAGTCCTGCCCCACACTTGACTGATAAACCGTTTGATGCTAGTACTCCACAGGTTGACCCACATGTTGCTTCGGGATCCAATGATGCTTTCCCTGATCCAAGTTCTCTTGGTGGGCAGGCGGAGGAGCCTACTACACTGATATCTTTGCTTGATCTTATGCGCAGGTACCATGAGCGGATGATTTGTTTGGAAGCTGATTTAAACCAACATCGGAAGCTTACAAGGGAGTTTGTTCTTCCTCTGGCTGATCGCATCAAGGCGTTGGAAACTCAACAACGTCGTCGCAAGAAGCATGTGGTCCATTCGGATTCTGATGAAGAGGGTGCGGAGAATGTTGAGGATGGCTTGACATTGTTGGCAAAGGCTGCCTTTGCTGACAAAGTTTATGATGATTTGTCGGTTCCTCCAACGTCCTCCAGTGTTCCTTCTCCTGGTGCTATTCCCCCTTCTATGGGTGGTGATTCTGATCTTGCTGATGGTTCTAATGCTGGTCCCTCTCATGATTCGAAGGGCAAGGCCCCAATGACTGATGCTCCTTCCCCATCTCGCAAGCGTACCCGTCGCCAGATTGAAGAGGAAAGGCTTGGTGAGGAGGCTGCTCGTCGGGTTCAAGCTGAGATTGATGAAGCTGATAGGGCTGCTGAGGAAGAGCTTCGAGAGCGCAGGCGTGCACAAATTCAGCATGATGCCATGCATTGGAGTGATAGTGCATGGATGCAAGTGTTGACTGTTCTCACTCGGGATTATGCTCAGTTTAAGGATCTTTTGGGTGACGATGTTGATGAACACAATTGTATACCGAAGGCTATGGTATTCATGCGTAAGAATCAGTTGGCTCTTGCTGCAGAACTTAAGAAACAGAGAAAGAACAGACCGTTATCTCAGGCTGAGGAGCGCCAGCAGATGCAACGTTATGTGAAATTTCAGTCTGCTGCTCATTTTAATGCTCCTTGGACGTGGGCACGGGTGCGGGCTTTGACTTTTGATGAGCTAAAGGCCCTTTATGAAAAGATGGTTAAGCGTCAGAGTCAACCTATTCCAGAAAGATTTATTTACCATCCTCGTGGTGTGACTTCTTCTATGCATGCTGATTTTTCTGGTCCTTCGTCTGCACCCACTCCTGGTTCTGCTGCTAGTCCTTCTGGTTTTGTTGCTACTTCTGTTGGTCCTTCTACTACACCTTTGGTTGCTCCGTTGGATTCTCCTGCTGGTCCTGCTACTACCATCTTTGCTACTACCACCACCACTCATGTTTCTACCACCACACCTGTTACTACCACCACCACACATGTTCCTGCAAGCACCTTTGTTGCTACCACCATCCTTACTGCTACTACATCTGATGTGCCATCTCCTTCACCACCAGTTCCTGGATTTCAACCTACTCCTACTTCTGATGCAGCTCCTAGTGGTCCATTGGGTGGACACATTCATGAGTCTACTTCTACTGCTTCCCCTGCTGCTGCTGAGGTTAAGGTAAAGGTTGAATCCACACCTTCTGATCCCACACCTAGACGTTCCCTTCGTCAGAAACAGGCTCGTCGTATTTGCCGTGGTAAGACAGTTCCTTTTGAGAAGCGAGATCCTGAGAATTTAATTGATGCAGCTTCTGACAGCGATTCTGACTTACCCTTGGGCAATGGGAGCATTACTGGTTATACGGTTGAGCGTTCTACAACACTTCCTGGTGGCGTATCCCGTCGGATTACTTTGAGTGATGGGTCTGTGCGATTGGCAACGGGTTTGCAGGGTGTGTTGTCTTGGGCTGACCGTATGGATCTTATGGCGTTGTATGGACTTGTTGATTCTAGTATGCCGTTTAACCCAATGGCTGTGTCTTCCTGGCCTGGTCTCCGTATCTGGGCTGATCTCAAGCTAATGTTGGATGCTCCTTCTAATGCTCCTGTTTCGGGCATATGGAAGGATCAAATGCAATGGGAGATTCTGCGCTGGAAGCTATATGTTGGATGTGGAGTTCATATGTTGGAATTAGAGTCTGGTCATATGGTGTTTATGCTGACGGATGTGGAGTATCCTTTGACTATTTCTTTGATGGAGGCGATGTTAGCGAGTCACTTGCAAATTTCTACTGCTCCATCTGGAAATGAGTCATCTATGGCCACGGCATTGGTAGAAGGTATTCAGGCACGGTTGCTAGCAGATAAGAAGGCTGCTTCTTGTATGTAAGGTGATTGGGTTGTAAGTGTTTATGCTTTGTATTTTTGATTATTTGTTCTTATTTTCATTCTTTTCACCAGTATGTACAGTGATTGGTGAACTTCATTCTTTATAGTTAAAAAAAAGAACAATAATTAAAAAAAATAAAATATATATACTTTTTATATAATATCTGCTTATACTTTTAACACAGTTTAGATTTTATACTTGTGAATAATATCCCTTGGCTGCTTCACATTGTGGGTTCTGGTTACTGATTTGAGCTTATCCTGGTACTTGGCTTCACTTGGTGTTGGACGTGGTCCACACAACAAATGGTTCTCAACTTACCATGTCTAATCGACAAGAAAAGGTTGATTCACCTTGAGGGTACGGCTCCTGGTGCGATTCTCAAATCCGTTGATGGTTGCCAGGTTACCCAAAACTGGATGGTTTTCACTTGCTATAGTCTTGGACTGAAAAGTGGCTAATCCAAGGGGGTACGGCTCTTGGTAAAGATCTTATCAAATCCGTTGATAGCTGTAATAGCTTGCTTAAAACTATAGGGTGTTCAACTCACCGATGCTTCATTTCTAAGAGTTGGCGAGTCCAGAGGGGTGCGGCTTCTGGTAAAGACGCATCAAATCCGTTGACGGCTGTGATGGTTTGCCTAAAATTATCAGGGTACTCCCACTCACCATTGATTCACGTTCTAAGAGTTGGGCTGGGTTCTAGTCTCCCAGGGTGATGCTTATTCCACCAGAATGACTAGCTAGCCCAAGAGCGAGCAGCTACTTGGTAAAGGCTCATCAAATCTGCTCATGTTGCTGAAAAAAGATTCAACACGATGCTGATTTGTTACAAGCTATGGAGAAGCTTCTAGTGTTTCATGTTGCGGCGGTTACTCCGATTCTTATCTTGTTGATGCTGCTATTTGTTTTGCTGATACAATCCTCGGGCTTTCTTTGCACGTTTTCCAGGAAACTTGAACTCAACAGGTCAAATTCAAGTTTAGGGGAGGATTGTTAGGACCATTTTAATAGTTATATGTAATAGGTAGACTAGGATGTATGTAGTTCCTCCTGGTCCTAGTAGTAGTAGGAGCAAGTCCTGCTCCTGGTCCTAGTCGAAGTTAAACTTTATTATTTACTTAATATTCTGTTAGGATATGCATGAGATATGTTAGGAAAAGATATGCATATCAGTTTTACACGTTTTCTTTAATGATGTATTAGGGTTTCCTTGTAGTATAAAAGGAACCTTAGGCAGAAGGGTTAGACACACCTTCACCAAACATAGTTCTAGTGATTATTAATATTAGAAATCCTTAGAAAGGACCAAGTCTTTAGAGTTATTCTGTTCTTCTTAATTATATTTATATTCTACATTCATATTGTGTATAGAGTCTCTTTGTGATTTGACTTGTGATTACAGAAGTCATTCACCGGTCCTGACAGGCTGCAAGATCTACATCTAGTAGACCCAACAGACACAACGAAGCCAGCTCATGGAATCGGTTTGTGTACTTATCAATGTCCACACCTTTCATTTTCAAATGAATCAACTCTTGTTCCAACCGTATAATCACACTACGGGGATAGAACTCCAGAGTCATCCACTTTTTAATTTCAGCCCAAGGAGTAGCAGTAGCAACATCAATGCCCATGAAAGCAATTATCCCATTACACCAAGTCAAAGCACGGCCTCTGAGAGTAGCCATGGCAAAAGTCACTTTATCTTCCTCCATACACTTACTAATGCGAAACATAGATTCAATCTTTTCAATCAATTGACTTAACCCTACTGCACCTTCAGTTCCATTAAAAGGGAGTGGGTCACACTTCATGAATGTCACATAAGTACAACCATCGACTTCAGGTGCATTAGGTCTAGGTCCTCCAACATTTCCTCCATCATTAGCATTCACATTGTTGACATTCGCACCATTATCGGCCCCATTGCCAGTTCTACTATCGCCAGCTCCACTACCGCAAGCTCCACTACTGCCAGCTCAATTTGTAGCATTTGCCATAAATTCAGCCATGGACATGTCAACTTGTTCTGCAATGATCTTGCGCATTTCTGCCTCTGTCATGGTTTTCTTGGGCGGCATAATTCTATTATCACACAATTCAAAGTATGATAAGCATTTACTCAATGTTGGATTTATACAAGAAAGATTGAATTGATAATCAAGGAAGCAAGATACAAACAAGGCACGACGTGGAATTCAAGACAAAAGATACATATTTCATTAGATTATAAACAACCACATCGTCTTAGTTAACATCCCACATCAAAATCCTAGCACTATACAAGCCCAAAATTTGTGCCAGATCTACTAACCGACATACCGATTATGCTAGAATTTTACAAAAGATACAAAGTTACTACTAAAGATAGACTGGTCTACTGAGAATTGCTAGAAGGTCCATCATCCATCGTCTTTGGTATCTTCCTCGGACGATCACAAGACTCATCATCATCAGCTGGGCGCTTATGAATCACTCCTTTCTCAACCATCTTAGTATAAAACCTATTGTTCCAACCAACAGATATATATAACTCTTTCTTCGCCTTCTCGCGCATTGCGCGAGCCACATTCAACTAAAAATCCATCGAGTCCACATTTTTCTTCATCTTAGCATACTCACTACTTTCCAACACAGACAATCTCCTAAACACCTCACTCAAGCTGCGCTCTACATCAGTCAAACCCAAATCAAGCAACTCTCGCTCATTCTCACCAACCTTTGTCTTCGACTCTAAATAGCCCCCCATACAACTTAGGCATAAACCGGGTCAACACATCATGAAAACAACACATCATGGACCCAGTGATGTAATGCACAACCCATCCCCAGCTGACTCAAGCTTATCTAAAAAGAAGTTTGTTTTTTTGTCACGGAGATCAACATGACTTCTATTGACTTTCTCACTCTGAGATAGTTGATATTGAATAGGTGGCATCTGCTCCAGCCTTCGACCACTAAAAGTGCACAAATCGAGTCTAGAGCCAAGAGATCAATCAAATCTCGTTAGGACACACGAAATGACGATAAAGAGAGTCCTACACTATATCCTTGCGATATTGCTAGAACACTCAGAGTGATACTACTTAGTATTCACAATGATGAGTGGAAATCCTTCCAGTGTTAACATCTAACAGCACTGCGGTAGATTCTTTTAGAATTGAACATGTGTAAACTGAAAAGCAACAGTGGTGTGTTTCTTTATTTGATTCAAACTCTTTTCAGGTTTCTACGCAATATCTTTATGGTATTGCCAGAACATTCAGAGTGATATTCATTAATATTCACAGTGACGAATGGAAATCCTTTTAGCGTCAACATCAAACAGCGCTACGGTAGGTAACTTGCGAGATTCTTTATGAATCAAGCTTGTGTCAACTGGAAAGCAACAATGGTAAGATTCTTAATGAATCAACTTGTTCCAGGAATTTGAATTGAAGACTTTAATCAAGCGGATATCTATCTAATTGATTCACTCTTTATGTTCGCAGTCTTGCTTTGAGACGGTCGAGTAAAGAGAACGGCTAGTACAGCCGTGAAACCTTGTCAAGTTGGTTCTTAATTGAATCTACCTAATCAAAGGTACGATATTTAATATCGTCTAACGGTCTTCACTGACCGGAGGTAAAACGCTACTGATTTAGGACGAATGTCAAAGGCATTCAGTCTGTGTCTATGTTTTGTCTCGAGAAGGTGGTGTTACGGTGTACTCAGCAAAGTCAAAGATTCAAAACCGCATACTCATGCCCAAAGTTATATTTAACAATCAAGAAAGCAAAAGTCTTCCACAACTCTGATGAAAAAATCTTCATTATCAATTAATGTAGAGGAATGACCTCTCTTCAAAGGAGAATGTTATCAAGCTTTCAAGATTGTGTAAAGTATGAGCATGTGGATAAACACACAAGATCGCAAGATGGCTAAGACAAGTCAAGAATGATTTGAAGATCTCAAGTTTAAAGACAAAGTCGAAAGACAACGACAAAGGCTCAAAGATCATAGCATGAAGGAACAAGACTACTATTACACGTTCAAGACTCATTTATGACAAAATTCGTAATCTCCATTGATCTCCAAATATAAAAGAGGAATGACCTCACATTGGGTGAGATTGTTAGCCTCAAAATATTGAGTCAAACAAGAATGTTCGGTCATAGTTTATTATTGTAACATTTATTAGAACGTTGTAATAGGTAGCATAATAGTCGTGAAATTACGGGCTTGATGGCTAGCTTAAAAGGCCTCTTTCAAGGTACTAAGCATTTATTCAAGCCCGACCCAATCAAACATATAGCCCATTATATCACATGTAGGCAAGGCTATAAATACCTTTCCTAGCATGTTAGGAAGGGTGTTGGTTGTTCATTTTTTCTAATCTAATCTTCCATAAGTTTCACACACATCTCTCTCGTTTCTCTCTCTCCTTTCTCTCTCTAGAATTCATCTACTTCATCTATCTTTCTTCTTTATTTCTTGTTTAATCATCACAAATTAGGGACAACAAAGGTATTTTCAAGGGTATATTTTGCCATCTCTTGACTCTTCAAGGGTTAATTATGACATGTCTTTATACTTTAAGGTCTCTTCTTGTATCTTTGACTTTTTGGAGGACTAAAGTGACAAGTCTTCAATTTATAGGGACCATTCTTGCCAATTTTTCAAAGTTGAGGTTCCTTTTTGTAACTTTGACAAACATTAGGGACCAAACTTGTAAATATGAATATACAAGGGTATACAGTGTCAGTTCTTCAATGATGAAGGACCATTCTTGTCAATCTTCAATTCTTTAAGGAATTTTCTTGGAAATTCAACACTAGGGCCCGGTTCATTGTGCGGCTTCTTTTCCCGTGTTCGTTTTTGGTTGATTCTTGTGATCTTTTGTCATTTTCTCGATATCCGTACCTAAAATACACATTGAACAAACACAAGCATATATATGGCACTTTTTATGATCTCGTTTTAAGCCCGTTTTGGATAATAAGACTATGTATAAAAGCAGTCTCATCACTCCTCCATACTAAACCATTGTCGTGCCCTCACGCAATGCTAAAATAAAGTATCATAGCATCTGCAAAATTCATTTTTATGGACTTTTATTGAAACTTAAACTTACAACACTACTACTACTTGTGTTTTAGACATAATGTAGGATTTTCATCACATAATGGGACGTTTAGGTTCATAGAATAAGAACACGTGAATGCTTCGTTAGAAATAATTTCGTCGTCCTTGATTTTCACCCAATTCCATGCCAAGCGTGTAACGAGATCATTGTCATTATAAGTTAGTAATGCTAACACTACTCATATGCCCTAATCACGTACTTAGACTCCCTTAACCCTAATTGGTATCTCTTATATTTTATTTTTGTCTTGAATGATCATGATGATACATTTTTTACTTATGTGATGATAGAGATTATGGTCCAAAAATAGATTCATAACGGTGTAACCAAGACCATCGAATTAATAACCTCCCCTAATAGACAATGATGTCAAAAAATTAAGTCAACAAGAAGGATCGATAAACACGATTTTATAACGGTTTTGAACATGAGACTTATTATAAAGACTTTTATACGCCCCCCTAACAGATGGACCTTATTATCACAGGTTAACCTCCATCTTTTATTCAACTCCGCCATGGAGCTTTTATTATGACTTTGGTCTTTCCTTGCCTTTTATTTAACCTCGCCATGAGGTGTTTATTATGGACAAAGACGTATATCCTCACGCTAAAGCGAATTTTGGATCTTTAAAGCTTCAAAGTTTAAGGCTTGTCACTTTCAATTTTGCATAGATTTTTCGGCCTAGTGAGCTTCGAAATTTTGCTTGATTTAGGTGAGTGAGCACTTAAAATTACTATTGGGTGAAGCTTTCGATTATTCAGGGTGCCAATACTTCAAAACCGTGACGCTGGCGATACCTTAATGTTTTCCCATTTTAACATGGAAGCTACTAGAAAAGACTAGAAACCAACAGTCAAGACTAAACCGCTAAGCCAATACTTATTAGCAAAATATATATACAAGCGAAGGGAGAATAAGCAAACAATTAGAACACATGATTTTTTAAAAGAATACAAGTACTCAACGTTTATAGTAACTTATAATTAATTCTATCATTTATCGTCCTCATTTAATAGACTTAGCCTAAAAACAGTTAAGGAATCGAAGCTAAGTGCTCAACACGCACGGTCGAGTCAAAAGTTACTCTTATTCTCGTCATCGGAAAATCTACATTCGTGTCTTAAACACTTATAAAAACATGAGAAAAATTTCAAAATTTGGCCATTTTTAGCCTTATTTTGCAACAAAACGAGAAACAAAAAGATAAACTTTGGAAAGCCTGAAGGTTTAGCAAGGCAAGTATCTATTCACCCCCATACTAAAGTTAAACATTATCCTCAATGTTTCGAGTCTAAGGGTAGGATACCCCATACTAGAGATGAAGTCGAATGCCTAATCTAGCATGGAAAGGGTGGAACCATTATATCTATCGCCGTTTATGAAGTGTGCTAAAAGACCTAAGGTTAGAACATCAAAGGATATATCAATATGGATATCGAGAAATTCTTCCAAGCAAACGATCGAGTGCTCACGTAAAACGAACACGAGAGGCTCCAATCGTGAAGATGATCATCTAAAAACCACAATTCACAAACAACCACGGAACAAAGGTTGGAAGGGCACAAATCCCCTCATATTAGTTACATTAGAAAGCGATAATATGTACATGGATAAGCAGGGGATCTCCCCCACGAGGCACCTCGTTTTTTATTACCGAGTCATGAGCTCGACTCGATCCCCTCAATACTAATTATCATTGGGGAAGGTGACTTGGTCGAGGTCGTCCAAAGAAGGGACTTCCCCACCTAAGTAGTTGAAATTGTTATTTTACTCAGTTAAAAAGTTCGTTTCTCGGTGTCTAATCGAATTGATTTCCGGTTCAAAGTGCGACTCAATTGTTTTTGGTGAATATAAAGAGAAGTTTGGTTATCTATTTCTAAGTAAAAAGGTAAAAGCGAAACATAATAAAAATAAACTAAAAACAATTAACTAATAATAACGAAAAAATATAAATAATATAACGTGAATTAAAGAAAAACAATTAATAAAAATAAAACTAAACGAAGAAATTAATTATCGACTCGAAAATAAAGTTTACTTAATGAAAAAGGAGAACATAAAACTAAGTGGGTACTTTAAAGTTAAACGAGGCAAAACCTAAAGCGGGTACTAAATAAAAGATAAAACTTGAACTTTATGAAAAAATATTAATTTTAAAATTAGATGAAAAATATAACTAAAAATACGTGACTTTCAGAAATAAAATCGGAACAACTTTCAGATTAAACTAAACAATTACAGAATAATACTAAATAATAAACAAGCTAGCAGGCAGTTAGCTCAAGCTAGCAAGCTAGCTGCTCACTTTTGGCGCCAAAATGAATGGAAGCATGCAGGCATGCTGGTCAAATCCATCGTAATGTAGTTCTAAAAAAATCTATCGGAATATTTTTTAAAAAAGTATCTATCGGAATGTTGAATGGACTATCGGAATGTTTATTTATTTATATCGGAATGTTTATTAAGAAATGTATCGGAATGTCTAAAAAATAAAAACTGTCGGACTAATTAAAGAGCTAAATTCCATCAGAATATGTAAGTCAAAATTTGGGCAGCATTTCGTCACAATAAGCCTTATACCCGATCGCAAAGTACGATGCTAGGGGCGATCGCAACGTACGATCGGAATAAGTGATCGGAAAAACTATCTCAATAAGCCGTCACAATGTAGAAACCCTATTAAGATGAAAAATCACAATATTCGGATGGAAGAACATAAGCTAATAAACCAATAATCACTTCTAAAAAGAACAATTAACAAAAACTTTACCAACTAAATAAGCACATATTTTTTTGAAATTCTGAATATGCAAACTTTATAAAACAAACTTTAAAAAGACTAACTTTTTTAAGGAAACTAAAAAGTAAATAAGCTAAACACTAAATTAAGCCAATATGCATGTCAAGCTCAAAGCTCAATTCGTATTAAAACTTATAGATGAATAAAAAGATAAACTTTTTAATAAATCAAACATCAAGATTAAACAAAATCAAAGATAATTTTCAGATCAAACAAGTAAAAATCAAGAAAGGTAGAAATAGATTGAATATGAAAAACTTGAAATTAAAGATGAAGATTAAAGATTCAAATACAAGATAAAAGTGAAAAGCTTAAAACTTTAAAGAAAAACTAGAGAGAGAAAGTGAAAAACTAGAGAGAGAAAATAAAATTACATTACTCCAAATCTAAACTAACTACTAACAATGACTAACACCCTCCTAATGTGTCATTAGGAGGGTATATATAGGAAGTGGGGAGTGCATGTGTTGCTTACTTCTTTCTTTCTCTTTATGTTTCTCGTTCTCGTCTTTTAATTCTTTGTCTTTCTCGATGTCGTCTCGGGATTTGTCGATATAAATTGAACTTGTCTTATAATTTCTTCAATAATTAGACTTGAGTTCTTCGACTTCATTAAACTTCCGTCTTTAGACTTTTTCTTCGATAAATCTTCGGAATAGGCCTTGGACTTCCGTTCTGTTTGCACTCTTGATCTTTTGACTTCGTCTTTTCTCGTTTTCTTCGATAAAAGCCCGTGAAAGCCCGTGTTTTCTTCCTTTTTCATCTTTTGGTCCTAAAACATAATAAAAACACAAACCACGCATAATTCTGACATTTACGACATAAAATACACGTTTTGGCTTGGTTATTATTATAATTAAGTGGTAAAAGGATAGGTGTTTTTACACCTATCAAATCCCCTACACTTGACCATTGCAATGCCCTCATGCAATGCATTAATTACAAATCAAGTTTTACATTTTTCATCATAATTAACCTACCTTGGCCTTTATTAAACATAATTAAAGGAAGAAAAACAAATAAAGAGATTAAAGACTTACATTGAGGCTTTGGAATGTCATGAATGTTTATCATCCTCAAACTTCACGTTCCCCAAACCAAGATTAAAAACGAGATCATTGTTATTATAAGTTAGTAAACTAACACGAACTCATGTGGCCCAATTATTCACTTAGACTCCCTTATTCCTAAGTGTATCTCTTATATTTTAGTTTTGTCTTGAATGATCACGAGGATGCATTGTTGACTTATTTCGATAGTTATTTAGGCTGAAAATAAAGTAGGACGATTTAATCAATAGTTAGCTAAAGGAAAAAATCTTTTTAAACTGTTTCTCGGGACCTCATAAAGTTCATATCTTGGCATAACTCACTTCACGATTTAAGACCTTTCTCGGGCCGATATTTGGCAGCGACTTCATACTTCGAATCTTAATATACGTTCTTGAAATTATGGTCTTCTCTTCATAATAGGAATTTCTTCACTTGAAGTTTTTAGAGATTCTTCATACTTGGACCACGACTTCTTCATTTTTCTCCAATCTTTATTTGGGATTTTGATTTACAACGATCCGCCTCCTTTTAGGACTTGGATCTATTTATCCTCATACCTTGCCAGGGTCTTTTCGGATAGACTTCTCCATGATCTTCAGGGGAGTATTTGCTTTTCGTCGTGTGTCTCGATCCTTCATATTGATTTTTGATAAATTATTCTTCACATCACTTTTGGATCTTTAGCAACAAAATGTAGCCCTCATGCCTTGTTAGGGCCTTTTCGGACTCGCCAATCTTCGCATCCCGCTTCAATAAGTTATGCCTTGGCGATGAACTCTATTTAATACCGAGCAACTTTTAAACGATCTTGTGCTAGAAGCTAAGTAACTTTTCAAATCGTACAACCTTATTCATTGCAATTAAATTTATTAGCAAGCGATGGGAGAAAAAGCTCATAATTAACTCACATAAATTTATGAAAGAATACCAAACTTATAATTGACTTTATCATCACTCGTTCTCCACAATTTAGAATCTCAAGGAATGAGACTCGTGGATGCTTAGCCAATTAAATCACAGTTTTGGGTTTTCAAGTCATCTATAGGATCTTGCAACTTCATAGACTTTTTAAAGTTTAGAATTCGCATTTTAAAGTTCCCTTGATAAACGACTTTCTAGGATCAATTATAGGAACTTGCGAAAAGTTCTTGTTCTTAACCCGTAAGAGTTAAGACTTTCGCGTTTTAAAGTTCCCTATATAAAATCCTAGCAAAACTTGACTTAAACACGTTAAGGATACTAGCTAGAGTAAACTTAGATAAGTAAACTCGGGTTGAGTCAAAAGATTCACAACGTTTAAAAATTAAAGCCACTTTATTAAAATTTATTCTAGCAAAGAAAGAAAATAACTATACAAAGGTAAAAACAACTAGGCCAAAATAGATCAAAAATTTTGAAAAATGTCGAAAAATCAACTTTTCGGTTAAAATGAGGACAAATACAAGGAAAAGCCCACTTCTTCGATAGAAGTCCCCCCTACACTTAATATAAACATTGTCCTCAATGTTTAAGCATGTGGGAGTAAACTCCACTACACTTAGGACATTGTGCACTTTGTTTAAATCTTGCTAAGGAAGAGATACTATTTCGTTTTTATAGTTCGTTTTCTCTCAGTCTTATCGAATTATTTAACTTTTCAAGTTCGACTTAATTATTTTTGGTGATAAAAGGGTTATTTGGAATTATTACTACTTTTAACAAAATCATAAACGACACAAAAATCGAGAAAGTTTATTATTATAATATTCTACTAATACCATAAAATTATTAAATTCTATTAATATCTATACTACTATTTTATGACTACATAAAACTTGAGTGAAAATTCAATTACAGAATATATACGAATGCATTAAAATTGCAAATCCACTAATAACATCGGCCTAATAACAGCCCAACAAGCATTTAACAAACTAATGGCTAATCACAATTCACCAATGCGTTTAACTAATAGTCTATACCTATCTTGCATCTAACTAATCACTACAAAGCCAAAGAAACAAATTTAACTGTCTAACAGTAAAAGGACTACAAAATGGTCAATACACCAAAGTTTAAACAGTAAACTAATAACAATGATTCAGATGTGAATCTAACTTTCAACCTTTATGGCTATCTAATATTCATATGGCAAAGATTACTTATCAGCTTATCATAAAACTAATTTCTATAGCTTGTGCATGAAAGAACTAAGTTAACCAAGTCCAAACCTCATATTTCTAAAACGAGAATTTCATAGACTATTCGTAAATGATGAATTCCTAGTTTACTCTAACACCTCCTACGGACAAATTTGAGCTTAAAATTTAAGTAACATTCTAACAGTTACTCTCAAAATTTCCATTTAACCAATTTGAAAACCTACTTTGCAAACGGATTAAAACTAATATTAATCCATACTAGCCAAACATTGAGTAACAGACTATACGCAAGAGTGGCAAGACCCATTAACATAAAACTAGTAATGGACTAACTACAAATCACAAACCCATTTAAATGCTCAAATCAAACAAATTCAAACTGAAGTTATGCTACCAATGAAATCCTAACAGTTTTAACTATATTATGCAGAAAATGAAAATGTGAATCAACCTGCATCCAAAGTCAGCCCTTTGAGTCGAAGCGGAGCGCTGAGCTCGCTTAAAAATCAAACATCACTACATTCTAACTGCTCTAAACTGATCTACCATTACGTCACCAACAAAACTAAACACCTGCAAGAATGTTACCCTGCAAAACCAAAACAACACAAATACAAACCAAGCAAAGCTTTAAATCTGAAACTTTAAAGTTCTGATCTATATTTGAGCGATCTCTACCAATTTTTCTACACCAATACTCATATACTAAAAACAATTAAACAAAAACTCACTGATTTTCGTACATCATTTACTTGAAAAACTTTTAACAGTTGAAATCAAAACCAACTTTTTAACCAAAACTCACTGATATAGAAAATAACAAGAACTTTTATACTTCCTAAATCTAACTGATTTAATGCTGAAAAGCAAAGAATGCTCAAATCATTAACCAGCTTTCTAACAAACTTTTTACGAAAACCAACTAAGCGTTTAACTGAATGTATCAATCATGCGTGAACAGTGAATCGAAACTTATAGCAGAAACTTAACAGATCAAAACCAAAACTTATAACAGATCGAAAGACTGATTAACATATCAGTTTATTAAAAATAAACTGATTAACAGGAACTTTATCAAAAACTAAATCGAATTATGTCTATAAGAAAGTTTAGCTAGTTTGACTTAAAACTCCATTAATGACATTTGCTAACCAAGATTAAGCTAATAAGAGAATACGAAAAATCAATAGGCTCGAATTCTAAACAGTTGGATGAAATCGAAAGAAAATTATTGAAAATCTATGAATTCGATTAATGGTGTAAACAGTAATCGGTTACAAATCCTAACTAATTCAGTTACAAAATTAAACAAGAAAAGTAAAAGAAAGTTAAACTATCTAACTAACTATACCTACTATGTGTAAACTACTCCTAAGCTAACCGTTTCCAAATGAGGTCTTCATCTTGTATTTATAGGCATTTGAAGAGAAGGAGTGACGTGTCCTGACCAATCCCTTGATGCCACGTGTTTAATACGAGGTTTGACTATTTAGGGTTCTTCACATCCAAATTTGGCGTTTCTTCAATTCTTGATTTTGATCCAATTCATGTATATCTTCTTGTAGAGGATGAAAAGCTGATCAAATTTGCTTCTTTAAGTTTTTCTTGAATCCTTATGTAGCTTCCTTGAGATTGATTTACAGGTTTGGTGGAGAAAAGGGATATGAATGCTCGTTTCTTTCTCTCTCTATTCTGTGAAGATGAAGACGTGTGTTGTGTTGTTTGACCGTGACTTGGTCGATTGACCAAGTATTATTGAAAGTTAAGTAACTTTTATCCATTTTGTTATTTGGTCATTTTACTTCATTTTTTCTTCCAAATGTGTTTAAATACTTTTAAGTAATTTCTTTTTCATCCTTTGTTTTGTAAAAGTTGCAACTCAAGCCCTTCTTCTTTATAATTTGGCAGGATTGGTCCTTGAAAGCTCTTTCGTCCTTTTCGTCGTCTTTTCGTCAAATAAATCCTCAAAAATGCGGCTTTGCTTCAAAATGTATATTGTTTACCTGAAAACACATGAAACACAAATACCCACGTAATTCTGATATTTTCAGTTAAATATTATGTATTTGACTGTGTTTTTAGTGGTTTTAGGATCATTATTGATGAGTGATTTCACACTTATCAACTCCTCTCCACTTGACCATTGCCATGACCTCATGCAATGTAGCATTATAAAACTCTAGAGAGCACATTCCTCATAATTAATCCACCTTGGCCATTTTATGTTAAACTAAACTATACTACATGATGAATGATTTTAATTTTATAATGCAATGCAAATAAAACAATTTAATTTATATATTTTTGTATTTTCTTGAAATGATTTTGATGGAAATAACTCATAAAAAAATCAATGACTTAAATTAGGGCTTTGGTACCATGGACACTTATCACCCTCAAGTTTCACTTTCCCCATACCAAGCTTAAAAATGGGATCATTGTATTCACAAGTAAAAAGTGCATCAACTTATTCATGACAATTAAATGTGGAACCGGTTATTAATTGAGCAAATTGCTTTTGAGCAAATTTGTCATTATTTAAAGCGTGAAGTATAAGAAATGCAAAATCCAAAAATAAGGAAGCACGGTTTTAATCCTAAGTAATCCTCCCATCCATTACTTGAAAAACTGCTCACGATTAATATAAGTCCGTTTCAAGAGTAATAAGTCATTCGTTTTATGTGTAAAATCCTCATGTCATGCTTTCATAAGTAGCTACACACTCGCTAAAGAAAGAAAAATAAAACTCACGCAATAATTTACATCCGTCGCCTTTTGAGACCTTGGATCTTCAACCCCGCAACCCGTCAAGGTAATATTGGATTGGAGAAATCTATCGAATCCCCGCAACCCGTCAAGGTAATATTGGAATTCAATAGTCACTATAATTAACACCACACTGCCCCTCTTGGGAGTCTTGTATAATTATTTTATTTTATTTCTTTTTTTGTCTAGCCACTCATTTTTTTATAAGTCGCTCTTATTTTTTTTATTCCTCACAAAGAAAGTATAAAAGAATAAAAGGAAAAACACCCGCTAAATATTGAGCATGACATAAGTCTAGTACACATAAAACGTTCAAATTAGAATCTTAAGACGTACTTATACCAACCATGAATGATTAGACAAAAAAGCATAAGAGATTACAAACCAATTAAAACCGTTCTTGATTATTTTTTAACATATATACATGCGAAGAAATTAGAGGTAAAGAAGAGAAAGGTTTAGCCACAAGTAATTATCATGAAGTTTATCTAGCCCTTTTATACTTGCTTCAACTCTATCATTTCCCATTCTCCACAAATTTAAAATCTCAAAAAATGAGATTGGATCCTTAGCCTAATAGACCAATGAGGGACTACATGGTTAAGGATACTAGCTAGAGAATGCTAAGATAAGCAAACTCGGATTGAGTCAAAATATCCATGGCGGGCCTAATATGTCAAAGAAGTCCAAATTTGTTAAACCATGTCCTTATAATATTTTTTTTTATATATTTTTCATAAAGAACAAAAGAAGAAATATATACAATGCAAATGTGTTATGCAAATGAAAAATGATTAATGCAAAAATTATGAATGCATATTTTTGGTGGACAAAGTAATCAAAAATTTGAAAACTGTTTGAAAAAAATAATTTTCCAAGTTATCATGAAGTTAAGACAATGGTCTAGGTAAGGTCACTTCGATAGAAGACACCCTACACTTGAGATAAACATTGTCCTCAATGTTTTAGAGTATTGGAGTAAACTCCCCTACACTTATGACATTGAAAACTTTGCTTAACCCATGTTAAGGAAGAGACAACTAAAGGGTATTCATTTTAAGCACAAGTGTTTTGAATATCACAATAGCAAAAACTAGTCGAAGTGAACCGGATACACGGGTCTCCTCCATAAGCTCCAAGCATAAAATGTGAGAGAGCAACCCTTGAAGCATACACCAAAAGACGAAGAAAGGCCACCCCTCCACTTCAACTTTCCTATAACATCCTCTTAATTAAACCTAACCTATTGAAAATCTACTCTACGTTTTCTAACCTAGTTATTCATTGCTTGAGTTTTTTTAACCCTAAGTCTCTAGCTCGACTCGGCCCCGAATTAGGTTGTCCATGGGTAAACCATCATGGAGAATAAAGGATATCCACTTTTGAAGCACATCTCACATGATACACTCAAACATAGCACGTTGCCATTTACTATAAGATTTATAATATTCGCCTCGATAAATGGAACGGTCCAACGTGTCTCAAGTTTGTCCAACATACGAAATTTCTCAAATAGGAAGCACACCAGGATAAAATACATAGTTTCCATCTCGACAAGTGAACAACTCCAAAGTAGGTAGCATCACCAAAGTAAGCTCATACAAGAAGCTCATATCAATCGAGGTCACACTCTTAAGTGGAGTAGATGAAAACCAAGGTGTCTCAAATTTATGTATCCCAGGATCAAAAACCTTTCCCTTCATGGGAAAATAAGAAGATGAGCTCATATCAACCATATAAGATTCCCCCTTAGTGATCAAATCATCATGAGACAATGAAGGTGTAGGTATGAAAACATTCATAACTATTATGTCCATGTTGGGCTCCTCATCATCATCAAAAGGTGGGTAATCTTCCATAGAAGGCATAGTGCAAGGAGGATCAAAATTAATAGTGTCTTGTGAAGGAGGTGTAGGCTCTAGGGTCCCAAAAAACATGTTCTCACTAAGACGAATCTCCTCTTCCCAATTAGAATCACTATCATCGACCTTAATATTAATATCAGCAAGATAAGCCTCTATGGTGGCATCAATATCCATATGAGAATCCATATAAAAGGTTTTTGGTTCTAAAGGTGCCATAGGTGAAAAAGGATCAATCTCTAAGAGTATAGGATCTTCATCAATAACCAACTTCAAGGGTGGAAGGGTGGGAATAAAAGGCTCAAAAGAAGGTGTATTAATGAGAGAATCACTCAAAGGAATGATATCATCATAAAAATCAATAGGTGAAACCTCAAAAACCGGTGAAGAAATATCAATGAAAGGTTCTTCTTCTATGGAATCATCATTATGGTGTTCATTCAATGCTTCAATCGAGGAGATAAGAGTATAAACGTTTGATAAAATCTCACGAATATGAACATCTTCCACTTCTTCTATAAGAGCAACATCTTCATCCAAATTAGGAAGGTCATCTTGACATGAAAAGTCCTCGGATAATATATCATAAGATGCCTCACTAGAATCACAATCATCATCCTCTATTTGTGGCAAATCCTGCATAAACTCTTCCTCATTTTCATTATCCTTTTGTTTAAACAATTCATCAAGATCAAAGTCACCAAAATCACTAGTAGTAGCATGAAGGTCAACATGTGATGAAATCTCAATGTGATCATGAGGAGAAGAGGTATCAATACAAAGCTCGTGACATGGTTCATTGGAAACACCCTCAAACTCTCTTTGGATTGGGATAAGGTTCTCAACACTAGAAGAGGTTAATTCATCCAAATCGGTGTTTGTATTAGTGCTAAGAGGCTCGTCCCCCATGGTTAAAGAGTCGGTGGGTTCCACGTGAGGTAAAGGTGATGAAGGTGAGTCATCATTAAGTGTCATGCAAATCGGAGGATCATCATCATCGTCATATAAGCATTGATTAAGCAAACGAGCACGATTAGCAAAAAATTGTTCTTCTTATTCCTTTTTATCAATTTTAAAGAGTAAATCATCTAAATTTTCCTTGAGGAAACGAGAGGAATTGTTCACCGATTCTCTATACCTATCACCAATTTGCTTGTTATTAAACTGCTTGTTCCTTACATCATCCTCAAGAGACTTAATTTCCTCCCTTAACCACCGAGACTCTTCTTTTATTTCCTCAAGGCTCATTTCTCTCCTACGATTAAGAGCCTTTGAAAAATATTCCAAGTGTTTTCCGTCATGCTCCATTAGAGAAGATAACTCATAGAGATCATTAAGAGCATAAAATAGCGGATGCTTTGGTCGACAATCATAGCCATAATGGGGTTCTTTTCTACAAAACTCGCACATGTAAGTCGAAGAATAGGGTAGCGGTGGATTTCCATAATTAGGTGGATTATAGGTTTGAAAAGGTTCATAATTAGGAAAGTTCTCATGATTGTAACCTCGAAAATTCTCTTCATTTTGAAAACCCTCATAATATGAAAATCCTTGATTTGAAAAAGCATCTTGATTATAGCATGGAAAATTTTCATCATTGTGAAAGCCTCCATTATTTGAAAATCTTTGATTATGAAAGGTTTCTTGATTATAGCCTTGAAAATTATCATTATTTTGAAAACCCTCATGATTGAAAAATCCTTGGTTTTGAAAGGTTCCTTGATTATAGCCTTGAAAATTATCATTATTTTGAAAAACTTCATTGTTTGAAAATCCGTGGTTTTGGTATGGCTCATTAAAGGTTTGATCATGAAATGATGATGGAGTTTGTGATGAAAAACCGGAATATCCCATATAGTCATTACAAGTATAGTCCATTTGAAGGTTAGGTTGAAAATTAGGGTTCTCGGTTCCATTGTAAGCATATCCCTCCCCATAATAGCCATTGTTTTGATCACATAAATAAGTATCGTGTGGACCACCACAAGTCGAACAAGGCGAACAATTAGCGTTGGTGGATCGTTGTTGCAAAATCTCCAACATGGAACGAGTATCCATGTTTAACAAGGTGGCCGAATGTATATACAAGTATAATGACGTTTAAAAGCTTCCTCGGGGAAGGAATTAATACACCAAAGATGGTATGGTTACACGTGTGCGATTACACGTGTAAGTAAACTCGAGGAGTGAGAGATAAGCTCTCGGTCGAGTTTTGAAGGAGAAGAGATTATCTCCCTCGAGGTGCAATAATTAATATCCACAAGAAAATATAATATACGTAATTACTACTTGGGTGCAAGACCCCCAATAAATCCTTCCTTCTTAGAATATGCACGAGTGAACGGGGGGTTAGGTGGCGCGAAGCACTTAAGTACCTATTGACCCTTATATGGCATTTTATAGCACATCGCCTTTCTATTCACTTTGTAGTTTGTATTCTTCGAATTATTGCATATTGAAAGTATTTATCTATTCTTGCTTTATTGAATGTGATCAATACACGTGTCAAGGACCGGAACACCCCCTAACACGGTGTATTGCCTCAGCAATACTTATGGAAATAGGTAACTTGGTTGTTCGTATCTACGTATACTTATTTACATATAATAATATATCAAAAATATTTTTGTATTTATTTTATTTTTTAAGAAAAATACTATATGTATGTAAAAACGATGAAAACCGATATAATACATATTTTTGGGTATAATCTTTTAGGAAAAAGATTACTTTTTGAATTTTTTTTTTTGTTCAATTCTTTAGGAAAAGAATTGATTTTGTGGTTTTCTAATTTTTTTTTGTATTTTTATCTTTTTGATTTTTTTTATATATTTTTTATTTATAATACGTAAAAATAACGTTGACTATGTGAACGGATCCCAAAATCCAATCGTCTCACTCAAAACCGTTAATCTTCACGAAAAGAACCGGCAGCGGTGCCATTTAATATTTTGTTTTTATAGTTCGTTTTCTCTCAGTCTTATCGAATTGATTTAACTTTTCAAGTTCGACTTAATTGTTTTTGGTGATAAAAGGGTTATTTGGAATTATTACTACTTTTAACAAAATCATAAACGACACAAAAATCGAGAAAGTTTATTATTATAATATTCTGCTAATACCATAGAATTATTAAATTCTATTAATATCTATACTACAATTTTATGACTACATAAAACTTGAGTGAAAATTCAATTACAGAATATATACGAATGCATTAAAATTGCAAATCCACTAATAACATCGGCCCAATAACAGCCCAACAAGCATTTAACAAACTAATGGCTAATCACAATTCACCTATGCGTTTAACTAACAGTCTATACCTATCTTGCATCTAACTAATCACTACAAAGCCAAATAAACAAATTTAACTGTCTAACAGTAAAAGGACTACAAAATGGTCAATACACCAAAGTGTAAACAGTAAACTAATAACAATGATTCAGATGTGAATCTAACTTTCAACCTTTATGGCTATCTAATATTCATATGGCAAAGATTACTTATCAGCTTATTATAAAACTAATTTCTATAGCTTGTGCATGAAAGAACTAAGTTAACCAAGTCCAAACCTCATATTTCTAAAACGAGAATTTCATAGACTATTCGTAAATGATGAATTCCTAGTTTACTCTAACACCTCCTACGGACAAATTTGAGCTTAAAATTCCAGTAACATTCTAACAGTTACTCTCAAAATTTCCATTTAACCAATTTGAAAACCTACTTTGCAAACGGATTAAAACTAAATTTATCCAAACTAGCCAAACATTGAGTAACAGACTATACGCAAGAGTGGCAAGACAGATTAACATAAAACTAGTAATCGACTAACTACAGATCACAAACACATTTAAATGCTCAAATCAAACAAATTCAAACTGAAGTTATGCTACCAATGAAATCCTAACAGTTTTAACTATATTATGCAGAAAATGAAAATGTGAATCAACCTGCATCCGAAGTCAGCCCTTTGAGTCGAAGCGGAGCGCTGAGCTCGCTTAAAAATCAAACACCACTACACTCTAACTGCTCTAAACTGATCTACCATTACGTCACCAACGAAACTAAACACCTGCAAGAATGTTACCCTGCAAAACCGAAACAACGCAAATACAAACCAAGCAAAGCTTCAAATCCGAAACTTTAAAGTTCTGATCTATATTTGAGCGATCTCTAGCAATCTGTCTACACCAATACTCATATACTAAAAACATTAAAACAAAAACTCACTGATTTTCGTACATAATTTACTTGAAAAACTTTTAACAGTTGAAATCAAAACCAACTTTTTAACCAAAACTCACTGATTCAGAAAATAACAAGAACTTTTATACTTCTAAAATCTAACTGATTTAATGCTAAAAAGCAAAGAATGCTCAAATCAGTAACCTGCTTTCTAGCAAACTTTTTACGAAAACCAACTAAGCGTTTAACTGAAGGTATCAATCATGCGTGAACAGTGAATCGAAACTTATAGCAGAAACTTAACAGATCGAAACCAAAACTTATAACAGATCGAAAGACTGATTAACATATCAGTTTATTAAAAATAAACTGATTAACAGGAACTTTATCAAAAACTAAATCGAATTATGTCTATAAGAAAGTTTAGCTAGTTTGACTTAAAACTCCATTAATGACATTTGCTAACCAAGATTAAGCTAATAAGAGAATACAAAAAATCAATAGGCTCGAATTAAAAACAGTTGGATGAAATAGAAAGAAAATTATTGAAAAACTATGAATTCCATTAATGGTGAAAACAGTAATCGGTTACAAATCCTAACTAATTCAGTTACAAAATTAAACAAGAAAAGTAAAAGAAAGTTAAACTATCTAACTAACTATACCTACTATGTGTAAACTACTCCTAAGCTAACCGTTTCCAAATGAGGTCTTCATCTTGTATTTATAGTCATTTGAAGAGAAGGAGTGACATGTCCTGACCAATCCCTTGATGCCACGTGTTTAATACGAGGTTTGACTATTTAGGGTTCTTCACATCCAAATTGGGCGTTTCTTCAATTCTTGATTTTGATCCAATTCATGTATATCTTCTTGTAGAGGATGAAAAGATGATCAAATTTGCTTCTTTAAGTTTTTCTTGAATCCTTATATAGCTTCCTTGAGATTGATTTACAGGTTTGGTGGAGAAAAGTGATATGAATGCTCGTTTCTTTCTCTCTCTATTCTGTGAAGATGAAGACGTGTGTTGTGTTGTTTGACCGTGACTTGCTCAATTGACCAAGTATTATTGAAAGTTAAGTAACTTTTATCTATTTTGTTATTTGGTCCTTTTACTTCATTTTTTCTTCCAAATGTGTTTAAATACTTTTAAGTAATTTCTTTTTCATCCTTTGTTTTGTATAAGTTGCAACTCAAGCCCTTCTTCTTTATAATTTGGTAGGATTGGTCCTTGAAAGCTCTTTCGTCCTTTTCGTCGTCTTTTCGTCAAATAAATCCTCGAAAATGCGGCTTTGCTTCAAAATGTATCTTGTTTACCTGAAAACACATGAAACACAAATACTCACGTAATTCTGATATTTTCAGTTAAATATTATGTATTTGACTGTGTTTTTAGTGGTTTTAGGATCATTATTGATGAGTGTTTTCATACTTATCAAGAGAAAACTAAAGTGATTCCTATTTCAATATTGAAGCATATAAAATAGAGAATCAAAAGAGTTTAGGATGAAACCGGGAAGACGGAAACACGGGATCACGGTTCATCAAAAGTCATCAAGAATGTATCTTTGAAAGCTCGAATCCCTGCACATGATAAGAAAGAAAACAACAAACACATACTAGGGTCTCCCCCTACACTTATTATAAAAAATAGATATAGATAGATAATCGGTTTGCCTCCCAAAAAGCGCTTGTTTTTGTTCACCGAGTCACGAGCCTGACTCGTCCCCGAACTAAATAATCCATGGGGAAGCCTCAAATGTAAAAATGGGATCAAAGACCTTTTCCTCGTTTGCATATGACATTAATAAAGGAGAGGCCGGATGATAAGTCTTAAAGGGTAGAAAAGTCCTCTCAACATACGAAAAGTATGTGAGGTTGTGATCCACGGGAGGTGGGGTGGGTAAAGTAAGCAAATTGTCATCCCCCAAAGACAATTGATGCTCAGAAAGCGGCAAAGCCGTAAGGTCATCGATCATAAAATAATCAATGGCACCCCCCGGGTCAAAGCACTCATCGTCCATAATGGTTTCAAAAGTTTGGGATAAAAGGTGTTCGGGAAGGGGACTTGGCACAATACCTTCCTGCATCAAATTATCAAAAATAATATCCCCCTCCGTGTCATCATCATCAATACCCGGAGGTATTGAGAGAATGTCGATTTCCTCCATAGCTGTATCATTATTCTCAACTAAAGTAATAGACGGAGGTAAAGACTCGGAAATAGGAGCAGAATTCAACGCTTCAATCTTAGCAATAAGAAGATGATCTTTCAGTAATTTGTCACGAAGAATAACATCTTCCACCTCATCTAAAAGACCAAGTTCAGGGGCAAACTTCTCATAAGTCGGAGAGAATAAATCAACATCGCCTTCATCGCCCGGAGGAGAAGGAGAAATTTCAAAAGTGAAATTCTCATAGCATGGAGAAAAATCATCATCATTAAGAGCGACCTCGTCCTTAAGCTCCATAAAATTCGGTATGTCACAAACCTCATCATCAAAGAATTTGTCGAGACCAAAATTACTAATCTCACTCGATGAATCACTATCCTTAGACGCATTAGGAATATCGAGAGTAGGAGTAGTAACTTCAGAAGATGGGTTGAGATCGTAGACGTCATCCTTGTCATCATCATCATAATAGACTGGACCATTCTAGTTAGGAGTGATATGGTCCACTAACTCCTCCTTGTTAACCTCCACATCTTTAAGAAGCTCATGAAGCAACTTTTGTTGATTATCTCCCCGAGTATTTTCAATTAAACTCATTCTATCCCACGCTTTAATTAAACATTTTGGTGTAGAAAGAAGGGAAAACGACCAAATTGGCTCAAAAAGGTGGAGGTGGATTTCAAGATTTGGTCACCATCAAGCAAAGGTTGCCTTTCCTGATTGAAGTCAGCTCGGAGTTGAGCTAAACTTTCTAGAACGTCATTCAAAGTAGTGAGTCGTTGGTCAAGACTAATTCCCTGAGAGGATTGATGATTGAGGGTGTGATGTGGGGGCTCAAAGTTATACAAACCGGAATCATAGCACGGAATTGGCTCAAAGATATTCATCGGTTGACAAGAAGAAGCATCGTGAGGGCCCCCACAAATATTGAACCACGGGTATGGAGAAAAACCCGGTGCATTTTGAGGATAAGGATCGTCATATACGGGAGAGGGTGAGAAAGTATTGTAAGAGGAGAAGTACGAATTTGTCGAATTGCAAAAAGGACAAAATCCAAATTGTGTATTGTCGATATCAGAGCCGCACCGCTCACAAGTACACCATTGATATGTTTGATAACCATGCCATGGTCTCCCACACCGTACGCAAGACGAATCCATGAAGAATTAAAAATAAGAGGGGTAGAGAAAAGAATTAAACACAATAGAGGATAAAGAGGAATATTTTTGGTGCAAAACTTTGAAAAAGAGATGCTTTTTATGACTTTTTAAA
Source organism: Glebionis coronaria (assembly GCA_025667525.1). NCBI lineage: Eukaryota > Viridiplantae > Streptophyta > Magnoliopsida > Asterales > Asteraceae > Glebionis > Glebionis coronaria. The sequence continues at coordinate 507,548,232 of CM046877.1, forward strand.
TGTTTTTGTATTTTTAAATGTTTTGATTTTTTATGGATTTTTAATGGATTTTTGAAATTTTTTTTTTGAAAAATGCAAGAAAAATAACGTTCACGAGAGAACGGATCCCAAAATCCAACGCTTCTCTCACTAAAAACCGTTAATCTTCACGAAAAGACCCGGCAGCGGCGCCATTTAATACAAGGTTTTTGCCAAGTATGAAAATTTGTTCGTCTCGATTCAATTCGAATTGATTTCCGGTTAAAAGTGCGACTCAGTCGTTCTTGGTGGAAAATAAAATGGTTTGGTTAACTATTATACTTAAAAGGTAAAAGCGCAAAATAATAACAATAAGATAAAAGCAATTAACTAACTAAAACAAAACAATATAAATAATATAACGTGAATTAAAGCAAAACAATTAATAAAAATAAAACTAAACGAAGAAATTAACTATCGACTCAAAAATAAAGTTTACTTAATGAAAAAGGAGAAAATAAAACTAAGTGGGTACTTTAAAGTTAAACGAGGCAAAACCTAGATCGGGTACTAAATAAAAGATAAAACTTGAACTTTACGGAAAAATATTAATTTTAAAATTAGACGAAAAATATAACTAAAAATACGTGACTTTCAGAAATAAAATCAGAATAACTTTCAGATTAAACTAAACAATTACGGAATAATACTAAATAATAAACAAGCTAGCAAGCAGCTAGCTCAAGCTAGCAAGCTAGCTGCTCATTTTTGGCGCCAAAATGAACGGAAGCATTCAGGCATGCTGGTCAAATCCATATCGTAATGTAGTTCTACAAAATCTATTGGAATATTTTTTAAAAAAGTATCTATCGGAATGTTAAATGAACTATCAGAATGTTTATTTATTTCTATCGGAATGTTTATTAAGAAATGTCTAAAAAATAAAAACTGTCGGAATAATTAAAGTGCTAAATTCCATCAGAATATGTAAGTCAAAATTTGGGCAGCATTTCGTCACAATTAGCCTTATACCTGATCGCAAAGTACGATGCCAGGGGCGATCGCAACCTACGATCAGAATAAGTGATCGGAAAAACTATCTCAATAAGCCGTAACAATGTAGAAACCCTATTGTGATGAAAAATCACAATATTCGGATGGAAGAACATAAGCTAATAAACCAATAAGCACTTCTAAAAAGAACAATTAACAAAAACTTTACCAACTAAATAAGCACAAATTTGAAAACTTTTGAAATACTAAATATGCAACCTTTATAAAATAAACTTTAAAAAGACTAAACTTTTTTAAGAAAACTAAAAAGTAAATAAGCTAAACACAAAATTAAGCCAATAAGCATGTCAAGCTCAAAGCTCAATTCGTATTAAAACTTATAGATGAATAAAAAGATAAACTTTTTAATAAATCAAACATCAAGATTAAACAAAATCAAAGATATTTTTCGGATCAAACAAGTAAAAATCAAGAAAGGTAGAAAGAGATTGAATATGAAAAACTTGAAATTAAAGATGAAGATTAAAGATTCAAATACAAGATTAAAGTGAAAAGCTTAAAACTTTAAAGAAAAACTAGAGAGAGAAAGTGAAAAACTAGAGAGAGAAAATAAAATTACATTACTCCTAATCTAAACTAACTACTAACAATGACTAACACCCTCCAAATGTGTCATTAGGAGGGTATATATAGGAAGTGGGGAGTGCATGTGTTGCTTCCTTCTTTCTTTCTCTTTCTCGTTCTCCTCTTTTAATTCTTTGTCTTTCTCGACGTCGTCTCAGGATTTGTCGATATAAATTGAACTTGTCTTATATTATCTTCAATAATTAGACTTGAGTTCTTCGACTTCATTAAACTTCCGTCTTTAGACTTTTTCTTCGATAAATCTTCAGAATAGGCCTTGGACTTCCGTTCTTTTTGCACTCTTGATCTTTTGACTTCGTCTTTTCTCGTTTTCTTCGCTAAAAGCCCGTGAAAGCCCGTGCTTTCTTCCTTTTTCATCTTTTGGTCCTAAAACACAATAACAACACAAACCACGCATAATTCCGACATTTACGACATAAAATACACGTTTTGGCTTGGTTATTATTATAATTAAGTGGTAAAAGGATGGGTGTTTTCACACCTACCAGTAGTGCTTAACCCTATGACCATTCACCTTGAAGTTAGGACCATCATTTTGAGCTAGCTCGATGGTCCCATAAGGAAACACTTGGGTAATGGTGAATGGTCCAGACCAACGGGATTTCAACTTGCCAGAAAATATTTTCAATCTCGAGTTAAAAAGCCACACTTGATCCCTAATGTTAAAAACCCGGTTTTTAATTTTAGAATCATGAAACTTTTTGGTTTTATACTTATAAATCAATGAATTTTCATAAGCAATGTCCCTCAATTCATCCAATTCATTCAATTTCATTTTCTAGTGTTTTCCCGCGGTCTCAATGTCATCATTAAAATGCTTTAGGGCCCAATAAGCTTAGTGTTAGAGTTCAATTGGCAAGTGACAGTTCTTCCCATACACGAGCTTATAAGGAGTACACCCAATGGGCGTCTTATGAGCGGTATGAAAGGCCTATAAAGCATCGTCTAACTTATCCAACCAAGATTGTCGGTTTTCTCATATCGGCCTCTCCAAAATTCTCTTCAAAGATCGGTTAAAACCTCGACTTGCCCACTCGTTTGTGGGTGATAAGCCGTTGAAAGCCGATGTGTAACCCCATATTTCTTTAGCTAGACTTTAAATAATAATAAATTATATTATTTATTAATTGAAATTTGTTTTCGAGAGATATCAAAGTTATTTGATTCGAAAACGGGAATTTATTTTACATAATGTAAAAGACTACGCAAAATCTGAGAACTGACGAGATACAAATTAAATTTATATTTAATTATTCAGAATATTTGATAAAAGTGTTTATTAATTTATCTGATACTCCTCTTTTAGTTTTAATAACATAAGTTGAAAACGAGAAAATTCAAGTTGAATTTTATTTTTCTTTGAACGCAACTATTCAAATTAATCGATGAATAGTAACTATTCTAAATAAAAATGTAGACGATTTTGAAAATTAGTCGAGTAAATACTCTACTTCATTGTAATGATCATTTTCAAATAAATGGTGCGAATTTCGTTAAGCGAATAAAATTTTATCGAGCCCGATCAAGCCCCGAACCATTATGTTACGAATGTTATAACAAAGCTTGCCATTTTAACCCTACACTATCAAAACTTTGCACTTTCAATTTCATATAAATAGAAAAACTACTCCATTTTTCGCATTAGTTACCAAACCCTAACCCTAAAACTCTCTCTCCACCTCTTTATAACTTTCCGGCACCTCTTTTTGTCCGACCAGTTTTCCGGTCGCCGGAAAATGCAGTCACCACTCTTTATTTACATATCAACTAAAGATCTATATTATACAACCTTCTATTCAGTATCTACCATCACCAAACAACCACGAATTTGTCGTCTTGGTCCTAACCGTGACTAGCCACCACTTTCTTGATAAGCATTAACCACCACCATCACCGTGGTGGTCTGGTCAACCATCGACACCATCTCTTAAATACTGCCGCCAGACTTTAATCCACGAGGCACCACCAACACCACCGAACAACCATCAATATATGAATCCTTTACCGTGACCACTTGTGCCATCATCCACCACCAGTGTTAATTGAACATCTACGCATCGATCTCAGCCGCCACACCATGAACTGCCGCTACCACCATCGAAGAACACCCACCTTGTCCACTTACTTATAGATCTGTCAGATTCATACCTCCTTCGTGGTTCCCACCATGTTACCCATCGAACCATCACGACATGACGATTGTTCGCCATTATGTTCTTCTCGACCACAACCATCTACAATACCTCAACAGTCATAGTTTGTTCGTCTGTGGTCTCAAACACACGTCATTTCAGCCACCACCTAAACCACTAGCAAGGGCGCGTTGATGTGGTAAAACAACCATCGTATTATGTTTGTTTATGGGTTTACACAACCCATATGGTGCGTTGTTTCTAGTTCAACAGCCCCATAAAAGCGTTCAGATCTGAGTATAGGACAATGAGGATGTGTTTGGTTATAAAAACGACCAGCAAAGTGTGTTTGATTTGACAAAACGACTAGTGAAGTGCGTTTGGTTCATTGATACTAGCAGCCGGGGAGCATTTGATTTGCTGTATACCAACGACAGTGGAGCATTTAGTTCGCTGGTACCAGCAGCAGGGGAGTGTTGGTTCACTGTATACCAACAGCAGGGTGCGTTTGTGTTAAGCAGGCAGCGATAAGGGTGCGTTTGGGTTAAGCAGACTACGATAAGGGTGCGTTTGGGTTTGCAGAAACGCGACAGGAGTGCGTTTAGGTTTGGTGATTGTTAAAGGGGCGTTTGGGTTTGCTAATCATTAGTCTCGGGTGTGTTTGGACGCGGGACGTTGAGGGTTAGAGTACCGGGCACAATTGAAATTCATGGTTGGTTGTGGTTTAGGAATCGGCTAATAACGTATCTAACTTTATTAATTAATTAAAACGGATTAAACTGTGGTATACGTATATAAGTATATATAAATGGTTAAATAAATATGTCGGACACTATTATTATTACGAGAACTATAAAAATTGTTTTATACGTTTAAATATGTGTTTAAATAGCTCACATCGGGCATTTGGCTTATGAATTACAACACATAGGTTGTGTTTGATCCTATTAAATTATATGATTAACTAGTCTAGTTCGGATATACATTAAAACGTTATTTGAGCAAGGTAGTTTGTTTGGAAAATATTGAGAATTGGTTAAGATGGAAACGGTTATACAAACGAATAGGTCATGTCAAAATTTCTATAAAATTATATACTTTGTATTTTGTTCACTACAAATTACTATTATAAGTGTAGACCGATAAAGTAAATAAATAATATTATAATTGTAATCAGATAAAAGTTATACTTTTTATCTAAAATTAACAATTATTAATTAACTGGTGATTTTCTTAAAATGTGTCGAAATATATGTCTAAGTATTTTTATCACGATCTTTATATTGTAAATACATAATAAATAAATATACTTTGGTTATATTTTAAGTTTGTTGTCACTATTATATAATTCAACATAAGAATTATATAATCGTCCGATCATACTTAATGTGTAGGGAATACACTGGACACTTGGTGTGTGTCTAATTTATTCATTTTATTTAACCAACTACCGAACCATTATAATTTGAAACTTAAATATTTTATCAACGAGTCACGTTGATGTACATACCTATCGAGAACTCAAATACACATTTTAAGTTATTGGATTTAGCCGATTAGTTAAACCACAACACCATGACCGAGCCGTATCGATTTCTGTTTATGCGGATCGTATTATTAGCATCACTATTGTTCACGCTACTACGTCGAGGTGAGTTCATACCCCACCTTTTCTTACTTTAAATGGAATTATAAATGTTTTTATAATTGCTCTTTAGGGGAGGTACATGCTTGGTCGTAAACCAGTTATAAACTTACTTTATTGTCATGAACTATTTATAAACTTGCTTGGTCGGTTATAAACTGATTTAATTGTTATGTGGTGATTGGTTAACTCCATTAGTTGCCATACTTATAAATGCTCATACTAAACTTTCTATTGTGGGTTTCATAACCCAAAACTTTAACTGCTTTTCACTGGTTCTCGGGTAGAGACAATGGTTGCAAGAATGAACACAAGTGCATATACTCGTTTATGTATTTGTCTAAGTCCTGCTTTAACCCAATTACTTTGGCCCATTATCATGAACCGTTAATTTAGACCGGATGACCGGTCTAAAGCGCGAATGTTATGGATAGATCTATCGGGGTTGACGCCCCTGTCCGGCTTGGTCCAACAGAGGACAAGCGGGCACAGTTTCATTTGAGTCTGTGGACGGATGTCGTGGGTTAGGCATCCGCAGGGGCTGCATTATGTGATTATACTACCGGTGTTGTTAACGCTTCGGTGTCATGAGCTTAGACAATAATAAATGCCTTATTTTATTTAGTGACTTTGTATTTGTTATATTGTCACTAAGTGGTTGGAAAATCTTGTGGTTCATTAAACAATTCTATTCTATTGGAAAACTCTATTATTTATCAGTGAGCTTTGTTTTTATCAGAAAACGCTAACTATTATCTGTGAACTCTGTTTTATCAGGAAACTTTATTTATTTCCAAAAAACTCTGTTGTTATCAGTAAGCTATATTTACTATCAGTAAACTCTGTTTTTACCAGTAAACTCTTTTTTTATCAATAAACTTTGTTAATATTAATAAACTTTGAAATTGTCAAAGAAAGTCTATTTAACAGAAACTGTGATTTTTAAACTCTTATATTTTACTGCAACGTGCAGTGGTCGGTAAAACTCTCATTTTTCATAAACGTTTTAAAACAAACTTATGAACTCACCAACTTTATGTTGACATTTTTAAGCATGTATTTCAGGTACTTGACTATGTGGATTATTTGGAGTCTTGTTTGTGGTTCTTGGCATGTAGAGGTCGTTCTCGGATCAAGCTCTTGAATACTCATGAAGTCACAGCCTCCCAAAGCTAGTCTTCTGCTGCGGTGAATTTGGGGGTGTGACAGATTGGTATCAGAGCCTTGGTTATAGAGAACTAGGTTGCATTAGTAACTCTAGACTATAACCGGCTCTCAGTTTTATTTAGTAGTAACACTCATCACATCATACTTATTCTGCTGCTATATAAATACTTGAAACACATGTTGCTATTGCTTGGTTGTCCGCCATGTGATTACTTGTTAAATGAGTTTGATTGCTTGTTAAGTGCGATCACACGTATATTATTGTCTTCATGTATGAACACTAGAACATTCGTTGGACATTGTGAGTTACACGATGGTCTCGTAGATATTTTATAACTCCACCTAGAAACATTTTGTGAGTTTTGGTTAATAATTAGTCATGAGGAATCCCCAGGTTCGAGCTAATTCATCAAGAGGGTTGAGATGTGTAACAATACTTAATTGGTTCTCAGTGGGCCTCATATTTGATTGAGTGCGAGATGGAAATAAATATCGGGAGTTACACAGCCTATGATTTTTGGTGAATTACTTCGAGGGTGGGTAAGACTCGTAGTCTTACGTGTTAATGTAGAATGTGTTGTACGCTCAGAGTCGAGCTGAGTCATCGAAAGGTCGAGATGTGTAATAATTCATAGCAAAACCCGGGTCCATTCTTTGTGAATGAGTTTCGAGGTTGGGTTATGATAAGTTATTACTCAGCTTAGTGTTTGATGAGTCTTCCTCGAGGATGGGAAGGATTTATGTGATTGGATAATTTCTTATTTAGAACGGAGTACTATATAATTATCCTACTTATAACCGTGAGTTTCTTTACTTGATATACGTCTACGATCGCTTTATCGCCTATCGACACTTATGTTATTGGATCCGGTACTTTCGAAAAGTCTACTTATGGAAGACGATTTATTATACACTCATGCTCTTTGCTTTGGTAACTTTGGATAATATAGTTTTGAGAGTAACGATTTTAAATTGGGTATTTTGTAGGTGACACTTAAGTAGGATGATTTATGAGGTATTTATTGAAATGGATTGTGACGCCTTTGCATTTGAATAAAGAAAACATAAATCACCGAACCATAAGTTTATAATAACATATTTGCATAGACTAGGACGCTTCTGTATGCAAATATGAGACTATAAATGAGTAGGCTTAAGGATATCCGACGTGACCCTATATATTTATGGTATTGATTTAGTATTCCAGTTTGGGGTGTATTTCTTTTGACTCAAGATTCGTCCATACAAATTTATCGTATTTCATCTTGTTATCGTATCATTTCGACGTTTTGACGAGTGATTCTGTAAGCTTCATTTGATTCGCGAATTGTTACGAGAATCATTTCTAAATATTTACTGATCGACGTGAACGTAATGGGATGGTGGTGGTGAACCCATAGAGACTTTTAAGAACTAACGATTTTTTTCTAAACTCTTCGTTTCGAATTTTATCGTTCTATGAACGACGACCGATTTGTCAGATTGACATGTGGAACCCGTTAGGTTTAATCCACTTCTACCTATTGCGTATCTAAGTAACTATTGATGGGTAACACGATTTTTAAAGTTCGGACAGAATTATCTGTGAGCAGATCTAAGTGTATTTGATATAACACTGGGGCAGAACCTCAAAATCCCTTTCTCTACACTTGTAATTGGGTAGCAATGATTGAGTTCGAGGAAGAACTCCAAATAACACGGATGTACTATGACAACCGAGAATTTTCTAGACTTTAAATAATAATAAATTATATTATTTATTAATTGAAATTTGTTTTCGAGAGATATCAAAGTTATTTGATTCGAAAACGGGAATTTATTTTACATAATTTAAAAGACTGCGCAAAATCTGAGAACTGACGAGATACAAATTAAATTTATATTTAATTATTCAGAATATTTGATAAAAGTGTTTATTAATTTATCTGATACTCCTCTTTTAGTTTTAATAACATACGTTGAAAACGAGAAAATTCAAGTTGAATTTTATTTTTCTTTGAACGCAACTATTCGAATTAATCGATGAATAGTAACTATTCTAAATAAAAATGTAGACGATTTCGAAAATTAGTCGAGTAAATACTCTACTTCATTGTAATGATCATTTTCAAATAAACGGTGCGAATTTCGTTAAGCGAATAAAATTTTATCGAGCCCGATCAAGCCCCGAACCATTATGTTACGAATGTTATAACAAAGCTTGCCATTTTAACCCTACACTATCAAAACCTTGCACTTTCAATTTCATATAAATAGAAAAACTACTCCATTTTTCTCATTAGTTACCAAACCCTAACCCTAAAACTCTCTCCCCACCTCTTTATAACTTTCCGGCGTTTCTTTTTGTCCGACTAGTTTTCCGGCCGCCGGAAAATGCAGCCACCACTCTTTATTTACATATCAACTAAAGATCTATATTATACAACCTTCTATTCAGTATCTACCATCACCAAACAACCACGAATATGTCGTCTTGGTCCTAACCGTGACTAGCCGCCACTTTTTTGATAAGCCTTAACCACCACCATCACCGTGGTGGTCTGGTCAACCATCGACACCATCTCTTAAATACTGCCGCCAGACTTTAATACACGAGGCACCACCAACACCACCGAACAACCATCAATATATCAATCCTTTACCGTGACAACTTGTGCCATCATCCACCACCAGTGTTAATTGAACATCTACGCATCGATCTCAGCCGCCACACCATGAACTGCCGCCACCACCATCGAAGAACACCCACCTTGTCCACTTACTTATAGATTTGTCAGATTCATACCTCCCCTTCGTGGTTCCCACCATGTTACCCATCGAACCATCACCACATGACGATTGTTCGCCATTATGTTCTTCTCGACCACAACCATCTGCAATACCTCAACAGTCGTAGTTTGTTTGTCCGTGGTCTCAACCACACGTCATTTCAGCCACCACCTAAACCACTAGCAAGGGCGCGTTGATGTGGTAAAACAACCATCGTATTATGTTTGTTTATGGGTTTACACAACCCATATGGTGCGTTGTTTCTAGTTCAACAGCCCCATAAAAGCATTCAGATCTGAGTATAGGACAACGAGGATGCGTTTGGTTATAAAAACGACCAGCAAAGTGTGTTTGATTTGACAAAACGACTAGTGAAGTGCGTTTGGTTCATTGATACTAGCAGCAGGGGAGCGTTTGATTTGCTGTATACCAACGACAGTGGAGCATTTAGTTCGCCGGTACCAGCAGCAAGGGAGTGTTGGTTCACTGTATACCAACAGCAGGGTGCGTTTGGGTTAAGCAGGCAGCGATAAGGGTGCGTTTGGGTTAAGCAGACTATGATAAGGGTGCGTTTGGGTTTGCAGAAACGCGACAGGAGTGCGTTTAGGTTTGGTGATTGTTAAAGGGGCGTTTGGGTTTGCTAATCATTAGTCTCGGGTGTGTTTGGACGCGGGACGTTGAGGGTTAGAGTACCAGGAACAACTGAAATTCAAGGTTGGTTGTGGTTTAGGAATCGGCTAATAATGTATCTAACTTTATTAATTAATTAAAACGGAATAAACTGTGGTATACGTATATAAGTATATATAAATGGTTAAATAAATATGTCGGACACTATTATTATTACGAGAACTATAAAAATTGTTTTATACGTTTAAATATGTGTTTAAATAGCTCACATCGGGCATTTGGCTTATGAATTACAACACATAGGTTGTGTTTGATCCTATTAAATTATATGATTAACTAGTCTAGTTTGGATATACATTAAAACGTTATTTGAGCAAGGTAGTTTGTTTGGAAAATATTGAGAATTGGTTAAGATGGAAACGGTTATACAAACGAATAGGTCATGTGAAAATTTCTATAAAATTATATACTTTGTATTTTGTTCACTACAAATTACTATTATAAGTGTAGACTGATAAAGTAAATAAATAATATTATAATTGTAATCAGATAAAAGTTATACTTTTTATCTAAAAATAACAATTATTAATTAACTGGTGATTTTCTTAAAATGTGTCGAAATATATGTCTAAGTATTCTTATCACGATCTTTATATTGTAAATACATAATAAATAAATATACTTTGGTTATATTGTAAGTTTGTTGTCACTATTATATAATTCAACATAAGAATTATATAATCGTTCGATCATACTTAATGTGTAGGGAATACACTGGACACTTGGTGTGTGTCTAATTTATTCATTTTATTTAACCAACTACCGAACCATTATAATTTGAAACTTAAATATTTTATCAACGAGTCACGTTGATGTACATACCTATCGAGAACTCAAATACACATTTTTAAGTTATTGGATTTAGCCGATTAGTTAAACCACAACACCATGACCGAGCCGTATCGATTTCTGTTTACGCGGATCATATTATTAGCATCACTATTGTTCACGCTACTACGTCGAGGTGAGTTCATAACCCACCTTTTCTTACTTTAAATGGAATTATAAATGTTTTTATAATTGTTCTTTGGGGGAGTTACATGCTTGGTCGTAAACCAGTTATAAACTTACTTTATTGTCAGGAACTATTTATAAACTTGCTTGGTAAGTTATAAACTGATTTAATTGTTATGTGGTGATTGGTTAACTCCATTAGTTGCCATACTTATAAATGCTCATACTAAACATTCTATTGTGGGTTTCATAACCCAAAACTTTAACTGCTTTTCACTGGTTCTCGGGTAGAGACAATGGTTGCAAGAATGAACACAAGTGCATATACTCGTTTATGTATTGGTCTAAGTCCTGCTTTAACCCAATTACTTTGGCCCATTATCATGAACCGTTAATTTAGACCGGATGACCTGTCGAAAGCGCGAATGTTATGGATAGATCTATCGGGGTTGACGCCCCTGTCCGGCTTGGTCCAACAGAGGACAATCGGGCACAGTATCATTTGAGTCTGTGGACGGATGTCGTGGGTTAGGCATCCGTAGGGGCTGCATTATGTGATTATACTACCGGTGTTGTTAATGCTTCGGTGTCATGAGCTTAGAAAATAATAAATGCCTTATTTTATTTAGTGACTTTGTATTTATTATATTGTCACTAAGTGGTTGGAAAATCTTGTGGTTCATTAAACAATTCTATTCTATTAGAAAACTCTATTATTTATCAGTGAGCTTTGTTTTTATCAGAAAACGCTAACTATTATCTGTGAACTCTGTTTTATCAGGAAACTTTATTTATTTCCAGAAAACTCTGTTGTTATCAGTAAGCTATATTTACTATCAGTAAACTCTTTTTTTATCAATAAACTTTGTTAATATTAATAAACTTTAAAATTGTCAAAGAAAGTCTATTTAACAGAAACTGTGATTTTTAAACTCTTATATTTTACTGCAACGTGCAGTGGTCGGTAAAACTCTAATTTGTCATAAACATTTTAAAACAAAATGAACTCACCAACTTTATGTTGACATTTTTAAGCATGTATTTCAGGTACTTGACTATGTGGATTATTTGGAGTCTTGTTTGTGGTTCTTGGCATGTAGAGGTCGTTCTCGGATCAAGCTCTTGAATACTCATGAAGTCACAACCTCCCAAAGCCAGTCTTCCGCTGCGGTGAATTTGAGGGTGTGACAACTACCACATGAGCAACGTTCGTGGCCAAAGCCTTAGCTTCCACCCACTTGGATAGGTAGTCCACGGCGAAAAGGATGTACTTATAACCAAGAGATGATGGGAACGGCCCCATAAAATCAATGCCCCACACGTCAAAGATCTCACACACTTGGATGATATTTTGTGGCATTTCATCGTTTTTTGAGGCTTTTCCTTGACGTTGGCATGAGTCACACGACTTGACAAGTGCGTTCGCATATCGGTAAATAGTAGGCCAAAAGAAACCGGCATCAAAGACCTTCTTTGTCGTGAGATTAGCACCATGGTGACCACCCGTGGGTCCCTCGTGACAAGCTCTAAGAATATTAGTAGCTTCGGTGCCAAACACACAACGTCGAATAATTTGATCCGCACAAGTCCGAAATAGATAAGGTTCGTTCCAAAAGTAGAACTTGACGTCACGAAAGAATTTTCGTTTTTGTTGTGTCGTCATACCCTTAATGATGAAGTTTCCCGTATGGTAATTTGAGATGTCCGCAAACCATGGGGTGGTAGAATCTTTCTTGGAATTCACTACACCAAGTGTCTCGAGAGGAAATGTTTCGGTGATTTCCTTGTTCTCGTACACACTTTGGTGAGGATCTTCCAAACGAGAGAGGTGATCGGCCGCAAGATTCTCGGATCTTTTTTTGTCAAGTATGGTGACATCAAATTCTTATAGGAGGAGAATCCAACGAAGCAATCTCGGCTTAGCATCAAGCTTAGATAAGAGGTACTTGATAGCCGAATGATTCGTATACACTATGCTTTTAGTCAAGACGAGGTAAGGTCGGAATTTCTCAAATGCATACACCACGACAAGGAATTCCTTTTCCGTTGTGGTGTACTTAAGTTGAGCCTCGGTCATCATCTTACTAGCATAGTGAATATACAAGAAATGCTTATCATGACGTTTCCCCAAAACGGCCACAATAGCGAAATCACTTGCATCACACATTAGCTCAAAGGGTAGGTTCCAATTGGGAGCAATAACAATGGGAGCTTCGGTAAGTTTCCTTTTAAGGGTTTCAAAGGCTCGTACACAATCTTCGTTAAAGACAAAAGGAGCATCTTTTTTGAGGAGGTGTGTAATGGGTCGAGATATCTTTGAAAAATCCTTGATGAATCGACGATAAAAGCCCACGTGGCCCAGGAAACTCCTAACTCCCTTAACGGTTTTGGGATAAGGTAATTTGGCGATGACGTCTATCTTAGCTTTGTCTACCTCAATCCTCGCTTTCGAGACCTTGTGCCCTAAGACGATTCCTTCTTTACACATAAAATGACATTTTTCCCAATTGAGCACAAGGTTGGTTTCCTCACAACGTTTTAGCATTCTCTCAAGGTTCGACAAACACGAAGTGAACGAACTAAGAAACACGGAAAAGTCATCCATGAAGACTTCCATCGTCTTCTCGATCATATCATGAAAAATAACCATCATACACCGTTGAAAAGTTCCCGGTGCATTGCAAAGTCCGAATGGCAATCTACGATAGGCAAACGTTCCATATGGACACGTAAACGTAGTTTTTTCTTGATCACGAGGATCGATGGGGATTTGAAAGTAACCGGAAAAACCATCTAAAAAGCAATAAAAATCATTTCCCGCAAGACGCTCCAACATTTGATCCATGAAGGGCAAGGGAAAATGGTCTTTACGAGTAGCGTCATTTAACTTACGATAGTCAATACACACCGTCCAACCGGTCGAATTAACTCGTTGTCATCGTTTGGCACAAACGGTCATTCCTCCCTTTTTAGGGACACAATGAATGGGGCTCACACTAGGGCTATCGGATATAGGGTATATCATTCCTGCGTCAAGGAGTTTAAGGACTTCCTTTTTGATGACATCGTGAATTTTAGGGTTTACCCTTCTTTGACATTGTATTGCGGGTTTGTAGTCCTCCTCCATTAAAATTTTGTGGGTAAAAATTTTTGGGTCGATACCCTTAATGTCGGATAATTTCCACGCAATTGCCCCTTTGTGAGCCTTCAAGACATCGATAAGTGCGGTTTTTTCATCATCCAAAAGATCCTTCGCAATAATAACTGGCAACTTATCGTTTCCTTCCAATAATACTTATTCAAGATGGGGAGGAAGATCTTTCAACTCGAGGATTGGTGGTTCCTCGATTGAATATTTGGGTTCAATACTCATTACCTCCACCGGCGGAGGATATGGAAAATCGTTTAGAAAATCCTTGATAATCGAAAATTCCTCATCATCGTCGAGGTCTTCGTTAGAAGTTCGAGGTACATCAAACTCTTCCAAAGTAAAACCACCTCTTTCAAATGGAGTGAAAGATGGTGTCGAATTATCAAGAACTGGATCGAGCATAGTGGGATTGCCACTATTTGCTTCGTCGAAAAAACCTAAAATCTCTTGTGAAAATTCCTCGCAAACGACATCGATTAAATCAGTATGGTTTAAAGTCGCGATAGAATAAACATGAGAAAGTTGAGAGTTTTGAGTCGCGTTTATAACAAGTTCCTCGTCATTGAAGCATAAGGTGATTTTTCTAGCATGCACATCAATAACCGCTTTCGACGTATCTAAAAACAAACGACCTAAAATAAGAGGAACTTGAGGATCCGTGGGAATATCGGCTACGATAAAGTCTACCGGATAATAGAACTTTCCCACTTTCAAAAAAACGCCTTCGGCCAACCCACATGCGAGAATCGTAGAATGATCGGCCATCTCGATAGACATCCTTAAAGGAGTAAGATTAGGAAGATTGAGCGACTTAAATATGTCAAGAGGCATCAAATTGATACTAGCACCAAGATCGGCCAAGGCGTAGCTTCTTCCATATCTTGAATACCACACGGAATTAAAAATTTACTAGGATCACCGACTTTTTGAGGAATGCGGTTAAGATAAACCGATGAACAACTAGACAATTTTTGCAATTTCTACTTGTTATTCAACATACTCTTAAAGTTGGCGGCAAATCGAGGCACCATGATTAAAGCGTCGGTAAAAGTTATGTTAAAATGCAAATTACGAAACATCTTAATGAAAAGCTCTAATTGATAATTGTCACGTTCTTGTAATTTTACCTTGTGACGTCTCGATGGATAAGGTAAGTGATGAGACTGTAATTATACATAGTCTCATCGTCCAAATTGGGCTTAAAACGCTTAAAATATCATCAAAATACCCAAAAATGTGCTTGTGTTTGTTCATTGTGTATTTCAGGTACGGATATCGTGAAATCAACAAATAATCACAAGAATGAAGCAAAAACGAACACGGGAAACAAAGTCGCACAAAGAACCGGGCCCGAAGAATGAATTTTGCAAAAATTCCCTTGAAGTTTGAAGATTTGGCAAGTTTGGTCCCTCAACTTTGGTGATTTGTCATAATTATACATTGAAGATATCATTTATACATTTTGGTCCTTGATGTTTGGAGACATGGCAAAACAAGCCCTTGAAGATCAACAAAATTACATTAATAAGTCCTTTACCAAGATTTATACAATAGAGGGACTTATTTTGTAATTAACTCAAACTCATTTGTAAAGGATTTGAGTAATAGAGCTGCTGACGACAAGGTGAAAGCCATTCAGGAGATGCCGATCCCACGAACTATTAAAGACAAGTTCTTGAAATTTCAGGGGGCATACATGTGAAAACCAAACCCATACCCACTCCATACCCGAAACTAGCCAAACAAAAACCCTATACCCACCAAAAACCCGGCCCAAGTCAAACAAACCAGTCAAACCACCAACTAACCCATTTTTTAAAACGTGTTTAATATAAATAAAAATGGGGGGAAACATTTACTGTTTCCTAATCCCTTCCCCTTAATCCCCAGTTTTAAACCAAGAACCCTAATTGGGTAATCCCTAATCACCAAAAATCAGACCACCAAATTATCCAATTTGCTAATTATACCTTGCCCTAATTAAAACCCACCACCCACAATATTCTTCCCGTGACCACATGTGACCCCACCATGTCCCCCTGCTCAACCAAAAGAGGAAAATTCAGCATCTTGCCAGCAAATCAACGTTTGAAGACCATATGCATGCTCCCTAAGCTCAAATGAACGGTTATGATGCATTCAACAGCTGTCAAGTCACATGTAGCTGCTTTTGACCAAGATTCCGCAAGGGCATGACTTGAAAGTTTTCATTTATGGTTTAGGGTTTGATTTTCTTTGTAATATTTTATTCACCATTCTAGATAGTTCTAAGTAGGAGTATATAATGAGACGTATGTGTCTCATTATCATTGTTCCAGTTTTTTTGTAAAAAAGTTTAATGATTAATGAAAATGAAAGATGATTTTTATGCAATAACTGAGTTCTATTTTAAACGTTTTCTAGTGTAATTTAGTGTAAAAGATTCACTGTTTATGGAATTAGTTTAAGGTTCATCACAAATTCGTGTTAAAGATTTTGGAAAAAGTTGTTTTTCAAAGATGAATGAAAGATCTTGTGAAGTGATAGTGGATTCAAGGTTTTGATTTCAGCTTTGTTAAAGTTTTTATCAAGTTTTTAGAAGTTTCAAGGCTTTGGTTTTCAAAGTTTCAGTTTTCAAGGTTTACAAAAATATTTTTTGTCGAATTTCTTTTAACAGCTTAAGGCTATAAGTTCCCCAATAAGCTCATCTTATTGGTTAACTTACTGGCCTGGTTTGTCTCTTGTTTGGTGGTGTTTGTGCAGGTTTCCAAGAACAAGAAACAAGATCCTCATTATTTCATTTCATTTCCTCATTTCAGTCATTAGAAGACATTTTTTTGGCTTGGGTCCATTGTGGATTCCATCAACAGACACTCTCTACACATTGCATAAGCTCTTATAAGCCTAAAACTCCCTTATAGAAGGCATCAGCCCCTAAGTAAGGCTTGAACCCTATTTTTGAGTTTTTTTTATGCTTTTATTAAGTGGTTATGTGATTTTGTGGGATTTGTGTTCATGTCCTGGTTTCATGGTTTATTTATGCTCAGTTGATGATTATATGCATGCTCAAGTAGATTTGAATCAGTTTAAATCATTTTGAAATAGATTTGGTATGTTTATTGTGATTTCTTAAAAATAAGGGAGTGTTTGGATTTGGGTTTTAACTAAGATTCTTGATACCTTTTGGTGTTAATTTCCATCTAAACTCACTTAATTTGATAGCTATAGGTGATATCAGTAGTTGTCATTTAGTTTGGATAGCTTTAGAAGAAAATTGCATGGTTAAAATAGATAAAACATAGCTAAAAATTAGTAAGTCCTTTTAGTGCCTGTTTTTTGTTGATTTGTTTCACTAAGTTCTGAAATATATTAGGGTTTAGCATCATCTAGGGTTTTAGATAGCATGTATGCTATTTGGTTAGGATTTGTGCAAGTTTTGGCCAATTGAAAATCGTCTTTGTGCACACTATACCAGTCCACTGTTCACAGACCCCATTCTAGCCTTAACAGTCACTGATTTTGACCTATTATGTGTGATTTTTGTGTTGTACTTGTAAAGTTTCTTGATTATCTTGACTCCCCACAACCCAACTGGTTGTGGGGGTGCCTTATTCTCCAAGAATAAGCCCTCAAATAAGCTTTCCTAAGCTTATTGGTCAACAGACCTGTTTTTATAACTAGCAGTGGGAACCAATTTCCCACTGCCAGTGTTAAAGTTCCCCCTGCTTGGCTACAAGACAAAAACAAGCAGGTGTCACTATCAAGTTCTTAGTTTTTTGTCTTTTGTGGACTTAAATAGGATTTAGACCTTGAAACTAGTTTTGTGATTTTTCTTATTTTATTTTTGATTTTTCTGTTTATTTTATTTTTATGTTACTGTTCATTTGTTTTTTTAAGATTAAATTGCATTTTTAATTAACTTTTTAAATTTCTGTTTTTTGTCTTTTAGTGGTAAAATTCAATATTATTTCAGTTTTAAAATTTTCATAGATTAAGAAAAACATTTTAAGATTTTTATTTTAAAAAGTTTTTACTGTTCACTTTTTAATTAATTTTTAGAATTAATTTAGTTTAATTAGGGTTTTAATATTAATCAGTTTTGTCTTTTAGTGAAAAATTTTACATTTTTCAAACTTTTTCATTTTCTACTGTTCTTTAGTATAATTTAGGATTTTTAAAATTGTCAAATTATTTTTAGCATTATTTTATTATTTTTTATGATTATTTTAGTTTAAAAATAGTTTTTAGTGATTTAAAAATAGAAAAATAGTTTTGAAAATTTAGGAAAAATACTTTTTAGTCTTTAAATAATATAATGAGTTATTTGTTCAATAAAATAATATTTTGGACATTTTGTTAATTATATTTAATTTTAGGGCTTTAATTAGCATTTAAAATTGAATATTTAATTAATAAACGGTTTTAAAATACATTTGTTGGATTTTTATTCATATTTATATTATTTTCGACTTATTTTAATCTTTTAATTAATTTTTAGGTTTAATTTTTAATTTTGTCGCGTTTTACGTAATTACGTCATCGTTTTACGTCAACGTCGTAGTTTAATCGTAGTCGTAGATCGTCTTTAATTTTTCTCTTCTCAACAAAAAATGTCACTAATCCAAACTAGATTTTACGTATTGGCACATTAATCCACACACCTCCTTCGAGAACGAACCCGCGTTTATTCGACTTGTCGGTTTTCCTAAATCGTCGAGTTTAATACTTGCCGCACTTATACGTTGTTTTCCTAAACGCGTATTTTCTACACATATCAAATGGCGCCGCTGCCGGGGAGGTGTTTTTAGTGTGCCATTATTAGTATCATTTTTGTGTGAGTAGTGCGTTTTTGCTTTTCAATTTTTGGAAAGCGTAAATATCGTACATACTCATTTTTGTTATTTTTCTCTATTATATTATAGTATCCAAATAAATCGTGTTTAGTTTTCCTAAACTAAACACACAACAATCATTTTACTATATTGTAGATATATTGGTTTTCGTTTCTCTTGTGAATATATTATTACTATATTGTATTTACGTAAGAACAATAAATATACAAGTACTCCAAAAGCGTGAAAACGCAACCTTGATTCGGGATTTCATCACTCGATCATTGTATTCGAATCCAAAGCAAAAGTTTAAAGGCAAAATAGATAAATACTTTCGTGAGGCTTAATTTTGATTAACACAAACTATAAGGTGGGTATAAGGTGGTTGTATTTCACGACCTAAGGGAAAAAGGCTCTTAAGTGCTTAGCGCCGCCTCGTTTCCCCCGCTTGCTTGTGCGTGTTTTGAGAAAGAGAGCTAATCGAGGGTTTGCCGCCCAAGTATTATCTACAAATATTATATTTGCTTGTGTTTTCAAGATTAAACCCTCTTGAACATTTTGGTGTTCCACCAACGTTCTAAAGTCATCAAGGCGTTCACTCCACGTGATCGTTTTCATTCCTTGAGGCTCCTTTAATCGAGAAATCGATTCGAGGGGAGATTTGTAGATTTGTGCCTACATAATACACAATAAATCCAAAAAAATTTAAAAACAATCAAAAACCAAAAAAAAATTGAAAAATCGAAAAACCGCAAAAAGAATCTTCTTTGCTACCACCCATTCTACACTTAGTGCATGCGCACTCGATCGAAGTATTATTCTAATTCTAGCGACGCTTCGAATCGACGCAATCGTAATCGAAGGAATCGACGACGTAGACGAGAATTAGAAACCGACGTTCCTAATATCGTTGTTGAAGAAACCGTAGAGGAGATGGCCGACAATCGTTCGATGATGGAATTGCTCCAAGCGCCCACCGAGGGTTATGGAGACGCGATCGTAATTCCCGCTATCGAAGCGGAGAATTTTGAGATTAAGAGCGTAATGCTTTCGTTAAACCAAGCTACGAAGTTTCGAGGTCGTGAAGCCGATAATCCTCACGACCATATTCGAAATTTTGATCGTCTTTTAGCCACGAGCCAGTTTAAGAACGTCGACACTGATGTCGTTGATGAGACTGCTTTTATACATAGTCTCATCTTCCAAAAAGGGCTTAAAATGCATTAAATATCATCAAAATACCCAAATATATGCTTGTGTTTGTTGCTTGTGTATTTTAGGTACGGATATTGAGATAATGACAAAAGATCACAAGAATCATGCAAAAACAAACACGGGAAACGAAGCCGCACAATGAACCAAGCCCTAGTGAAGACTTTCCCAAAATCAACCCTTGAAGATTTGAAGAATTATGAAGAAGGGTCCTCCAAATATGAAGAATTGACACTTTATACCCTTGTATACTCATAATTACAAGTTTGGTCCCTAAAGTTTGTCAAAATTACAAAAAGGACCCTTAACTTTGAAGAATTGGCAAGTTTAGCCCCTCAACAAAGCTAAATTGTCAACCAATATCATCCACAAAAGTCAAATACATCATGAAGTCCTTCAAAATACAAGAAATGACAAGTTTGGTCCTTTGGAAAATCCAAAATTACAAAAAGGACCCTCAACTTTCAACAATTGGCAAAAATGGTCCCTCAATCATCAAGACTTGGCAATTTCAGTCCTCCAAATTATCAAAATTGCAAGTCTAGACCATTATCATTGAAGAAAATACCAATTCAGCCCTTGAAGAATTTAGATTGGCAAGAATTACCCCTGATTTTACTTTGCAAAAGTTCTTGGGCCAAAAGTGTAAAAAGGTAAAAGTTGACAAAGCTTAAACAGGCGCTGATAGAAGTTTGAAGTGAAAAGACAAGTTTTTGAAACAAGGGGGTGTTAAGCTGGCAGACAAAGAAGTTACCTAGTCCACTCCCAAGCTGCCATGTGTCCCACTCACATTATCCACCAATCACACTCCACCAATTTGCCATGTCACTTCCCACTCACAACCGGATTTAACTAATCTTTATTTAAATAAAGATTATGGCGCCTAACACCTTATTTAAATCCTTAAACAGATCAAATGGCTTGTTCTTCATGTTCTTAACAAAATTTGGGCTTTTGTTATTTACTCAAAATTAGGCCTTAATTGTTTCCAGAATTATGATTAAGGATATTGTTAACTGATCCCAACCTTAATATGTGCCACCTCATCAGTCGTCAAGCTTATGCTTTTTCCTTACTCGCTCGATGGTGACGCCAAGGATTGGTACGAGAAAGAGCCACCTAATTCGATAGTTACGTGGAAGGATCTGTTTCCAAGTTCGTTAATTATTTTTTCCCACCGTCTAAGACGACGTTTTTCAAGAATGAAATTACGAAATTTGAGCAAAAACCGAATGAATCTTTTAGAGACGCGTGGGATCGTTTTAAGGAATTGCTTAGGCAATGTCCTCACCATGGTTTTTCCGAGTTGCACCAAATCGATACGTTTTACAACGGTCTTCATTTTCAAGAACAAGATTCGTTGAATTCCGCCGCCGGTGGCAACTTTTTGTGTAAAACTCCGAAAGACGCATTGATAATTATCGAGAACCGATCCAAGGTTTACCAACTCCGCAACGCACCGAGTGTTGCCAATGTCGCCAATGTTAGTAGTTCTAATCGCGACATTGAGAGAGTTGATGCGAAAGTCGACAAGTTGACGAATGTGTTTACGTCTTTTCTCGTTGAGATGCAAAAGAAAGACGCTCCCGCTACGGTGAAAGCGGTTGAGGTTTCGTTTACGTTTTGTGGTGGACCTCATAATTATTACGAGTGTGCGGCTACGGATGGCCAAACGTCGAATGTGAGTGCGTTAAATAGAAACAACAATTTTCAAAATCAAAATAACGCGGGTCCATCACAACAAGGCAATTATAACCAAGGCAACAGTTTTAATCAAAACCGAAACAATTTTCAAGGAAATAATCAACAAGGAATTTTTTCGAATCAAAATCAAGGTTATAATCAAGGTCGGAATTTGAATTTGCAAAATCGAGATAATAATCAAAACTCGAATTTTTCAAACAACAACAATCAAGGCCATAATTTTTCAAGTGGTAATCAAGGAAATTTTCAAAGAAGTAATCAAAACCAAGGGAACTTTAATTCAAATAAAAATAGTTCATCAAACGATTTTCAAAATTACATGAAAACGAATGAGGCTAATATGAGACGATTAGAGGGAGAAATTGGTACTTTGAAAAACGACTTTTCTAATACATTGAAACTTCAAAACACGAAGATTGAGCAAGGACAAATCGACATTAAAAAGATGTTTTCGGCCATAATGAACAAGTCCTCAGGTGCGTCATCGAGTTCGTTACCTAGTGACACCGTTGCAAATCCGAAGGAACAATGTAAAGCCGCCTCGTCTCGTGAGAAAGGTCGTGTGATTACCCCTAACCTTGAAGGATTTCGAGTTGTTCCTTCTTCTCAACCCTCGACTTCTAAGACGTCTTATTGTTCTAAAGTCGATGGGGTGAACGTGGCGACCAAGGAAAGGAGTGCACACCCTCGTGTACCTCAAATTCCATCCACGGTTCAAAAAGAGATCTTTATTGACCTTACGAAAGTAACCCTTGAAGAAACTTGTGCTTCAATCCTTCTTAAAAAACCTAAAAGGCGTATGCCGAGAAAGGAAGAGGATCCAGGCCAATTTCTACTACCTTGTGATTTTTCCGAGATTGAGGGATGTTTAGCCCTTGCCAATTTAGGTGCTAGCATCAACCTCATGCCTCATTCTCTTTGGAAATTGATGAGATTGCCTTCACTTACCCCCACTAACATGACAATCGAGCTTGCAAATTGTACTCCATTAATACCAATTGGAATAGCCGAGGATGTCTATGTCAAAGTTGGAAAGTTCGTTTTTCCCGCGGATTTTGTTATATCCAATTACGAGTGTGACCCTAAATGTCCCATTATTTTAGGCCGACCATTCTTATCGACTGCTCGAACCGTAATCGACGTTCACGAGGGGAGACTTACTATGAGATATGGGGATGACAAAATGGACTTTTTCGCTAGAAAATCCCAAGTGTTTAATGATCATGAAAAAACTGAGGTTTCAAAACCTAATGATTCAAATCCTAATGATTTCAAAATGTTCACTTTAGCGGAAAGAATGAGGCTTAATGCATGTTTTGAAAGAATTAAGAAAAACGGTTTTAAAGATGATGATATTAATGATAAAGAGTACGTGTACCTAATTCAAAAGGGTATGTGTAAATTTATGGATGAAAACTCACTTTGGGATGTATTTAGCGAAACAAGTGAAACACCAATTCCGAAGGGCGACGTTAGTGCCATCACGACAATGACCAAAATGGGCTCGTCTTCACCACCTTCGAAGGACCACGTCTTTGAGGCTTCAATTTCTAACTCCATCGAAGTGCCTCCTATTCATAGCCCAACACCCGTTGAGGCTAAAGGTTTTATCGACATCGATCCTCTCGTCTTAGAAAAGTCACCTAAGCATAGTCATTCGACTTGTAAGACCATGGTTGTGAGTGCTCACATTGACTCTTTCTTTGACGATGACGATAGCGATTTTACCGAGATTGATCACGTACTTCGAAATCCAAATGCAATTTTTGATTCTCCTAAAAAGAAACATGTGAAGTACGATGATTACGAGTTTGATCCCAAGATTGAGGAAATCATTGAACGAGAGCTAGCTCTTATGCCTTCACTTCCACCTATGAGTGAGGTCGATCTTTCCAAAATCAAGGATGAACTTAATGAGTTGGAACGTCTTATTTTTGACGAACCAACTCATGTGACACAAAAAATCCAATTCTCGAGGAGTTACCTAACCAACACTCCTCAAATGAGAATTACGTTTACCACATTCGTGAGGATTTAACTTATCAACAATCCCCACAAAAGAATGATGGTTTCGTGCTTGATCGTGATCTTTTCGAGAGAGTTTCTAAGATAATCAAGGAGGGGAATGACAAACCTTGGTTTGACAAGCCTATCTTTGATGAATAAATCGATGAGATCGATGTTCATGAGGATGACGAGTATGTAGACCCCGAGGGGGCGGTGTTATTTATTGACAAACGTTTTGAGAACTTATATAATCCGCCACCCCCTCCCACCAAAGACTTAAATGTGAGGATTTTTAGCGCGGCTAGTTTTGAATTTGACACGCCAAATATTTTCGACATTATCAAATCGGGTTTTCATAAAGAGTTTTTAAACGATGAAAAAGGAAAAGATTTTAAAATTGTTTTAAATGATTTTTCTACAAGTTTAACTCCGTCATCACCGCGTTATATGAGTGCTACCACCTCGTCTACTCCTTTTGACGACGGTTGGTGTGGATCTAGTGTGGGGGAAGCCCCTTATGTTTCCTCACATTTCTCCACCGAGAACGAGATTTACGATCCCGGAATTGCTTGTAAAGGGAAATCTCGGTCTTCCACCGATGCAATAAATGGAAATCTTATTCATTTGCTTGGTGCGAGTCTACCTCGAGTAGCTCATTATGTTGCCTTACCCATTGCCCCACCTTTCTACCTCTCATCTCTTTTCTTCTACCTCTTTGAGGTTCTAGCACATGTTGAAGTGGCGTTGTTTCGTTTATCCCATGACAACGAGGACGCCATCTTCGATCCCGGTATTTTGCATCGTCAAAGGACTTAGTCCTTTATACCGGTTGCTTTTTGGGCCTTGTTTATCATGTAAGCCCCACCAAAAATGACCATACCAAGATTATCCATAAATGATCATGTTTATGGGGATTCGAGTCGAGCTTTTGACTCGGTTATCAAAAACAAGGTGCCTCGTGGGGGATTCTCATGCTTATCCTTGTACATATTATTGCTTTCTTAGTTAATGTAACGAGGGGACTTGTGCTCTTCCAACCTTTGTTTCGTGGTTGTTTGTGATTGTGGTTCATTAGGTTCATCGTCATCATTGAAGCCTCTCGTGTTCGTTTTATGGATCACTCGAGCTTCGATCGTTTCCTTTGGAGATTCCGATATCCGATGATATCCTTTTATGTTCTAACGTTGATCTTATTAGCATAATTCATAAACGGCTTTTAGGTTATTCGTTTTACCCTTTCCATGCTCGAGATTAATCATTCGACTTCGTCTATGGGGGTGTTTTCACCCCTAGACTCGAAACATTGAGGACAATGTTTAGTTTTAGCATGGGGGGTGAGTAGATACTTCACCTTGCTTACGTCACCACGCATTCCAAAATTTCATCTTTTTGCTATCGTTTTGTTGCAAATAAGGCTAAAAATGGCCAAATTTTAAAAATTTTCTTGTTTTTCATAAGTGTTTAAGACACGAATGTAGGTTTTCCGATGGTGAGAATAAGAGTAATTTTTGACTCGACCGTGCGTGTTGAGCACTTAGCTTCGATTCCTTAACTCTTTAGGTTAAGTCTCTTAAATGAGGATGAGAAATGATAGAGTTGTTTATAAGTCTCGTAATCATCACGATCTCATGTGTAGTAATTATTAGCTTATTCTCCCCATGCTTTTGATAATAAATTGTTAGTAAATATTGATTTAGCGGTTTAGTCACTATTGTTGGTTTCTAATTTGTTTTAGTAGCTTCCATGTAATTAAATTAGGAAAACATTAAGGTATCGCCAGCGTCACGGTTTTGAAGTATTGGCACCCAAATAATCGAAAGCTTCACCTAATAATAAGATTTCAAGTGCTCACCTAAATTAAGCAAAAATTTGAAGCTCACAAGGCCGAAAAATCTATGCCCAAATTGAAAGTGAATCAAGCCTTAATCTTTGAAGCTTTAAAGATCCAAAATTCGCTTTAGCGTGAGGATATACGTCTTTGGCTAATAAAACCACCGATGAGACGGATAATAAAAGGCAAGGCAAGACCGAAGTCATAATAAAAGCTTCATGGCGAAGTTGAATAAAAGATGGAGGTAAACCAAAGATAATAAGTCCCTTCCGTTAGGGGGCGTATAAAAGTCTTGGTAATAAGTCTCATGTTCAAAACTGTTATAAAACCGTGTTTATCGATCCTTCTTGTTGACTTAATTTTTTGACATCGTTGTCTATTAGGGTGAATTATTAATTTAATGATTTTGGTTACACCGTTAAAACTCTATTTATAGACTTAATCTCTATTCACGCATAAGTCAATGATGTATCCTCGTGATCATTAAGATAAAATAAAATATAAGAGATACCAAGTAGGAATAAGGGAGTTTAGGTTCGTAATTAACACCCATGAGAAGTGATCGTGTTGCTAACTTATAATAACAATGATCTCGTTGAACGCTTAGCATGGAATTGGGTGAAAATCGAGGACGACGAAATTATTTCTAACGAAGCATTCACGTGTTCTTGTTCTATGATCCTTAAAGTCATGTTCTCGTGATGAAAACAATACATTATGTCTAAAACACGTGTAGTAGTTTATTTAAATTCATGTCTTCAATAAAGGTCATCATAAAATGAATTTTGGAAGTGCTACGATACTTAATTCTAGCATTGCGTGGGGACACGACAATGGTTTAGTATGGGGGAGTGATGAGACTGTAATAATACATAGTCTCATCGTCCAAATTGGGCTTAAAACGCTTAAAATATCATCAAAATACCCAAAAATGTGCTTGTGTTTGTTCATTGTGTATTTCAGGTTCGGATATCGTGAAATCAACAAATGATCACAAGAATGAAGCAAAAATGAACACGGGAAACAAAGTCGCACAAAGAACCGGGCCCGAAGAATGAATTTTGCAAAAATGCCCTTGAAGTTTGAAGATTTGGCAAGTTTGGTCCCTCAACTTTGGTGATTTGTCACAATTATACCTTGAAGATATCATTTATACATTTTTGGTCCTTGATGTTTGGAGACATGGCAAAACAAGCCCTTGAAGATCAACAAAATTACATTAATAAGTCCTTTACCAAGATTTATACAATAAAGGGACTTATTTTGTAATTAACTCAAACTCATTTGTAAAGTATTTGAGTAATAGAGCTGCTGAAAGTATTAAAGACAAGTTCTTGAAATTTCAGGGGGCATACATGTGAAAACCAAACCCATACCCACTCCATACCCGAAACTAGCCCAACAAAAACCCTATACCCACCAACAACCCGGCCCAAGTCAAACAAACCAGTCAAACCACCCACTAACCCATTTTTTAAAACGTGTTTAATATAAATAAAAATGGGGGGAAACATTTACTGTTTCCTAATCCCTTCCCCTTAATCCCCAATTTTAAACCAAGAACCCTAATTGGGTAATCCCTAATCACCAAAAATCAAACCACCAAATTATCCAGTTTGCTAATTAACCTTTCCCTAATTAAAACCCACCACCCACAATATTCTTCACGTGACCACATGTGACCCCACCATGTCCCCTGCTCAACCAAAAGAGTAAAATTCAGCATCTTGCCAGAAAATTAACGTTTGAAGACCATATGCGTGCTCCCTAAGCTCAAATGAACGGTTATGATGCATTCAACAGCTGTCAAGTCACATGTAGCTGCTTTTGACCAAGATTCCACAAGGGCATGACTAGAAAGTTTTCATTTAGGGTTTAGGGTTTGATTTTCTTTGTAATATTTTATTCAACTTTCTAGATAGTTCTAAGTAGGAGTATATAATGAGACGTATGTGTCTCATTATCATTGTTCCAGTTTTTTTGTAAAAAAGTTTAATGATTAATGAAAATGAAAGTTGATTTTTATGCAATAACTGAGTTCCATTTTAAACGTTTTCTAGTGTAATTTAGTGTAAAAGATTCACTGTTTATGGAATTAGTTTAAGGTTCATCACAAATTCGTGTTAAATATTTTGGAAAAAGTTGTTTTTCAAAGATGAATGAAAGATCTTGATGAAGTGATAGTGGATTCAAGGTTTTGATTTCAGCTTTGTTAAAGTTTTTATCAAGTTTTTAGAAGTTTCAAGGCTTTGGTTTTCAAAGTTTCAGTTTTCAAGGTTTACAAAAAAAAATTTGTCGAATTTCTTTTAACAGCTTAAGGCAATAAGTTCCCCAATAAGCTCATCTTATTGGTTAACTTATTGGCCTGGTTTGTCTCTTGTTTGGTGGTGTTTGTGCAGGTTTCCAAGAACAAGAAACAAGATCCTCATTATTTCATTTCATTTGCTCATTTCAGTCATTAGAAGACATTTTTTTGGCTTGGTTCCATTGTGGATTCCATCAACAGCCACTCTCTACACATTGCATAAGCTCTTATAAGCCTAAAACTCCCTTATAGAAGGCATCAGCCCCTAAGTAAGGCTTGAACCCTATTTTTGAGTTTTTTATGCTTTTATTAAGTGGTTATGTGATTTTGTGGGATTTATGTTCATGTGCTGGTTTCATGGTTTGTTTATGCTCAGTTGATGATTATATGCATGCTCAAGTAGATTTGAATCAGTTTAAATCATTTTGAAATAGATTTGGTATGTTTATTGTGATTTCTGAAAAATAAGGGAGTGTTTGGATTTGGGTTTTAACTAAGATTCTTGATAAGTTTTGGTGTTAATTTCCATCTAAACTCACTTAATTTGATAGCTATAGGTGATATCAGTAGTTGGCATTTAGTTTGGATAGCTTTAGAAGAAAATTGCTTGGTTAAAATAGATAAAACATAGCTAAAAATCAGTAAGTCCTTTTAGTGCCTTTTTTTGTTGATTTGTTTCACCAAGTTCTGAAATATATTAGGGTTTAGCATTATCTAGGGTTTTAGATAGCTTGTATGCTATTTGGTTAGGATTTGTGCAAGTTTTGGTCAATTGAAAATCGTCTTTGTGCACACTA
Source organism: Glebionis coronaria (assembly GCA_025667525.1). Taxonomy (NCBI): domain Eukaryota; kingdom Viridiplantae; phylum Streptophyta; class Magnoliopsida; order Asterales; family Asteraceae; genus Glebionis; species Glebionis coronaria. The sequence goes on from CM046877.1 coordinate 507,577,024, forward strand.
GACCAGTCCACTGTTCACAGACCCCATTCTAGCCTTAACAGTCACTGATTTTGACCTATACTATGTTATTTTTGTGTTGTACTTGTGAAGTTTCTTGATTATCTTGACTCCCCACAACCCAACTGGTTGTGGGGGTGCCTTATTGTCCAAGAATAAGCCCTCAAATAAGCTTTCCTAAGCTTATTGGTCAACAGACCTGTTTTTATAACTAGCAATAGGAACCAATTTCCCACTGCCAGTGTTAAAGTTCCCCCTGCTTGGCTACAAGACAAAAACAAGCAGGTGTCACTATCAAGTTCTTAGTTTTTTGTCTTTTGTGGACTTAAATAGGATTTAGACCTTGAAACTAGTTTTGTAATTTTTCTCATTTTATTTTTGATTTTTCTGTTTATTTTATTTTTATGTTACTGTTCATTTGATTTTTTTAGATTAAATTGCATTTTTAACTAACTTTTTAAATTTCTGTTTTTTGTCTTTTAGTGGTAAAATTCAATATTTTTTCAGTTTTAAAATTTTCATAGATTAAGAAAAACATTTTAAGATTTTTAGTTTAAAATTTTTTTACTGTTCACTTATTAATTAATTTTTAGAATTATTTTAGTTTAATTAGGGTTTTAATATTAATCAGTTTTGTCTTTTAGTGAAAAATTTTACATATTCAAACTTTTTCATTTTTCTACTGTTCTTTAGTATAATTTAGGATTTTTAAAATTGTCAAATTATTTTTAGCATTATTTTATTATTTTTTATGATTATTTTAGTTTAAAAATAGTTTTTAGTGATTTAAAAATAGAAAAATAGTTTTGAAAATTTAGGAAAAATACTTTTTAGTCTTTAAATAATATAAGTGAGTTATTTGTTCAATAAAATAATATTTTGGACATTTTATTAATTATATTTAATTTTAGGGCTTTAATTAGTATTTAAAATTGAATATTTAATTAATAAACGGTTTTAAAATATATTTGTTGGATTTTTATTCTTATTTATATTATTTTAGACTTAGTTTAATCTTTTGATTAATCCACACACCTCCTTCGAGAACGAACCCGCATTTATTCGACTTGTCGGTTTTCCTAAATCGTCGAGTTTAATACTTGCCGCACTTATACGTTGTTTTCCTAAACGCGTATTTTCTACACATATCAGTAAGGGTGCTGTTGGGTGGGGCATAGGCATAACCTTTGGAATCTCGGTTTCTAAACTTGGTAAAGGGTCGACCGTAGGTGTGGCTTGAGCGGTACTTCGTGGGATTGTAATGTGCTCCTTTCGACCACCACCTCGAGTTCTTCCTCAATTTCCTCCACCGTAAGAGTAATTGGTTGAGGAGTCGGATCCTTAAAGGTCTTACCACTACGTGTGGTAATCACTTTCATCTCTCCCTTCGGGTTTGACACGGTGTTACTAGGAAGACCACCCGAAGTAGAGGCTGTACTCATCATGATAGCATCTAAAAGTTTATTTTTCGATTTTTGACGTTCTTGCCTATCTTTCTCTTTTTCGGCCTTTTGATTTTGCTCCCACCTAAGCAAAGTTTGTTCAATCTTATGTTGACCTTGTTCCATTTTTTTTTATTTTGTTGGAGCCTAACCACATTTCCTTCAATCTTGTTACTATGAGCTTCAAACTTAGTCCTTAGGTTAATCACATCATTTGCCATGTTTGTGTACCTATCGTCATTAGCCTTAAAATAGTTCAAAATCTTACTTGGAATGTCTTTTGAAAATGCATTTAAAAGCCCTTGATTGACATATTGGAAATCGCGATTTTGGTTTTAATTTTGTAATTGACCACTAGTCCCTTGATTCCCATTGTTGTAATTATTACCCTTGTAATTGTTCTTTTGATTTCCTTGGTAACCACCTTGATTGTTGTGATAATTGTTAGCATTTTGATTTGGAGGAAAAACCTGGTGGAGTCATTTGATTAGTGCGGGTAACTTGATTGTTTTGGTTATAAATTCCCGTGGCCGCGTAGGCACTCGAAGTGTTACCACCGGCGGTAAAGCACTCGGAGAAATCATGACATCCACCACAATAAACACAAGAAACCTCAACCGCTTTAGCAGTTAGAAACTTTTCTACTCTATAAATAACTCTAGTTGTTCTTTATTTCTTGTAATGTAGATAAGTGTGAAAATTCACAAACACTTAGATTCTTCTCTTAATTCAGTTAGAGTTTAGCAGTTAGAAACTTCTCAAGTGTCTGACAAACACCTGAGATAGTTTGTTAGTTTGTTAGCATTCAGTTGTAAATACTTCCACCATTAATGAAAGCACATTTGACCTTAATTCACTCTCTACTCAATTCACTTGCCTTATCTTACTATCCTGTTGATACCGTATTGATTCTATTGTTCTTAAGTGAACGATGGAATTGTGTTAATTGATGTAGAAGCTTGTTTATGCTCAGACTCATTCTAGCTCACAGCCATAGCCATTTTCCTTTGATCAGACATTGAAGCAGGGGTGATTTGATGATGATGATGATGAATCATGGTTTGTAGTTGTTGTAGATAGTAGATTTAGTGTTGATGAAGTCTTAAAGTGAGCTCAGCGCTCATTTCTCCATCAAAGGAGGCCCATAGCTAAAAAGTGCTCTTCTCTTGTTTACTTTTCCTCTAAAAAGCAAATGTCATGCTTAATTCTGCTTTCTAGTGTAATTCTCCTTGTTGATGCATGCTACATGTTATACTCTAGCTATTTGATCTGATTTTAGTGCTTGTTGTCCTAATCTGTTAGCTTTTCATTGATTTTATAGCTTTAATTTGAGCTTAACTGATAAGTGGTGTTTGGATTAGATTACATTTCTTGATTTAGTTTAGGCAAGTTGTTGTTTAAAGGTAATTTTCACTCACTAGCTAAGTCTAAGCAAGGTTGCAAAATTTTGTGGTCAAACTTAAAGTCTAACAGGCAAACAGTCACAAAATACTTTGGGTCCATTTTGACAGCCAAAACATGCTAGATTCAAACCCTTGCCATTTCTTTGTTAGTTGGATTTAGGTAGTGATTCAAGTTGTTGAGTGTAGCTCATAGTATAAGCTTTACATTCATCTAAGGTAGACAATACAGTTCTCCATATTCAGCAAGAAATAAGCCCTAGAATAAGCTGCTTAGCAATTGCAAGTTTCTATAATGAGTACTAATCAGTTTCTCATTTCCCACTTATCCTTTTCATAAAACTAGTGATTTTATTGCATAAATCTCTTGTACAACTTGTTTTAAGAGCTTTTGGAACTTTTTAGCTTTTGGTCAAAATTCGGTCAACGAAAGTCAACATAACCCAAAAACAGCTTATTGGATTTTACTGCTTATTCTTTGAAGCTTTTTGAAAAATTCTTGGACAGGTCTTCATCATTTGACTTGTAGAACAATTTTCAGCAAATAAGCTTTAGTGCTTAACTGGATAAGCAGATCTCTTAAAAAGTGCTTATTAAGAATTAGCATATTTGGCATTTAGACCACTTCAGCCAATTTTCTTGGAACTGACTAGGTATATTTGGATTACAAGTGAAAAGCATCAATAAACTACCTTGGTTCGGGGGGTCGGGGATGATCAAAGAACATGGTAGCCATTGTTGTTTTAGTGAGAGAAAGTTAGAGAGAGGTGAAGGAAAAGTGTGTGTATTATTTCAAGTGAAATGAATACAAAATGGAAAAAACACTAAACTTCCACACCCCCATGGAGAGTCATGGGGGGTATTTATAGACCTATCTTACCTAGACTGTCCATCCTTTACATAATAATTCCCTACGTATAGCAAAGAATATAAATCTAGTCCAACTCACGTGAAAGGCGCCAGCTTACCAAAAAGTAATTCTAACAATCTCTATCCAAGATGGTGACTCACGTGAGTTGGTTACAATGATTCCTACAAGCAAAAATAAATAAAAATGATAAGCTTGAATTCCAGCATTCCTTGAGACAGTCTTCATCGACCTTCATCTTCTTGAATACTCCAGCTCTATTTCTTCAGCATTGTAGAATCTAGTTGAGTTTACTCCCACCCAACTAGAAGGCCTTTCATTAAACAAGCAGTAAAGACTGCTCCCTCCCAAACAGAACCTACAAAGGAAATCCGTGGGAGGTGATAACGTCATCAACATTTTCTCACAATTTGAAGCAATCCCAGTCTTGATTCTATGAGATATTACTAGAAGTACACACTCTATCCCGAACATGAAGTCAAACTTGTAGCACCAGAGTCAATTAAGTCCCGGAAATGCACATTTTTCCTGATAGGACAGTGATGATAGAAAGATGCCACATCAAAGTCAATTAAGTCCCGAATGTAGACAACTTATCCCTTTATGTAGAAACGGTAACACCAAAGTCAAGTGACCCCGCATGTACACATTTCTCCCTCCAGGATGATACCTATTAAGGGAATCATCCTTCATGTGTGTACGTGGTATGCCAACTGGAACCGCTTACTTAGTAACCAATACTATGTGAGAAGATGTCAACAATATCTCTCTAAACAAAATTATCTCTTGATCACCCCAAACTGAATCCCCTTATCAATTCTGTTGGCTATTGATAGTGACCACTGATGAAGATAACCTGATAATCCTAACTTGAAACAGAAGTAGAATTCCCCAAATTTGAACTTAAGCTTGCACTATTGTATAATGAAGAGCGATGCAGAGAAGTCTTAGACGTACCCTATACTAAAAGGCGGTATAAAAAGGTACAACTTCTCTAAAGTACCCTATACCAAAACAAGCGATATAAGAAAAGGTACTACACCTCTTGAAGATATCCACAACAGCAAGTGCATGTGACACTGAGAACCGCAACGAAGCTCCCAAAAAATCATAGTTACCCATGTCGTCTTCCCTCCTCCCCTTGACATTGGAAACTAGATACTTCAAGTCTTATCCATATCCGCATATGCTTGAACAAGTTATCTTATAAAGTCGTAAGTACTCCCTCAAAGATAAAATAAGAACGCCTTCGAGAAATCTCACTTCAACCTCAAATAAGTAGCATCTAATCATCTTCGTAATCACATAAACCGTAATATCCGTTAGAAATTTAGGTGAATTTTTTGATAAGGATCGTTTTAGTTTAATGTATCGTGTTTGTTATGTTTGTTGTTCGTGAAGAAAGGTTATGATCGAAAACGGATACCCGACCTTGAATATCACTTTTTAAATGGACCACCAAAGTAATAAAATCATGTCACATAAGTATTTAACCCGACAAAAATTTTACTACTCGGTTCTTTCGAATATCCAGCTGAATCCACTAATAACTCATAATTAAGTTTGCACCATTCGGATTTAAAAACGGTCATCCCGAATATGATTGCAAAAAATAATCGGCCCACTAAGTACCTTCGATTGAGTAGTGATCGGTCCGTCAACTAATAACCAAATGTAACAGGCCAAAATCTGATAATGTGCAGCCCTTTACATTGGTAGGTACATTTGGTCCACTAAATAGTCAAATGAAAGCCCCATAAAACACATAAGTTCGGCCCACATAGACAATGTATACCCGGTTTCAATGGCCCTTAGACACTTTACATACAATGCAAATAACCCTAATTAGCACTACTTGTTGACAACCCACGTGTAGACCACGGTTGACATACAATGTATACCCGGTTTCAACTATTTCATTGAAAACCCACGTGTAGTCCACAACCGAGTTTTAAGAGATGGGATATAAATCTCTCCACAACCCTAATTATCACACATCAAACATAAATCACACCTAACCCACTCTTTTATCTAGATACATCCGCCCTTGATTTTCAATATGAAAACTTCTTACCTAGTCGATACAACCAATGCCCCACCATTAACAAAAAACAAAACCCCCATTCCAATCTGCCATCATCTCAAACGACCAAACACAATCATCATTTTAACAATCCCATCTCCTCCATCAACATCACAACCGTTTTTGAATATCAAACTTTAATATCATCCAAATAAAACTCCAAACTCAAGAATCTGATCTCATCACATCAAAATTGTTCATACTGAAAATCAAACCATCACCCATGATTTGCAAATCCCTGAAACTCGAACCATAAAAAGTTCACTCATCTACTATTTCGGCTTCAAGATCATTCCATGGTCTCGGGTAGGTTTATTTATTGCATGAGTCGATTTTTCGAGTAGAGTTATTGATGGGTTTTTTGTTCGGGATACATGATCTAAAAAGATCTACAAAAAAATAGCAAAACCCGAGTAGATTAAACTGAGATCTTTTGGTTTTTGATTGTTGCATGTCGGATTTATTGATTGAACTTGAGATAAAGAGTGAGTCTAACATACTTGTTATACTCAATCCTTAACATATCTCGTATATTAAAACGGGTAAACACCCTATACAATCTGTGATGAGAAGTTACACGAAAAAAATCTTTTTAAAAGATTGAAAAAAATGTGTAAACTAAAATGAGATCTTGAAAGTGAGTGTATATGAGTCTAGATGTGATGGGTTTAGGAGATGATGGGATTAGGATTTAGATTGGTGTTGATTTATGGAGTGAAAAGGCTGAGATTTGATAAAAAAACAGTGAGAATGAGTCGGTTTTGAATGAAAATTGGTTTGGATTTAACCTTTTAGAAAATAGATGGGTTTGAATAGTCAAACTAGAACATTCCTTTCTTTTGTTTCTCACTAGAAAAAAAACATGGCTTAGAATCTTTTTAGATGTTGGTTTAAAATTTACAAGGTCTCGGTTTGTAATACATTAGCATGATTCTGCAAATTTTTTCAAGACATTATTCCGCAACTCATTCGATTCCGCAACCAAGATTCCGCAACCATGATTCCGCAAACATGATTCCGCAATGAAGAAATCATATGATTCCGCAAAGTGGAATACATATGATTCCGCAACGGAAGTCATAGGATTCCGCAAAGGTAGAAAGCATTCAATTCCGCAAAATGAAAGACTGCAAGATTCCGCAAAAGTAGAAAGCATTCGATTCCGCAAAATGTACGAATGCAAGATTCCGCAAAATTTAGAAATCGAATCCACAGGCACATGAACCGAAAAAACTGGATCTAGTCAAATTGTAGTTGTCCTTTTCCCAAAAAACTTATTCATATCAATTCAATGAATGAAAAAAAACCCAATAAATGGTACCACAAAAAAGGACAAAAGAATTATGACGAGGCTTGATATAACGAGACCAATAAAAGGGCTTGATAGACACAGATTCGAACAATGAGTTAATATAACGAGACCGGGACTGAAAAAATAGATAGTAATAAACACGAATACCAACCGTGAATCAACATAGTATAATATGATAACATGACACAAACACACACGGATACAATACACCCCCGGTTAGCTCTGATACCAATTGACAAGCATCAAAAAACCACCTTGGTTCGGGGGGTCGGGGATGATCAAAGAACATGGTAGCCATTGTTGTTTTAGTGAGAGAAAGTTAGAGAGAGGTGAAGGAAAAGTGTGTGTATTATTTCAAGTGAAATGAATACAAAATGAAAAAACACTAAACTTCCACACCCCCATGGAGAGTCATGGGGAGTATTTATAGACCTATCTTACCTAGACTATCCATACTTCACATAATAAGTCCTGCGTATAGCAAAGGATATAAATCTAGTCCAACTCACGTGAAAGGCGCCATCTTACAACACAGTAAGTCTAACAATCTCCCTCCAAGATGGTGCCTCACGTGAGTTGGTTACAATGATTCCTACAAGCAAAAATAAAGAAAAATGATAAGCTTGAATTCCAGCATTCCTTGAGACAGTCTTCAACGACCTTCATATTCTTAAATACTCCAGCTCTATTTCTTCAGCATTGTAGAATCTAGTTGAGTTTTACTCCCTCCCAACTAGAAGGCCTTTCATTAAACAAGCAGTAAAGACTGCTCCCTCCTAAACAGATCCTACAAAGGAAATCTGTGGTAGGTGATAACGTCATCAACATTTTCTCACAATTTGAAGCAATCCCAGTCTTGATTCTATAAGATATTACCAGAAGTACACACTCTATCCCGAACATGAAGTCAAACTTGTAGCACCAGAGTCAATTAAGTCTCGAAAATGCACATTTCTCCTGATAGGACAATGATGATAGAAAGATGCCACATCAAAGTCAATTAAGTGATGAATGTAGACAACCTATCCCTTTATGTAGAAACGGTAACACCAAAGTCAAGTTACCCCGCATGTACACATTTCTCCCTCCATGATGATACCTATTAAGGGAATCATCCTTCATGTGTGTACGTGGTATGTCAACTGAAACCGCTTACTTAGTAACCAATACTATGTGAGAAGATGACAACAATATCTCTCTATACAAAATTCTCTCTTGATCACCCGAACTGAATCCCCTTATCAATTCTGTTGGCTATTAATAGTGACCACTGATGAAGATAACCCGATAATCCTAACTTGAAACAAAAGTAGAATTCCCCAAATTTAAACTTAGGCTTGCACTATTGTAGAATGAAGAGCGATGTAGAGAAGTCTTAAACGTACCCTATACCAAAAGGCGGTATAAAAAAGATACAACTTCTCTAAAGTACCCTATACCAAAACTGGCGGTATAAGAAAAGGTAATACACCTATTGAAGATATCCACAACAGCAAGTGCGTGTGACACTGAGAACCGCAACGAAGCTCCCAAAAAATGATAGTTATCCATGTCGTCGTCCATCCTCCCTTGACATGGGAAACTAGATACTTCAAGTCTTATCCATATCCGTATATGCTTGAACAAGTTATCTTATAAAATCGTAAGTACTCCCTCAAAGATAAAATAAGAACGCCTTCGAGAAATCTCACTTCAACCTCAAATAAGTAGCATCTAATCATCTTCGTAATCACATAAACCGTAATATCCGTTAGAAATTTAGGTGAATTTTTTGATAAGGATCGTTTTAGTTTAATGTATCGTGTTTGTTATGTTTGTTGTTCGTGAAGAAAGGTTATGATCGAAAACGGATACCCGACCTTGAATATCACTGTTTAAATGGACCACAAAAGTAATAAAATCATGTCACATAAGTATTTAACCCGACAAAAATTTTACTACTCGGTTCTTTCGAATATCCAGCTGAATCCACTAATAACTCATAATTAAGTTTGCACCATTCGGATTTAAAAACGGTCATCCCGAATATGATTGCAAAAAATAATCAGCCCACTAAGTACCTTCGATTGAGTAGTGATCGGTCCGTCAACTAATAACCAAATGTAACAGGACAAAATCTGAAAATGTGCACCCCATTACATTGGTAGGTACATTTGGTCCACTAAATAGTCAAATGAAAGCCCCATAAAACACATAAGTGCGACCCACATAGACAATATATACCCGGTTTCAATGGCCCTTAAACACTTGACATACAATGCAAATAACCCAAATTATCACTACTTGTTGACAACCCACGTGTAGACCACGGTTGACATACAATGTATACCCGGTTTCAACTATTTCATTGACAAGCCATGTGTAGTCCACAACCGAGTTTTAAGAGATGGGATATAAATCTCTCCACAACCCTAATTATCACACATCAAACATAAATCACAACTAACCCACTCTTTTATCTAGATACATTCGCCCCTATTTTCAATCTGAAAACTTCTTAACCAGTCGATACAACTAACGCCCCACCATTAACAAAAAACAAAACCCCCATTCCAATCGGCCATCATCTCAAACAACCAAACACAATCATCATCTTAACAATCCCATCTCCTCCATCAACATCACAACCGTTTTTGAATCTCAAACTCAAATATCATCCAAATAAAACTCTAAACTCAAGAATCTTATCTCATCACATCAAAATCGTTCATACCGAAAATCAAACCATCACCCATGATTTGCAAATCCTAAAAACTCGAACCATAAAAAGATCACTCATCTCCTATTTCAGCTTCAAGATCATTCCATGGTCTCGGGTAGGTTTATATATTGCATGAGTCGATTTTTTGAGTAGATTCATTGATGGGTTGTTCATTCGGGATACATGATCTAAAAAGATCTACAAAAAAAGAGCAAAACCCGAGTAGATTAAACTGAGATATTTTGGTTTTTGATTGTTGCATGTCAGGTTTTTTGATTGAACTCGAGATAAAGACTGAGTCTAACATACTTGGTATACTCAATCCTTAACTTATCTCATATATGAAAACGGGTAAACACCCTATACGAATTTGTGATGAGAAGTTACACGAAAAAAATCTTTTTAAAAGATTGAAAAAAACGTGTAACTAAACTGAGATCTTGAAAGTGAGTGTATAAGAGCATTCGATTCCGCAACCAAGATTCTGCAACCATGATTCCGCAACCATGATTCCGCAATGAAGAAATCATATGGTTCCGCAAAGTGGAATACATATGATTCCGCAACGGAAGTCATATGATTCCGCAAAGGTAGAAAGCATTCGATTCCGCAAAATGAAAGACTGCAAGATTCCGTAAAAGTAGAAAGCATTTGATTCCGCAAAATGTACGAATGCAAGATTCCGCAAAATTTAGAAATCGAATCCACAGGCACATGAACCGAAAAAACTGGATCTGGTCAAACTGCAGTTGTCCTTTTCCCAAAAATAATATTCAGATCAATTCAATGAATGAAAAAAACCAATAAATGGTACCACAAAAAAGGAAAAAAGAATTATGACGAGGCTTGATATAACGAGACCAATAAAAGGGCTTGATAGACACAGATTTCGAACAATGAGTTAATATAACGAGACCAGGACTGATATAAACTAGATAGTAATAAACACGAATACCAACCGTGAATCAGCATAATAGAATCTGATAACACGACACAAACACATACGGATACAATACACTCCCGGTTAGCTCTGATACCAATTGACAAGCATAAAAAAACACCTTGGTTCGGGGGTCGGGGATGATCAAAGAACATGGTATCCATTGTTGTTTTAGTGAGAGAAAGTTAGAGAGAGGTGAAGGAAAAGTGTGTGTATTATTTCAAGTGAAATGAATACAAAATGAAAAAACACTAAACTTCCACACCCCCATGGAGAGTCATGGGGGTATTTATAGACCTATCTTACCTAGACTATCCATCCTTTACATAATAAGTCCCTGCGTATAGCAAAGGATATAAATCTAATCCAACTCACGTGAAAGGCGCCAGCTTACCAAAAAGTAAGTCTAACAAGTCTTTTGCAACAAAAATCAGCTTAATTGGTGGCTTATAGCTTAAGTTCTGGCTTAGAGAAGTGCTTATGCCCGTTTTCTCTATATAAGACTTGGTTTAATTGCTAATTAGTCCCTATTTTTTAGGGAATTGGCTAATTTGTTTTAAATAGTTTCAAACTTCTAGGGTTTTCACTTAGGTCCCTGGATTAACTAGTTAGTTACATTTTCAGTTAATTAGTTTATAAGTTGTTACACTTTTGGTTATAGTTTGTTACGAATTTCATTTCAAGTCCTTTTAGTTTCAAAATTTATATTTCTAGTCCTTGCACTTTATATACTTTACATTTTAGCAATTTTACAATTTGTGCATTGATTACTTGTACAATTTGCATTAATTGAAGTATGTGCACCTTGTTTTAGAATAGTACGGTTACTTAGTGATAATATTTTTACATCTTTTTACGTGCTTTGTGGAATTAGACCTAGAATACCAAAATCTTATAAAATCTAAAACCAAAAAAAATTTATGAACTTGATATCTTTTGGACAATCAATTCGTTTTGAGTTGGGAATTATGAACTAAAACATGAAATATTAATCTCCATAACATAAGTTTAATTAAACCTTTAGTAAACTTTTCGGCAAGATTAAATATACATATATTATTGTTGAGACATTGGTTAAACCAATTAAAGAATTACCCGCAAAAAAATTCACAACGTACTTTTTCTAGAACTCGGCTAAAGCACAAAGCAATAACCTTATTCATTATGTTTCGGATGTGAATTTGCTACAAATAAACCTTAAAGTAATTGTGCAAAAAAATAATCGTAGGTAACTCTTATTTGACGCACAAGCGAGCCGGGAATTTGGTGAGTCACAAATGGCTTAACCGCCTTTCCTTAGTTGGGTACATGACCAGCAACGCGTTATACCCACCACATAGTTTGTCAAATTCGATGGGCCTTTCTAATTATTATTTCAAGTTTCCAATCAACGTAATTTAATGTAATTTAGATCTCAAAACAAATCTTAATTTTTAAAATGATTTAGTCCATATTATTTTTCTTAAATTTTTTTACCATTGTTTACAACAATTCAAGTAATTCGCATAAACAAATAGGCAAACCAAAAACTCAATCATAAACGCATAATAACAATTTTATGTGCAATAAATAAATCAAATTGCCACATGCATACAATTTTATTCAATAAGTTTAAAATATAAGGCTTTTATGTTCATATAAAAGTCCTCCCTAATTCTAGATTTATTGAATCAAAATAAACAAGTAGGACATACGTAACTGATGTACGTTTCACAAGTCTTAAATTTTTATTACAAGATATTACCACACAATTGACTAGAAACACAAACACGGGCAAGTATACCATATCATGTATAGCATAGTGTTAAGGTAAGTCCAGTTCATTTCACGAGATTAGTGTCATAGAATATAAAACAATTACCTCTAGCGTGTCACAAGTTCTAAAGATATACTTATCAAATGGTTTTAAGGTGCGTTTGGTTAAGGTCACAACCATATTAAAGATAGGTAGCAATGATGAATATGAGCACATAAACAATTTAAGACAACATGCCGATTACTAGTCGTACACGCAACATCTAATTAATATAACAAAAGTCTGACTAAAGATCATGTCACATCAAAAACATTAAGAATGGTTTATGCTTGATTTTGATAACTAAAGTAGTAGATGAGATTATGAAAGAGTTGTTATATGTTTTATTCCCCTAATCGCGAAAAAAGTGAATAACAAAATTCATTTACTAAATGACATGGATTTATCCATTCACATGAGTACTAGTCATGATCATGAATAAATCCAACATATAACAATCGCCGTACATAATAGTATTTAGTACAAAAGCATCTAAATCATATTCATAGTCACGAACCAAGGAGGAAAGTGCGCCGCATAAAACTAATTGTGCGTCGTACTTTGCCCTCGCAAAGCAATATAAATCTATCTAATCATAAGATTGTTAAGTCTTAACCATTTGCACAACAAACTACTCCATAATAATAGTAAAAATGATCATCTCAACAATATGTAAATCAAAAGAAATGAATAACATAATGGAAATGAGAATTATACCAACAAAAGTGTTTAAATCAATACTTGCTCCAAAGAGTTATAAGCCTTGTTCCAACTTATTACAATCAACAACAAAGTTCTGAGTCCTTTGCTATAGCAACAATGGTATGAACCAACTAAGGTTCACCGTGTACTAGTAACTATGATCAAGGATTGAAAGAATCCTTGATTATATCAAACCCTTATAACAAGTAACAATGGAGAATGGAATGATAAGGAATTCTGTGTTTTAGCCTGCCCTAGGGTTCAATATATAACCCTTATTACGTAACTAAAAGGTCTTGGAGTAAGCCAAGAGTTCTCCCATAATTGCTATGCATAATAGCACTTAATATGTGTAACTGCAGCAAATGTGTGTCGCACTTTCTCAAATGTGCGCCACACTTCTGAGTTGCAAATATGCACCGCACTTTTCCTTTTGTGCGCCACACTTTGGATAGTTCTCCAAATCGTATTACATTGAATGTGCGCCGCACTTTTGAGTTGTGCGCCGCACTTTGGCTCATTTTCAGCACAATTTATTTTTAGTCCTTTTCTTTTTATTTCTTCACTTCTTTGCTTCATAGTGTCATTCCTTCACTACAATCAAAACAATATTCATTATTAGTAACAATTCAACACATAATTTATTTATTTACGTAGCAAACAAGGACAAATGCATCATTACAAACATGTATAAATGAGGCGTTATCGATTTCCCCCATACTTAACTTTTCTTTTGTCCTCAAGTAAGGTAAAAATGTATTTTTAATAAGTGTCGAAAGAATCGATAAGGACAATAATTGAAAGCAAAGAAAACGCCACAAAACACCTCACGAAGTATATATTTTGATTTCACACACTCTCCTTTATATGGGTAATTATCGCTCAAAAACACGGCCATGAAAAGTAAATTATCATAAGCTTGTACAAGGAACTAAACTAAACCAATTTGGCGTAAGAACCAAGTAAAATATCAAAAGAGGTATTTTTTTCAAAACTTTTATTACCACCAGATGTTTTAAAGAGTAAACAACACATCATTTTCTACCATGTTTATTGTTCTTAAACTTTGCACTTCACACTTATAAGCTCCTTTTTTCCTTTTATTCCTCTCTTTTCTTCTTTATTTTTTTATACCAACATTTGGGGTAATATGTCTTCCCCCATACTTACGATCTACTATCATCTCGCAACATGGTTTGTAACAATATATTATTGTCTTAAAACATTGGCAAAAACTTTCAATCTTTTCTCTTTTATTTTGCCTTTTTATCATTTAAAATACTTATCATACAAGTATAATCCCACTACGGTCTCGTAAGGATTACCAAACACAAGTTCTAGAATTAAACTAATCATCGACATACTCACAAAATAGATTTAAGGCGTAAGAATGCTTACGAATTATAGGCTAAAAATCCTAACAATTGTGAATAAGATATTGTGTAAGTAACGTTATCAATTTCGAGTCAAAATAGCTTTGCAATTACAGGAATTATCAATCTTTTAACAAAAACTTTTTTATATATATCCACAAAATTTTCACAAATCCGCCAGAAAGTGTGGCGCACAATTCAAAAGTGCGGCATACTTTTGGTCATAGAAAGTTCAAAAAACTTTCAACTTAAAACGCTCTTATCTTCTACTTATCACCCCCCATACTTATTATGAGCATTGTCCAAAAAGTAAAAATAGAGGAAAATAAGAATAATACTCCCCTTTTATTCCAAGTCGCGAATGAAGCCGAAATCTTCAATCTTCGCTTTATTATGCATTGACTCGCTTATCTTCTGCAATTTAACTCAAACAATATATACACACACAATTATCACATACCAAATTAAATAAAAATCCACACACAAAGTAATAATCTGTCCTACATGCTAACAAAGGCATATTACATAACCAAATATAATAAATTGTTTAAAATTGTTTAAAATTGTTTTAAAATGTGACTGTCACAAAAGTCACAATCACACGAGGCATCACATATCCTCTTTAGTTTCATCATTCCTCGGAGCATTGGATGGGTCGAAATGTGGTGGATATGGTAGTGGTTGTTGAGTATAGTAGAATGGCTCATGGTGATATATGGGTGGTCTATAAGGTCCACTCATTGGAACGCTATATTGTTCCGTCATTCTCTCAAAAACCAGAGCGTAATCATCCATGCTATAACATTGTCGCTCCATCATAAACCTAATTTGGTCTTGCCTAACCTCCATCCTTCCCATCCTATCACAAATATCTTGGAGTGATGCACAAGGAGCTCGCGGCATGTTCACACGTGGTGCTCTCGCCGGCGCGTCTTCTCGAATCAACCTTCCATCCGCTCCAATCAAATCTCTCAAAGTAATTTTGTCAATGGTATCACATATGATCGGCGGACTAAGACTACCCGCAACTTGTTCAATTAAAAGTCTCATTCTTCGGGCTAACCTAGTCACAAATTATCCACACACAATCATGCTACTTGCTTGACTACCATGACCTTTTCTTTTCATCCACTTTGAAATCACCCACGCCACATTAGCGCATTGCTCATGGTTCTTATAAATCATTCTTTTGAACCTTGTCATATCCCATGGTTCGTTGACAAACCGCGTAAGCAATCATCTTTTAGAGCACTCTTAAAATTGGACTAGAAATCCTAGTGGTTGAGCTCCTTAAGCAAGCTTAAAGGATCCTCATCAGGACAAAATAATGCCCAAAACTCATTAGCATTGAAATTACCATGCTCACGTTCTCCTCCTTCAAAATACACTTCAAATCCTTCCTTATCTCGCTCCTCTCTAGTATACAACTCCAAGTACTTAGCAAATTCTTTCAAAGTCAAAAAATGTCCTTTCCCACAAAGTCTAAAACTCATAATTTTCTTTGTCAATAGCTCATCACCATCAACATCTTCATCAAAATGAAATGTTGAGAAAAACTCAAGAACAAGCCCCGAATAGATCTTTTCCCTACAAGTAAAATCACGGACCCAAGCATCGGATCGAAACAAAACTTCATTTCCTCCAACCTCTATCACAACTATTAATAACATCTCCCAAATTTGAGCTTCACAACCAAGCTCATTCAAAACTCCAAAACCCACAATGCTAGGTGCAAAAATTTGTTTTGGTAGTAGAAGACTAAGAGCATTGTTATAAATGGTTTTAGCATCATTCGTACATCCAGACCAATTCAAAAATGGATGATTAGGAACTCCCATGAGTGCGGCACTTGCTGACTCGATAGGATTTTGCCTCTTTCTTCGGCTAGATGAGCCGATCAAATAGTTTCCAGAACATGCGTTCTATAAAATTCAACACACAAACAAACATATATTAACATTAGATAAACAGTAGGGGTCAACGACATCCCTATGTTGGTGTTCTGATCATTCTGTTTGGTTTTCAGACAAAAAGTGCGACGCACATTTGAGAAGTGTGGCGTACTTTCTGGGAATAAACTCGCCAAAGTGTGGCGCACATATGGGAAATGCGGTGCACATTCTGCGTATCTCAGCGCATGTCGGGGTAACTAATAATCTTAACCAAATCCGCAAACTAATGGTTACAAATCAACAACAATGGCTAGAATCGAACACTAAACAATTCCCAATTCATTTTATTCCGTGACATTGCTTAAACTTAAGGTTTAATTTCAAAACCCTCATTTTTATTTTTATGTTTTTCAATATAATCTAATAATCTAGCTCTATCCTAATCAATATCCCTATTTCTAATAACAAATCGAATTTAATACGATTATAAATTACTAAGAACCCTAATTGAAAAAAAATAAAACTAATAAAATAAAATATACATGAATTAAAAATAAAAACTTACCCTAGACATGATCTCGAGTGTGAATTGGAGTAGGAATCGAAAAATGTTTTTTGTGATGATTCAAGAAATCGTCAGGTGTGTTTTTATTTTTTTAGTGTCAAATGAGAAAAATAAAGTATATACAAAAAATCCGTCAAGAAGTGCGGTGCACATATGGGAAGTGCGGCGCACATTCTGTGCTCACAGACCATATTTCTATTTCTAAGTACACTAGACACAAGATTTCAAATAAAACCTCCAATTCATTCGATTTCATAAAAGAAAAATAACAAGACCACTAGGGAAAACATTCCCTTCTTCTAAGACTATCCTAAAACTTCTAGGACTCTTAGATTTCACCTCGTTTTATTAGTTATCTACATACAAAAAAGAAAAAATGCATAAAGTAACTAGGAGCCAATGATGGACTCCTCATTTCCTCCGTATCTTTAGTTATAACAGAAGTTTAGAGGTGACATGATATCACTCTCCGTGTAGCGTCCCGAGACCTCTCTATTGGTGTCTTTTGTCTCGTATACCTTTTCGTACCTCTTTCCACATGGATCAATAATGACCATGGCAACATGCCATTCACTATCTCCATCTTTAGCAATATTTTCAAATTCTCGCTTGTTCCCCACTTGCCAATCTTTGTATTTCAATGACACGGCAAGTGCTCCAAGCATTCCCAAAATCTTCTTGTATACACATATGTCAAAGAAAGGGTTATGGTAGCTCCTTTCATTTAGTGATGCATCCAAAAGTTCTTCCGATTCCGTCCATGGTTGCAAATGTGGACCATAAATTGGCATACCGTTCATATATCTCTTCACGGGGTAGTGCTTATCGTCTTCATCATCACTATCATCATGTTTCTTTTCTTTTAGTAGATTATAGTTTTGATGAACAAACCCATCAAAGCTAGTCATAATAGCCTTTCCAACATCTATGTTTTCACCAATGGTGTGCAAAACGTTTCTTCCAACCACTAGTTGAATATCTCGATCAATAGGAATGTCGAGAAGCATGAAATCAGCAAGTAGTGTAGTTGTTCCCACTTGGTAAAGAACTCCAAGCAAACGTCCAAACCTTGGTTTGAATCTACCAACATCTAACATTTTGAAGATTCCATATGGCATAACATTAACATTTGACCCGTTAACAACCAAAGCACTATAAGTAGTCTTACCCTCCAACCTTATTGGTAGGATAAATTACTCTGGATCTTCTTTCTCAAGCATTACTTTGTTCTCACCAAGCATTTGTATAGACACATCTTAATACTCTGGTGCTAATCCATCTTCAACTTTCAACTTGTCGAGCAAAACTCCATCAACAATTATTTTGTATTTATCACTATATTTCAAAGTTTCAATGATTGGTCGATTCATGTTCAACAAGATGACTCTTTCGTCAATATCTTCTTGTTATTCCTCCATTGATAGTTCTTCCCTAGTCAAAGGTTTGTTGATGGTGAGTGAAGGTCCTTCACCATTATAGCTCAACTTGTAAGCGTGTGCGGTTTTCTTTCCTTTGTTTCTTTTGTTTTTCCCCATGCTACAAAAAAATCTAGGAGCATCAATCTCCTCGGTTTCAATAGGTGCCAAATCATCAAAATTGAGATTATCAAGTATTTCATCAATCCCCCCAAAGTCTAAGCTTTCATGCACTTTTGGCCATAAAGTAAGTATGCCACAAGTGATGTCAAGTTGTGCATTAGCTTGCTTTAGGAAATATCTCCCAAAGATTACACACGGTTCACAATCGTCCTCCTCCGGATTGACAAAGAATTCAACAAAAAACAATTCGTCTTTAATCATGACAATGAGCTTTTTATCTATCTCCTTGTCTCCATTACGATGAGTGTTGTAGGTTAAGCCAAGCTCAACTACAAATTCATTACTAATCAAGCTTCTTTCCAACTCAAAATCTACTTGCCCATCATAAGCAAATTTTCCTTCCATATGGCAAGGCATTAAGTACTTTTCACTAGGTGTCAAGTCTTCCATACGATAGAAAGTTAAGAACTTTTGAACCCCACTATCGGTTGAGTCCTTACATTCAGATACTGTCCATTCTCCTTCCTATTCAATGTTTTCATTGAGACTAATATGCTCATCCACTTCTAAGCATACTCTACCCAAGCTAGTATTTGGATCCATCTCAATCTTAAAACAATAACACATCAAAAGAAACATTAGTATGTTAGTGCCATAAAATCCAAACGATATTTCATACCATAAAGTTTTTAGGCAACTCATTAGTTTTAATAAATATCTCCGTTTGAGCGTGTTATAAGCAATTTTTGCTTCCTGTTTATCTAGTTGTGCGGCGCACAATTGGGAAGTGCGGCGCACTTTTGCGCGACAAAGAAAAGCCGGCGCACATATGAGATGTGCGGCGCACATTCTTCGAATTTTTTTTTTGTTCACAACTTTATAATTTGTAAGCCAATCAAACCAAGTTATAAGAGATTTTCCATAGCAATTTCTTAACAAGTAGTCAAAATAAGAAATTATGACCACATTTAGCAATATGTCTATAAGTATTTTGCAAGTATAAGCAATTTTTTCATTTTCGTTTGTTTTCTCATTTTTTTGTATTTTTAATATAGCTAAAATTTCATAAAAATTACCACAAATCATGATAAATACCAAACAAGTCATACCAAAGCAAATTATTCTACCAAAAAGAAAATAAAATAGAAAATAAAATTTTGAAAGAAAATATTTTTGGTTTTTCTTTAAATGTAATATTAACAAACACAAAAGCTCAAAAAGCATAAGTACACACAAAGCAATTCTCATGTTTTTAGCAGTAAGTGTTGAGAGTAAAAGGTTTTGGTGGTGTTTTGGGATTGTTTCTACCAACATTTTTGCAAATTCGACACAAATGTGCGGCGCACTTTTCAATTATGCGACACACTTTTGTACTTTTTTGTTAAAAACTTTTTCAGATTGCCAGAAATATGTACGGCGTGTTCAGAATTTTTTTTTCCAAGTATTTCAGAATGTTTTAAACCAATAACAAATCAATCCCCAGCAGCGGCGCCAAAAACTTGATGTTCGTTTCGCAAGTCTTATATTTTTATTACAAGATATTACCACATAATTGACTAGAAACACAAACACGGGCAAGTATACCCTATCATGTATAGCATAGTGTTATGGTAAGTCCAATTCATTCCACGGGATTGGCGTTATAGAATATAAAACAATTACCTCTATACTGTCACAAGTTCTAATGATATAATTATCAAATGGTTTTAGAGGTATGTTTGGTTAAGGTCACAACCATATGAAAGATAGGTAGCAATGATGAATATGAGCACATAAACAATGTAAGATAACATGCCGATTACTAGTCGTACACGCAACATCTAATTAATATAACAAAAATCCGACTAAAGATCATGTCATATCAAAAGCATTAAGAATAGTTTATGCTTGATTTTGATAACTAAAGTAGTAGATGAGATTATGAAAGAGTTGTTATATGTTTTATTCCCCTAATTGCGACAAAAGTGAATAATAAGTTTCATTTACTAATGACATGAAATTCATCCATTCTCATGAGTACTAGTCATGATCATGAATAAATCCAACATATAACAATGGTCTTACATAATAGCATTTAGTACAAAAGCATCTATATCATACTCATAGTCACGAACCAAGGAGGAAAGTGCGCCACACAAAACTAATTATGCGTCACACTTTGCCCTCGCAAAGCAATATAAATCTATCTAATCATAAGATTGTTAAGTCTTAACCATTTGCACAACAAACTACTCCATAATAATAGTAAAAATGATCATGTCAACAATATGTAAATCAAAAGAAATGAATAACATAATAGAAATGAGAATTATACCAACAAAAGTGTTTAAGTCAATACTTGCTCCAAAGAGTTATTAGCCTTGTTCCAACTTATTACAATCAACAACAAAGTTCTGAATCCTTTGCTACAGCAACAATGGTATGAACCAACTAAGGTTCACCTTGTACTAGTAACTATGATCAAGGATTGAAAGAATCCTTGATTATATCGAACCCTTATAACAAGTAACAATGGAGAATGGAATGGTAAGAAATCTGTGTTTTAGCCTGCCCTAGGGTTCAATATATAACCCTTATTTCGTAACTAAAAGGTCCTGGAGCAAGCCAAGAGTTCTCCCATAATTGCCATGCATAATAGCACTTAATATGTGTAACTGCAACAAAATGTGCGCCGCACTTCTGAGTTGCAAATATGTGCCGCACATTTTCTTTTGTGCGCCGCACTTTGGATAGTTCTCCAACATCGTAGTACATTGAATGTGTGCCGCACTTTTGAGTTGTGCGCCACACTTTGGCTCATTTTCAGCATAATTTATTTTTAGTCATTTTCTTTTTATTTCTTCACTTGTTTGCTACATAGTTTCATTTCTTCACTACAATCAAAACAATATTCATTATTAGTAACAATTCAACACATAATTTATTTATTTACATAGCAAACAAGGACAAATGCATCATTACAAACATGTATAAATGAGGTGTTATCAATAACAATGACCGTATACAAATCATATGATCCATGAAAAACATGCACGTTCGTCATGGATCCACGCAAATCACTTAATAATTTAAATGAAATCTCTACGGATCGTAACCTTATATACATGACATAAAAATTAATTATGCAATTAACTAAAGATCAAAACATGTGATTTTAGGGTTTCAATTTTTTTTATAAATCGCCCTAAAAAAACGATTCAAACAAAACCCTAACAAAATTTAAGAAACAAAAAAACATGTGGTTTTAACTCAAAACAATTATTAGTTAAAAAATCTTTACATCTCGACAATTATAACATGTTAAAACGGCTCTTGATGCCACTGATGGTTTATGAAGTTCATAACAATTACAAAAACATATTTAAAGATCAAAGAACGTAATAGCGGAAGCGATTTAAACACAGAATCATAATAACACATTCATAATTAATCGAATTAGGGTTACGTACCTTTTAGCTATAATTCCAGTGAGCAAGAACAAATCACAAATTAGGGTTTATGAGGATCAATGATTAACCCCTTACTATTTTGTTGATAGATCTAAGATATAATCTATAGTGAGATTATATTACGTTCTTGTACACACGTATAATAACGAGTTAACCGTAATACTAATACGTATAAAACGAGCTAAACGTGAAGTGGAAAAATCAACCCGAATACCCTTTGGGGGTTTTGGCCGATCGCAGAGAGAAGAGAGAAGAGAATGAGATGGAGAATCATGAGGTACCCCATGGGTATATATAGTGAAAAACTCCTTGGAGCCCAAGAATAAGATTTGTACCATAATTAGAAGTAAGGAAAAAATTTCCTTTTCCCTCCCCTTTGTCCAGCCGATCAGAACACCACCACCAAGGGCTGTTTCCGGAACCTTCTATTCTCTTCTAATTTATTTCACGTTATTCGTTAGTCCTTAAATCTTAAAACTTAACGACCGTTATATGTTTAAAGCTCAATTTAATTAATAAATATATAAAATACATTTATTAATAAATTAACTCTTTACGTATTGTGTGTAATTCCATAATCCCGAGTTCGGTCCTAACACACAACTATTAAAAATTAAGTCCATTAAAATTACACTAGATAACGTACGAAAGAAGATTGCCGGTTGGAAAGAAAGAAACTTGTCAATAGGAGGAAAAGAAGTTCTATTAAAATCCGTTGCTCAAGCAATGCATGTCATGAACCTTTTTATTTTGCCAAATGTGTTGATAGATGAGATCCATCATGCTTTAAATCTCTTTTGGTGGGGACATGGAAATAAGGAAAACCATATACGATGGGCTTCATGGGATTCAATGTGCATCTCTAAATATCATGGCGGCCTTGGTTTTCGTCACGTGAAGGTTTTTAATAAGACACTCCTTGCAAAGCAAGGCTGAAGACTCATTACAATGGAAGGGCCACTACCGGCAGAATTCTCAAGGCAAGGTACTTTCCACAAGGTTGTTTCTTGGACGCAATAATTGGTTATAAACCGAGCTTTATATGGGGGAGTTTATGTTCAGCGTGAGATATCATACGTGAAGGGCAAAGATGAAATGTTGGAAATGGCACGAGAGTGAGAATATGGGAAGACCATTGGTTAGAGGGTTACAAGTCACTTCATCACCATACTCCAAATTCTAAATATAAAGTTGTTAACGATCTTTTAGACCGCACTACACAAGGGCGGAATCACGCACTCTTGATACAACTATTTCCCCACCAAATTGCAACCAGGATCTCATGTGTACACACTAATCCTTCTGAGAACAACGTCCTTTATTGGGGTGGCGCCTCTCCTACTTGAGGGTTTACTTGAAAATCCGCCTATTGGATCGCAACTCAAAGTATAGTGTGCCTCCATGATTCACAACATGAACGCAAATATTTGAAGGCCGACTGGTTGGCAAATGTCCCGGTTAAAGTAAAGATCTTTGTATGGAAAGCTTGCATGAATCTGCTCCCCACTATAAGCAATCTTGCTACTAGAGTTTTAGTACCTAATTCCCTCGATTGTGTTCATTGTTCAACACCCATGGAAGACATCTGACACACATTATTTCTTTGGGATTGGGTTCGAGTTATATGGGCTGTCATGGGGTTAAGTGATCTTACTAATCACGTAGCTGATATATCAATTGAAGAAATGCTTGGCGCTACGAAGGAGAGCAAAAATGACAAGTTTGAATTGATCTTAATGTTAATGTGGCGGATATGGAGTGCAAGAAACTCCAAAGCTCATGGGCAAGGAGATCTCGAGAAGGATAAAGTGAAAGAATATGCTTATGGGATCTTGCAAGAATATTCCCGAGCCAGTCAACCTGTCGAAGTTCTTACAACTCTTCGTCAGCCACCATTGCGAATTTGGTTAGCCCCAGCTAATGGAGTGATAAAAATCAAATGTGATGCTCGTGTACTAGAAACAACGGTGTAGGAGGCCTTGGTTTTGTCATGAGAGGCCACAGTGGATTAGTATAGTGGATTAGTATTGGCAGCAGGAAGTTGACGGGTGGCATTTGCGGCGTCTATTGTTGAAGTCGAGGCAAAAGCTATTATTTGGGCCATTCAAGTGGCAAAAGCTCTTTGTAAGGGTTGTTTTGGAAACGGATTGGGATATACTTGTTCAAGCTTTCGAACACAACAAAGTGTTGTATCACATTAGAGCCTTATTTCTCCACATTCGGCGTCTATACCTATGCCTGCTTTTCAAGTTATGCTGTTGGTCTTTCATGCGACGTGAAGGGAACAAAGTTGCTCATGAGTTGGCAAGGCTTGCTTTAACTACAAATGTAGACGATTTGTATGATCAATGTGTGCCACTTAGACTTGTACAACATGATGTAAACCTTTTAACTGAGTAATGAAATTTATATCCTTTTCATCAAAAAAAGAAAAAAAAAGCATCCAAAAAACATATAATGAAGTTGTAGTTATCGATTTTGTATGAAGCTAATCTAATTGTACTAAGCTAACTAATACGTGGAGAAAAAAATATATGGTATGTATGGAAAAACTAACTATAAGCGCTAAATATTACAATCATCTAACTTATAGTAAAAAACATGGATGTATCCGGAAGCCATGATTCGACTACGCTGCATGAAAAACTACTTGGCAGCCAGAACAAGCTTCAAAAACTGACGTATAATCTGTAACATCCCCATATGCAGTTTCTAAAGCTACACTTTTAGAATGAGCAGGAAGGGAAGAAAGATCACTGGAGCAACGAACAAACGCCCTGACCGAGTGACCTTGACGGCTTGACGGAGTAATGCATGGCAAAGTCTTCCACCCAAGAAACCCGAGGCACCGGTTACCAGCACTTTCATAGTTCTAGTGCAGAAATCTAACAATGCAATAGTACTTTCTTTAAGAGAAAGGTTATTACTTTTGGAAAGAATGCATATATAGCTTTTAATACATTGATGACATTCAACAACACAATATGATCATCTGTACTTTAATGAGCGAGGTGGTTCATGAGAATTAAACAAGGGGGTGGTTGAATCTAATGTAATATGTTGATTCCTCTGAAATAAAAACTTTAAATGAGTAGTTTATGTAAAGTTTATGAGTAGTTTATGTAAAATTAAGATTTAAGGGGGAAGGACCGGGTCCCCTTGACGAAACAACTTACCTAGACAAGAAGTATAAGAACTGGTATCATCCAGGGTAAGAACTTAGGCCTAGCTCGACCCATTCCATGGTGAATCTGTTAACACTTATCAGCTTGGTCACTTCGGGGCATGGGTGGATTCATCGTAATTAAAAAAATACAAGCTAGCTTCGCTACTGAGGGGGTGTTTGTGTTAATGTTGCTAATGTGATATGAATCCTAGGGGATTTTTGTAGGTATAGTTTATGAACCCTGCGTATCAAACTATATGCATTTAACTACAAAGATTGTTCATTAAAGTGCAATAGTAAATGAGTCTTATTGTCAAGGTCAAGTTTTGTGATAGATTAAATATGTGCGTCCGAACTCAACTAAGTGATCACTACCACAACTCTAAGGAGATGTTTTCATGCCAACATCTCCTTAGAGTGGATCTTCATTAGAAAAGTGGGTGACGGAGCTCGCTTTAGCTTCTCTCTTTTATGAATGGATTGGTGCAACGAATCTCAAACTATGTTCTATAATTTTTCTATTTTGGAATAAACTAACGAACTGTGACAATTTGAGACATATGTAGCTCTAACAATGGGCCTCAATCATTTAATTTCAGTAAAAGACATCCCATCAGGATTGACCCAGCTCATCGGATCTAGTCGATTCATTGGACTACTAGATCTGCTTCTTTGTAGAAGTTCTTATTGCTGCTCAGTAATTTGGGGATGTTGATGTTCTTAGAGATCAGTGCGCAAATATGCGGAAGAAGGCAAAACAAGAATCTGAACAACAAGCGAAAAAGCTAAGCATAAGGTCTAGAAGAGATTATTCAATTCATTGGTTTAAAAACATAAGCGAAATGGAAACAAAACAAAGCGACCCCTTTTTTTTAAAATCGGATTTAAAAACAAAAACAAAACCCTAAATTTTCTTTTCAAAAAAAAACATGTAGTTTTAACTCAAAACAATTATTAGTTAAAACAATCTTTAGATATCGATAATTATAATCATGTTAAAACGGCTCTCGATGCCACTGATGGTTTATGATTATCATAACAATTATAAAAAAAACCCTAAAATGGATCAAAGAACACACAGCGGAAGCAAATTAACAAGATCTTTTATTAACACAATTATAATTAATCAAGGCTAGGGTTACATACCTTTATCCTAGAAAAATCTACAAGTCGACGTAACGGTCACCGATAGAGATAGATCACGAACACCACTAGGATGTAATCTAAAGCAAGACTACACCACGATCTTGTACACACGTGATACGGCGAGTTAACCGTGAGTCTAGCACGAACAAACCAAGCTTCCAAGTCTATGGAAGATCTACCCAACAACCCTAGAGAGAGGCTAGGACTAGATCTAGAATAGCTTTATTGAAAATCAAAGAAGAACCCTAATAAGGGGTGTTTGGCCGGCGGCTAGAGCAAGAGAAAAGAGAGATGTGGAGTGAAAAATTATGAGGCTTTAGGTTTGTTTATATACACCTTGGAAAACTTCTCTTCCAAGGTTAAACAAGATAAAGCCACAAAATCTTTTCTCCTTATCTTTGTCTCCCTATTTAGGCCGGATATACACAAGCTCCAAAAGAGGTTTCCGGAATGTTTCCGACACCTTCTTTTAGCTTCTTTAACATTCTATAACGGTCGTTTAATACTTAACTTTTAATTACTTAACGATTGTTAGCTACGGTTTGATTTAATAAATATATAATAAATATATTTAATAAATAAATTAACTCTTCACGTAATGTGTGCAATCCCGTGATCTCGAGTTTGATCCTATCACACGACAATCGATTTTTAAGTCCATAAACTTTCAGCTCCCACTTGGACAAAATTCGAATATCGTGATCACATTGATTAGCGTCTAGTTACACTAACAATGTCACTAGTACAACTCGAGTAAGGTTTCCTGGACAAAACCTTTTAATGATATATAATCATTATTATTATCCTTTCATTTCAAATACATCGTTAATAAGGATATGGATCTCAGTCATTCCTTTCACTAACTATTATGTTTCTCATTTACGGATATAGCAAGATTACCAAAACACATTTGGGTGTGGCCACACAAACATCTTACTACTCCCCTGAGGGGCCCAGTTGTATTTATACTTCAAATAATAATTTGAAGGAAACGAATCCCATATTGACTACAAGCAAAACTTATGAACTTTGCAACACTTCTGAAAATAACCCTTATAGCTACCAGTTACGTTTAGCGTTAGATTATTCCACAGAAATGTACTAGATCCACGACAGTTTCCTGGTATCTCAGGTCTAAGGATAACTATTTATGACTTACTTGGTGACAAAGATCCATAAAGTAAAATCATATAGTTGGGATAAGTCCAGTATTTGATTCATCAAATATCATCCAAAATTGACCAATATACTTTCAAGTATACTCTGTCACTATTTTGAATTGTCTTAGTTTAATAATATTCCCATATTATTAATCGACAACGGACATTTAGAAATATCATAATATTCATGGAATAAAACATGTAAAATAGGATACAAAATTAGATAACAAGAATAAACGAAACCCAATCTTTATTCCGTTAAATAATAATGTCTTAGCATCCTTTATCCGAATACTAAAAATAGATCAATGCATAAAACTGGTACATGCATCATGCCTCTAGTGATGACATTCATACTTGTTTGGAAAAGCATAAAATAACCAATTTGACCTATTTGGAATTTTGAGAATACTTTCTTCAAGAATTCAATTCATTGAAACTCTTGTACATGTGCATTCAAAGAATTTGATATTGCCACATAGTATCAAAATTGTGAAACATCCTTGATCACCAATTTCCTAAACTTCCAAAACACATTTGAAGTTCAAAGTATTCTAATTCTTTAATGTATAATGCAACTTTAATCAACATGTCATCTCTAAAGATCCCATGACTAATATTGAGTGTTACCTCAATTATATCCTTTCAAGTTTTACAACTTGTCATAAAAGATATAAATACGTTACCTTTAATATCTATTATGTAATGTTTGATTCCAACCAAAACCTTCAAGTTTGTTGGCTATGATAATTTGCACAACGATTGACAAATTATTCATCTATAGAATATGGAAGCCGATCCAAGATTTAGGATGTTATTCTATTTCCAAACATATTCCTCCAGAATATTCATTACACAAGTTATTTAATAACTTCTTAAATAGATTAATATATTCAAATCATCATGTATTTTAAGCATGATATAAATACAACACGACACACATGAAAATTTCTCAAACCAGATTTAGATTTCTTCATGTCCTAAATATCCATGTAAACTTACTACATGGCATATTACGTTGTATTTCCACTGCATAATCAGATAAACATTATTTGTTCCAAGGTTATGTACATCTTATTTTCTAGATCTTCAAAGTAAAGTTTCATCTCAAATATAAACCAAATCAACATTTATTTTGAATGAAAATTTACTTTCTTACATGTCTATTTGACACATATAATTTAAGAAAATAACCATAATACTCCCACTAGCTTTTAGGAATACTTAGAAATCATCTTATTCAAATTTAAATCCAATCTTGGATTTCAAATTAAACATAAGAATAATCTCCTAGATGCATGCTTTTATCCATTAATAGATAATTGCATTTTTGCTGTAAAACCCGCAAAAAAATAAGGTCATATTTTACTTTAATATATAATTTAATTCAAATTTTTATTGAATTGATTTATTGGTATTAGTTAATTTTAAATGAGACTCGTTAAACTATAACTTTCGCGAATCTTACGAATGGAATTTATCTGCTAGTGATCGCGATATCGATGGATGCCTAAATTTTACATTTTTATTATCAATAGTTTCAATATTTAATATTTTCTATTGTTTTCGTTTATTATTATTATTATTTTTATTATTATTATTTTTTAAAGTATTTTTCATAATTTACCTTAAGCTTTTACGTGTCATTCGTTCATTCGACATATCAATTTTTTTTAGTCATTTGATTATCAAAATATAAATGTCCTCCGAATGTCGATGTTTTTATTTTATATTGAGAGTTTATTTTTCGTGTTCTACGTGTAACTTTTTTTGTCGCGTAACTTTTAAAATATCGGACTTCAATAATACCCGCTTATAACCTAATTACTAAACTATATATTAGAAAAAGAAAAGAGATGATGAAATTGAGATGTGCATAACGTGTCTAAGCAAGGAGTATGTTGTCATCATAGTCAAAACGTGTCCTAATGTCTTTCTTTTACGTAGTGAGGAAGTATACTTCTATTAGCAACATATTTTTTTTCTCTATAAGAAACCTACGTAGTAGATAAATTGAGCAATAAACTATAAACACTTCAATAATAATTTGTGTACTAAATGATGGTTCGGATTTGATTTAATCATCAAACTAGATCGTCGTTAGAAGCATCATTTTACTTTCATCACTATTATCGTGATCGTTATCCTCGTTTAATATCGATATTGCTAAGGTGAGTTTATAGCCTCGCTTTTACCTATTTATTATTTTATTAAACCTGTGAGGGGGATACATGCTATTTTATAAAATGAACACAAGTTGTTTTCGGTATGCTGGACCCGAATGAGATGATAAATGCATAAGTACCATTGTCTTATGAAGTCCCTGAATTTCATGCACTGTTAATTACTCGAAGGGGTAAACGCTAATACATATGATAGATCTATTTGGTTTGACAGCCTTATCCTAGGGTTTGTATCCTTGTGAACACCTGAGAGGGATATTATGTATAAGAAGTCGTTGGTATATGACAATATTACCTGTTAGTAGGGGCGCCGTAAGTGACTCGGTTTGACATGTTGGTTAACGTTCAGTGGCGTGAGCTTAATGCATTTATCTATATATATGACTTGTCTGTGTGATAAGTTTGAGATGATTAAAAATTCTTGTGTTCACTTATTAATCTTATAAACTCTATAAATTCACTCGGCTTTTTAGCTGACTTTTTAACATGTTTATCTCAGGTAATTAAAGATGAATGTTGGAGGTTTGGAATGGACGAGGAGGCAAGCGCTAATGTTTTGGAAAACATGTTTTCGTTCCATTCAGTTATCTTCTACTTTTAAAATGTTTGTGTACTTTTAAAAGACTTGTGTATAAACGTTGGCAACGGTTTGTGGGACCAGTACTCTGATCTTTATGAATGGAACCCTTTATCTAAAAATGTCTCTTTTAGAGTCATTCTTTATATTCTTTTGTGATTGTGCTACTTCTTAACACCCAAATAGTTGGTTCCGCTGCGAGTAAATTTGGGGGTGTTAAAGATTGGTATCAAGAGCTTAAGGTTATAGAGAACTAGGTCTTTCATTATCAAAAACCTAAACTATAACCGTGTTTTGTGCGCTAAGTCTTCTCGTGTTCCTAGTCCAAGCCTTCAGGTAACTTTTATGTTATTGTTAATGCATATGAGAAGCATTATTGTTAAGTATTTTAATAATAAATACTTTGAGATACTTTGAGATATTCGAGATTTTGAGATATATTGAGATATAAATTATATATGTTGACTTTGAACGATATTTTGATGTAAATGCATCTATTCGTATTTTTCATAATATTTGAAACTATATAAAGACCTTATAAAATTTATTTTACGGGATTTACTATGATATGCAAATTGACAAATATACCTTCTCGGCTATTGATCATGAAGAGGATGATGCTAGTGACTAACACGCATATGAGCCACGTGGATCCCCACGTGACCCATATAATAGTAATTACTTTTGTGTTGTGATTTTTGTATGACATATTGATTCATTCATGTTGTGATCAAAAATTTGTACATGTTATGACCATATCATTGTATGAACACTCATGAGTTTTTCTTTGTGTTGTGACAGAATCATACCGCCACGTAGGATGAATCAGGCTGAGGTGAACAGAATTGTTGCTGCAGCTCTTGCAGAAGATCGTGCTGCAAGGAACCAAGCCGGTGGATCTGGTGGAGCAGGAGGAAATGTTGGTCCAATTGGTGTGCCACCTGTTAGAGAATGTACTTTCTCTAGTTTCAAGAAATGTGGGCCGATTAACTTCCATGGTACTGAAGGAGCAGTGGGATTGACTCGTTGGTTTGAAAAGACGGAAAGTGTGTTTAGTATCAGTGACTGTGTGGAAAGGAATAAGGTGAAGTTTGCTACTGCTACACTTCAAGGTCCAGCTTTAACTTGGTGGAATGCTCAAGTAGCTACCTTAGGACTAGAAGTGGCACATGGGAGGTCCTGGACACAGTTGAGAACTATGATGACTGAGGAGTTTTGTCCTTCTGAGGAAATTCAGAAAATGGAAGTGGAGCTGTGGAATTTGAGGGTGAAGGACTACAACATTGCTGCTTATACTCAAAGGTTTAATGAGTTGATTTTGTTGTGTCCTGAAACCGTTCCGTCTGAGAAAAAGAAAATTGATGCGTATCTGAGGGGTCTGCCAGAGAACATCAAAGGGGAAACTACATCCTCAAGGCCTACTGTGCTGAATGAAGCTGTTCGAATGGCACATACTTTGATGGAGCAGAAGTTGACTGCTAAGGCTGAAAGAGTTGCAGAAAGCAATAAGAGAAAATGGGAGAACAATAACCAAGGTGGTAGTAGTGGTAACTACAGAAACAACAACAGGGGAAACAACCAAGGTAACAATCGCCATAATCAGTACAACAATCAGAGGCAGGGAAATGCAAGAGCCATGACCAACACACATAATGCAAGAGGTGATCAAGGTGGTAATGCTCCTAATCGTAATAATTGTGGGATTTGACACTTTGGAAATTGTCCACCGAAATGCAACAAGTGTGGAAAGCCTGGCCACAAGGCTAAAGATTGCTGGTGCAGAGGTGTTTCCACGGGTGCAAACACTCAACGTGTTATAACTTGTTATGATTGTGGAGAGAAAGGCCATGTGAGATGGAACTGCCCGAAGAAGAACAATCAAGAAGGAAATGCTGCAGGAAAAGTGTATGCCGTTGGAGGTGCTGAGCAGAACGATGGACCCAACGTCGTGACGGGTACGTTTTTACTTAATAACCGATATGCTAGAGTACATTTGATTCTGGATCGGATAAGAGTTTATCAACATAAGTTTTAGTCTTTTATTCGATACTAAACCAGATGAATTAGATACAAAGTATGAGGTTGAATTGGCTGATGGTAGGATAACTAGTACTAGTTCTATCCTAAGGGATTGTACTTTGAATATAGGGAACCACTTATTCAAAATTGATCTTATGCCTATTGAGCTCGGTACTTTTGACGTGATTATTGGGATGGATTGGCTAGTTAAGCATGATGCTACCATTGTTTGTGGGAAGAAAGTAGTGCATGTACCTGTTAAGGGTAAGACTTTGGTAGTAAAGGGAGATAGTGGTACGTCTCACTTGAAGGTGATCTCTTGTATAAAGGTGAGGAAGTACATGGAAAGAGGATGCCAATTGTTCTTAGCCCATGTGAGTGGGGCAGAACCTAAGGAGAAGCATTTAGAATATGTTCCGGTGATTTGTGACTATCCAGAGGTATTTCCTGACGACTTGCCAGGACCTCCACCACATCGACAAGTCGAATTTAAAATTGAACTTGTGCCTGGAGCTGCACCTGTCGCACGTGCACCTTATCGTCTAGCGCCATCAGAAATGAAGGAGTTGGCCGATCAATTGAAGGAATTATCGGAGAAGGGATTTATTCGTCCGAGTTCGTCGCCTTGGGGAGCTCCAGTATTGTTTGTGAAGAAGAAGGACGGATCGTTCCGTATGTGTATTGATTACCGCGAACTGAACAAGTTGACGGTCAAGAATCGATATCCGCTTCCGAGGATTGACGATCTATTTGATCAACTTCAAGGTTCGAATGTGTACTCAAAGATCGATCTGCGATCGGGGTATCATCAACTTCGCATTAGGGAGGAAGATATACCAATTACTGCATTTAGGACTCGGTATGGTCATTTCGAGTTCCAAGTGATGCCCTTTGGTCTAACTAATGCACCCGCAATTTTTATGGACTTAATGAATCGAGTGTGCAAGCCATACCTTGATAAGTTCGTGATTGTATTTATTGATGATATACTTATCTATTCCAAGAGCAAGGAAGAGCATGGAGAGCATCTGAAGATTATTTTGGAGTTGCTTAAGAAGGAACAATTGTATGCCAAATTGTCGAAATGCGCTTTCTGGCTAGAATCTGTACAGTTTCTTGGTCATGTAATCGATAGTAATGGTGTTCATGTTGATCCTGCAAAGATTGAGGCTATTCGAGATTGGCCTGCCCCAACAACACCGACCGAAGTAAGGCAATTTTTGGGTTTAGCCGGGTATTACCGAAGATTCATAGAGGGATTCTCTTTGATTTCTAAACCACTTACCAAATTGACCCAAAAGAGCAAGACGTATGAATGGGGCAAGGAAAAAGAGGAAGCGTTCCAAATGCTAAAACAAAAGTTGTGTTCCGCACCTATTTTGGCATTGCCTGAGGGAGCTGAAGACTTTGTGGTATATTGTGACGCATCACATAAAGGTTATGGAGCTGTATTGATGCAGAGGGAGAAAGTCATCGCTTATGCTTCAAGGCAACTAAGAAAGCATGAAAAGAACTACACGACTCATGACTTAGAACTTGGTGCTGTTGTCTTTGCACTTAGACTCTGGAGACATTATCTGTATGGTACAAAATGTGTAGTATATACGGATCATAAGAGCCTACAACATATCCTGGACCAAAAGGAGCTTAATATGAGACAACGTCGCTGGGTTGAACTCTTGAGTGACTACGACTGTGAAATCCGTTATCATCCCGACAAGGCGAATGTAGTTGCCGATGCTCTTAGTAGGAAAGAAAGAGAAATGACAAAAAGGGTTAGAGCTTTAGCCATGAGAACTTATTTCGATTTATCTAATCGAATACTTAAAGCTCAAACAAAAGCAATGAAAGAGGAGAATGTGAGAGATGAAGACTTGGGAAGAAGGATGACACCCATATTCGAGATTCGTGATGATGGAATTCGGTATTTTGAGAATCGTGTATGGTTACCGGTATATGGAGGACTGAGAGGTTTAATTATGCACGAGTCACACAAGTCTAAGTATTCGATTCACCCAGGGTCAGATAAAATGTACCAAGACTTGAAGAAATGCTACTGGTGGCCGAACATGAAGGCTAACATAGCCACTTATGTTAGTAAATGCTTGACGTGTGCTAAGGTGAAGTTTGAGCACAAGAGACCTTCTGGTTTACTACAACAACCTGAAATTCCAGAATGGAAATGGGAGAAGATCACTATGGATTTTGTTTTGGGACTTCCGAGAACTTCTAGTGGTCATGATACGATTTGGGTGATTGTTGATCGGTTGACAAAGTCGGCTCATTTCTTACCGATAAAGAAAACTGATGATTTAGACAAACTTACTCGGTTGTATTTAAAGGAAGTTGTTTGTAGACATGGAGTTCCTTTGTCAATTATTTCAGATCGAGATAGTCGGTTTACATCTGAGTTTTGGAAATCGCTTCAGCGATCTTTAGGGACTCAGTTGGATATGAGCACTGCGTATCATCCAGAAACGGACGGTCAAAGTGAAAGGACTATTCAAACTTTGGAGGATATGTTACGAGCATGTGTAATAGATTTTGGAGGTAGTTGGGATCGACACTTACCATTGGTGGAGTTCTCATACAACAATAGTTATCACGCGAGTATCAAGGCAGCGCCTTTTGAAGCACTCTACGGGCGAAAGTGTAGATCACCAGCTGGTTGGTGTGAGGTTGGTGAAAGTCAATTGACGGGTCATGAATTGATTAGAGAGACGACAGAGAAGATCGTGCAAATCAAGAATCGTTTATTGACTGCCCGTAGTAGGCAGAAAAGCTACGCGGATAAGAGGCGAAAACCATTGGAGTTTGATATTGGTGATATGGTTATGTTGAAAGTATCACCTTGGAAAGGAGTAATCCGATTTGGCAAGCGAGGAAAGCTTAGTCCACGCTATATTGGTCCATTCAAGATTATTGATCGAATTGGTCCCGTGGCGTATAAGTTGGAATTGCCAGACAAGTTAAGTGCTATTCACAACACTTTTCACGTTTCTAATCTTAAGAGGTGTTTGGCGGACGAGAATTTAATAATTCCACTTGAGGAGGTTCAATTGGACGACAAACTACATTTCATTGAAGAACCGATGGAGATCATGGATCGAGAAGTGAAACGGCTTAAGCAAAGTCGGATTCCGATAGTTAAAGTGCGATGGAATTCCTGACGTGGACCCGAGTACACATGGGAACGTGAGGATTACTTCAAGAGCAAGTATCCGCATCTATTCGTAGACGGACATAAGGAGAAGTAAGCCCCGGGACGGTGCTTCCTTAAGGGGGTGAGGATGTAAAACCCGCAAAAAAAATAAGGTCATATTTTACTTTAATATATAATTTAATTCAAATTTTTATTGAATTGATTTATTGGTATTAGTTAATTTTAAATGAGACTCGTTAAACTATAACTTTCACGAATCTTACGAATGGAATTTATCTGCTAGTGATCGCGAAATCTATGGATGCCTAAATTTTATATTTTTATTATCAATAGTTTCAATATTTAATATTTTCTATTGTTTTCGTTTATTATTATTATTATTTTTTTTTATTATTATTTTTTAAAGTATTTTTCATAATTTACCTTAAGCTTTTACGTGTCATTCGTTCATTCGACATATCAATTTTTTTAGTCATTTGATTATCAAAATATAAATGTCCTCCGAATGTCGATGTTTTTATTTTATATTGAGAGTTTATTTTTCGTGTTCTACGTGTAACTTTTTTTGTCGCGTAACTTTTAAAATATCGGACTTCAATAATACCCGCTTATAACCTAATTACTAAACTATATATTAGAAAAAGAAAAGAGATGATGAAATTGAGATGTGCATAACGTGTCTAAGCAAGGAGTATGTTGTCATCATAGTCAAAACGTGTCCTAATGTCTTTCTTTTACGTAGTGAGGAAGTATACTTCTATTAGCAACATATTTTTTTTTCTCTATAAGAAACCTACGTAGTAGATAAATTGAGCAATAAACTATAAACACTTCAATAATAATTTGTGTACTAAATGATGGTTCGGATTTGATTTAATCATCAAACTAGATCGTCGTTAGAAGCATCGTTTTACTTTCATCACTATTATCGTGATCGTTATCCTCGTTTAATATCGATATTGCTAAGGTGAGTTTATAGCCTCGCTTTTACCTATTTATTATT
Organism: Glebionis coronaria; assembly: GCA_025667525.1. NCBI lineage: Eukaryota > Viridiplantae > Streptophyta > Magnoliopsida > Asterales > Asteraceae > Glebionis > Glebionis coronaria. The sequence goes on from CM046877.1 coordinate 507,613,498, forward strand.
TTATTAAACCCGCGAGGGGGATACATGCTATTTTATAAAATGAACACAAGTTGTTTTCGGTATGTTGGACCCGAATGAGATGATAAATGCATAAGTACCATTGTCTTATGAAGTCCCTGAATTTCATGCACTGTTAATTACTCGAAGGGCTAAACGCTAATACATATGATAGATCTATTTGGTTTGACAGCCGTATCCTAGGGTTTGTATCCTTGTGAACACCTGAGAGGGATATTATGTATAAGAAGTCGTTGGTATATGACAATATTACCTGTTAGTAGGGGCGCCGTAAGTGACTCGGTTTGACATGTTGGTTAACGTTCAGTGGCGTGAGCTTAATGCATTTATCTATATATATGACTTGTCTGTGTGATAAGTTTGAGATGATTAAAAATTATTGTGTTCACTTATTAATCTTATAAACTCTATAAATTCACTCGGCTTTTTAGCTGACTTTTTAACATGTTTATCTCAGGTAATTAAAGATGAATGTTGGAGGTTTGGAATGGACGAGGAGGCAAGCGCTAATGTTTTGGAAAACATGTTTTCGTTCCATTCAGTTATCTTCTACTTTTAAAATGTTTGTGTACTTTTAAAAGACTTGTGTATAAATGTTGGCAACGGTTTGTGGGACCAGTACTCTGATCTTTATGAATGGAACCCTTTATCTAAAAATGTCTCTTTTAGAGTCATTCTTTATATTCTTTTGTGATTGTGCTACTTCTTAACACCCAAATAGTTGGTTCCGCTGCGAGTAAATTTGGGGGTGTTAAATTTGCACTTTCCCAAAGATTTATATTTTGAAGTAATAAACTCATTTCGATTACTTAAGTCCTTTCTCAAGTAGTCATTCAAGAAATAGTTCATACATATCCAAATTTGTCAATTAAAATATGACCATCAAAATCTTTATATATTTAATGTGTTTTGGAAAGAATACTCAATCACAATTAATTACTTAAGTGTGATTAATAATCTATTCATAATACATACATTAAATATGTGTACAATTTTGTCCATATAATTTCGACACAAAGATTAAACCACCACAATTGGCGTTTTTCTTCCTTTGACGAAACTTATCTCCAATTACTAGTCAAAATATTTAAGATAAACCAAAACCGGAATTTGATTATCTTGTTGGACAACATCTATAACAATCATAGTATGAGTGATTTACCCAAGGCAATATTTGGTAACGAATCACAACAGTTATTTGTAACTCATAATTCTCAGCATACAAATCAAATATCCGAGATATCCTTGTGGACCTATGACATAAATTCCTTTATCTTAAGGTTTAGAATTTACACGCCTACCTCATGATAATTACTAGTGTATTTTAGAAGATCATGTATCTTGTAATTTTATCTTTCAAGATCAAAACTCCCACTTGCTTTTAGTAACTTAAAATCACTCTTTAAATACATAGCAAATAGATCAACACTCCAACGTTATCTATATGGGACATTACAAAACACAATGGCCGTTCCATACTCTTTATTTTCTAAACAATCCACTTCATAAGTAGTTTAGCAAAATCCGAACTCCATTTAAGATATAACGTGATTCATCACATTCCATATATAATGGTATCTTATTAATCTTCTTAGCTCAAGTTATACTCAACTTTCTAACCTTGATATCCTTTTGGAAGAAAAGGAAGATATAGTTATCTTGAATCAATCATCACCATCAAATTGAGAATTTTGATTCTCCTAATGAACATACCATAACAATGATGTATTTCATTTAGGGAAATATTGTAAGTCAATCTTAACAATATTTAAGATAAATATATATCTTTAGGCTTACCTATATACCAACTAAATCATTTTAATGGTATAATAGATTTTGTAACCATTTTGCATGCTTTATAACTCAAGTACTTTAATACAAAGTCACTTCATAAAAGTTATAAGTCCATTACACGTTTCATGTATATGTCCTTAGTGAAATAGAGACAATACATTAACATCTTACTTTATATTATACGTCTTCCAAGACTTTATGTTTGTGACTTTATACAATAAATCATAAACATGTATAACTTAAAGTAAATCATGAACACCACTAGGTTTCATTAGTCTTTTCAAGTTAATTCACTACTATACTATTATATGAACACCACTAGGTTTCATTAGTAGTATAAGATTACTCTATGTATCTTATGTCATTCTAGGAATTTGTCCATTTTAAGAAACTTCAAAACATTCCACTCCCGATCTTACGACATGTGGATTTTTTACCCTTGTGTTTACAATTTAGTCCAAGCTCTTACATGACTAAATCAAAACAACAAGTGTTTCTTAATGTGAATGATATATATACTTTTAAGTAGTCTTTAATCATATTGACACATGATCTAAATATTAATTAGATTGTTAATCTCTTATCTTAAAGACAAGAGAATCATATCTTTATGAGTTGTTTCTTGCACACAATGTTCATTTCTCCCACTTGTGCATGGAACAACCTCATATATAAGATAAACATCACGTCTAACGTTCGTCTATACAAAATATGATTGTGCCACATATATTAGCTTTTACAAGTAGATGTAGAACCACTTAATCAACAAGAATCAGTACATAACTATCTTTGAAGATATTAGTGTCAATAATTCGAAAGTAATTATCTTAGGACATACTAAAGATAACATGGGTTATTACCAAGACAACAAATCTTGTAACTCCCACTGACTTAGAGAATGTTTTAATAGACTCAAAATCAGTAATACAACACAATTCTCCCACTGAACTTGACAACATTGAAATGTTTCATAATCGGTTAAAATAATTAGTGTTGTGTTTAATTTCTTACACTTTTTAAAAACACATTCGTAACAATTACTTATAGGGTTTAAGAGTGTACTCTACTTTGTAAATGATGACTTATCCATCAATTGCTTTTAACTTGAAAGACTTGACATGCAATTTCTTCCTTAATAGGTCTACCAACCCCACAATGGTATGTAGTGCCTATAAATGGTCAAAGCACAACTACTAGACAAATATGCTAGTTTGCCTTATAACCAATTTGCGGTAACTTTTAATAACTCAAAATATGCATTTTTCTTAACTATTAAAATTTGCTATGAGTTATAGATTTGAATTTGACATTTCTAAAATCCTTATTACTCTTTCTTTACTCATGAAAAAGAGTTTTAGGTTTATCTTTCATTTGTAAATTGACTCTATCCTCAACCATACGGTTTGTAGACCAATAAATGAATAAACCACATTTACGGTGTAACGTTGCATTAATACATTTGTAAAAGAATTTACAAAATTCAATTTTAGTATTTTCGATAATACCATTCAAGAAAATAAATTTACCCCGGTAATAATAACCATAGTATTTTCCTTGAAAACTAGAATCCAAATTGACATAATTTCATCACATCAGTTGATCTGCTAGCAATGAAAGTATTCAAGATGGTAACTTGTCGAACAATGATTGACAAACAAATTTGCAATTTCTAGACATTTAAAGGATTTACATTGCCAAAAGTCATTTTGCATTGTAAACATGTTTCATCCCTTCTTTATGCCTTAAGTTTCCAGATCTCACTGAGTAACTCAATTAAGTCGACTAATCTAAAGAACGTAAAACCTTCATGTGCAATCTTATTCAGTCATGAAGTTTTCTCTCTATTACAACATCGTCCGATATCTTATATGACGACAATTGTAACTTCAAGTGTTCGTCAATTAGAGGGCATATGACTTAAATTTTTAGGGTATAGATTTTGGCGTCAAAATCATGTATGGAGAATCATGCATACATCTCCATAACATAAGTTTAATAAAACGTTTAGTAAACTTTTTGTTGAGACTAAAAGTTCATCATATACTTGCAAGTTGAGGTATTGGTTAAACCAATTAAAGATTTTACACACAACTAAATTCACACCGTACTTTTTCTAGAACTTAGTTATAGCACAAAGTAATAACTTTATTCATTGTGTTTCGGATGTGAATTAATGTAGTTAAATCAACCTTAAAGAATTATAGCAATAACAACCGTAGGTAATTCCAATTTTGACGCACAGGCGAGCCGGGAATTTGGTCAGCGCTGAAGCATAACACCTCCTTCCTTAACCAGGTACATGACCAGCGGTGCGTTATACCCACTTTATAGTTTATCAAAATTGAGTAGGCCGTTAAGTTGCTATTGCAATTCTAATCAACGCAAATCATATGTAAATTAGATCTGAAAAACAATTCATTTATTTTGATATGATTTAGTCCATATTAATTTTTCTTGTAAAAGATTACCCTTGTTTACAACATACAATTAAAACAAAACGTATGAAAACAAGTAGGTACAAAAAAAAACTAAATCATAAACACATAATAACAATTTATATGTGCAATAAATAAATCAAATAGCCACATGCATACGATTTATTCAATAAATAATATCAAATCTAAGTTTTTATATTCATATAAAAGTCTACCCTAATTTTAGATTTATTGAATCAAATAAAGCATGTAGCAAAACACGTAACAATTACCACATAAAACATATGATCCATGAAAAACATGCATGTTCATCACGGATCTCCCACATATCTTAATAATTAAATCTCTACGGATCGAAACATGAATTCACACAACATAACAATTAATCATGCAATTCATCAAAACTCCACCCAAATCACTTAACAATTAATGAAATCACTACGGATCGTAACCTTAAATACATGACATAACAATTAATCATGTAATTATCTAAAGATCAAAACATACAATTTAGGGTTTCACAAAAAACTTTTTTTTTAATTTTATAATCGGCAAAAAAAAAACAAAACAAACCGACCCCTTTTTTTAAATCGGATTTTAAGAAAAAAACAAAACCCTAAATTTTCTTTTCCAAAAAAAAAACATGTAGTTTTAACTCAAAACAATTATTAGTTAAAACAATCTTTAGATATCGATAATTATAATCATGTTAAAACGGCTCTCGATGCCACTGATGGTTTATGATTATCATAACAATTATAAAAAAACCCTAAAATGGATCAAAGAACACACAGCGGAAGCAAATTAACAAGATCTTTTATTAACACAATTATAATTAATCAAGGCTAGGGTTACATACCTTTATCCTAGCAAAATCTACAAGTCGACGGAACGGTCACCGGTAGAGATAGATCACGAACACCACCAGGATGTAATCTAAAGCAAGACTACACCACGATCTTGTACACACGTGATACGGCGAGTTAACCGTGAGTCTAGCACGAACAAACCAAGCTTCCAAGTCTATGGAAGATCTACCCAACAACCCTAGAGAGAGGCTAGGACTAGATCTAGAATAGCTTTATTGAAAATCAAAGAAGAACCCTAATAAGGGGTGTTTGGCCGGCGGCTAGAGCAAGAGAAAAGGAGATGTGGAGTGAAAAATTATGAGGCTTTAGGTTTGTTTATATACACCTTGTAAAACTTCTCTTCCAAGGTTAAAAAAATAAAGCCACAAAATCTTTTCTCCTTATTTTTGTCTCCCTATTTAGGCCGGATATACACAAGCTCCAAAAGAGGTTTCCGGAATGTTTCCGACACCTTCTTTTAGCTTCTTTAACATTCTATAACGGTCGTTTAATACTTAACTTTTAATTACTTAACGATCGTTAGCTACGGTTTGATTTAATAAATATAAAATAAATATATTTAATAAATAAATTAACTCTTCACGTAATGTGTGCAATCCTGTGATCTCGAGTTCGATCCTATCACACGACAATCGATTTTTAAGTCCATAAACTTTCAGATTTTACAAATCGTGAACGCGTTTTTGTAATTCCCTACAAAAATCTAAAGTTTTGTTAGTTAAAGAACAAGTTTTGTTGTGACGCAATGGTTTTGATGATACACACATATGTTGACCTTGTGATGTGACCAGACATGTTTTTACGTACATATTTTAGACATGAATGTCGTTTTCTTGATTAAAAAAAAAAACACCACCCTTATATTAATTAGTATGGCTGTTAAAATGCCCCATGTAGCTAGTTAAGTAATACTGAAGTTGTATGCATTAACTAGTAACCACAAATTCAAAGAAAGGTTACAACAATATTTTTTTCTATAAACCAACCCACCCCATTTTGGTAAAAAAATATTCTAATGGTATACCTCAATTTTTGCAGTTTCTGAAAATAGTTAAGAAAAAACATCATGGGTACTACTATTTTTGGAGATGTTTGTGCATTGGCTTTCAGCACCGGTGTTTCTCTCCTCGTGCTGAGATTCTATGAAGAAACTGCAAAAAGAGGGATTTTTGTTCAGGTGGATCCTCCTACTTATATACTGCACGTCCTTTTTTAAAAGTTGTGTTTTGGGTTTAGTTCATTCAGTTCTTGACTATTTCTAGTGTGTTCTAAGAGGTTGACTTTATGTTTGAGTTGGGTTTAAGGTTTAATGGGTCGACCCCGCTGGCCTTTAGCTCGCGACCACCAACTCATATAGATAAACTGGTTATATAGGGTGTCTCCAGGCTTTGTTTAAACGGGTTAGAGTTGACACTGTAGACCAAATTAGTGAACAAATGGTATTCTGGTTGAGGGTCTATGACCTGTCTGTCAATCCAAACCCAACTTGAATTGCCACACGAGGGCGACCCACCAACCCTTTTGTGTTTAATTAGGAAGAGTGAAATTGCTAATTTATACGTTTAGTAGTTGAAAGCCGAATGGGTTGACCCATTACAGGTCTTGCTTGTGTTTGAAATTCGAGTTAGTGTTTTGACCCATCAGTTAAATAGGTTGTGTCCGGGACTTGGGGCCAGGTTATGTCAACCGGACGCTAACCCGGTTACAGGGTTTTGGTAGTGCTCGAGTTAGTGTTTTGACCCATCACTTGTGTTTGGGACTTGGGATCGGGTTGTGTCAAATTGTCAGTCACCCGAATTTGGCATCCTTATGTCAGCTATCTTTGACAAAGGTGAAAGTAAAACTACTCTTTCTTTATCTTTATCAGAAACTGAACAGGAAGCTTTTGCATATAACATTTGGACTAGTATTCATGTTATTCTGGCCTCTATTCAGGTAACTACACTTACATGACAGAATAAAAAGAACTACTACTAGTCATTTTCATTATGTATCTTTCGCTTGATGATCATGTTACTCTTGCATTATTGTAGCTCAGGCAGTCGAGGAGCAATTATGGCAGCTTTTATTCCCGGTGTCAATATAGTGAAAGTGCTTCTCATAGGTTTGGGAATAGTTAAAGATGAGGCCACTGTCAAATCTATGAGCAGATTTGGAGACTACAGGTTTTTATCTCAGTTTTAGTTTATGTTTGCCGGTCAGCCGACCAATTTAACAAAGATAGATAATGTTTTTTTTTTGTATTAGGGAACTTATTAAGGGTCCAATGTACTATGCAATTACACTCACTTTGTGTTGTGCAATTTATTGGAGAACATCACCGACTGCCGTTGCTGCAATTTGCAATCTTTGTGCTGGTGACGGTATCAAACTTTACTTTCACTATTTCATTGGTCAAAAGTTAAACATTTTACATTTTCTCGTCAAAATTTGAACTTGACAAATTTGGAATCTTATTTTACCTAAATTTGTAGTTATGGGTTCAGAAATGAGCAAGCATTAACATTATGATGCTATTACTGTCTTTCCTTTGAATTGAAGGCATTGCTGACATAACTGGGAGGCGACTTGGAAAGAAGAAGATCCCTTATAATACATGTAAATCTTTTGCGGGGTCCATAGCCATGGCAATAGCTGGTTTCACCGCGTCCATTGGGTAAGCTGTTTGCAATCTCTTTTGACTCTTTCTCGGCTAGTGAGGCAAACAATTTTCTTTAAGCTTGTAAAAATTATGCAACCTTTCGTTCCGATACAAGACTTGCACAAAATGATAATAGCATGGATATCAGTCCATAAGAGTCCTCTTGTCATATTCTTTTCTACTTGATCAATAACTAAACACTCTCTTTGAACTGAAACACCTTATGTGTGACAAATTGAGTATATTCCTGCGGGTAGGGTATATGAGCCATTGGGGTCATGAAATATGAAGAGCCTTGCTGCTTGTAATTTGTAAAATTCTGATAGAATGTTCGTGATACGTATATGATAGGTACATGTATTATTTTTCGATTTTTGGGTTTGTTGAGAAAAGTTACGCAATGGTGTTTCGCTTCTTGGTGCTGTCTGTTGCAAGTGCAATTGTTGAATCCCACCCCATAAGCACCAAGTTTGATGACAATCTCACAGTGCCTCTTGCCTCTGTATTGTTAGGAACACTGATATTCTGATATAGGGTATGCTCTCATTTTCATAAGGATTTGATTTCATGTAACAAATTAAAATTTGTGTACGAGATTCCATGTAATAAATTACAACTTTTGCGTCATGTAATGGTATATTCCCAGTTCTTATGGAGAGATTTAGTACCAGTGCACGCCAACACAATTCTTATCGAAGAAATTCACATATAACGAAAAACATTTGCATACTGTATTCGTGTCATCAACCATACTGAATAAAACAGTAGGAAAAAAATAAGCTTTAAACCTTAAAAGGAGATTCTCATTAATGTAAGTGTCCTCCAAATTACAATCATCGACAAAGGACTTATTACAAACCTCATAAACTAAACGCAAGCCCTAATGAATCTTTAACTACATAAATGTACTAACTATTACGACTAAACAACAAAGGGTTGCTAATTAAAACTAACTATCTTGGAACAACGAACATTGACTAATTTGTTACACCGTTATAAGCTGTGCACGCATGGTTTCTTTAATGAGAGATGTGGGCATTGGGAGTGCACTAGGATCAGGCGAATCCATAAACATAAATCCGGCAAAGCATTCTTCAATCGTCTTATTAGACGCCTTTGACCCTCCTAAACAGTTTTTCACGGTGGGAGCAAGTTCTTTAGTAGCAGCAGAATCTTTATTCGTTTTTGCATATTCCTTCACTCTTTGTCACCTAGCAAGAGCATCCTTGAAGGCTGGAAAATTAACATATTGAGACTTCTGACCTGAAAGTACATAGACGGGTGGTTTGATGTTTTCTTTGTGGACGGGTGGCTTGATGTTTTCTTTGTCGACGGGTGGCTTGATATTTTCTTTGTCGACGGGTGGCTTGATGTTTTCTTTGTCGAGACGCCTTCTTGCTGGAATGCGGTAAGGAGTGGGTTTAGTGGGTGTAGCTGCAGGTGTTATGGTGTTGTTTGTGAGAGTGGATGACGATCCAGAATCAATAAGAGCCATGTATGTTATTTAGTACTAAGTATTATTTATTTGCAACAACAAAAACAACATGAATCTCAGATATTATTAACAGCGATGGAAGATGGAAATTATGTGAAAGCAGGTAACTATTTATAACCGATTAACAAAGGCGGTGGTCATTTTAATTACAAGAAGGATTAAGTCGGCTGATCGATATATGGTAACAAATCAACACGTATACTAAAACACTTTTTAACGGCTCTAAATCTGCCTGATACATTTATATATGATGGAATCTAATGCCATATTAATTTTCTGATACAACTTTTAAGTCTATTTTCCCTATAGACAATTCCGTCAAACATAATCGGGGGAGAGATTTTTAGTTATACCGAACTAGACTGGACCGGAACGATAAGACCGAAGACCGTGGTCCAAAACCCCGGACGAAAGACCATACCAAAATTATACGGTACGGTCCAATCCAGTCTGATTTTACGGTTAAAAACAATTTTAAGTCTACCATATTCAACTTTACTCACAAATTGTCAATTTACCATGGCAAAAGTGGGATTGCCATAATCAATACTAGTCGAACAATGAAACATTGTTTAAAGACCGAAATCAGTGACGACCACGTATGCGACCGATACATCAACATATAAAGTGAAATTTGATCATAAACATACCAAACACCCATATTGATGATCATACGAATTTTTGTATTTTAAATTTTCTCAATAATTAAAAGTATTACATAATAATAACAATAGAAAACCCTTACGTATATTAGTCACTCTGTCTCATTGTCATTTTCCATGTTTTTTTAGATATGTCAATTTAATTGTTCACTAATACAAAGTGAAACACGAGAATACAATGTATTATGAATAGTAATGTTTTGACTTCTAAATCCACAAATGTTGTATTTAATAGACTTGGTTTTGCTATATAAAAAGGGCTAACGGCGCCGTTTGCCTTCTCCTAATATGTAAATTATAATTATTAATGAATTTGTGAAGAGAAAGTTAATTCAAATAGAAAAAACACCAAAAAAAAAATCATTTCTTAAAATTATAATCACAAAATTTAAAAAAGAATAATATTAATTACTAAGAAAAAAAATTGTCATTTTGTCAAAAATTAAGACACAGAATTGTAATTAATGTATTTTTCTTAAACCATGTGTTTTTGTCTAAACTATATGTTTTTTGTCCAATGACAATACTTTTAAGACGAAGAGAGTAATTAGTGTACATTTCGTTGATGCCAAATGTCAAAGATTAAACTATTGACTTTGCTTTCGTCATCCGTATCATAAAAACCAATCCATCGGATTTTATTTGTTTGGTTAAGTAAGGTGTTGTTTATTTTCTTAAAACAAGGCTTAGGAGCCTCTTAATAGACTATAGGTGTGTTTGTTGAAATGGGTAGGAGAGGTGTGTAGTTTTTGTGAGCGGGAGCAGTGAGCACTAGTTGTCATGACTCACCGCTTATTTGTCACCATCGCTCACCGTTCCTTTGCCAAACTATTAAAAAAATCACAATGCTCACCGCTCCTTATGTCAAACAAACATTAAAATCAAAATGCTCTTTTTCACCGTTCACCGCTCCAAAACGCTTCACCGCCGCTCTTTGCCAAACACACCCTAAAGCTCTTAATCAGTTAGAGCTTTTATATGTTAAATGTACTTGTTTTTTATATTTTTTTTATTTTTTTGTTGAGGAAAAAAAAGGGTAAAAACATTTGAATGGACAAGAGATAGATAAAACTCTTAATGCATTGAACATGAGACGATTTAGAGCGGTTTTTAATTAAAACTAAACCTCGAATCAAAACATTAGTTTTTAAGAATCGCAGCCCGAACTCAACTAAGTGATCACTACCACAACTCTAAGGAGATGTTTTAACGCCAACATCTCGTTAGAATGGATCTTCGTTAGAAAAGTGGGTGACGGAGCTCGCTTTAGCTTCTCTTTAATGATTGGATTGGTGCAACGAATCACAAAACTATGTTCTATACTTTTCCATTTTAGAATAACTAACTCTGACAATTTGAGACACATCTAACAATCAATCATTTTATTTCAGTAAAAGAAATCAAATCATAATGGCCCTCGATTCATTGGGATGCTAGATCTACTTCTTTGAAGAACAATGATAATCTTTGTGAAACAATGGGGGTTGATGTTTTCTAGAGAGAGAAACTTAGAGAGAGAAATGAGAGAACTTTTCTATATTGAACATATGAAATGAAAACAACCAACACCTCTTTCCATGGTGGAAAGAGGTTTAAATACCCCAAGTCCTTAATAGACTTGGGCTTCCGGCCCATGAACATGCTCATGGGTCGGGCTATTTAATATATGAGACTTAACATTACTACGAGCCTATAACAACATTGTTGGAGTGACCGAGACTTTCTATATACGTAAAACGTATTTCCAACAATCTCCCCCTAAAGGGAGGTCACTCCAAATTTACAAAGTCCTAATCTAGCATGTTAGATCTAGTTCTTGAGCTCGTAGTCTTCCTTTCTTTCTTTTTCTTTCTTTTGTGAATATGTGTTGAATGATATCAGCCTTTTGCTTGGAACACGTTCTTTGGGCCTTTCACGTGCCGTCTTTATTTTCTTGTGATTTTTGCCTCTTTGTGACTTCATGTCCCACACACTTATCCTTTGTTGAATTCTTGAAAGTTTCAGAATCGATACAGCGGAAGACTTTGAGGTCATACTTTCTTGAATTTGATGCAGAAGGAATAAGCATGTGAGGACGTCTTCTACAGGTACACCGCAACGCCACCGTCTTCATCAGGTACACAGCAACGCCACCGTCTTCATCAGGTACACAGCAACGCCACCGTCAGCAACAGAATAAGACACGAATAAAATGGCTTTGACATTTTATTCTAATTCGATAGCATTTTACCTCCGGTCGGTGAAGTCCGTCGGACGATATTAGATATCGTACCCGTGACGGATAGTTACAATTAAGTAACTTCCTGACAGGATTTTGCGGGTAAACCCGTTCTCTTTATTCGACCGTCCAAAGCTGACTGCGAACATAAAGAGTGAATCATTTGGATTAAAAATCCTTATGATTGAAGCCGTCAAATCATGAAACCTGGAACAAGTGAATTTCAATTAAGATATTCACCATCGTTGCTTTCCAGTTGTCACAAACTTGATTCAAATTGAATCTTGCTTGACACCTACCAAGTGCTGTTTGATGTTAACACTAGAAGGATTTCCACTCGTCACTGTGAACACTAAAGAGTGTCACTCTGAGTGTTCTGGCAAGATCATAGGATAATGCGTAGAGGCCTGGAACGAGTTTAAGGTCAATTAAGAAATAAACTACTGTTTCTTTCCAGTTGTCACAAGATTAGTTCTTAAAGAACCACACGTGTCACCTACCATGAGCTTATTTGATGTTGGCTCAAGCAGGATTTCCATCTTCACTGTAATACTTGCGTATTACTCGGATGTTCTGGCAATATTACAAGAATACTGCGTAGGACTCATAAAAGATCTCTTACTAGTCACAGTGTGTGAAGAAGCAAGGAATAAATGAAAAGTGTCCTAATAAGACTTTTGATGATCTCGTGGCTCTAGACTCGATAGTGTGTTTTGATTTAGTGATCGATGGCTGGAGAGGAGTGCCACCTATTCAGTATCAGTCTATTCGGAGTGAATAAACCAGTAGATAACGTGTTGATCTTCGAGTGATTTAAACAAATACCTTTTGAGAGATATTTGAGTTAGCTGGAAAGGGTTGTGCATTGCATCACTGGGTCCATGATGGCTTTCTTCAATATCGAGAATCATAAATGATCTCAATAGCATATGTATTGACCCGGTTTCTGCCTAAAGTTGTAAGGAGGGCTTCTTTCTTTACACCCTTTATCTTTACAATTCTTTTTCATTCTTCAACCCCTTCAATGCTTACCAATACGTCATCACTAGCACCTTGTTGTGATTGTTCCAGTGCTAGCTTAAGTACTTGGTCGGCATTCAGCTACGTTCACATTCATTCTCCATCTTTCCTAGGACTTCTAATTCTATCTAGGGAGTTGTCCTTGGGAAGATTCCATCGGTTCTGATGAATCATTGGACTAATATCTATACCTACCACCCTTTTGTCACCACATCCATCGTGAGTTAAGTGTGTTTTGGGTTGATATAGTCACCATGAAAAATATTTGAAAATCACTTAAAGCACTTGTGATATTAAAATCAAAGTTTTTGTGCCTTAAGTGTTTTGATCATCAAAAACGCTCCCCCTTAACTTGTGCATTACACATGTTAAGTTAGTTTATCTTTTAAGTCTTTTTCATTGTTTTAGCCAAGTATCATTAAGTCTCCTTAATCCCATTTTCTCCCCTTTTCCAAAATGTTAACCATCAATATTTTGGATACTAATGGATTAACCGGTCTTTGGGTAATAAAATGAAATTAGATGTTGGCCAAAGAACATATTAATGCTCCCCCTCAAATTAATGAGGGTAAGTTGTAGTACTTGAGTATGATTTGTTTGAAAGATTTAGAATCTCGAGAGAAATTCTTGAAAAATATCATACTTTTACACTACAGCAAGCCACAAAAGCTGATAAAGCAAAAAGATAACATATTCACAATGATAGACATATGGAGTTGACCTGAAATGAGATGAACCAAAATTAATTGGTTCGTTCCGTGAACCGATGGTGAGCTCCATATGGTCGTCCACCGACGAATCGTTCTATGCTTCGTAGCAACCGACGCTTCCTTAGAAGTTCCTCAATCTTCCTGATTGCGTACGATGATCCATTTTTGCACTGGGTTGTCCAGGTGTATGTGACTGCCGGAAGAGGTAAGTTGGCATTGAGAACCGACATATCATCTCGAACATTCTTCAGCGTTCCATCACTGAATTTGTGCAGTTCTGAGAAGCGCATGTATTGCATGAACCCAGTCTCATTTGGATAGAAGATCCCTGCTTCCGGCGTTGTTGTCCACATGTAGACCTTCTTGTTCTTATGGAAATTACTGAGTGGAGTCGTATGGGGACGTCCCAGGTTTAGCTTCTTCTGATAGCTTTCTACTCCAAGTTGAAAGTCTTCCACCCGGTTTTGAATGACTATTTTCCTGGCATATTGACGAAAGTTGGAGCTCATGGCTATGACAATATCTGTTGATAGATGATCAACTTTTTCTTGAGCCAATAGCAACAAAAGATCTTCGATGTCTTCAAGTTGAAGGTACTGGAGATCACTTTCGTCAATGAGGTATTCTTTCTCATCGGTATGTTTGAACACAATTACATTCAAGTAATCATAACCGAAGACCGTCTGAGTGGTTGCTCCTTGGATGCTTTTGATTCTGTTAGCTGAGACAATAGAAGCACCTCTCTTAGGACGATGGAAGTGATTATAAGCTAACTTCTACTTTTTGTTCCAGTGAGATATGCCAAGTGAAGCATAGGTATCATAAAACTTGAGTGGCTTCTTTCTCCATATTGAAACAGGCACTTTATCCTCTATCCATGGAACATTCTCCAAGTTAACGGCCTTGAGCATTGTTAGTGACGTGCCATATTTCTTTGCTCCATTTTCAAGGTATTCAAGATCTTGAGAGAAAAAATGCTCTATTGGGATAGTGGCAGAACCGGTGATGACCGGTGGTGTGAGAGGTTGCAACACGGGAGTCTGAATTCCTGTAGTTGTCGCTCTCATTGCTTTTGTAAGCTCATTCAGGTGATATTCTGCTTCATTATGGCTGATCTTTAACGTGTCAAAGAAGTCCACATTTGCAGCTGCCATTTTGATCAGATCCGGGGTCATCGTCGGTTTCCCATGAGAATACCTTAGAAAAGCCGAGAAGTCGATAGGGTTGTTGAGGAATCGAGTCATCTCCATTTTAGTTGCAGTATCAAATGGATGATGTGGTGCTGCATTTGTTAGCCAAAGTTGCTCTTGTACAGTATCATCAATCATAAGGGATTTAGCAAATGTCGGTTCTGGAACATTTACATCTTCAACTTCCATGTCATCGTCATGCTGAACTGCAGATGATGGTGAAGGTTGAGTTTGCATCACCGGTATATCCTCGTGAGGTTCTTCTTCAAGCATTGTCTCTGTCGGTTCTTCTGCTTGCATGTATTCTACAGATTCACTGTAAGAATCAGTAGTGAATTCTGGTGCAGTAGATATACCTGTAGTAATCTGCTGAGTTTCTACTACTGTTGACTCCAGTGTCTTTTCTGTGGTGTCAGCAAACTTTTCTACAGTGTCCTATAAACCTTTCTCGGTGGCCATAACATTGTCATCCTTGTTTGTCTCTTCGGCATTTGTACCGGTGTCGTCATTCTTATCACCCTTGTTGACTTTATGACCATTTTCATTATCATCATCGTCATCCTGATCATCATCTGTATCCTCGTCCTTGTCCTCATCTTCATCTTCATTCTTATCCTTTCCTTGTTCATCCTCTTCTTCCTCCTCATCTCCTTCCTTATCCTTATCCTCATCATCGTCTTCACCGTTTTCCTCGTCATCTGCCTCTTCGAACTCATTTTCATTGTCAGACTCAGAGTCGGTAGTGTCTGCAGGTTTCTCTTCATCAATTGCTTTGTTGAGATATTGCAGAACTTTGCGTTTGTATTTCGACTTATGAGCTCCCAAATCTACAGACGTGTCTGTAGCAATGTCATTAGTTGAAGAGTAGATAAAACATTACCGAGAAGATGTGGTAGTTGTTGGTCAACATAAGACTTGACTTCACATCGAATGATCGTGGCCATCTGCTCGTCAACTGACCCTAGAAAAGCAGCATTTTCTTTATCCCGAGTTTTCTTCTCTTTAAGGAATGATTTATGTTGTTCTTTAAGCTTTGACACCCTGTCTGTTAGTTTTTGAAGAGTAGGCTCATCAGGTTGCGGTTCCTTGGGAGGAGTGGCAAACCTTTCAGTCAACGTAGCTATTTGTGTAGCTTGAGCCTCTAGCTGTTGTTGAAGAGACTGGATCAACTGATCATTGACTGTGAGGAAAGGATTTGATGTGGATGATACTTGTGGTTCTGTTGGTGGAGGTGTAACCATAACCGTTAAGGTGGTCGTGGATGATACTGGTTGTACCGGGATAGGTGTTGATGTAGATACAGTGGTTAGGACGGTGGTTGATACAGGTTGTTCAGCTGTGGATGACGGTGTAGATTCAGTGGTGATGGTGGTGGTTGATACGGGTTGCTCAACAATTGCGGGTGTGATGGTGGTGGTTGTGACCTCACTGATGACTGGGGTTGATAGTAGTGAAGTGGTGGTCGATGTAATAGTCGTTATAGGGACATCCACCATTTGTTCATTTGTTGACGGATCAATATTGGTGACCTCAACACCTTCCCCTTCTAAATTGAGATATTTCAAAACATCATCAGAGTTTGAAGTAGACTTACTTGGAAGTTGCGTGTCTGGTATGAAAGTTGCATGAGCATCTTCATTTAGTACCATGTGAGTCGGTTCTGGCAAAGATGTGGTGATATTGGCATCTCGATACATCATACTTGTATCAGTGTCAGCACTGCTCTCACGTTCTTCACTTGGTTCCCGACTTTCAAGATGATAGTTAGCAGCATCTTCATACGCATCTTCATAAGTATCTTCCTCAGTAGGATCGTCGAAAAATTCCGTATCACCATCAGGATTACCAAAATCTGCTAAGTCTTCAAATACTCTTGAGCCTGATCCGCCAAAGGCTTCCTGTCGGCTTTGTTGAAGAATAATACGAAGTCTTTTGGCTTCAGAAGTTTGTTGTTGAGCAGGTTCATTTGGAGCAACACTTGCCTCTTTGCCTTTAGCTTTCCTTGCTTTCTTAGGCATGCGGAGTGGTACTTCTTCCTGTTCTTCTTCAGTTTGGATCAGCTCATCTTCATCATCTTCATCAACAATTTGCATTTTTCCTGGGCCTTTATCTTTAGAAGCAGCTGATTGGCGCTTTGAAACTCGTTTCTTGCGTTTACCTTTTTGCTTCATTTGAAGGATGTAAATTTGCCCGCTTAAATTGTGCGTCAATATCATTAAGCATCTCTTGGTATTTATCACTCTCCTTGATTCCATCATTAAGCATTGTGTCGGGTACTAGTGCAGGAAGTAATGCATACTTTGTGGAATTAGTGTCTGCATTCATTGAGAGAATCACATAATCATCATCTTTGGTGTGATAGAAGAAATTCCCGCGAGTGTCAATGGTTGGGTCATTCTTCATAAAATGGTGGATAATGAGCTTGGTGAATCTCGGGAATGGAAGATGCACGGATTTATTCTTCGTTCCAGTAAATTGATAACAAAATTCTTACCAGAGAAGAAGTGCATAGTCGACTTTGGATGCAGTATACAATCCCCAAAATAAATGAGCCTGTGGTGGTCTCATTGCATCGGTGCCCCTAGTTTTTCCAGTCAGACACTTGACGATGATGGTGATAAGTGCTTTCCAGGGTTGTCCTATGTGTGAGGTGTTAAATTGTGATAGGTTGTTGATTTCACCCCCATAATTCATGGCACGAATGACTCGAAGCATTTCATCATTATTTGGGTTAGCCACAAATTGTTCTCCTTGTGCCAACCTAGGAAATATAAACAATTTCCGAAAAATGTTCAAGTTGAGTACCCGTGGTGTTTTGTTCAGTTCAAAAGAGATAGTCTTTTTGTAGAAAGATGCAGTGTTCCAGAATTCATGCATGTAGACTTCGGGAACAGATGCAGTACGTCTGAGTGTGTCTCTGATGGGTGATATGTCTAGGATATCCGTGGCTATTTTGAAAGCTGGTAGAGCCGGATCAAAATCATCCTGTAATCGAGAGTTGTTCTCAGCATATGGAAGCCTATTACTGAGCGAAACAAGTTCAAGATCACGAAGTCGTTGTTGTTCCTCGGTGATTGACATTTTCCTGCTTTGATGACATAAGCACAAATGATATACACAAAATATGTAGATGTCTTAAGTCTATGCCAAGTTGAAACATAGGGAAAATATCATTACAATTATTACCACAACATTCACACATACATCAGATGAACAAGGTCCTTACATTTAGCAATACACTTAGGATAATGACATAACTGCCAATGACATTTTTATTCTAAAGAGATACCGACCTAGCATAAGTTCTTAAAATATTTGGATTTCTTGGTGGTCATGACCAAAACCTCAGTAGGTTTAGGTTTGATTTCTACTAACACCTCCGTAGGTCTTGGTTTGATTTCAACCAAAACATCAGTGGGTTTTGGTTTAGTTTCAACCACTACGTCAGGAATTGTAGGATTATCCTCAACCCAAACTAAAGTGGGCTTGAACAAAGATGAAGCTTTGTCTTCCGTGGCCTGGAAACAAAACACAAGACATTGACTAAGAAATTTTGTATCTCTTTTGTTTACATAGGAATCAACTTATTAAATAAGATGAACTTCTGTAATAAGAAACCGTTCAAGTATTCTTATGAGATAAAAATTAACTTGTTTCAATAACACTTGGTTTCGTTTAAGTGGCCCTAAAGTACTTAAACCTAAGGAGGAAATAGTGCAAGCTAGGCCGAACTCATTAGATATTCTAAGGCAGTTGCATAATCATAAGAAACCTAATTCCATCACAATGTAGCAAACCATCGGAATCCTAACCAAACCATCGCAATAAATCAAGCATCGGAATCCTAATGAAAAAACATCCTATCGCAATATCTATGTCCATCGCAATCAGTACATTTCCATCAGAATAAATGAGAATACATCGCAGTATTACCCATCGCAATACCTAGTGCGAAGCCATCGCAATGAAGCATCGGAATGCGCCATCGCAAAACGCCATAGAAATGAGCCATCGGAATGACCATCGCAATGAGCCATCGCAACGAGCCATCGGAATGACCCATCGCAATGACCTATCGCAATGAACCATCGCATTGACACATCGCAATGAGCCATCGCAATGAGCCATCAAAATGACTCATCACAACTACCCATCGGAATGACTCATCGCAATGACAGGCATCGCAATGATGTATCGTAATGTGCATCGAAATCCGTGACATGGATTCGATCTCAAACATTGACTTCTCGATCTGGAACTTAGGCAATGTTTTAAGAGATTCTGGGCAAAACCAATGTGTATCTATGCATCCTTAACAAATCCCACAACTTAATTTCCCTTTCTATAACAAAACACGAAACCCTAAATCGTGAAAATGATCTAACGGTACTGTTTTGATGTTTAGAGATGAAACGGATTAAATGATAGCAACTTAAACAATATAGAATACCTAGATTTTATACAGCAAGGAATTAATCACAAATCAAAGATCAACTGGAGCTTCAAGGTCGCAATAATGGCGGATAAGGGTGTGTGTTGCGTGTTTCCAGTAATGACGGGGAAAGAGGGGGGGGGGGGGGTGTGGTTTTGACTTTGGTCAAATTGGTGAAACACCCACCATTTTGCAAAAAAGGCAATAATGGTACCCCTGTTTTAGAAAGTTAGTTAAAGTTAAAATTAACTAAACAAAAAATAAACCCGCTCTCAAACACGAACACAAATACTTAACGCCAAAATTTTAATGACCTATGCAAGAGATACTATATCACACAAGGCACACATAGCATAACCGATGATGAAGAATAGCTAATATTTTCTAACAATCCTTTTTAACAACCAAATTTGTTTCCGAAGAGTTAATATTTGCTCCCCCTTAATCCCTGACCCGTTTTTTATTTAAAGAGCTGTAGTCAAAGATTTTAAGGACACAATTATTAATGAGGACATTTGCCGGTAAAGTGATTTTATAGAACGATTCTGGTGGAAATAAGATTTCTCTTATTTATACAAGATAAGTGCACTGAAACGTACACAAATTTGTGTTAGACCAAGTTATAAAGTAAACTTAGTCCCTTACAAGGTTGTAAAGTAAACCTTGCCCGAGAAAATTAATTCCCGTTGTGAGCCAACGTTTTCAAAAGAAATACGTGACTTTAATACGAAAAGCGGGTTGCAGTCTGAAATAACTACAAGCCATAATGGGCATGTTTTAAAAATGTACAACTTTTATACGAACTCTATTTATGGCGCTGTGTCAATATTGATCGACATTTCTAAAGCCGTAAATATTACCGTACTAAAAGACATGCCCGATTTAAAAAAAAACGAAAAATATTTTTGGATTTTCTTGATTTTATATTTTTTATGGTTTTTCTGGATTTTATATTTTTTATGGTTTTTCTCGGTTTTATATTTTTTATGGTTTTTCTTAGTTTTATATTTTTGTATTTTTCTTTTTGTGGTTTATATATATACGATAATATACATGATCACGAACAAAGGATACGCATGAATAGTTTAGCACCACTATTCTGCTGATTCTTCTGCCAACTCTTTGAGAGTCGCTGGAGAGAAAGATTTCATGCCAAGCTTGTCGATCAAAAACTCGATTCGTCCTCGATCTAAGGCTTTGGTGAACATATCTGCCAGCTGATACTCAGTGGTGACAAAATACAGCTCGATCACTCCGTTCTCCACCTGCTCTTTAATGAAATGGTAGCGAATGTCGATGTGCTTTGCCCGGGAGTGTTGAACGTAGTTGCAGCAAAGGGAAATGGCGCTCTTGTTGTCACAATACATTGGGATTTTATTAAATCCAAGACCGTAGTCAGTTAGTTGTAATCTCATCCAAAGGACTTGAGCACAACACCCAGACATGGCAATGTATTCAGCCTCCGTGCTTGAAATTGCAGCGCTTTTCAGCCTTTTTGAAGACAAACTAATCAATCTATCTCCAAGGAGTTGCACAGACCCAGAAGTGCTACGCCTCGTGTCTTGACACCCAGCATGATGAAGTGTTCCTTTGAGATACCGAAAGATCCTTTTAACAACATGTAGGTGAATTTTGGTAGGTCGAGCCTGATACCGGGCACACATGCATACGACAAATTGCAAATCAGGCCTGCTAGCAGTCAGATAGAGAAGGGTGCCGATCATTCCACGGTAGAGTTTCGGATCGACAATAATCCCATTCCTATCTTCATCTAACTTGGATTGCTCCACCATTGGAGTGTCCACGGGGTCACAATTTTCAAAGTTATATTTCTTTAAGGATTCTAGAGCATATTTGGATTGATTAATAAAGATGCCTCTGGGATCCTGAGAAATCTGTAATCCTAAGCAAAATGATATTTTTCCCATCATTGACATCTGAAAGCGTGTGGACATTATCTTCTCAAAGCGTTTTGACAATTCTATGTTAGAGGCAGCAAATATTATATTAATATATAGATTTTGCTAGTTGAAAGTTCGTTTCTCGGTATCTTCTCGAATTGATTTCCGGTTAAATGTGTGACTCAATTGTTTTTGGTTAAGAAAAAGGGAAGTTGATTATCTATAACTAATTAAAAAGTAAATGTGAAAAGTATTTAAAAACAAACTAAAGACAAGTACAAATAATAAAAGTAAAACAAGGTGAATTTTAAAAACGAAAAGTTAAAACGATATTAAAACTAATAGTAAAACAAATAATAAAACGTAATTTAAAGCGAAACAATTAATAAAAATAAAACTAAAAGACGAAATTAACTATCGACTTGAAAATAACGTTTACTAAATAAAAAAGGAGAGAATAAAATTAAAATGGTACTTTAAAGCTAAACGAGACAAAACCTAAAGCGGGTACTAAATAAAAGATAAAACTTGAACTTTACGAAAAAATATTAATTTTAAAATTAGAAGAAAAATGTAACTAAAAATACGTAACTTTCAGAAATAAAATCGGAACAACTTTCAGATTAAACTAAACAATTACGGAACAAAAATAATAAATAGATAAGCAAGCAAGCTAGCTAGCTAGCTGCTCACTTTTTTTTTTGGCGCCAAAGATTCCATCGCAATGTTAGTATCGGAATGGGTATTTCTAATTGTAGTATCGGAATAATTATATTTTCCTTTTTTTTTTTTTTTTTTTTTTTTTTTTTATTTTAAACTATCGGAATGTGAAAAAGAGAATCTATCGGAATACTAAAAAAGACGAACCATCGGAATGTGATTAAAACTAAAGCTATCGGAATGTTTAAAAATGGTCACCATCGGAATAACATAAAGTGAAATCCATCGGAAAGTGGCTAAAGAAAATTGGGCAGCACTTCGACTTAACAAAGACCTTAAGACCCGTCGGAATATGCGATCTCAATGAGCGATCGCAATCCCGATCGGAATAAGGGGGATTTACCAACCTATCGCAAAGTAGAACCCACACTTGGGTTATTGCGATAAAAACCAAGAAGTCCGTCGGAATGTGTATTACCCTCAATATTGCGATGAGCACCAACAAATCCGAAAATGGAGATAAGCAAAAATCTCAATAAGCACTTTCAATAAGCACACTAAACCAAAACTTGAACAACTTAATAAGCATAAATTTGAAAGCTTTTAAAAAACAAAATTCATAAACTTTATAAAAACACAAAATATGAAAACAAAATAAGCAAACTTTAAAGAGACAAACTTTTTAAGAAAACTAAAAAGCAAATAAGCTAAGTACAAAATAAGCCAATAAGATTGTCAAACTTATAGCTTATTTCATACGAAAACTTATATAGAAGTAAAAAGGTGAACTTTTTACTCAAATAAGCAATATGATTAAGCAAAACCAAAACTTAATCCGAACCAAAATCAAATCAAAAACAAGAAAAGTAGGATGAGAAAGATAAATAAAATCTTGATAAAAGGGAAATTAAGATCCAACAATTAAATTAACTTACTTGGCATTAAACGGTACGAAATTTAAGACATGTAATTAAAGTGACAAGAAATTAAAAGGTACAAGTAATGAAAATGGTGGAAAGACTAATTTTGTCAAAATTAGCTAACAACTATAAAATGAAGTCCTAATGATTTATTTATAGGGGAGGAGGAGGATTAGTGGAAGGAAGCTTCCTCCCCTCTTTCCTTTTCTCTTAATTGCGTCATTAAGTCCCTCCTTCTTTTAATCTTCATTATTTGCATACTTAGTCCTTTTCTTCTAATCTTCTTTAAACTTGGACTTAAGGGACTTTTGGCTTCGGGATTTCTTTGAACTCGTCTTTAAATTCTTCAATAAAATAGACTTGAATTCTTCGGCTTTTGATAAACTTCCGTCTTTTGACTTTTTCTTCGATAAATCTTCAGAATTGGTCTTGGACTTCCGTTCTTTTTTTCACTCTTGACTTCTTGACTTCGTCTTTCATCTTTTTCTTCAATAAAAGTCCGTAAATGCCCGTGAATATCCGTGTTTTCTCCACTTCTCACCTTTTCGTCCTAAATCACAACAAAAACACAAACCACGCATAATTCCGATATAAAAGACATAAAATACACGTTTTGGCTCGGTTATTATTGTAATTAAGTGGTAAAAAGGATGGGTGTTTTCGCACCTATCAAATCCCCTACACTTAACCATTGCAATGTCCTCATGAAATGCATTAGTTACAAAGCACGTTTTACACTTTCCATCATAATCAACCTACCTTGGCCTTTATTAAAAAACTAAGGAAAATCAAAAAGATAGAAAATAACAAGATGCAACAAGGAAGAAACTTGTAAAGAAATCTAAGACTTACATTAGGGCTTGTGTGTCATGAATGTTCATCACCCTCAAGTTTCACGTTCCCCATGCCAAGCTTAAAAACAAGATTATTGTTAGTACAAGTTAGCATAACGAACATTTACTCATGTGGTTCAATTAATCACTTAAACTCCCTTATTCCTACGAGTATCTCTTATATTTTATTGATGTCTTGAATGATCACGAGGATGCATTGTTGACTTATTGCGATAGTTTATTTAGGCTGAAAGCAAAGTAGGACGATTTGATCAATAGTTAGCTAAAGGACAAAATCTCTTAAAACTGCTTCTCGGGATATCAAAAAAAATTCATATCTTGGCATAACTTGGTTCGCGATTTGAGACCTTTCTCGGGCCGATATTTGGCATGTACTTCATACTTCATATCTTGAGAGACGTTCTTGAGATAATGGTCTTCTCATCGTAATAGAGTTTCTTAACTTGGAGACTTTTGAGGGGTACTCCAACTTTGTTGACCACGACTTCATGATTATTCTTCAATCTCTAATTGGGATTTTGAGATACAACGATCCGCCTCCTTTTCGGACTTGGATCTATTTATCCTCATACCTTGTTAGGGTCTTTTCGGATAGACTTCTCCATGATCTTTATGGGAGTTGATTGCTTTTCGTCGTGAGTCTTGATCCTTCATATTGATTTTAGGAATAGTGCTTTTCACATCACTTTGGATCTTCAGCAATAAAATGGAATCCTCATGCCTTGTTAGGGCCTTTTCGGACTCGCCAATCTTCGCGCCCCGCTTCATAAGTTATGCCTTGGCTATGAACTCTTATCATTACTGAGCAACTTTTAAACGATCTTGGGCTAGAAGCTAAGTAACTTTTCAAATCGTACGACCTTACTTATTGCAGATAATTTATTAGCAAGTGATGGGAGAAAAAGATCATAATTAACTCACATAAGTTAATGAGAGAATACCAAACTTGTAACCAACTCTATCATTTCTCGTTCTCCACAATTTAAAATCTCAAGGAATGAGACTCGTGGATGCTTAGCCTAATAAACCAATTAAGGTCTACATGGTTAAGGATACTAGCTAGAGTGAACTTGGATAAGTAAACTCAGTTTGAGTCAAAATATTCACAACGGGCCTAATATATCTAAGATATCTAAACTTGCTAAAACCATTTTATAAAAATGCTAGAAAGTAACAAAAATAAAGGAGACTACAACTAGGCCAAAATAGATTAAAAATTTTGAAAAATGTCGAAAAATCGATTTTTCGGTTAAAATGAGGACAAATACAAGGAAAAGGCCACTTAACTTCGATAGAAGTCCCCCCTACACTTAATATAAACATTGTCCTCAATGTTTAAGTATGTGGGAGTAAACGCCCCTACACTTAGGACATTGTGCACTTTGTTTAAATCTCGCTAAGGAAGAGACAACTAAAGAGATTCCTATTTTAATATTGAGAAATATAAAATAGTGAATCGAAAAGAGTTTAGGATAGAACCAGGAAGAAGGGAACACGGAGTCACGGGTCGTCAACAGTCATCAAGAGTGTGTCTTTGAAGCTCTAATCCCTGCACATGATAAGAAAGAGAACAAGAAACACCACGGGGCTCCCCCTACACTTATGGTGAAAACAGGTAAAGATAGATAATTGGGTTGCCTCCCAAAAAGCGCTTGTTTTTGTTGACCGAGTCACGAGCCTGACTCGTCCCCGAATTAAATGGTCCATGGGGAAGCCTCGAATGTGATACCGGGATCAAAGACCTTGTCCTCGTTCCCGGTGGACATTAACAAAGGAGAGGCAGGGGGATAAGTCTTGAAAGGGAGAAAGGTTCTCTCAACATACGTATAGTATGTGAATTCAAGATCCACGGGAGGTGGGTTGGGTAGAGTAAGCACATTGTCCTCCCCCGAAGACAATAGATGCTGAGCAAACGGCAAAGCCGTATTGTTATCAATCATAGCATAATGAATTGCACCTCCCGGGTCAAAGCACTCATCCTCCGTGATAGTGGCTAAAGGGGAGGATGAAAGGTGCTCGGGAGGGGGACTTGGGACAATATTTTCCTGCAGCAAATTATTAAAAATAATGTCCCCCTCCATATCATCGTCATCATTACCTGGTGGTATGGAGTGAATGTCAATTTCTTCCAGCAATGGGTCATTATCTTCAACGGGGGGAATAGATGGAGGCAAAGACTCGGAAAGAGGAGGAGAAGTCAACGCTTCGATTTGAGCAATAAGAAGGTGCACTTTCCGTAATTTATCGCGAAGAAGCACGTCTTCCACCTCATCCACAAGATCCTGATGATCGGTGAACTTTTCGTAAACCGGAGAGAATAAATCGTCATTGCCCGCATCTCCCGGTGGAGATTGAGAAATTTCAAAAGTGAATTTCTCATAGCTTGGAGAAAAATCGTCATCATTAGGATCGACCTCTTTCGTAAGAGCAACGTCGTCCTTAGGCTTCATAGCAGTCGGTATGTCACAAACCTCATCATCAAACACTTTATCAAGACCAACATCACTAAGCTCATTCAATGTATCACACTCCTTAGACACGTTTGGGATATTGAGAGGAGGGATGACAATTGCACTAGGACATTGAGCAGTAAGGTCATTCCAAGAAATAGTAGGCTCATCGTCATCATCATCATAATAGTATGGATACACCGGGGGAGGAGTATAAGTCTCGATATTCGATATTTGCTCCTGTCGTTTATCCTCTTGATATTTTTCGATGATCTTGTTGAAAGCTTCTTGAAGTTGTTGACCTTGCTTAGCAAGAGTGGCCCATTGTTCGTGGGAGCTCAAA
The DNA here is from genome assembly GCA_025667525.1 of Glebionis coronaria. Lineage (NCBI taxonomy): Eukaryota > Viridiplantae > Streptophyta > Magnoliopsida > Asterales > Asteraceae > Glebionis > Glebionis coronaria. Next base: position 507,640,110 of record CM046877.1, read on the forward strand.
TGTTCGAAGGAGGGTTGATGATCGATGGGGTGTTGTGGGGGCTCAAAATGTTGAAAACCTGAATTATAGCATGGTTGTGGCTCATAGTAGTTCATCGGTTGAGAAGAATCATAAACCGGGTTTGGTTCATAATAATCCATTGGTGAAGAAAACTGAGGACACGGATTTTGCTCATAACAATTCATTGGTTGACAATAATAGGTATCGTGAGGACCCCCACAGTTGTTGTAAACCGGGTATGGAGAAAACTCAGGTGCGTCATGTGGATAGCTATTTTCATTGTCATAATTGTACCCTGGTTCTTGCCCGTGACCATACGAGTATTGAACCGGGCACGAAACATGCCAATGAGAATCGCTTCCACAATAGATGCATGGGGGAACAGGAGGTGGGTTCAAAAAGAATGAATTTGTCGAGTTGCACAAGGGACAAAATCCATTTTGTATGTAGTCGATATCATTTCCGCACCGCTCACATGTACACCATTGACAAGAGTTGTTCCCAGATAATTGTTTCCCACACCGGACGCAATGGACATAAAAATCCATAAAGAAGGATAGATAAGCAAGAAGAATATTTTTGGTGCAAAACTTTGAAAAAGAAATGCTTTTTATGATTTTTCAAATGTTTTTGGATTTTTGAAAATTTTTGAATACGAAAAATAACGTTCACGAGTGAACGGATCCCAAAAGCCAACGCGTCTCTCACTAGAAACCGTTTATCTTAACGAAAAGAGCCGGCAGCGGCGCCATTTAATATATAGATTTTGCTAGTTGAAAGTTCGTTTCTCGGTATCTTCTCGAATTGATTTCCGGTTAAATGTGTGACTCAATTGTTTTTGGTTAAGAAAAAGGGAAGTTGATTATCTATAACTAATTAAAAAGTAAATGCGAAAAGTATTTAAAAACAAACTAAAGACAAGTACAAATAATAAAAGTAAAACAAGGTGAATTTTAAAAACTAAAAGTTAAAACGATATTAAAACTAATAGTAAAACAAATAATAAAACGTAATTTAAAGCGAAACAATTAATAAAAATAAAACTAAAAGACGAAATTAACTATCGACTTGAAAATAAAGTTTACTAAATAAAAAAGGAGAGAATAAAATTAAAATGGTACTTTAAAGCTAAACGAGACAAAACCTAAAGCGGGTACTAAATAAAAGATAAAACTTGAACTTTACGAAAAAATATTAATTTTAAAATTAGAAGAAAAATGTAACTAAAAATACGTAACTTTCAGAAATAAAATCGGAACAACTTTCAGATTAAACTAAACAATTACGGAACAAAAATAATAAATAGATAAGCAAGCAAGCTAGCTAGCTAGTTGCTCACTTTTTTTTTTGGCGCCAAAGGTTCCATCGCAATGTTAGTATCGGAATGGGTATTTCTAATTGTAGTATCGGAATAATTATATTTTCCTTTTTTCTTTTTTTTTTTTTTTTTTTATTTTTATTTTAAACTATCGGAATGTGAAAAAGAGAATCTATCGGAATACTAAAAAAGACGAACCATCGGAATGTGATTAAAACTAAAGCTATCGGAATGTTTAAAAATGGTCACCATCGGAATAACATAAAGTGAAATCCATCGGAAAGTGGCTAAAGAAAATTGGGCAGCACTTCGACTTAACAAAGACCTTAAGACCCGTCGGAATATGCGATCTCAATGAGCGATCGCAATCCCGATCGGAATAAGGGGGATTTACCAACCTATCGCAAAGTAGAACCCACACTTGGGTTATTGCGATAAAAACCAAGAAGTCCGTCGGAATGTGTATTACCCTCAATATTGCGATGAACACCAACAAATCCGAAAATGGAGATAAGCAAAAATCTCAATAAGCACTTTCAATAAGCACACTAAACCAAAACTTGAACAACTTAATAAGCATAAATTTGAAAGCTTTTAAAAACGAAATTCATAAACTTTATAAAAACACAAAATAAGAAAACAAAATAAGCAAACTTTAAAGAGACAAACTTTTTAAGAAAACTAAAAAGCAAATAAGCTAAGTACAAAATAAGCCAATAAGATTGTCAAACTTATAGCTTATTTCATACGAAAACTTATATAGAAGTAAAAAGGTGAACTTTTTACTCAAATAAGCAATATGATTAAGCAAAACCAAAACTTAATCCGAACCAAAATCAAATCAAAAACAAGAAAAGTAGGATGAGAAAGATAAATAAAAGCTTGATAAAAGGGAAATTAAGATCCAACAATTAAATTAACTTACTTGGAATTAAACGGTACGAAATTTAAGACATGTAATTAAAGTGACAAGAAATTAAAAGGTACAAGTAATGAAAATGGTGGAAAGACTAATTTTGTCAAAATTAGCTAACAACTATAAAATGAAGTCCTAATGATTTATTTATAGGGGAGGAGGAGGATTAGTGGAAGGAAGCTTCCTCCCCTCTTTCCTTTTCTCTTAATTGCGTCATTAAGTCCCTCCTTCTTTTAATCTTCATTATTTGCATACTTAGTCCTTTTCTTCTAATCTTCTTTAAACTTGGACTTAAGGGACTTTTGGCTTCGGGATTTCTTTGAACTCGTCTTTAAATTCTTCAATAAAATAGACTTGAATTCTTCGGCTTTTGATAAACTTCCGTCTTTTGACTTTTTCTTCGATAAATCTTCAGAATTGGTCTTGGACTTCCGTTCTTTTTTTCACTCTTGACTTCTTGACTTCGTCTTTCATCTTTTTCTTCAATAAAAGTCCGTAAATGCCCGTGAATATCCGTGTTTTCTCCACTTCTCACCTTTTCGTCCTAAATCACAACAAAAACACAAACCACGCATAATTCCGATATAAAAGACATAAAATACACGTTTTGGCTCGGTTATTATTGTAATTAAGTGGTAAAAAGGATGGGTGTTTTCACACCTATCATATATCATCAACATAAATTTGTACCAGTATCATGTCGTTGTCCTCCTTGAGAGTGAATAGAGTGGGGTCCACCTTGCCTTTGAAGAAGCCTTCCGAAATGAGATATGTTGAAAGGAGATCATACCACGCGCGTGGAGCTTGTTTCAACCCATAGAGAGCCTTCTTAAGCTTGTACACATGATTAGGAAACTCCGTGCTAACGAACCCATCCGATTGACTAACATAGACTTCTTCCCTTAGTTCACCGTTCAAAAATGTCGTCTTCACATCCATTTGATAGACGATCATGTTCATATGAGCAGCATACGCAAGGAATAGTCTAATAGCCTCCAATCTTGCAACAGGAGCAAAAGATTCTTCAAAGTCGATACCCAAGGCTTGTTTATATCCTCTAGCAACTAATCTAGCCTTATTCTTCAAGACTCCACCCATCTCATCGAGTTTAACCTTATAAACCCACAACAAAGTAAGGATGTTAACCTTGTCAGGGAGAGGAACTAATTCCCATACTTCAAGTCTTTGGAATTCATTTAGTTCCTCTTGCATGGCTTCAATCCAAGATGATTGAGTCATAACATGTTGCCAGTTTTTAGGTTCAACTTCGGAGAGAAATGCATCAAAATAGCAATAGAGTGCACTCTCTTGTAATTGATGGCGTGTAGAGACTGGTCGATCGAGACCTCCAATAATATTCCTAATTGGGTGATCTTTTGTCCATTTGGTGCTGTGATTTTCAATCCTTGGTGGTATAGAGTGAACGATTGTAGGAGCTTCTTCTGAGGTAGACGCAGCTGAAGGATTTTCAGGTATCGGTATACCAAAGAATGGAAGCTCTTGTAGGTGAGCATATTCCAAATCGTGATCAATAGAGTCCTCTTCCACATCATTAGGCACAAGGAAAGGTGAAGATTCAGGTGTAGTTTGAGAATCACTTGGTAGAGGTGCACCCGGTTCAATGTTAATTGAAGATGCATTTGATAAAGCTTCATTAGCTTGAGCAACAACTTCAGGGATTGGAGCTATCACTACAAGTGCTTGAACTTCATCATTTAGAGGATCAAAGAATTCATGAAACAACGGTTGAAACAGTTTATCCCACTCGGGCCTTGTAGGTGGTAAAAATGATGTGGACGTGGGATTATTAGGAACTAAACCGGAACTAATAGCACCGGTTCCCATTTCGTGAAGCGCGGATTCAGAGCAGCGTTGCTCAGAAGCCATCACTGTCAGCTCATCGAAATCTGCGTCCATAGTTTCTACTATCTTACCAAGACGACGGTTGTAAATTCGGTATGCTTTCTTGGAGGGTGAGTAACCAATGAAAATACCTATATCGGCTTTTGGTTGAAGTTTGCCCAAGTTCTCACTATTAATGTTTGGATAACAAAGAGCACCAAACACATGAAAGAAGGAAACATCGGGTTTACGATCATGTAGAAGCTCGTAAGGTGTTTTCCATGGCGTTTCCGAATGATAGAGCGGTTTTGGGTGAAACATGCAGTAGATACAGCTTCTGCCCACAAGAATAATGGAGCGTTCACATAAATCAGCATAGTCCTAGCAGCTTCCATAAGCGTACGATTCCGTCTTTCAACGACACCGTTTTGTTGTGGAGTACGTGCAACAGATATTTCATGTGAAATACCAACCTCTTCATAGTAATCACGAAGAGTCTGGTTGACGAACTATGTTCCATTATCTGTACGAATTCGGCGGATAGTAGTATTTAAACGTATCTGAATGAATTTCAGAAAAGTGATGATAGCCTTTGGTGCTTCATCCTTTGTACGTAGAAATCTAACCCATGTAAACCTGGAGAAATCATCCACAATATCAAGGATGAATTTCTTACCGCTCACACTTTCGGTTCGCATTGGCCCACAAAGATCCATATGCAAAAGATGAAGTTTTTCTTGATTGGTGTCTTCAGCTTTGGGCTTGTATGATTTCTTGGTACTTTTTCCCCTTGAGCACGCGGAACATAAATGGTCCTTGTGAAATTTGAGCTTTGGAAGACCACGAACTAATTCGGTTTTAGCCAAATGATTAATAGCATCAAAGTTGAGATGAGATAATCTGCGATGCCATAACCATGACTTGGTCTTAGATGCTTTAGAGAGAAGACATACTGGAGAGGCGGCCATCATGTCTTGTAAGGACAAAGTATAAAGATTTGCACCACGAGACCCCTTCAACAAGTCTTTTCCTTCCAAGTTGCGGATGAAACAAGTGTGTTGTCGAAAAGCAACCTCTAGGTTGGAATCACAGATCTGTCCTACTGAAAATAAATTATGACCAAGACCTTCTACATAGTATACCCTTGAAATCGTGACATTTCCAATATGATATTCACCATACCCCATTATCTTCGCAATATGATCATTACCGAATTTTACCGTTCCAAGAAACTTGCTAACGAAATTTCGGAGCATCGAGCGATCTCCGGTCATATGCTTTGAGCGACCGGAGTCCAAATACCAGAGGATGATTTGGACCACCTGAAAATATCACCAGACGAAGACAATGTATAGGTTTCAGAATCTGAGCGTTCGTTGTTATTAGCATGTACAGATTTAATGATCTTAGATTTGCTAACTTTAGGTTTCTTAGATTTCCTAGCCTTCTTCCTAGTTTGTGGTGTAGATTCAAGTTGGCTTAAATCCTGAGGTATTTCTTCACTGATAGGCACTATAGTGGGGGCTGACCTAATTAAAGGGCGCGGTTTCCATACTTTAGTGCTAGTGTGCCTAACTAAAGGACGCTGAGACCAAACTTCAATGGATGCATTCCTAGTTAAAGGGCACATTTTTCCATCTAATGTAAAGGTCCTACCAGTGGGACGCCATTGCCATCCAACTTGGGCACGAGTTCTACCAGTTGGCTTCCATTCAAGATCATTGCTAATGGCATTCATTTCATTCACATGATCAATAAGACACAAATCATGATGTTGGGAAAACATGCATTCATTACAATTCCAACATTTCAAATTAGAATTCACAAATGGTTTAGACTTCTGCATAGGCGCAGAGCTTTTAGTCTTAGCAACATGATTCTTTTTATTTAAATCTGAAATAACATTCCTAGGGTGAGCTTCTACTTTCTTCTTGATGGTACTACTAGTGGAGGGTTTGATCTTATCTTTCTTGAGTGGCGATCCTTTAGCCCTAGTAGACTCTTTTACTCATGTAGAAGGCAAAGTGGGAATATTAGCAACAGATTTTAACGGTGCCTTAGTTGATGGTGCCAAAGACGGTTTTGCTCCTGGGGTCTTGTTGAATGGAGTTACAGCAATGGGTCGATTAGTGTGTAGTGCAGAACCCGGTTTTCCTATGTATTGCAAATATGCTAAGCAATATTGAACTCGCTGAATATATTCATGAGCTGAATACTAGTAGATGCTTGAGGGATCTAACACATACAAATCATCTAAGATATCCCTAACAAGATCTACATGCTTAATTGCATTCCTCATATTATCATCGTAGGTAATCGGGTTTTTCTTATGGAGCGGGTTCTTATAAAGCACTACTGAATTGGTTGTTGGAGCACTAGAGGACGGTGTAGAGTTGGTAGCTAAGTTATCAACAACTTCTTGTCGGGTGATAAGAAGTGTCTCCTTTAACTCAGCCAAAACCATGTTTTTGTCAATGAGCTGGATATTTAAGTCAGAGATTTCATCACACTTTTGGTTCAGTTGTTCAACATAAGATTGTTGCTCGATCCATCTCCCCTAGAATAGACGAAAGTTTAATTTCTAAGACCTGGTTTTTAGACTCTGCAGCCTCTAGTTCCAATTTTAATGTTCCATTCGATGACTCATCTCTCTTTAATCTCATAATCTCTTCCTCTAATGTCTTAACAATCTCAATCATCTTGTCACTCGTCACAACACTATTTTCACAACTATTTGTTATCAAAAGATCCTCATTTTGAGTTTGTTGTTTTAATTCTAAAGATATACAATGTTGTTCACGTTGATTAAAGCGTTGTGTAAGTAAATTGTAAGAATCTTGAAGCTTTAAAAATTCAGCGTTAGATTCGTGACAAGAATGATTATCTACCTCATTTACAGTATCAGCAACATTTACAGAGAGATCACACACATCATCACATATATTCACAGCATTACATTTAATCATAGTGGATGTAAGCTCATTCGAATAATTAACATTCACAGTAGTAAGCACATCACACGAAATTACTTGGGACAAGAATCGGTCATATTCGGATAAAATCTTTTCCTTTTCAATTAATTGTAGTTCGTAAGCGGTGTCCATTTCATAAAACACTTTTTGAACTTCTGCAATTTCAAACTCGAGATTTTCTGGAAGAGATGCAAAACTTCTTTTTAGACTTTCGACAAACGTATTGATCTCATTTTTAAACACCTCGTTCATGTGTTCGAAAGCCCATTCTCCGGCCTTAAGGCCATTTGAAGTCGTACATTCCCGAATGACCTTGTCAAAACTAGGAAAGTATTGATTAATCTCTTGCAAGTTTAACCATACAGTGCTAACAGGTGGAAGATCCTTTGGAATTTCCTTAGGTCCTTCCATTTTGACAAGTGTAGGAAGTGTACTAGGGTTTTCTTCATTTAACATGTAGGTTGGTGCTGTGATGAGATCTTTATCCATATGGAAGCGAATTCTAAAATCCGTTTTTGCAAGCTCCTGATTCATTTTAAAATAATCACACTCGGGATATTTTGCAAAGTTGTATGACCGATTCTCATCAACTAGATCCTTATTTGTGCGATCCTCAAAAATAACAATCGGGTCTAAGACCAATCCTAATTGGGTTGCATTATAAAGTCTTGGACTACGGATAAGAGCTTGTTTTGCATACCGTGGGTTAGGGGGAAGGCCTTTTTGACGCGATAAGTTAAACTCTCTAAACGATGCGTCAAATAAGTGCACTAGTTGAGAGGCAGCGTATTGTCTTAAAAGCAAATAATCTAAACTTCTAATCTTATTAGCCGCATTAATTTCCATTTCATTCTTTTTAGACTCGAGTAATTCAAAATCCGTTTGAAGTTTGTGAAAATTAGTGACCACTAACTCTTTTTCTTTAAGTTCGTTAGAAAGATCTGCTCTTAAGGTTTCAATTTCTTGCAAATGACTCATTTGTTTGTTTCGAAAATGATCATATTCGGGATTTGTTAGAACATTGGACGAAGGAACTAATTCCAAAGTTTGAACTTTTTCGTTGCACAGGGCAAGCTCAGCAGACAAATTCTTATTCTTAGCTAGGGTTTCTAAGAGTACAGTATTCATTTGGCTAAGTAAATTTGTAGGAACCATGACCAAATCTTGTTGAGCAGGAGTATGCGTATGCGAAATGACTCCCGGTTGTGATTCACTCAAAGTCTGGGGACTTGCATTGATATTGCTATCATTGATTGTCTCCTCGTTTGAAAGACTCACCACCGAAGACTCATTCGAATCAGCATCCTCTTGCCCAACTTGATGTGGTTGAATACTAGTATCAGTGGTATTAGTAGGTACCTCAGATATTTTATCTGGCCCAAAGCTAGAGATAGTTGCCATAAGAGCCGCCTGAGCAGATTGAAGATCATCACAGTCTGAATCATAAGCATCCAGATCATCTGCTTGGTATGTTGCATTATGTGTAGTGACAACTTCTTGTTCCGCAATCCCTGGATCAGCAAGAACTGCAAGCTCCTCTTCATCAAGTTCCTGTCCTTGTACCTGAGCGTTTACCAAATAAATCTTCTCTACAAACCATTGACCATCCCTTCTCCTCTTGGGTTTTGTGCAATCCCTAGACATGCGACCCTCTTCCTTACAGTTGTAGCATGTTATCATTCTTAACTTACCTGTGGAATTATCCTGCGGAGGAGTTTTGACCATTGGAGCAGGATTGCCCATGCGTGCATTGGTTGATGTATTGGGTCTCCCCTGATTAGGTTGTATGGGTTGAACCATTACCCTGCCATTCTCAATGGTAGCTTGTTTTCGAGAATTGGATGAATTCCTCAGCTGATTGTTAGTAGGAGCTGGTCCTCTAAATCCTCGTTTGCTCAATGTCCTTGTGAGATAAGCCGACATAGTGGCTAGCACTTCAACTGGGTCAGTTCCTTGTTTGAACTCAGGAATGGGAACTTCATCACTGTCACAATACAATGCTTGGTCTTGTTGAGGAATACTCATGTGGTCAGAATAGCTTGATGGATATGCAACATTTTCTTGATAAGAAGGGTATGATAACTGACCATAAGGTGCAATGCTTGCTGGTGAATATGGGTGATGTTGTGAGGCATATTGTGATGCTTGTGGTTCTCTCTGAGAAGAAGGTGCATGATATTTGCGTTTTATATGGGTTCTAATTAAATCTCGGAATCTTCTCGAATTGATCTCGGCCTTAAGTGGAATGATTGTTCTTGGTTACTAAATAAAAGGGTTTGGTTTTCTAACCTACTAAATGTTAAATGATCGAAAATTTAAACTTAAATTTAAAAGTAATTTAAAAGTAATTGAATTATTAATAATTGACAAAACTTTGAATTAAAATCAAACTTAAATTAAGAAATAATGAGAAATGGTAAGTCAGACATAAAGAAACAGAAACAGTAAGTAACTTAAAAGAAGACTGATTCGGAATTTCAACCTTGGTTCGGAAGTTTACCTTCATTCGGAAGTTTCTACTTTATTCGGAACTTTTGGCTTGGTTCAGAAGTCTAAAATTGATTCGGAAGAAATTGGTTCGGAAGTAATTGGTACGGAAGATTTTAAAGTTCCGATTCGGAACTTTTGGTAAAAATTGGTTCGGAACTTTAGAATTGGTTCGGAACTTTTAAATTGGTTCGGAACTTCAAGTTCATCCGGAACTTCTTAAACTGATTCGGAACTTAATGCTTCATTCAGAAGTTTTCCTTAGGTCGGAAGTTTTTAGCTTGGTTCGGAACTTATGCTTCGTTCGGAACTTTTTTCTTGGTTCGGAAGTCTGGAAACCCAGAACAGTAACAACACCCGAAGAACAAGGAAAAACGATTTTGATCCAAAATCACCAAATTTTTCACCGAATCTTAAATAAAACTAAACACAAAGCATCTATTGACCATAAGCTACAAATCCCATCAACAAAAACACAAATCCCAACAACTTTTGAAGATCAAATCAAGAAAAATAAAAACTTAAGAACTTGAGGATAAAGATGATGATGAACAAGATGAAATGGAAAGATTAAACAAAGAACTTGTATTAAATGATTAATGTTTTAACAAGATCAAACAAAGATTAAAACAACAAGATTTGAAAAACAAAGATTATAATCACCAATCACCCTAGTGGTGATGGTGAAGGAACGAACAAGAAAGGAGAAAAAAGGGGAGGAGAGAAAAACTCCAGACTAACTAAAAAACTAACTTTTTTAAATGTGTGAGGGGAGGGCTATTTATAGCCTTGTCTTTTGGTTGGTGAGTGGGCTTTCTCCCGTTCTTCTTGTCTTTTCGTCTTTTCAGAAAATTTTCCGTTTTCGATTCTGATTCGGGATTTGTCGTCGATTAAATTCAACTCGTCTTTTAATTTCTTCGTTTAATAGACTTGAGTTTCTTCGACTTATATAAATCTTCCATATTTGGTCCTTTTCTTCGATAAATCTTCGAATAGGCCCAGTGACTTCGAATCTTTTGCATCTCTTGGACAATAGACTTTATCTCGAGTCTTTTTCTTCAGTAAAACCCGTGCAATCCCATGTTTTCTTCAATATTCATCCGGTTGGCTCTGAAAACACAATAAACACAAAAACCACGCATAATTCCAAACAAATGATATTAAATCCGTGTTTTGGTCTTGTTTTAGCCAGAATTAAGTGGTAAAAGGATGGGCGTTTACACACCTATCAGATACCCTACACTTAACCATTGCCATGCCCTCATGCAATGCTTAGTGATAAAGCAATTTTACACTTTTCTCATAATTAATCAACCTTGGCCTTATTTAAATTCTACTAAACAAAAATTAAAGAAATAAAACTTCAAAGGTAACAAAGGGATAGAAAACCATTTTCAATTGAAAATAGCTACATGGAAATAACTTGCAACGAAATCGATGACTTACATTAGGGCTTTGGTGCCGCGAAGATTTATCACCCTCAAGTTTCACGTTCCCCAAACTAAGCTTAAAAACGAGATCATTGTTATTATAAGTTAGCAATTCAAACACTTACACACATGGCTTAATTAAATGCTTAAACTCCCTTATTCCTAGGTGTATCTCTTATATTTTATTTTTGTCTTAGAATGATCATGAAGATGCATTTTTGGACTTATTTCGATAGTTTATTTAGGCTGAAAGCAAAGTAGGACGATTTGATCAATAGTTAGCCAAAGGACAAAATCTCTTAAAACTGCTTCTCGGGATATCAAAAAGTTCATATCTTGGCATAACTTGGTTCACGATTTGAGACCTTTCTCGGGCCGATATTTGGCATGTACTTCATACTTCATATCTTCGAGAGACGTTCTTGAGATAATGGTCTTCTCATCATAATAGAGTTTCTTCACTTGGAGACTTTTGAGGGGTACTCCAACTTTGTTGACCACGACTTCATGATTATTTCTTCAATCTCTAATTGGGATTTTGAGATACAACGATCCGCCTCCTTTTCGGACTTGGATCTATTTATCCTCATACCTTGTTAGGGTCTTTTCGGATAGACTTCTCCATGATCTTTATGGGAGTTGATTGCTTTTCGTCGTGAGTCTTGATCCTTCATATTGATTTTAGGAATAATGCTTTTCACATCACTTTGGATCTTCAGCAATAAAATTGAATCCTCATGCCTTGTTAGGGCCTTTTCGGACTCGCCAATCTTCGCGTCCCGCTTCATAAGTTATGCCTTGGCTATGAACTCTTATCATTACCGAGCAACTTTTAAACGATCTTGGGCTAGAAGCTAAGTAACTTTTCAAATCGTACGACCTTACTTATTGCAGATAAATTATTAGCAAGTGATGGGAGAATAGGCAAATAATTACACCAAGTGAGCTTGCGCAAGAATACCGACTTATAATTGACTCTATCATTTCTCGTCCTCCACAATTTAAAATCTCACGTAATGAGACTCGTGGACACTTAGCCTAATAAACCAATTAAGGTTTACATGGTTAAGGATACTAGCTAGAATAAACTTGGTTAAGTCTATTCGGGTTGAGTCAAAATAAACGCAACGGGCCTAATATGTCAAAGACTTCTAAACTAGCTACACCACTTTATTAATATTTTTGACTTTATTGCGGGATATATACATATGAAAGCAACGATAAAAATTAAAAAATTAAGACTAAATGGCCAAAGTTAATAAAAAATTTGAAAAATGTTGAAAAATAGGATTTTCTGGTTTAAATGAAGGCATTTTCATGGAAAAGTACACTTAAAACTTCGATAGAAGTCCCCCCTACACTTAAGATAAACATTGTCCTCAATGTTTAAGCATGTGGGAAAAGTCTCCCCTACACTTATGACATTGTGCACGTTGGTTAACTCAAGTTAAGGAAGAGACGACTAAAGTGATCAATTTCAAATGTGAGTATAAAGAAAATTGAATCACGATAGTTTGAGAGATAGAACCGGATTTCGGATAACACGGGAGCACGGTTCTTCAAAAATTCCAAGAGTGCACTTATCCCTGTAATCACACCACACAAAGACAAACACGTAGAGAAGTCCCCCCTACACTTAGGGGATTAAAACATAAAAGGATAGATACTCGGGCTGCCTCCCGAGGAGCGCTTGTTTTTGATAACCGAGTCACGAGCCTGACTCGACCCAAAATTAGTTCATGGAGAACGTGGTGAGGGATGGAATCACCTCCTGAGAGGTGTCCTCACCAAAGTACAACTTCACTCGTTGGCCATTCACCTTAAAATTTGGTCCATCAGGTTGAGCGAGCTCGAGAGTACCATATGGAAAAATTTGGGCAATGGTGAATGGGTCGGACCAACGAGATTTGAGCTTTCCCGAGAAGATTTTCAACCGAGAGTTAAAAAGTAAGACTTTGTCTCCAACATGGAACTCTCGGTTTTTGATCTTGGAGTCGTGAATGAGCTTAGTTCTTTCCTTATAGATCAAAGAATTTTCATAAGCCTCATTCCGAAGTTCATTCAGCTCATTGAGTTGGATCTTGCGTAGGTCACCGGCTTTGTTAATATCAAAATTGGCCCACTTCAAGGCCCAATAAGCCTTGTGCTCCAACTCATTGGGGAGGTGGCACGCTTTCCCGTACACAAGACGATAAGGCGTACAGCCTATCGGGGTCTTGTAAGCAGTACGGAAAGCCCACAAAGCGTCATCAAGTTTATCAGCCCATGAGGCACGATGCTCTCCCACAGTCCTTTCAAGAATTCGCTTTAGTCCTCGGTTGGATATTTCAGCCTGGCCATTAGTTTGTGGGTGGTAGGCTGTGGAAAGACGATGATTTACACCGTACTTAGCCATGACTCTAGCAAATTGTTCATTGCAAAAATGAGTCCCACGATCACTAATAATGGCACGAGGCACACCGAATCTAGCGAAAAGAGCTTTCAGAAAGTTACAAACCACCCTGGCGTCATTAGTAGGTAAAGCTTTGGCTTCAACCCACTTTGAAACGTAATCAACGGCTACAAGGATGTATTTGTTTCCTTTAGAAGAAGGGAATGGCCCCATAAAGTCGATACCCCAAACATCAAAAATTTCACACTCTTGAATGAAATTCTGAGGCATCTCGTCTTTATGTGTGATTTTGCCTTGCTTTTGGCAAACATCAGATCGCTTAACCATATTGTGAGCATCACGATATATGGAGGGCCAATAAAATCCGGAATCAAACACTTTTTTGGCGGTGAAGTTGGGACCAAAGTGACCACCGGTGGGTCCTTTGTGGCAAGCATCAAGGATTTCCGACGCTGCCGGTCCATCAACACATCAGCGGATAATCAGGTCGGCACATTGTTTGAATAGGTAAGGGTCGTCCCAAAAGTAAGTCTTGATGTCGGTGAAGAACTTCTTCTTTTGTTGGGACGTCAACCCTTCCTTGAGAATTCCACCCGCCAAGTAGTTTGCAAAGTCCGCAAACCACGGGGTTTCATTCGGCTTCGAGTTTATAGACATTAAGGTCTCCAAGGGAAAAGAATCATTGATTTCTTTGGTCGGATGATCCCCTTGGTAAGGATCCTCAAGTCTGCTAAGATGGTCCGCGGCTAGGTTTTCTGCTCCTTTTTTTATCGCGAATTTCGATTTTAAATTCTTGGAGCAGCAAAACCCAGCGAAGAAGTCTTGGTTTGGAATCTTGCTTTGTCAACAAGTACTTCAGCGCGGAATGATCGGTGTACACAATGGTGGTAGAAAGGACAAGATAGGGGCGAAATTTTTCAAAGGCATAGACAACAGCTAAAAGCTCTTTTTTGGTTGTCGTATAATGCAATTGTGCCCCAGTCATTGTCTTGCTAGCGTAATGGATCGGTTGGAAGTGTTTGTTCACTCTTTGTCCCAGAACCGCTCCAATAGCAAAATCACTAGCATCGCACATCAACTCAAAAGGCAGCTCCCAATTAGGGGTAACCAAGACAGGTGCCTTAGTGAGCTTATCCTTAAGCGAGTTGAAGGCTTCAAGACACTCTTTGGAGAAGATAAAAGGAGTATCTTTTTCCAAGAGGTGGGTCATCGGGCGAGCGATTTGAGAAAAATCTTTGATGAATCGCCGGTAGAAGCCCGCATGACCCAGGAAACTTCTCACACCTTTCACGGTTGAAGGTGGAGGCAACTTTGCGATAACATCGACTTTAGCACGATCTACTTCAAGACCGGCTTTGGAAATTGTATGTCCCAGCACGATGCCTTCTTTTACCATAAAATGGCATTTTTCCCAATTCAGAACTAGGCGAGTGTCTTCGCACCGCTTGAGCATACTTTCCAAATTGGCAAGGCAAGAAGAGAAAGAATCCCTGAAGACCGAGAAATCATCCATGAAGACTTCCATGGTTTGTTCAACCATGTCATGGAAGATAGCTAACATGCACCTTTGAAAAGTCCCGGGCGCATTACATAAGCCAAAAGGCATTCCTTTGTAAGCAAATGTGCCATAGGGACAAGTGAATGTAGTCTTCTCTTGATCTTGGGGGTCGATGGGTATTTGGAAATAACCCGAGAAACCATCAAGAAAGCAGTAATATTCATTACCGGCTAAACGTTCAAGCATTTGGTCCATAAAAGGTAGAGGGAAATGATCCTTTCTCGTGGCATCATTGATTTTGCGGTAGTCTATACAAACTCTCCACCCAGTAACGAGACGAGTGGGAATCAACTCGTTGTGTTCATTGGGAACAACGGTTATTCCGCCCTTCTTGGGCACACAATGGATTAGACTAACCCATGGTGAATCCGAAATAGGGTAAATCATACCCGCATAAAGAAGTTTGATAACCTCTGTTTTGATGACTTCATGTATTTTTGGATTCACCCTTCGTTGGCTTTGAATTGTGGGCTTAAAGTCGTCCTCCATGAGAATTTTGTGTGTGCAGAAATGAGGATCAATTCCACGAATATCCGAAATCTTCCATGCAATAGCCTTCTTATGATCTTTCAACACAGCGACAAGTAGGGCTTTCTCTTTGTCCTTCAAATCCTTAGCAATGATGACTGGCGACTTCTTCTCTTCATCAAGGAATACATACTCGAGATGGGGCGGCAACTCCTTAAGTTCTAAATCCGAAGGATTTTCGACAGGAGGCGTATTCGAAGTCGGAGTATCGATAGCAATGACTGTGGGAGATGGAGGAGAAGGATTGTCTTCAGTGAGAAGATTGTCAAAGAAATTCATGTCTTCATCCCCATTTGTGGGAGAATCATCAGTAGATAAGTTCGCATCTCCCATGGTATTTTCAAGATTGTTCCAAAATAAATCACTATCTCCAAATAGAGACAACGATGAATCAATGGAGGACACGGTCTCAACATTGGGAAGAGAGGTAGGAATACTTTTGCAAGCATCATTAAAGTGTTCTTCACAAGCCTCATCAAGAACATCAATACAATTAACGCTCTCATATGAATAAGACTGTTTAGACAACTTTCTCATGTTGAAGACTACTTTATCGTCACCCACTCTCATGATAAGCTCACCGGCTTCAACATCAATGAGAGTGCGACCGGTCCTAAGGAATGGACGACCAACAATTAGTGGCACACGGGGGTCCATCTCGTAGTCGACGACAACAAAATCAGCAGGGAAGGTGAATTTGTCGACTCCTACAATGACGTCTTCGGCTATCCCCACTGGATAAGCAACCGTACGGTTAGCTAATTACAAAGTCATTTTGGTGGGGACTAGCTCTGGGAGAGATAATTGCTTCCAAACACTTAGAGGCATGAGATTAATACTGACACCTAGATCGGCTAGGGCCATGCAATTCTCTACTCCCGGGAAATTGCAAGGGATAAGAAAACGACCCGGATCACCAAGCTTGGTTGGCAATTTCCTTAAGAGTACTGCAGAGCAATTCTCATTAAGTTGGGTGTTGGAAGTATCGAGGAGCTTTTCCTTGTCGCTCAGAAATCCTTTAAACATTTTTGCATACTTGGGCATGTGAGCGAGAGCCTCAGCGAAGGAGATATTGAAATTCAGTTGTTTGAACATTTTAAGGAAGTTCGAAACCTGAATATCATCCTTGCTCTTTTGCTTCTCTTTCCTCAACCTTGAAGGATAAGGTATATTGGAAGAAGAGGAAGGCTTTAGGGGAATAGGATCACTCACAACCACAAGTGGAGGAGGGGTAGAAGGAAGAGGTGGAGAAATTGGGGAAGGAGAAGGATGAGGAATAGGAGCAGGTAACTCGTTCTCCTTAGTCACAATCACCGGTGGAGGTATAGGAAGCTCAGGGTCCTTGGTACCTTTGCCACTTCGAGTAGTGATTGCTTTCATCTCCCCTCTTGGGTTCGCAACGGTGTTACTCGGAAGAGTACCCGAAGAAGAGGGTTGATTACCTTGGAAGAAACTAGCCATCATGTTCCTCAGATCATTAGTTTGGATATCCAACGTGTTTCTCATGTCGGCTCTCAAATCATTTCCTTGCTTGACCAAGTCTGCTTTCAAATTGCGCACTTCCTCTTGGAGATTTCCCACTATCACATCATTGGTTCTCATGTAGGTTGCAACCTCTTTGTGTAATGCAGTGGTGGTTTGGTTGGGAGGAGTATTGTATGCAGGTGGTTGGTAAGCAGGTTGTTGGTAGACTTGATTGTTACGTTGAGGTGGTTGTTGCTGCTTGTGAGGAGGGATGTATGGTTGTCGAGGTTGTTGTTGTTGAGGAGGGCGATTAAGGTTTTGTTGTTGGTTTGGGTTGGTAGGAGGGAAACCAGGTGGTGAAAGATAGTTGTTGGATCGATAGCTAAGCAAGTTACGGTCACCTTGAGGTCTGGCTTGATAAGCAGGTTGAGGATAGGTGCCATATGCCGCATTCACATTCTCAGCAGGGTAATCTTGGGTGGCGGTACAAGTTGTGTAAGAGTGAGGACCACCGCATATCTCACAAGGTTGGCTGACAGCGTTCACTTGAGCGTTTTTGGCATTGTTGCTGTTGTTGTTGCTGACGGTGTGGGTGACAAACGATTCAAGAAGCACAGTGATTTTGTCCAATCGCTTGTCGCTGTCATTAGTGCTAGCACTAGCGACATTGGTCCAAACACTCTTGGTTTGCACACGAGATTTATTCCCAATGATGTCCCAAGCAGCATTGGAAGTCTTAGCCAATAGATTACCCCCCGAGGCACTGTTTAGTGAATCTTGGTCACTCATGCTTAAACCATTGTAAAAAGTATTAATTTGATGTACTTTGGTAAAACCATGTTGTGGGCATTTTCTTAAATGATCTTTAAAACGATCCCAAGATTCACTGAACGACTCATCGTACTTTTTTTCAAAATTTATGATCTCATTCCGCAATGCGGTAGTACGAGAGGGTGGAAAAAAGTAATTGATAAACTTTGTTTCCAAATCCGTCCACGAGAGAATACTCTGTGGCGGTTCCTTAGCAAGCCAATGTCGGGCTTGTCCCTCTAAAAAAAGGGAAAAAGTTGTAACCTTATAACCTCTTGTGGAACGCCATTGAATTTGACCGTGTTGGTGAGTTGCAAGAATCCCTTGATATGGTCGTGTGGATCATCAATGGTTCGTCCCAAGAATGGTTGAGCGGAGACCATCTGGATAAAGCCTGATTTTAGCTCAAAGTTGTTGGCGGCAATTGGAGGTATGACAATTGGATCCGTGTTGCCATCTACATGAGCTTGCAGCAATTCAATCATCGGCCGATTATCCGGAAGGGGCTCATTGTTGTTGTTATTATTCATGTTGTTGTTGTTATTATTGTTTGGAGGTGGTACACCGGCCATGTCTAAGTGATCGAGAGGCTCGGGCTCTTGATATGACGTGGATCGAGTGCGCATACACCTGCAAAAGAACGAACAAATAAAAGCAAAGCAAAAATAATTTTGGTTTTTATGTTTTTTTAATTTTTTTGTATTTTTGAAAATTTTATATTTTTTGTTTTTTTTGAAGATTTTCTTGAAAAAGTAACGTTCACGGGGAACGGATCCCAAAATCCAAGTTCTCACAAAAAACTTTTGATCTTAACGAGAAGAGCCGGCAGCGGCGCCATTTGATATTTGCGTTTTATATGGGTTCTAATTAAATCTCGGAATCTTCTCGAATTGATCTCGGCCTTAAGTGGAATGATTGTTCTTGGTTACTAAATAAAAGGGTTTGGTTTTCTAACCTACTAAATGTTAAATGATCGAAAATTTAAACTTAAATTTAAAAGTAATTTAAAAGTAATTGAATTATTAAGAATTGACAAAACTTTGAATTAAAATCAAACTTAAATTAAGAAATAATGAGAAATGGTAAGTCAGACATAAAGAAACAGAAACAGTAAGTAACTTAAAAGAAGACTGATTCGGAATTTCAACCTTGGTTCGGAAGTTTACCTTCATTCGGAAGTTTCTACTTCATTCGGAACTTTTGGCTTGGTTCGGAAGTCTAAAATTGATTCGAAAGAAATTGGTTCGGAAGTAATTGGTTCGGAAGATTTTAAAGTTCCGATTCGGAACTTTTGGTAAAAATTGGTTCGGAACTTTAGAATTGGTTCGGAACTTTTAAATTGGTTCGGAACTTCAAGTTCATCCAGAACTTCTTAAACTGATTCGGAACTTAATGCTTCATTCAGAAGTTTTCCTTGGGTCGGAAGTTTTTAGCTTGGTTCGGAACTTATGCTTCGTTCGGAACTTTTTTCTTGGTTCGGAAGTCTGGAAACCCAGAACAGTAACAACACCCGAAGAACAAGGAAAAACGATTTTGATCAAAAATCACCAAATCTTAAATAAAACTAAACACAAAGCATCTATTGACCATAAGCTACAAATCCCATCAACAAAAACACAAATCCCAACAACTTTTGAAGATCAAATCAAGAAAAATAAAAACTTAAGAACTTGAGGATAAAGATGATGATGAACAAGATGAAATGGAAAGATTAAACAAAGAACTTGTATTAAATGATTAATGTTTTAACAAGATCAAACAAAGATTAAAACAACAAGATTTGAAAACCAAAGATTATAATCACCAATCACCCTAGTGGTGATGGTGAAGGAACGAACAAGAAAGGAGAAAAAAGGGGAGGAGAGAAAAACTCCAGACTAACTAAAAAACTAACTTTTTTAAATGTGTGAGGGGAGGGCTATTTATAGCCTTGTCTTTTGGTTGGTGAGTGGGCTTTCTCCCGTTCTTCTTGTCTTTTCGTCTTTTCAGAAAAGTTTCCGTTTTCGATTCTGATTCGGGATTTGTCGTCGATTAAATTCAACTCGTCTTTTAATTTCTTCGTTTAATAGACTTGAGTTTCTTCAACTTATATAAATCTTCCATATTTGGTCCTTTTCTTCGATAAATCTTTAAATAGGCCCAGTGACTTCGAATCTTTTGCATCTCTTGGACAATAGACTTTATCTCGAGTCTTTTTCTTCAGTAAAACCCGTGCAATCCCATGTTTTCTTCAATATTCATCCGGTTGGCTCTGAAAACACAATAAACACAAAAACCACGCATAATTCCAAACAAATGATATTAAATCCGTGTTTTGGTCTTGTTTTAGCCAGAATTAAGTGGTAAAAGGATGGGTGTTTACACACCTATCAGTGCATTAAACCGATATTGTTGCTGATGTGAGGTGGGAGGTTGAGGTAGAATCGAATATTGGGGGAAGCTTGGAGTCAGGTACGGTGACGGATGATAAGCTTGGTGTCCCATGATATAAGGAGTGTTGTTGTATGACAAGCTTGGTTTATTAGCCATCAATGCTAGAGAATCCGGGTACATACCTCGAGGTGAACGGTGCATGATCACGTGTTTCTCGTGCTGCTGGAGAAAAGTGTAGAGTTGATCCAAATTGCACTTATGCAAGTCCCTGGTTAACTTAACATCGGTAATATACTCACCCCATTCAACTTGAGGTAAAGTATTCAAAAACTTGGTGTTAACCTGGAATGGAGCAATCACGAGATTGTATACATTCAAATCATTCATTAGAGTAGTGAATCTGAAGTAGTAGTCGTGAAGCGTTTCCCCTGGGCTGTACGTGAACCTATCAAACAGATCATACAACTGACATTCCCGTTCCTATTTTGTAAGAGACGTACCTTGTAGCAAAACCTTTAGACGTTCCCATAAATCCTTTGCAACCGTATATTGACTCACCATTCGATAGATGTCATGTGGAAGAGCTTGAAGAATGGCTTGAAGAGCCTTTTCGTCTGCATCAGCAATAAGTTGTTGAGCTGGTGTAAGTTCTTCAAACTCCCGTGGTCGAGTCACATTGTTAACAACAATAGTACCATAATCAAGTGGACCATTTAGAATTGACTTGACCATAAGCCTCCCATATGTCGGTTTTCCCTTAATGTATGACATCATACGACCTTGCCATGCTTCAAAGACTTCTTTAATGAGCATTGGAGGGCGATTATCTGTTCCCGTAATGACGGAAATATCCGTAAGTGATGTCATTTGAGGCATTAATGAACTCGGATTCATTTTGATCACTTTATAAAGATTATCAAAGATGATCGAACAATGAAATAAGGTTATGAGTTTTTTGTGTTGTTATCTTGTTGTTGTGTTTGCTTTTAAAATTTACCAACTTACCAAATTAATTGCCAAATAGAAGAAATCCCCTAAGTATCTAAAAACATGTTCTATCGAAATGTTATTTTTGTCGGAATACCCAGATCGGAATATCTCAACATCGAAATGCTTAGATCATAATGCAAGGTTGTCGGAATGATTTCAGATCGCAAAGCTCAGATCGCAATGTAACTTTGTCGGAATGATGACGGTATCGGAATACCTAAATCGTAATGCAATGCTGTCGAAATGTTCAAATCGCAAAACCTGTCGGAATGCTCAGATCGCAAAACCTATCAGAATGATTCAGATCGTAATGCTCAGATCGCAAAGTAGCTGACAAAATTTAAGCAGAGTAACGACTTAAAAAACTTCCTTATACCCGTCGGAATCCCAGATCGCAAAGTACGATCGGAATGTCCAGATCGGAATAAGTAATGAAATTCAAGTATCACAATGTAGAACCAAAACCCTTTCCGATGGTGATGGTTATTGCGATGGAAACCCACTTTTCACTTGTACTTTCCGATGGAGATTTCTGCTTGAATTTCGGAATGAAGAAGACAAGACCTTTTTGCACTTTTGATCCAAGAAAGATGATGTTTTAACGAAAACCAAGATACCAAGAACACTTTAAACATGAATCCCTATGTTACACTACTTTAAACTTCGATCAAACACAAAAAAATTTGAAGATTTCGACAAAAACAAACCAACACTTCTACGATATGTTTAGAAAACAATACGCAACACAAAAACAAACCTATATCTCATCCCATGCTCTTGATACCAAATGAAGAACAATGATAATCTTTGTGAAACAATGGGGGTTGATGTTTTCTAGAGAGAGAAACTTAGAGAGAGAAATGAGAGAACTTTTCTATATTGAACATATGAAATGAAAACAACCAACACCTCTTTCCATGGTGGAAAGAGGTTTAAATACCCCAAGTCCTTAATGGACTTGGGCTTCCGGCCCATGAACATGCTCATGGGTCGGGCTATTTAATATATGAGACTTAACATTACTACGAGCCTATAACTACATTGTTGGAGTGACCGAGACTTTCTATATACGTAAAACGTATTTCCAAAATTCTTGAATTCGTGATTGTATTAGCGGATAACTAAGGTCCGAGCCCGGTTTGTGGTCTTAGGCTCAACTAGGCTTTATCTCTTGTAATCTTTTATATAATAAAAGAATTAGATTTTTTAAGAATTTTAATGGGAAGTGAAGGTTGTAGAAAAACTAATTGGACCAATCAAATGACTTGATTTTAACACATAAGCAAAATAAAACGATGTGATTGGTAGAGAAAAGTTTAAATTGAATTCAAATTGGTCAAAATTAAAAATTTTGATGGAAGATTTTGATGTAAAGACACAAACATATATGTGTCAAATTTGTGAAAATAAAAACTTTAAAAAGGAGGAGTGGATTAATAAAACTTTAGTGGTTGAATTTTAAATATAATTAGATTAACTTAAATACAAACTTATAATTTTCCATGTTTTTTTATTAACTTATGAAATAAACAAAATACCCCCTTAAACTTTATACCCCTAAATTTATATTTTAAAAATACAACATATATGTTAAATTAAAAAAATCAATAAATCACATGATTATAAAAATTCAAATAAAAACATAAGTTATTTTTTATATGTATTTTGACACTTAACAAAGTCAAACAATGCAATCTACGTAAATTATTATTTATATAAATATAAATACAATAATGAATGCAGGACCTAGGACATCGGTGTAAGATGAAAATGAAAAGACGGGATTCTACATATTACAACAATATATATTTTTCCAAGGTCGTTCTGTGTTACTAAACACATAATGTCTAGAAAAAGATAGCTAATATTTTAGTTAAACAAAGTTAAATCCTTTGTGCAACAAATATTTATTCAAAATATTAATTAATATGATCACATAATGAAAAATCAAGTAAAACTTGGGGGTCTATAAGGATCGTATCTATTTGAATATTAAAATTTTAATACTATTTTAAAAAATAATATTAATATTACAAAATCATGATTTTATAAATAGTGTACGTGTAAGGTTTATGTAAATGGTTTGTTGATTAATAAATAAAATATAACTATTTAGAATAAAAATTTCGAAAGTAAAAAGAGTATGAAATTCGAAAAATAAAAGTTAGTGTGAGGTTATATTAATTGACACAGTGCACAGTAACACAACGGCATAATAAAACATATAAACTTGATTTAAAAAAAAACATATATAATATATAAAAAATCGAAATACCAAAATTATTACTTAATTTATCTTTTATTTTTAAGTCTCGTGCGTGCACGAGTATTAAAACTAGTATCTATATATTGTGATGAACAATACAAAACATATCATGGAGAATTAAGTTATTCTATCATGGTAATCAGAGCCTAAACACCCACCATAAAAAACCTTTCATCCATCGACACAAAGTCTGCCCCCAAAAAAAGAAAAAAAAAAGTCGATTTCTTTATTGCTTCTTGATTTGATCACTTGTTGCCAACATTAATCCTTCAGTGTACTTTAATTATTTAATTACTTTGCTCTGCTGATGCGTCGCTATCATCACTTGCTGCCAACATTAGTCCTTCGGTGTATTTAATTATTTAATTGCTTTGTTCTGTTGCGTTGCTATCATCACTTGCTACCAAAATTAGTCATTCGGTGTACTTTAGTTATTTAATTGATTTGTTTTAGCTGTTGCGCCGCTATCTTCGATTACATTCGCTTTATATGTTCATTTAATATTTCGTGAGTACAAAATTATCCTAGCGAATAGCACCGTACTATTTTAATGTTCAAGCCCCATTTATGCAAGGCCAGTTAACAAGTCAAATGGCTCAGCTCGGCTCTTTTCCAGCTCAGTACAATTACATTCAGGCTCAGTGCTTACCAGCAAAGTATGCCAGTTCAGCCGGTATACCAAGTATGATCACGCCTCTAGCTTCTTAAGCTACTATGATTCCGCAAGCATTTCAGACTATGTCTTCTCAAGATCCTTGTAAAACCCGTAAAAATAAGGTCATAATTTAATCCTACTTTCAATTATTTTGAAGTATTTTATAACTTTAAATATTATTATGTTTAACGGTTTAAGTTGAAACCGATATTAAATATTATATTTTAATATTTTGACGAGTAATGAGGACTACTAGTGATCGCGATACCGATGGATGCCAAAAATTTTATATTTTATTATCGATCGTTTCGATATTTAATATTTTCGACGATATCATTTAATTACGTATCGAGTCGTTATATTACTATTTTTCGTGTGCGTTTAAACTTTTAAAAAGTATTTTTACGAAACCCGAGTCCTGTAAATATTTGTAAAATTTACTTTTCGTCATTTCCCGCTTTTTAACTAATATTTACATTTTGGACCAAAACTATCACAAATTAGCAAAAACTACCCTAACCTCACACTATATTTATTTTTTCCAATATCTCTCTTTCATTTTTAAAATTCATAAATAAAATGCATCTTCCTCCTCCCCTTTTTCCTTTCTTAGCCATACACCCCCATCCACATAAACCCTCAAAAATCTTGATCTTATACTTTGAATCTCCAAAAACTAAAACAAGTCCCATCCTAGAAATCACAAGGGTTATAATTTGGTATAAAATTTTCATACATGCAACCATATTAATTTTTTCAAGAAAAGTTAGTGATGTTTAATACAAATTTGTTGTATGCATGTGTTAGTAATGATGATCAAAAGATTTTCATGCTATGTTTTTGTTAAAAAGTTGATTTTTAATTTTTGGGTTTTTGATTTTGATGATGATACAAGTGTTAAGAATGGTTTATGATGATATTAGGGGCTTAGATTGATGACAAAAGTTGTTGGAATTGATCAAAAACATGATTTTGCAAGAGATTTTAATAGTCAATTTTGGGCAGTAGGTTTGAGGTCATTTTCGGAAATCTTAAGTCTGAATATAGGTTGTTATTATGGGATTATGTCGTAGAGAATTTCGGTAGCTTCGATTTGATATAAAGTAGGCCTTCCAACTCCAAACGAGGTGGAAGATACACTAGTTTGATTTTCGTGTACCGGGAGACGAGTGTCGACACAATCCGAAAATTGTTGTCGATATTTGGATCGATTCTCGGGGACTATAAAATGAGTTTCAAAACGATTCAAGGGCTGTTCTCAGGCTCCAAGTTTAGCATTTTGAGTCTATTTTTAGAATCAAGTGGCGGTTTTACAAACGGAGTTGTTTAGAATGGTCAAAATGGTTTCGTAAGTCAAGGTCCCTAAACTGTCCGGATTTTGTGATTCAAAGATGAGTCGGGCAGGGAACTTTAGAAGTAAAATCTTTTAATGGGCTCTTGGGAGGACTTTCTACATATAGTAAGTAAGTTCTCTGAGTAGTATCATAAAAAGTTGATATGTTTAAGTATGGGAAAACGACTTGGACATTCGGTATGTTCCTGCAGATTTTTATTAAAGACATAGAATAATAAAATGAATATATAGGAGAGTGTAATAGTATCACTTGTATCGTTTTCTCTCGAGTTTGTTGTGATTATATGAGTCGAGTTTTATATTCTTATGTATGGTTTATTTCTCGAGTCTATTATTAATTAACGCACCTCATTTGATAGGTTGCGGTTCTCGTGTTTGAAAGACATCATCTATCGTCGGCGATCGTCTCATTACCACTATTGGCTAAGGTGAGTCTATAGCCTCACTTTATACTAGTTATTAAATGATTTTAAACCCGCGAGGGGGAATACATATTTTATAAACTTAGAACACAAGATTTTTATGGTATGCTTTGTCCCTCTATGAATGGACCCGTGGTTGCCTTTAAATTGCATTAAGTGATTGCCTTAGTTAAAACCTCAATTATGGACCGTTAATTAACCTATGATGGGTTAACCGCTAGTACAATTAATAGATCTATGGGGGAAGCCACCCCGGTTCAGTTTTTGTGGACTTGTCATAGAAGCTTAGGCCCGACCTCCACACTGTTTGGAAATATTGTATTGAGAAGTCAGGTATACGGCAATGTACCAAAAATCTAGAGGTAACCGACAATTAATAAATCTCCTGTCTTATCAGACCTCTAAAAGGAGTGTTTAAGGGCTCGGTTCCATGAGCTTATTGCAATTTATGCTATATACAATTATCATTGTTGATGCAAATTATTATTTGATGCTTATAAGCATGCCACAAACTTATAATCTTTGCTTGTGTTCAAATTGATTACATAAACCTATAGATTCACTCGGCATTTTTGCTGATTGTTTTACTCACATGTATTTCAGGTAATCAAGAAGTGGAAGCTTAGAGGTCACGAGAATGAAGTTGTGCACTGCTATGTTGTTCAAACTCTTTGATTTATTTATCGTTCCATTTTTAAAACAAACTAATATGTTGTTTTAACTTATCTTTTGGTAACGGTTACTTGGGACTACGCTACTCTGACAAATGTTTTAGGAACGATAAATCTAAAACGTCTCTTTTGAGTCGTTCTTTATAAATTATGTGTTGTAGTATCATTGTTTAGCACCCAAAGATGTATTCCGCTGCGTGTAAATTTGGGGGTGTTAAAGATTGGTACCAGAGCCATGAGTTATAGAGAACTAGGTCTTTTTCTAAAAACCTAAACTATAACTGTCGGTTTTATTTTTCAAAGAGTCGGTGCACATGATTTCGCGTGACTTCAGGTTCAAGCTACTTCTGAGATTACAATTTTAGTATACGTTATTACGTATACCTTATTGCCATGTATTTATAAATAAATACTATGATCCATTTACGGATATATATTTATATCTAGGATCCCTTTAATCGATATATATATTTATGTCGTTAAAATTTTCGATAAAAGTTTATCATTTATTAATGATTAACTTAAATAAATACATTGAATTTTCAAGATCTTTCTGTATTTATTTTTGAAGTATTTAAATTGCTTTTATTGCAAATTTTATATTATGACCTTACATACCTTCATCTGCGCACGTTACTTTCATTGTTTAACCCTTTGTGATATCTATATAGATATCCAAATCGTCTTTCGGCTGTTTGTGCTTGGACATCTTGAAACGTAGTGTCTAGACCATTGTGTAGCTCAATGTGTCCTTGGAATAGACTAACCGCTATCGTGTGAGTCACACATTTTGAAACATTTCCTATAATCTTGTTGAATAATATCATGGTTTTCATAATATTTTGTTGATTTTTATCACCGTTTTATACGACATGTGAAGATTTAATTCGTTGACATTTATATGTATCGACTCCGAAGTGTATTGTTCGCTTATATCTTGGTAACGTCATTCACCGTTTTGCTTCCTAAATTTCGTGTTGAATACCTTGAAGCATCTTATGTCATTCATTATACTGTATTTTTATTTGATGCTCATTATGAGATTTATTTTTCATTGTTGTAAAATCCACAAGACATGTGTGTATATATTTTGAGCCGTTAGAAAGTGTCGAAAAATACATTTTATGTAGAAACTGCAGGGGCAGTATAAACAGGTCACAACTTAAAAGTAAAACATGCTTTTTAAAATATATATATATATATATATATATAGTCAAACCTGCACAGAACTTGCAGGGGTATTTTGGTCATTTTACATTGGGTTTCAGGTCTCGGGCAAAATTAGAAAGTTGTCTAAAACGTCGTTTTGTATCAAAATGCTTTAGACTCCGAGTCTTGGAGATGTCGTTTATCGGGTCAATTAATCGGCTCATATTTAAAAGTTAAATCTGATAGAAAATTCAGAACATGAGTTTTAAATGTTTCTAAGAAGTTTTGAGTTCATTTGAGATCGTAAAATTTTAACGAATATTATTTTACAACTAACTAATACTAGTTGCATGTGAAAATGATTAAAAATAGAAACATTACAGGATTAGCAATTACCGGATTAATGGTGTAATTTAAAAACGAATAACATACTTTCTTAAAAGCATGTTGTGTCGAGTATCTTACATAAAATACACATATGAATTGTTTTATTCTTTTTATATATATGACTCATTTGTCATTCGATGTTATTTTATTTTCGTTTTCTTCTAACCTTCAACTGATTTGGGTTGAGTTTTGAAGTTTTGACTTCACATTCTTCGTCGATATTCTCATCACGTGTCTCATGGCATTTTCGTCTAAACCTTATAACCTTTTGAAACCTTAACAACTTGTAACCATTTCATTTGTTGTTTTATGAGCTACTATTTGCCACTTTTTGCAAAACTTTGACTTCTTTATACGTTGTCATAATGTCATGTTATAAATAAATCTGATATTGTTTTACGATTATTTACACCAATTATTTTTACTTTGGTCTTATAAAATACTTTTTGTAACATTAAAAGTTGCTTATTGAGTACCTCACAAATTACTTGTATCCTATAAATTTATAAACTATTATTAAATTCCATTTTACAAATGGCATGGTTTATATATAAACATAAGAAACGTAATACTTTTCGACGAAACTGAGCATTGCATTGCTATTCCTAAATTATACATGGCCTGATCACCTATGTCTAATTTAGAAGGAGCCATGCTAGGCTGAATAGTAGTCACCTTAAAAATCTTGATAATAATCAACTTTTTACTTGTATTTATGATAAAGATAAATAAAATGAAAAAAGTGAAAAGAAGTTTTGAAAATCTTTATAATTTATGCAAGTGGCGCAATTTCTATGCATCCGCATACGTTTTCTTACCTTTTCTTGAACGAATTACGCGCTTACGAATACGTTTTTACTCGACAATCGTTTTTCCACTTGTTACTTCATTTTGTCTTATAACTGATTTCTTTTGACCGTTCGTCTAATTACTGACTGTTGATAAATGACTTGAAAGTCGCAATGTTTTATCCTTCCTTCTCGTCCAATCTTCTTTATGCGACTGGGTAGATCTTTGGAATGTCTCCGCACGTGAATAATGAATTATCACTAGAGTGATTTCCATGTATCCGGGATGACGTCCGTCACTCTTGTTTGTCTCGAAATCCACTCTTGTGAACCGTGCTTTGACTTCTCTCTTTAAACACTAACATCGTTCATTTGATTTGTTTTAATTACAAGTGATTATTAGGAATTTTTTTTTATTAAAATGTTTTTGTATGGATCTTATTTCCGATCATGTAACGACCACCACTAAGTTAACAAACTGATATTGGTGAACCATCAACCGCACTAACAAAATTGACAACTTGTTTAATCTATTATTTCTTATCGTCTTACCATCGACGCCTTTATTTTATTATTCTCTTTAAGAATTCATACGGCATTTGCTTCGTTTTCTTTCGTACCGCTGATTTCGTGCTAATTGTTGACCATTATTTACATTCGTATTCATTTATTATCTTGTCACATTTTTAAACCCAAATATACCTCATGTTTATTTTGAAATAATAAACACCTTTATGTATTTCTACAACCTATTATAATTTTTTTATGGAACTTTTATACATTTTCCAATAATTTTCAATTATCGAAATAACTACCATAAGAAAAATGTCAAATTTATACATCATATTTTGTATAACTAAAAATAATGTTTAAAATTATATTATGCTCTATCTTTTGAACTAATTGACTTATCATACTTTGCTTTTAATGTAATGAAAATTACCGGTTTAATTTATATTCCTAACAATGATTTAATTCGGAAATTACATTTTCTAATTGTAACCATCAATACGAATTTAATTAATAAATTCATGTCATTGTTTCAAAGTTTCTTAAGACAACCAAAATAAATTATGAAGCTATTTAACTTCTATTTTTAATATATCATCTTTATCAAGAAAGTACCTCAATTGAATCTTAAGGTAATACCAAATCCGGGACGGATAATTGTGACAAACGTTATTTTAATATTAATATTTAATTCATTCTTCGCTCTCATTTTTCTAGTATTGTGAATTATTATGTTTTACGGTTACATGATTCGAGATCCCTCGTCGATCGTCAACCTTAAATCATTTTACCACATCTTGTCCGTTTATGCGTTTATTGAATTTTATTTTATCTCGTTCTGTTCCTCGTACTGAAGATCACTATTTTATTCTGAGTTTAAAATGAATTTCGGGAAGAAGTGTATAAGGAGAAACGATAAGTGTCACCAGGATTTATGCGTGTACTAGTGGAATGATTGAGGACCGAATCTCTTATTGAATGGAGCTAATAAATTCATTACAACCTCGAAGAGAAAGTTGAAGCCGACACCGCAAGTGGAAAGACTCTTGAGATCAAGTATTTATTATCAAGGGTTCTTTCAAGATTTTCTCGATGATTAACGGTGGAGATCTATACTCGATGTTTATGTTCGACCTTTTCTTTTATGTACTTACATGGTGTGTGATCTAGTCAAATGATCGTAAGTTGTGAGAACTTGAGACGGCTCATCCGATGACGTCCGATCATATAGAACACATATTATGTAATATCTTTTTGACTTTCAACGACGATATTTATTGAGACTTTAATGCACGTTGGCGAAAGTGAGATGGTGTCTTTGTATTATCTTTTGAGTAGGGACCCGCGTGTGAGCACCCTCCGATGACGAAAATGTTTTTCTTGTTAGTTCTTTTGATGTGTGTCCATGGCTATCTGGCCGATGGATATCCTTTAACTTGCAACATTCTTTTTAACTGGACTTATCCGAAAATCCTGTCATCTATTCTTGTTATCGAATGAGCTTCGTGTGATTCATAAAATTTTCATGTGTCGAGCTTGACGGGTGACTGGTGGATAAGGATTTATTTATTCCTTTTTGGTGAGATACAACTTTATGACAAGTTGCGTTTTGTAAAAGAACCAGTGGAGATCGTGGATCGAGATTCACATGGGAACGTGAAGACTTCTTTATAAGGAATGCACTCATCCTTCCGGGTAGTGAACAACTCGTGTATGAGGCGAGTTGAGCGCCGAGACGTCGCTCCCTTAAGGTGGTGAGGATGTAAAACCCGTAAAAATAAGGTCATAATTTAATCCTACTTTCAATTATTTTGAAGTATTTTATAACTTTAAATATTATTATTTTTAACGGTTTAAGTTGAAACCGATATTAAATATTATATTTTAATATTTTGACGAGTAACGAGGACTACTAGTGATCGCGATACCGACGGATGCCAAAATTTTTATATTTTATTATCGATCGTTTCGATATTTAATATTTTCGACGATATCGTTTTAATTACGTATCGAGTCGTTATATTACTATTTTTCGTGTGCGTTTAAACTTTTAAAAAGTATTTTTACGAAACCCGAGTCCTGTAAATATTTGTAAAATTTACTTTTAGTCATTTCCCGCTTTTTAACTAATATTTACATTTTGGACCAAAACTATCACAAATTGGCAAAAACTACCCTAACCTCACACTATATTTAATTTTTCCACTATCTCTCTTTCATTTTTAAAATTCATAAATAAAATTCATCTTCCTCCTCCCCTTTTCCCTTTCTTAGCCATACACCCCCATCCACATAAACCCTCAAAAATCTTGATCTTATACTTTGAATCTCCAAAAACTAAAACAAGTCCCATCCTAGAAATCACAAGGGCTACAATTTGGTATAAAATTTTCATACATGCAACCATATTAATTTTTTCAAGAAAAGTTAGTGATGTTTAATCCAAATTTGTTGTATGCATGTGTTAGTAATGATGATCAAAAGATTTTCATGCTATGTTTTTGTTAAAAAGTTGATTTTTAATTTTTGGGTTTTTGATTTTGATGATGATTCAAGTGTTAGGAATGGTTTATGATGATATTAGGGGCTTAGGTTGATGACAAAAGTTGTTGGAATTGATCAAAAACATGATTTTGCAAGAGATTTTAATAGTCAATTTTGGGCAGTAGGTTTGAGGTCATTTTCGGAAATCTTAAGTCTGAATATAGGTTGTTATTATGGGATTATGTCGTAGAGAATTTCGTTAGCTTCGATTTGATATAAAGTAGGCCTTCCAACTCCAAACGAGGTGGAAGATACACTAGTTTGATTTTCGTGTACCGGGAGACGAGTGTCGACACAATCCAAAAATTGTTGTCGATACTTGGATCGAATCTCGGGGACTATAAATGAGTTTCAAAATGATTCAAGGGCTGTTCTCAGGCTCCAAGTTTATCATTTTGAGTCTATTTTTAGAATCAAGTGGCGGTTTTACAAACGGATTTGTTTAGAATGGTCAAAATGGTTTCATAAGTCAAGGTCCCTAAACTGTCCGGATTTTGTGATTCAAAGATGAGTCGGGCAGGGAACTTTAGAAGTAAAATCTTTTGATGAGCTCTTGGGAGGACTTTCTACATATAGTAAGTAAGTTCTCTGAGTAGTATCATAAAAAGTTTATATGTTTAAGTATGGGAAAACGGCTTGGACATTCGGTATGTTCCGGCAGATTTTTATTAAAGACATAGAATAATAAAATGAATATATAGGAGAGTGTAATAGTATCACTTGTATCGTTTTCTCTCGAGTTTTTCGTGATTATATGAGTCGAGTTTTATATTCTTATGTATGGTTTTTTTATCGAGTCTATTATTAATGAACGCACCTCATTTGATAGGTTGCGGTTCTCATGTTTGAAAGGCATCATCTATCGTCGGCGATCGTCTCATTACCACTATTGGCTAAGGTGAGTCTATAGCTCGCTTTATACTAGTTATTAAATGATTTTAAAGCCGCGAGGGGGAATACATGTTTTATAAACTTAGAACACAAGATTTTTATGGTATGCTTTGTCCCTCTATGAATGGACCCGTGGTTGCCTTTAAATTGCATTAAGTGATTGCCTTAGTTAAAACCTCAATTATGGACCGTTAATTAACCTATGATGGTTTAACCGCTAGTACAATTAATAGATCTATGGGGGAAGCCGCCCCGGTTCAGTTTTTGTGGACTTGTCATAGAAGCTTAGGCCCGACCTCCACACTGTTTGGACATATTGTATTGAGAAGTCAGGTATACGACAATGTACCAAAAATCTAGAGGTAACCGACAATTAATAAATCTCCTGTCTTATCAGACCTCTAAAAGGAGTGTTTAAGGGCTCGGTTCAATGAGCTTATTGCAATTTATGCTGTATACAATTATCATTGTTGATGCAAATTATTATTTGATGCTTATAAGCATGCCACAAACTTATAATCTTTGCTTGTGTTCAAATTGATTACATAAACCTATAGATTCACTCGGCATTTTTACTGATTGTTTTACTCACATGTATTTCAGGTAATCAAGAAGTGGAAGCTTGGAGGTCACGAGAATGAAGTTGTGCACTGCTATGTTGTTCAAACTCTATGATTTATTTATCGTTCCATTTTTAAAACAAACTAATATGTTGTTTTAATTTATCTTTTGGTAACGATTACTTGGGACTACGCTACTCTGACAAATGTTTTAGGAACGATAAATCTAAAACGTCTCTTTTGAGTCGTTCTTTATAAATTATGTGTTGTAGTATCATTGTTTAGCACCCAAAGATGTATTCCGCTGCGTGTAAATTTGGGGGTGTTAAAATCCTTCTTGGAATATGGACACCAGAGCATCCTCTCACGTGGTGGACAATACAGGTATACTCACTTCTTTTAGTAATTCGAGCATTTATCCATCTGTATTTGTTGGCAATGGTAACCCTATTCCTGTCACTCATACCGGACATAGCCTCTTGCATATGTCTCAAAAGCCTCTTCATCTGAATCAAATTCTTGTCACGTCTCACATAATTAAAAATTTAATTTATGTTTGCAAATTACCCGTGATAACGATGTTTCTGTTGAATTTGATGCCTATGGTTTTTCTGTAAAAGATTACCATACCCAAAAGATCCTTCTCCGATGTGATAGTACGGGCGACCTTTACCCGGTGACCTAGCAACCTCGATTAGAAACCCCAGTTGTTTTGCTTTCCCTTAGTTCCGCTACTTGGCACAGACGCCTCGGTCATCCCGGGGACGATGTGCTTCATCGTTTAGAGTCAAGTAAATTAATTTCATGTACTAAATCAAAGTTGTCCACTTTGTGTCACACGTGTCAATTAGGTAAACATGTTAAGCTTCTATTTTATAGTTCCGAGTCTTCTGTTACGTCTGTATTTGAAATTATCCACTCTGATATATGGAAATCATCGATTCCAAGTGAGAGTGGAAATAAATATTATGCTATATTCTTAGATCATTTTCGCACTTTGTCTGGGTCTATGATGAGATGGCATTTATACATGATCTCATCGTTCTTTTCGGGCTTTAAATGCATTAAAATGTCATAAAATACCATATATATGCTTGTGTTTGTTTACTTGTGTGTTTTAGGTATGGATATCGTGAAAAAGACAAAAGATCACAAGATACAAGGAAAAACGGACACGAGAAACGAAGCCGTACAAAGAACCGGGCCCTAATCATGGAATTTTCATCAAATACCCTTGAAGACTTGAAGACAAAACAAGATTGATCCTTATTCTTTGAAGAAATGACACTTAAAACCCTTGTATATTAATAATTACAAGTTTGGTCCCTTAAGTTTGTCAAAATTGCAAAAAGGTCCTTCAAGATTGAAGAAATGGCAAGATTAGTCCCTCAACAATTTCAAATTGCCAATAATGGTCCCTCAACAAGTGAAAGACTCATTGAAGACCTTTGAAGATCAACATTGTCCAAGATTAGTCCTTGAAAAATCACCAAATGACAAAAATTGCCTTTGAAACATCTTTATGGAAAGTTTGTGCCAAAATTGTCAAGTGATGAAACTTAAATACAAGGGAGAGACGATTTTAGGGCTGGAAACCTTAAAAGCCAAAAATAACAAAAGAAAGGGACCAAATGTGTCACAATTGGAACTTTCAAACAAAAAATGCGCCTAACATGTTCTCTCCCCCAAAAAACGGATCAAATGAGCTTTTACTGTTCATCTTTTACCCCAGGTTCTATTTTACTCATTACTTGGGTAATTCTCAATTAACCTTGCACACAAGTAATTCACACACTCACAAACCTTTCCCACTCCTAAAAACCTGCATCCCACTCATGTGCACCAAACCCCCAATTCCCCAATCCACCAATCACATCATTCCTTAGCCCCCAAGCATCATGACGTGGCTTAAATCAATGGCCAAGATTATTTGCTTCCTCCCAAAGCAAAATAAACGTTCAAGATCAAGAGAGGACAAAATGCACTCAAAATCATTCAAGGGCACATTTGGGATTTTCTATGTATTAGGGTTTTATGTTTTTATGCTTCTAGGATGTTCTATAGGCTCTATAAAAGGAGACCCAAGCTGTGGTGATCCCTTTGTTCCAGTTTTTAAGCTTGCACATGTAATACCTTTTTAAAGAAATAAAAAGTTTGGTTTTTGAAATATTCAAGTGTAATTTCTTTTTTATTGTTTTTAAAAGTTGAGTGTTGTGTTAAGCTTAATTCTGAGTTCCACACTTTTATTTGGTTAAGCAACTTTGATTTTCAAAGTTGTTTAAGGTTTTGAGATTTTGAGAGATTTTGGTAAAATCTTCTCAAAAGGTTTGGATGTTAAGAGGTTTTGATTAATTGGTGTTATAGTGTTAATAGAAACGTTTTTAAGAAGTTTGATAAGTTTTGGTAAAGTTTTAAAAAGAAAAGAAAAAAAAAAAAAAAGAATATTGTAAGCTTGAATTGTGTTTTCTTTGTTTTGTGTTCAAAACAGGTTGAAGGCTTGTTGATTTAGTTCAGCACCAACCCGGGTTGGTTTGGAGGTGGATTCAACATCCACTAGGACCCTTGGATGTAGGGGTCCTAAGGTAACTCTCTTTTACTCTTTGAAAAGTTCATAAAAGTGCTTGTTACTTGATTTGCTTGATTGATTGATTAAGTGTGTTTAAGTTACTTGATTTGTGTTTATGTTATGTTATATACATGTTATGAAGCTTTGATAACAATTTGGTTAGGTTTCATAAGGTTTTGATTTGGAAAAATTGGTTTTCAAAAAGTTTAAAGGGTGTTTGGCAATACGTTTTAGCAGGAGTTGGATCTTAATTAATGAATTGTAAGGGTGTTATAGTTAGTGATTAAGGTTGATTTAGATTTTAACTAGTTGGTAACTTAGTTTGGTACAAGTTTTAGCTTAGTTTAAGAGGTAAAAGGTAAAAAGGGTGTTAAAAATCTGCATAAGTGTTATCTTGCTTGTTTTTATGATCTTTGGTGCATTTGATTTCTTGATTTTGAGTGCTATATGCTTTGATTCTTGTTGTTATTTGTGTGTTATTGACTCCTTGTGCTTCATTGAGCACAAGGGTGCCCAATTGTTCCAACATAATCACCAAACAAAGCATCAAGCCAAGACCTCTTGGCATCACAAGTGCACAAGTGTGCACTTGGTTGTTCATCAGTAACTTAGCAGTACCAGGCCACGTTTTGCATAGTATTGCGCCGCAAGACCTACTAGTTGCGGCGCAACCGAAGGAGCTACAGACCAAAGGTGCTATCGTTATACAAGCTGCGCCGCAAGACCTACTCGTTGCGGCGCAACTGAAGGAGCTGCAGATCTTGGTATTCCCGTTTCACTAGTTGCGGCGCAAGAAAAAAACGTTGCGGCGCAACTGAGTGATAAAAAGGGGGGGGTTTCAGGATTCGAACCCTGGTCACCACGTTCACACCACACCACACTCACCACTGCGCCCTAGGGTCTTTGACTACTAGGGAGTGGTTTTGTTTTTTACTTAACCTATTTTTCTTTTGTCTTATTTTAAATAAGACGTATCATTTTTTTATTTTTCCTAGCTTATTCTTTAAGCTTATTTTACATTTCTTATTTTTCCTAGGTAAGTTATAGCTTTATTGATTTTTCAAAATTGGTTTCACATTTTTCCTTTTATTCGTTTATTTTCTAGAATTTAATCAATATACGTTTTTTATTAAATCATTAAAAAATACCAAAAATAGTTTTTATTTTTAGGAAAAATAGTTTTTAGGTTTAAAAATATATTTTTGAGGTTTACATCTTATTTTGGTTTCAAAAACATTTATTTTTAATTTTATAATATTTTAAGGTTTTTTATAAACTTTAAAGATTTTTATAAAATTATTAAAAAAGGTTTAGGAGCTATAATTTGTGTTTTTTCTCTTAATTATATTATTTAGGATTTTTAGAAATTTTTTATTTCAAATTTTAGAAACTTTTATTTTTTAGTATTATTTTATTAATATTTTATTATTAATTTTTCAAAATTTTATTTTTCTTTCTTTTTCATTTTTCCTAGGTTCTTTGTCATTAATTAGGACTATTTCCATTTTTAGATTATTTTTATCACTTTTAGATTTATTTTTATAATTACTTTAAGTTTAATTAGGTTTTAATCATTTTTTTTATCATTTTTAGAGTTTTAAAAATAGTTTTAATAGGTTTTAATTTTTAGAAAATTACTTTTTAGTCTTCTAATAATATAAGTTAAGTAATTGTTCAATAAAATCATATTTTAGACATTTGAATTAGTTAAATTTAATTTTATTAAGTGTGGTTTTTCTACGGCTTTACGTTTACGTTTTTTACGTCATAGTGATATTTTCAAGAAACCGTCATTCCATCTTCTCAATATTAATCTCAAATAAATACAAGTTAATTCACAACACCATACCTCCTCGAGAACGAACTCACTTTTAGGGTCATTCACACACGGTTTTCCTAAATCGTCGTGCCGCTTACCCTATTTACGCTCTTTTCCTAAAGGGTAGTAAAACACTACAAATCAGTCTACCCTTTGCATAAAAAATCTGATTTGTTTGATCATTTTTTCGCTTTTCGTGCTTATGTTAACAAACAATTTAACATTGACATCAAGGCGTTACAATGTGAGCATGGGGGTGAATATGACAACAACCGTTTCCATGACCTTTTTCGCCAACACGACATACAATTTCAATTTTCATGCACGCGCACATCACAACAAAATGGAAAGTCCAAGCGAATGTTACGTACCATCAATAACCTCATTCACAACTTGCTTTTTCAAGCCCATCTACCTCCCTCATATTGGGTGGAAGCTCTTAATATTGTTGCTCACCTTTTGAACATCCTGCCTTCCACCGCCATCAATAATGAAATTCCATTTACCAAACTATATAACGAACCCCTTCATTTGATCATTTACGTGTTTTTGGATGCCTTTGATATCCTCACGTTGATGTTACACATAAACTCCAACCCCGCTCAAGCCGTTGCATATTCCTTGGCTATCCCGCGAACCATCGTGGTTATAGGTGTCTCCGTATTTCTACTAATAAAATCATAATCTCACGACATGTTCGTTTTGATGAGGATGTTTTTCCATTCGAGTCTATGCAACCGTCTACACATCCGACTTATGATTTCCTTTTAACGTTACCTCCTCCTCAACATATTCCTCCACCACCTGAGCCCATTGCTCAGCCTGAGACACCTCCAAACACCCCTCTTCCTGGTCCTACCTCATCACCCCCTCATACACCACCACCAGCTCACCAAACCAATGATAGTCTATCACCCACTGGTTTCCCTGCCCAAACTACCTCCACCTCTACCTCCACAAGCCAACAACAAACTACCTCCAACTCTAACCTGATTGTTGTCCCCTATGCGAACCAACCATCAGCCGAACATGTCCATAAGATTTATCTCATGGTTACACGTGCAAAGTATGGTATTTCAAAACCTCTTGAAAAATGTGTCTTAATGTTACCACTCCTTCACCGCTTCCTCGTTCTCATGTTCATGCTCTTCGCGATCCTAAATTGAAAGAAGATATGTTAGATGAATATAATGATTTAATTACTAACGGAACGTGGGTTCTTGTGCCCCGACCAGCTAACGTTAACGTTGTTCGTTCTATGTGGCTTTTCAAACATACGTTACATGCAGATGGCTCATTAAGAAGGTATAAGGCTTGTCTTGTTGCCAACAAACGAATTCAATAGCAGGGTATTGATTGTGATAAGACATTTAGTCCGGTGGTTAAACCGGCTATCATTCGTACAGTTTTGAGTCCCGTAGTTTCTCGTCAGTGGCCTATTTATCAGCTTGACGTGAAGAATTCCTTTCTTCATGGTCATTTATCTGAGACGGTGCATATGCACCAGCCTCCTGGGTTTATTGATTCTGTAAGACCTGATTATGTAAGTCACTTGAAGAAATCATTATATGGCCTTAAGGAGGCTCCACGAGCTTGGTTTCAGCGTTTTGCTAGCTTTGCTACACGGGTTGGTTTTTAGTAGAGTAAAACAGATGCATCCTTATTTGTTTATAATTTTGGACCAGACATTGATTATCTGTTATTATATGTGGATGATATTATACTTACCGCGTCATCTACATTGTTGCTACAACGTATTATTGTCTCTCTTCATGGCGAGTTTGCGATGACAGATCTTGGCTCTTTTAGTTATTTTCTTGGTATTTCTGCTTAACGGACTGCATCTGGTTTATTTTTATCACAGTCCAAATTTGCTGAAGAGATTCTTGAGAAAGCTCATACGTAGTAGTGCAATCCTTGCAAGAATCCGGTTGATATTGAATCCAAGTTAGGTCCTAACGGTGACCCGGTTTCTGATTCTACCATGTACCGTAGCTTGGCAGGTGCTCTTTAGTATCTTACTTTTACGCGACCAGATTTTTCTTATGTTATTCAGCAGGTTTATCTTTATATGAATGATCCCCGTGATCCTCATCTTGCCTCTTTGAAGAGGATTCTTCGTTATGTTCGTGGTACTCTTGATCATGGTCTTCAACTACATGTTTCTACTACCACTCAGCTCACTACATACACTGATGCTGATTGGGCAGGTTGCCCAGTCACCCGTAGATCCACTTCTGGGTATTGTGTTTTTCTTGGGAATAATCTACTATCATGGTCTGCTAAATGCCAGGTTACCGTTTCTCGAACTAGTGTAGAGGGTGAATATCAGGGTGTTGATAATGTTGTCACTGAAACTGCTTGGATTCGTAATCTTTTGCTAGAATTACATGCTCCTTTGCATACTGCTACACTTGTTTACTGTGACAATGTTAGTGTCGTTTACCTTTCTACTAACCCGGTACAACATGAGCGTACTAAACATATTGAGATAGATACACATTTTGTTCGTGATTATGTAGCTTCTATTCAAGTGCGCGTTTTACATGTTCCGTCTCGGTTTCAATATGAGGATATCTTCACCAAATGTCTTCCGAGTGCTTTGTTTCTTGAGTTTCGTTCCAGTTTGAACGTGCGAAGACCTCCCGCTCAAACTGCGGGGGAGTATTAGCAGATAAATAAAGTCCGATCTCGGTTTGTGGGCTTAGGCTCAACTAGGATTTATCTCTTGTAATATCTATATATTGTGATGAACAATACAAAACATATCATAGAGAATTAAGTTATTCTATCAGATTGTAGAATTTCTTATTGTGCTCGATAAGTTTGGAATGTTGATGTTCTTAGAGATCAGTGCGCATATTTGTGCAAGAAGGGCAAAACAAGAACTGAACAACAAGCGAAAAAGCTAAGCCGAAGGTCTAGAAGAGGTTATTAAATTCATTGGTTAAAAAACATAAGCGAACAAGAATACGAATGAAAGTATTTCATTCCTGATATTATATGTCTAACCCAATAGTATGTGTGTAAAAAATATATTTCAAATAAGTCCAGAAAGGGCCAGGCAAAACAAGTATGTTCTTCATTTTCGGCACATGTCCATTCTTTGTTGAAGTCATAACTGGACTTCCAAAAGCGAACAACAATATAGAAATATGGGTTAGCCTATTTTTGACCATAACATATACGGGATACAATTAGACCATATTTTACAAATCGTATACACGCTTTATGAAATTTAACAAATCTCGGCATTGCAAGTAGAATGAGTTTTGTAATTCTTGCTACAAGATCTTAAGTTTTGTTAGTTAAAGAACAAGCTTTTGATACCCACATATGTTGACCTTGTGATCCGACATGTTTTTACGTATATATTTTAGACATGAATGTCGTTTTCTTAATTTAAAAAAAAACACCTTTATGTTTGTTAAAATCCCCAATCTAGCTAGTTAATACTGAAGTTGTATGCACATAATTTGTAACCAAAAATTCAAAGAAAGGTTACAACAATAATTTTTTTC
Organism: Glebionis coronaria; assembly: GCA_025667525.1. Classification (NCBI taxonomy): domain Eukaryota; kingdom Viridiplantae; phylum Streptophyta; class Magnoliopsida; order Asterales; family Asteraceae; genus Glebionis; species Glebionis coronaria. Next base: position 507,681,293 of record CM046877.1, read on the forward strand.
TATAAACAAACCCACCCCATTTTGGCCAAAAAAATATTCTAATGATTTAACTCAATTTTTGCCGTTTCTAAAAATAGTTAAGCAAAAACATCATGGGTACTACTATTTATGGAGATGTTTGTGCGTTGGCTTTCAGCACCGATGTTTCTCTCCTTGTGCTGAGATTCTATGAAGAAACTACAAAAAGAGGGATTTTTGTTCAGGTGGATCCTCCTACTTATATATAATTCTGAATGTCCTTTTTTAAAAGTTGTGTTTTTGGTTTAGTTTGATTGAGTTCTTGATTATTTCTAATGTATTCTAAGAGGTTGAATTTATGTTTGAGTTGGGTTTAAGGTTTAATTTGTCGACCCCACTGACCCATTAGCTCGCGACCACCATCTCATATAGATAACCTGGTTATATAGGGTGTGTCCGGGCTATGTTTAAACGGGTTAGAGTTGACACTGTAGACCAAATTAGTGAAACAAATGGTAATATGGTTGAGGGTCTTTGACATGCCTGCCAATCCAAACCCAACTTGAATTGCCACACGAGGGCGACCCACCAACCCTTTTGTGTTTAATTAGTTAAATTGCAAATTTATACGTTCAATAGTTGAAAGCCAAATGGGTTGACCCATTACAGGGTCTTGCTTGTGTTTGAAATCCGTGTTAGTGTTTTGACTTTTGACCCATCAGTTAAATAGGTTGTGTTCGGGACTTGGGGTCAGGTTATGTCAACCTGACCTTAAACCGGTTACAGGGTTTTGGTAGTGCTCGAGTTAGTGTTTTGACCCATCACTTGTGTTTGGGACTTGAGGTCGGGTTGTGTCAAATTGTCAGTCACCCGAAGTTGGCATCCTTATGTCAGCTATCTTTGACAAAGGTGAAAGTAAAACCACTATCTTTCTTTTTCTTTATCAGAAACTAAACAGGAAGCTTCTGCATATAACATTTGGACTGGTATTAATGTTATTTTGGCTTCTCTGTTAGGACGTATGTCGTAGGATATTTGTAATAGATAAACTAGGAGGTATGTAGTTCCTCCTGTAGTAGGAGGAGCAACACGTGCTCTTGGTCTAGTACTAAGTCAAACAATATTATTCTTAGTAGTTTGTTAGGATATGCATGAGATATCTTAGGAAAGGATATGCATATCAGGAGTTACACGTTTTGTAGTTAATGTAGTTTAGGGTTTCCTTGTAGTATAAAAGGAACTCATTGGTAGAAGGGTTAGACACACCTTTTACCATTATTCATTGCATATCAATAGTAGAAATCCTTAGTAAGGATCAAGTTATTTAGTTATTCTGTTTCTTCTTGATCTTAGTATTTGTATTCCGCACTTACTTTGTATTTCATTAAGAGTCTCTCTGTGAATAGACTTGTGATTACAGAAGTCGTTCACCATCCTTAACAGGTTGCAAGATCCACAACCAGTGGACCCAAAAAGTGGTATCAGAGCCTAGGAGAGTCTCTGTACAAGAAGAATCATTTCTCTTTCATTTTTTACTAACTGAAACATGTCTGCTTCTAGTTCGAATGAATCAGGTCCAAGCACCACCACCTGACAGCAAACACAACAAATCATTGCTACTGTTTCCAATACTAATGGAAAATTCCCACTCCTGAAGAAGGAAGAGTATGACAGCTGGGCCATGAAGATGGAATGTTAGATCACTAACACTGATCTAGACTTGTAGAAGATTGTTCAGAATGGAAACAACAGGAAGAAAACTGGTAGAGACAAGAATGGTCAGATCATCATTCTAGATCCTAAATCTCGTGAAGAAATAACAACTGTACAAAAGGAAATCAAAGAAAAAACTATTTTGCTTCAGTCTCTTCCTGATGATCATATGGGTGATTTCTATCACTTGGATGATGCTAGGGAAATTTGTAATGACATCAAGGCAAGTTTTGGAGGGAATGAAGGATCCAAGAAGATGCGTAGATCCATGCTAAGGGATGAATTCACGAAATTCAATATTTCTAAGACAGAAGGTCTTCATCAAGGCTATGATAGGTTTCAAAATATTCTCAGTCAATTGAATCAACTCACGTCCAAATCAGAGAATGAAGACATCAATGCCAGGTTTCTAAAAGCTCCGCCTGATTCATGGAATCAAGTAGTCATCTCTCTAAAAGCAAAAGGAGGCCTTGAATATCTCTCTTATGATGACTTGTTCTATAAACTCAAAACCTTTGAGTCTCATGTAAGAGGATACTCGAGTGACTCCTACTCTACTCCTGCTAATTATGCTTTTGTGAGTTCCATGGGCTCTAGTCTAATGTCTTATGCCAGTAGCCCAAGTTATATTTTGTCATCTCAACATACTACTACTCCTGAATCAAAAGCCAAGACTAGTAGCATTGTACAAACTGTTCTGCACTCCTTTGTTGCTGATGTTGATCCACAACAACATCTAGCTTTTGATGATTTCAAACAGGTTGATAAGCTTGACTTGGATGAAATGGATCTAAAGTGGCAGATGGCTATGCTCACTCTCCGGGTTCATAAGTTTGAAAAGAAAGCCGGTAGAAAATTTAGCTACAACCCAAGAGAGCTAGCCAGGTTTGATAGGATCAAGGTCAAACGTTATAATTGTCAGCAGCAAGGACATTTTTCTAGGGAATGCCCTAACAAAAACGACCAGGAGAAGAACAGCTATTCAGATTTCAAGGTTCAAGAGCTCAAGGATGTAAAGAAAGCGTTGGTATCAGTTGATACTATGGTCAACTGGAATGAGCATGAGACACCAGCATTGTAATTAGCTGAGTCTTCTACTGATGTGTTTGCTATGATTGTTGGTCACATATATAATGTAGAGGAAGCATAGGAATTTTCTCTTATGGGAATCTCTCCTCAGGTAAAAAATTTCCCTCTTGGTTGTGATGATAAATACTCAGACCTCTTAACTCAATGCAATAAACTGAATGCTCAAAATGATAAATATTTTTAGAAGTTCAAGCTTATAAGAGTTCTCTAAAAACTTTAGAACAACAAAAGAAATGGCTTCAAAATACTCAACTTGAGTATGAGGATAAGATTCGTGTGTTAAGCATTGATTTAGAGAATACCACTAACATGCTTAAATATACTGAAAAACTTAACACTAAGAGTATTAAGGCAAAATAAGAAATGCAAGAGAAATTGGATGCTACACTTTTAAGATTTGATAAATGGCAAAAAGCACCCAAGAATCTTTCAAAACTAATAGATAGCAGTATGTCTGGTAGAACTAAGAGAGGGTTAGATTTTGAAAAATATATTGATCCAAATGATGTTTTTGATTTATCCTTTTCAAGTGTCTTTGACCCTGACAAAGAGGAGGAGGGAAAACCTAGTTACAATAGGTTTAAACCAGCTGCAGCAATGCATGCTATTCCTCCACCTCTTACAAACATTTATGCCCACATCTATGTAGTGACAAGGCAGTGACTATGCATCATGTGGTTCAAGTGAAGAGTCAAGACCTTCGAGTCCCAATACAAATGACCCGGCTACTACTAGTGCTAGGATGAGTGATGAAAGAGTTGCTACTGCTTCTACTTCCATTGTTTTTAATTCTAGTTTGTCGAGTTCTAGGAATGTTGATTCTCCTAGAATTTTTTGTAATAAGGATAGCAGTTTAAAACAATGTCATTTGAATAAAATGTCTTTTAGAACATGCTTTGTTTGTGGTAGTAAATTTCATTTGATTAAGGATTGTGATTTTTATGATCAAAAGCCTTATGGTTATCAAGCATATGTTACTCCTGGTCCACCATGAGCTGCTCCTATTGGTGTAGGTTTTGCTTCTAGAAGATTAAATCCATGTGCCCAATCTTTTCCTTCTACTAGAAGGACCTCTCCTTCAAGCTTCTACTTCTTGGAGAGCAATGCCTATACCCCTAATAAACCAACCAGTAATTATTTTCAAAATTTTAATCAGAATTATGCTACTACTTCAGAACAAATGCATTTTGGATTAGGACATTTGGGTTCTGCTGTTAAGTCTTCAGCAGGTTGTTCTTGGTCACAAAATAACACCCATATGATGCATAGGCAACGCAAGAACAACAGTGGATCTTAATACATAGTTTTTACACCACGTATCAAAACTCGTAGTCCCAAGTCTTTTCGAATTGATTACAAGTTAAGAGTGCGACTCAATTTCCTTTTGGTGAACAAGAGAATGGTTTGGTTTGGTTATCTAATTAAACTACAAGCAAGTATTAAAATGTCGTTGAGGGAAATTAAAGTGTTTAAAACTATTTAGAAAAACTTTAAATAAAAATTTAAAACATAAAAACTTATTCTATCGGAATATTGCAATTCATTTCTATCGGAATGCACCAAAGTTAAAACCATCGGAATACAAAAACAAGTCATCGGAATAATTCATGTGAATACCCATCGGAATAATCAAGGTCAAATCTGTCGGAATGCAATGTACTTCTGTCGGAATGATGCTTATCGAAATGTATTTAGATCGCAATCCAGATCGGAATAACTAAAAATATCTCTATCGCAATGTTGATCTATCGGAAAGTGGCTGTCGAAAAATGGGCAGAGTTTCGTCTTAACCAAGACCTTAGTCCCGTCGGAATATGCGATCGCAATGAGCGATCGCAATACAGATCGGAATAAGGGGGAATGACCAAGTGATCGCAAAGTAAAACCCTTTTGGGTTATTGCGATCTAAACCAGTAGTTCGTCAAAATGTGTAAAGCCCCAAGATTACGATGGAATGCACTCTTAATCCGAAATTCGTGGCAAGTTTAAAACTCCATAAGCTGATGCAATAAGCTATTCTACCCGAACCTTAAACAATTCAAAAAGCTTAAATTTGACAACTTCTCAAAACATAAAATCAAACACTTTATGAAAGGAACTTTTGTAATGACCAAAACCTTTGTGAAATCCGAAAATCAATAAGTTAAACTTGAAATAAGCCAATAAGCATAGAGAGCTTATAACTTATACGTGTAAGAGCTTAAGTATAACCCAAGAAGTTTAATCCTTTAATCACGAAATCATCAAATCATACGCATGAAGTATGCACATCGGATCAAAGATAAAGTAAATCAAGAAATGTAGAATGAGATTAAAGGACACAAAGCTTAAACTGAAACTTTTGATTAAAGAAACTCAAATACAAGGATTAATTAAAGCTTAAAAGAAAGGAAGAATGAAAAACTAGTGAGACAAAGTTTAGAACTTTCTCTCTCTAAAAACTAGAAAGAAAACTTGAAAACTAAAACTAGCTAACCCGCTCCTAATGTGATTAGGAGGGTATTTATAGGGAAGTGGGAAGTGCATGTGTGGTGCTTCCTTCTTTCTTTTCTTCTGGACTCGATTTAATTTATTTGTCTTTCTCGATGTCGTCTCGGGATTAATTAAACTCGTCTTAACATTTCTTCATTTATTTAGACTCGAGTTCTTTGACTTCATTAAACTTCCGTCTTTAGACTTGTTCTTCGATAAATCTTCAGAATAGGTCTTGGACATCCGTTCTTTAAGCACTCTTGATCTTTTGACTTCGTCTTTTCTCGTTTTCTTCGATAAAAGCCCGTGAAAGCCCGTGTTTTCTTCCTTTTTAATCTTTTGGTCCTAAAACACAATAAAAACACAAACCACGCATAATTCCGACTTTTACGACATAAATTGAACGTTTTGGTCTTGTTATTATTGGAAATAAGTGGTAAAAGGATAAGTGTTTACACACTTATTAAATCCCCTACACTTGACCATTGCAATGCCCTCATGCAATGCATTAATTTAAAAGCACGGTTTACATTTATCATCATAAATAACCCACCTTGGCCTTTATTAAGTACTAAGCATTTAAGGAAAGTAAAAAGATAAAAACAAGTAAAGAAATCAAAGACATACATTAGTTTTTGGTTGCCATGAACGTTTATCATCCTCAAGTTTCACGTTCCCCATACCAAGCTTAAAAACGAGATCATTGTTATTATAAGTTAGTAAACTAGCACGAACTCATGCGGACCAATTATTTACTTAGACTCCCTTATTCCTAGGTGTATCTCTTATATTTTATTTTTGTCTTGAATGATCACGAGGATGCATTGTTTGACTTATTTCGATAGTTATTTAGGCCGAAAATAAAGTGAATGATTTAATCAATAGTTAGCTAAAGGACAAAATCTTTTAAAACTGCTTCTCGGGACCTCATAAAGTTCATATCTTGGCATAACTCGTTTCACGATTTGAGACCTTTCTTGGACCGATATTTGGCAGCGACTTCATACTTCAAATCTTTGAGAGACGTTATTGAAATTATGGTCTTCTCTTCATAATAGGAATTTCTTCACTTGAAGTTTTGAGAGATTCTTCATATTTGGACCACGACTTCTTTCATTTTTCTCCAATCTTTATTTTGTACATTGATATACAACGATCCGCCTCCTTTTAGGACTTGGATCTATTTATCCTCATACCTTGCTAGGGTCTTTTCGGATAGACTTCTCCATGACTTTTGGGGAGTTCTTGCTTTTCGTCGTGTGTCTCGATCCTTCATATTGATTTTCGATAAATGATTCTTCACATCTTTTTTGGAGCTTTAGCAACAAAATGTAGCCCTCATGCCTTGTTAGGGCCTTTTCGAACTCGCCAATCTTCACATCCCGCTTCATTAAGTTATGCCTTGGCTATGAACTCTAATCCGTACCGAGCAACTTTTAAACGATCTTGGGATAGAAGCTAAGTAACCTTTTGAATCGTACAACCTTATTTATTGCAGATAAATTTATTAACAAGCGAAGGGAGAATAGGCTTATAATTAACTCACATAAATTCACGAAAGAATACCAAACTTATAATTGACTCTATCATCTCTCGTCCTCCACAGTTTAAAATCTCAAGGAATGAGACTCGTGGATGCTTAGCCTATTAAATCAAAGTTTTGGGTTTTCGAGTCGTCTATAGGATCTTGCAAATTCTTAGACTTTTTCAAGTTTAGAAATCACATTTTAAAATTCCCTTGATAAACGACTCTCTAGGATCAATTATAGGAACTTGCGAAAAGTTCTTGTTCTTAACCCGTGAGAGTTAAGACTTTCGCGTTTTATAGCTCCCTATATAAAAGCCTAGCAAAACTTGACTTAAACACGTTAAGGATACTAGCTAGAGTAAACTTAGATAAGTAAACTCGGGTTGAGTCAAAATATTCATGACTAAGAAAAATTTAAAACCACTTTATTTAAGCAAGGAAAGAAAATAACCATAATGAAGAAAAATACCACTATACAACTAGGCCAAAATAGATTAAAAACTTTGAAAAATGTCGAAAAATCAAATTTTCCGGTTAAACGAGGGCAATTTCATGGAAAAGACCACTTACTTCGATAGAAGTCCCCCCTACACTTGATATAAACATTGTCCTCAATGTTTAAGCATGTGGGAGTAAACTCCCCTACACTTATGACATTGTGCACTTTGTTTAAATCTTGCTAAGGAAAGGACAACTAAAGTGAATTCAATGTGAACATATAAAATATGAAATATTGAATCACAAGAGTTTAGGATAGAATCGGTAAGATGGGAACACGGTATCACGGTTCGTCAAAAGTCATCAAGGTAGATCTTTGAAGCTTTAATCCCTGTACAGCACAAGAAACAAGACAACAAACACATACGGGGCTCCCCACTACACTTATTATGAAAGCAGGAAAGGGTAGATCACGAGTTGCCTCCCGAGAAGCGCTTGTTTTTGTTCACCGAGTCACGAGCCTGACTCGACCCAAATTTAGTTTATGGGAAACGTGGTGAGGGATGGAATTATCTCATGAGAGATGTCCTCACCAAAGTACAGCTTCAAACGCTGGTCATTCACCTTGAAATTGGGCCCATTTGGCTGAGAAAGCTCAATGGTCCCATATGGAAAGACTTTGGCGACGGTGAATGGACCAGACCAGCAGCTCTTCAACTTGCCAGAGAAGATCTTCAACCGAGAGTTAAAAAGTAAGACTTGATCGCCAACGTAGAACTCTCGGTTCTTAATCCTTGCGTCATGAATGATCTTAGTCTTCTCCTTGTAGATCAGCGAGTTCTCATAAGCTTCATTCCTCAGTTCCTTGAGCTCGTTGAGTTGAATCTTGTGATGATCACCGGCTTTGTTGATGTCGAAGTTAGCCCACTTCAAGGCCCAGTGCGCCTTATGTTCCAGCTCGATGGGAAGGTGGCATGCTTTCCTGTACACAAGACGATAAGGTGTACAACCGATCGGGGTCTTATAAGCAGTACAAAAAGCCCACAGAGCATCATCTAACTTATCGGCCCACGCGGCGCGATGCTCTCCCACAGTACGCTCCAAAATTCGCTTCAATCCACTGTTAGAAATCTCAGCTTGCCCATTGGTTTGGGGATGATAGGCGGTGGAAAGACGATGATTAACACCGTACTTAGCCATGACTCTTGCAAATTGATCATTGCAAAAATGAGTCCCGCGGTCACTGATTATAGCACGAGGAACGCCGAATCGAGCGAAAAGCTGCTTTAAAAAGTTCACAACCACCCTCGCATCATTCGTAGGGAGAGCCTTAGCTTCAACCCATTTAGAAACGTAGTCAACGGCTACGAGGATGTACTTGTTCCCTTTGGATGATGGAAATGGCCCCATAAAGTCGATGCCCCATACGTCAAAGATTTCACATTCTTGTATGAAATTTTAAGGCATCTCATCTTTATGTGTGATCTTGCCTTGGCGTTGGCAAGAATCACAATGCTTAATCATTTCGTGAGCGTCACGATAAATGGTGGGCCAATAGAATCCAGAAACAAACACTTTCTTAGCGGTGTAGTTGGGACCACAATGACCACCGGTGGGTCCTTTATGGCAAGCAGCAAGGATTTGCAAAGCTGCCGGTCCATCAACACATCGACGAATGATCAGATCGGCACATTGTTTGAATAGAAAAGGGTCATCCCAAAAGTAAGTCTTAACATCATTCAAGAACTTCTTCTTTTGTTGGGATGTTAACCCTTTGATGAGAACACCACCCGCTAAGTAGTTTGCAATGTCGGCAAACCACGGGGTGTTATCCAGATTGAGATTAATAGACATTAAGGTCTCAAGGTAAATAGAGTCATTGATCTCTTTGTTCGGATGATCCCCTTGATATGGATCCTCAAGTCTACTAAGATGATCCGCGGCTAGGTTTTCGGCTCCCTTTTTGTCACGAATTTCAATGTTGAATTCTTGAAGGAGCAAAACCCAACGAAGAAGTCTTGGCTTAGAATCTTGCTTAGTTAACAAGTACTTCAACGCGGAATGGTCGGTATACACGATGGTGGTGGAAAGGACAAGATAGGGGCGAAATTTTTCAAAAGCATAGACAACAGCTAAAAGCTCTTTTTCGATTATCGTATAATGCAATTGAGCCCCCGTCATTGTCTTGCTAGCGTAATGGATTGGTTGGAAGTGTTTATTCGCTCTTTGACCCAAAACCGCACCAATAGCAAAGTCGCTAGCATCGCACATCAATTCAAAAGGCAGCTCCCAATTAGGGGTAACCAAGACCGGTGCCTTAGTTAGCTTATCCTTAAGAAGATTGAAGGCTTCGACACACTCTTTAGAAAAGATAAAAGGAGTATCTTTTTCCAAGAGGTGGGTCATCGGGCGAGCGATTTTAGAGAAATCCTGAATGAATCGACGATAGAAGCCCGCATGACCTAGAAAACTTCTCACACCCTTCACGGTTGAAGGTGGAGGTAATTTGGCTATTACATCTACTTTAGCACGGTCGACTTCAAGACCTGCGTTAGAGATTTTGTGTCCTAGCACAATGCCTTCTTTTACCATAAAATGGTATTTTTCCTAATACAGAACAAGGCGAGTGTCTTCGCACCGCTTAAGCATACGTTCCAAATTGGCAAGGCAAGAAGAGAAGGAATCCCCAAAGACCGAGAAATCATCCATGAAGACTTCCATGGTTTGCTCAACCATGTCATGGAAGATAGCCAACATGCACCTTTGGAAAGTCCCGGGGGCATTGCATAAGCCAAAACGCATCCTTTTGTAGGCAAATGTGCCATAGGGACATGTGAATGTTGTCTTCTCTTGCTCTTGGGGATCGATGGGTATTTGGAAATAACCCGAGAAACCATCAAGAAAGCAGTAATATTCATTACCCGCTAAACGTTCAAGCAAATGGTCCATAAAAGGTAGAGGGAAATGATCCTTTCTCGTGGCATCATTGAGTTTGCGGTAGTCTATACAAACTCTCCACCCAGTAACGAGACGTGTAGGAATTAACTCGTTGTTGGCATTGGGCACAACGGTGATTCCACCTTTCTTAGGCACACAATGGACTGGACTAACCCATGGTGAATCCGAAATAGGGTAAATCATACCCGCATCAAGAAGTTTGATAACCTCTTTTTTGATGACTTCATGGATTTTAGGATTCACCCTTCGTTGGCTTTGAATTGTGGGCTTAAAGTCGTCCTCAATGAGAATTTTATATGTGTAAAAGTGAGGATCAATTCCGCGAATGTCGGAGATTTTCCAAGCGATAGCTCTTTTATGCTTCTTCAACACGGCAATAAGTCGGGATTTTTCGTCTTCTTTCAGGTCCTTTGCGATGATGACCGGTAACTTCTCGTTGTCTTCAAGGAAAACGTACTCAAGATGAGGGGGTAGTTCCTTAAGCTCAAGAGTAGGAGGATCCTCAATAGATGGTGTAACTAACGATGGATCATCATTAGTCACCTCTTTAGGAGAAGGAGGAGAAAACGGGTCTTCATTGAGAAGTCTCTCAATAGTACGAATGTCTTCATCCCAATCGGTGGAGGAATCGTCATACTTAATATCGAGAGGAACCAAGCTAGCTTCGAAATCGTCCAAGTCACTTTCTCCAAAAGGAGTCAATGCTGGAGCAATGGAGGCAACGGTCTCAACATTGGGTAGAGAAGAGAGAGTACTTTTGCAAGCTTCATGAAAATGTTATTCACAAGCATCATCGAGAACATCAATAGCATTAACACTCTCATATGAATAAGGTTGCTTAGAAATCTTACCCATGTTGAAGACAACTTTATCGTCACCAACTCTCATGATTATTTCGCCCGCGGCTACATCAATGAGAGTGCGACCAGTCCTCAAGAATGGACGTCCAACGATTAATGGAACACGAGGATCCATCTCGTTGTCAACGACAACAAAATCCGCCGGGAAGGTGAATTTGTCAACGCCAACAAAGACATCTTCGGCTATCCGCACTGGATAAGAAACCGTACGGTTGGCTAATTCCAAAGTCATTTTGGTGGGGACTAGCTCGGGGAGAGATAATTGCTTCCAAACACTTAAAGGCATTAAGTTGATACTGGCACCTAGATCGGCTAGGTCCATGCAATTCTCTACTCCCGGGAAGTTGCAAGGAATCAAGAAGCGACCCGGATCACCAAGCTTGGTTGACAATTTCCTTAAGAGAACGGCGAAGCAATTCTCATTAAGTTGGGTCTGAGCAATGTCAAGAAGCTTCTCCTTGTCACTTAGAAGATCTTTAAACATCTTAGCATATTTAGGCATGTGAGCGAGAGCCTCGGCAAAGGAGATGTTAAAATTCAATTGTTTAAACATTTTTTTAGAAAGTTTGAAACTTGAATATCATCCTTGCTCTTTTGCTTCTCTTTCCTCAACCTTGAAGGATTAGGTATATTGGATGAAGAAGAAGGCTTTAGGGGAGTAGGATCACTCACAACCACGGGTGGTGGGGAAATGGGGGTAGAAGGCAAAGGAGGTAAGGAAAGTTGCTCTTTTTCCTTGTTCACAATCACGGGTGGAGGTGTAGGAAGCTCGGGTTCCGTATAACCTTTTCCACTACGAGTGGTGATTGCTTTCATCTACCCTCTTGGATTCGCAACGGTGTTACTCGGAAGAGTACCCGAAGAAGAGGGTTTATTACCTTGGATGAGCGAACAGATCATATCACGTATGTTAAGCGCTTGAGTGCTGAAAGAGTCTCTGATGTCTGCGTGAATTTCATTGCTTTGTTTTGCCATGTCATTCCTTAGCTCGGCTCGAATATCGCTTCCTTGTTTCGCCATGTCATTCTTCAAGTTGACAAATTGACTCTGAAGATTCGTCACCATCTCTCGATTAGTCTTCATGAACGTCTCGACGTCTTGATTTAATGCCATCGGTTGATTGAGCGGCGGAGCTTGGTAAGCTTGAGAATTTCCTTGAGTTGGGTATGGGTTTCTTTGGGATTGATATTGATTGGTAGCACGAGGTTGGGATTGGTTGTTTCGGTTATAGCTTTTTTGTTGGTTTTGGTTTGTAGGAGGGAAACCGGGTGGATCAAGATAATTGTTTGAACGATAACTTAGCAAGCTACGGTCTCCTTGAGGACGAGCTTGATAGCCTCCCGTGGGATAAGTACCGTATGCCGCGTTAACGTTTTCAGAAAAATTGCCTTGAGTGGAAGGACAATCATTGGAAGAATGAGGACCACCACATGTGTCACAAGAAATAGCAACGGCTTTAGCTTGTTGAAAGTGGTTTGTGGCCATGGTCATGAAATTCTTGTTCATCTCAGCGAGTTGTCGAAAAATTTCAGTCATCTCGGGATTGGAAGTAGTAGAAGAAACATTGACTCTCGGGTTATATCTTGAGGATGCGGATGAATCCCAATTCTTGTGGTGAGTAGTCATGTTTTCAATCAACTCTCTATACTCCTCCGGTCTCCTTTTCATAAAAGTACCACCGGCGGCGGCATTGATCGTGTCACGATCACAAAAAGTGAGACCATTGTAGAAAGTATCAATGAGAGTGACGGGAAGCATGTTGTGATTTGGACAGCGGTCGATCAAATCAATGTATCGTTCCCAAGCATCGAAGAGCGATTCATCATTGCCTTGCATGAATCCACTAATTTGGTTACGAAGGCTTGTGACCATGGATGGTGGGAAGTAACGCGGCAAAAAGCGCTGAGTCATGTCATTCTAAGTATGAATAGAATTTTTGGGAAGACGGTCAAACCATTTTTCGGCATGGTGAGAAAGCGAGTGGGGAAAGAGTTGAAGGCGAAGGTCATCCATAGAAACACCGGGGGACTTCATGCTTTGGGTGATGGTAATGAATTTGTCGAGGTGTTTGTTGGCATCATCATCCGGAATTCCGCGAAATGGGTTAGTTTATACTTGTTGGATCATGTGATGCTTCAACGAAAACTCCTGAGCCGTGACATGCATTGGCGCAATCGGGCCTCCGCGTCCGTTCATGGTGGGTTGACACAATTCCTCCATTGTTCGTAAATCAGGTAGGGAGACATTGTTGCTGTTGTTATTATTATTCAAATTGGGTAGAGGTGGGTTATTATTGTTGTTATTAAACCAGCCATATCTAAATCTTCACGAGTCTCGGGCTCAGAATAGTTCGAAGATCTAGTACGCATACACCTGCAGAAGAAAAATATACATAGAGAATATCTATATAATCTTTTTGGTGCAAATCCTTTTGGAAAAGAATTGCTTTTTATGATTTTTATGATTTTTCAATGTTTTTGTATTTTTGAAGAATTTTATATTTTTTAGGATTTCGAAAATTTTTGAAGCAAGGAAAATAACGTTCAAAGAACGGATCCCAAAATTCAATGCATCTCTCACTAGAAAACTGTTAATCTTAATGAAAAGAGCCGGCAGCGGCGCCATTTAATACATGGTTTTTACACCACGTATCAAAATTCGTAGTCCTAAGTCTTTTCGAATTGATTACAAGTTAAGAGTGCGACTCAATTTCCTTTTGGTGAACAAGAGAATGGTTTGGTTTGGTTATCTAATTAAACAACAAGAAAGTATTAAAATGACGCTGAGGGAAATTAGTGTTTAAAACTATTTAGAAAAACTTTAAATAAAACTTTAAAACTTAAAAACTTATTCTATCGGAATATTGCAATTCATTTCTATCGGAATGCACCAAAGTTAAAACCATCGGAATACAAAAACAAGTCATCGGAATAATTCATGTGAATACCCATCGGAATAATCAAGGTCAAATCTGTCGGAATGCAATGTACTTCTGTCGGAATGATGCTTATCGGAATGTAATTAGATCGCAATCCAGATCGGAATAACTAAAAATATCTCTATCGCAATGTTGATCTATCGGAAAGTGGCTGTTGAAAAATTGGCAGAGTTTCATCTTAACCAAGACCTTAGTCCCGTCGGAATATGCGATCGCAATGAGCGATCGCAATCTAGAACGGAATAAGGGGGAATGACCAAGTGATCGCAAAGTAAAACCCTTTTGGGTTATTGCGATCTAAACCAGTAGTCCGTCGGAATGTGTAAAGCCCCAAGATTACGATGGAATGCACTCTTAATCCGAAATTCGTGGCAAGTTTAAAACTCCATAAGCTGATGCAATAAGCTATTCTACCCGAACCTTAAACAATTCAAAAAGCTTAAATTTGACAACTTCTCAAAACATAAAATCAAAAACTTTATGAAAGGAACTTTTGTAATGACCAAAACCTTTATGAAATCCGAAAATCAATAAGTTAAACTTGAAATAAGCCAATAAGCATACAGAGCTTATAACTTATACGTGTAAGAGCTTAAGTATAACCCAAGAAGATTTATCCTTTAATCACGAAATCATCAAATCATACGCATGAAGTATGCACATCGGATCAAAGATAAAGTAAATCAAGAAATGTAGAATGAGATTAATGGACACAAAGCTTAAACTTAAACTTTTGATTAAAGAAACTCAAATACAAGGATTAATGAAAGCTTAAAAGAAAGGAAGAATGAAAAACTTAGTGAGAGAAAGTTTAGAACTTTCTCTCTCTAAAAACTAGAAAGAAAACTTGAAAACTAAAACTAGCTAACCCCCTCCTAATGTGATTAGGAGGGTATTTATAGGGAAGTGGGAAGTGCATGTGTGGTGCTTCCTTCTTTCTTTTCTTCTCGACTCGATTTAATTTATTTGTCTTTCTCGATGTCGTCTCGGGATTAATTAAACTCGTCTTAACATTTCTTCATTTATTTAGACTCGAGTTCTTTGACTTCATTAAACTTCCGTCTTTAGACTTGTTCTTCGATAAATCTTCAGAATAGGTCTTGGACATCCGTTCTTTAAGCACTCTTGATCTTTTGACTTCGTCTTTTCTCGTTTTCTTCGATAAAAGCCCGTGAAAGCCCGTGTTTTCTTCTTTTTTAATCTTTTGGTCCTAAAACACAATAAAAACACAAACCACGCATAATTCCAACTTTTACGACATAAATTACACGTTTTGGTCTTGTTATTATTGGAAATAAGTGGTAAAGGATAAGTGTTTACACACTTATTAGATCTCATCCATCTTCTCGGTTATCTACTAATGATCCACTAGGAAGACTCAAGCCAGAAATGGTTTGGGTCCCCTTAAGATACTAACTTTTATATATGACTTTTGTGTTGTTGTAGATTACTCCATACCAAGATCCATCTCTTGGAATTGTAGATAGTGGATGCTCTAAGAGCATGACAGGAAATAAAGGACTTTTGACTAACTTTGTAGCATTTCAAGGCGAGAAGGTGTACTTTAGCGTTGGTGAAGGTAGGATCTCTGGCAAAGGAACCATTCAGAACCTTAACCTTAATTTTGAGCAGGATTACTATGTAGAAGCACTTTAACACTTCAACTTGATCTCTGTCTCTCAGATTTGTGACAAGAAGCAGTTTGTTCTCTTTACGGATACTGAAGCACTGGTGTTGTTCAAAGATTTTAAGTTACCGGATGACTCCCAAGTTCTACTCAAAATCCCAAGAAGACATAACCTCTACAGTATCAAGCTAAATGAAGTTAATCCTACTGGTCAACTAGCTTGTTTGGTTGCCAAAGCATCAGAAGATGAAGCCACCAAATGGCATAGAAGGATGGGGCATGTAAACTTCAAGACCATTCATAATCTGGGCAATTTGAACTTGGTCTCTAGTTTACCTCCCAAAACATTTAGGAATGACATCAATTGCCTTGCTTGCAGCAAAGGCAAGCAACACAAAGCATCCTTTAAAGCCATTACTGCTCTCAACTTAATAACTAAACCATTGCAGCTACTACATATGGATTTGTTTGGTCCTACCTCTATTGGTTCTACCTTAGTTAGGAGCATTAACCATAAACACTATTTTCTTGTGGTGACCGATGGCTATAGCAGGTTTTTGTGGGTTTTCTTCCTGGCTGCTAAAAGTGAGACCTACCCCATTCTCAAAGACTTCATTGCACTAATTGAGAATCAATTGTCCAAGAAGGTGAAAGGTATTCGCCGTGAAAATGGAACTGAGTTCAAGAATGCAGACCTCATAACATTTTTCAATTCCAATGGTATCAAAAGAGATTATAGTGCTTCCAGGACTCCTCAACAGAATGGTGTTGCAGAAAGGAAAAACATGACCCTTATGGAAGCTGCAAGAACCATGCTTTCTGATTCCAAGCTTCCAACTATGTTTTGGACAGAAGCTGTTAACACTGCGTGTTATGTGTTGAATAGGGTTTCCATTACCAATCCACATAAGAAGACTCCTTATGAGCTACTCACAGCCAAAGTCCCAAGCATTACTCATTTGAAGCCATTTGACTGTCTTGTAACCATTCTCAAAACTAGTCACTATTTGGGGAAATTTGATGGCAAGGCGGATGAAGGCTACATTGTGGGATATTCAGCTCACTCGAGAGCCTATGGGTTATACAATCTAACTGCCAAGTGTGTCATTGAAACTATTAATCTCAGGTACTTTGAGGAGAAGAGAAACATCCAAGGCAAAGGTCCTGAATGGTATTTTGATCTTGATTATCTTAGTGACTCATTAGGATATTTTCGTTTCAAAACTAACCAAAATGCAGGTCTACAAGTGTTTGCATCTTCTAGTGCAGGTGATACATCTAGTTTTTCAGACTCAGAAGAAGATGGTGACATTTTTCTCATACCACACTATTCCACCACAGTCGCTCCCAACACCACTACTACTACTATTGGTTCTACTTCATCAGACATTGTGGACTCACAAGGAGCTCTTGATACACTGCTTAAGCAACAACAAGATGCTACTACAACAGCTACTCAAGAGGCTTTGAGTTTCCTTTGGGTACTCCTGTTGTACCAGTTACTCCTGGTGATCCTATTGCTACTCCTAGTGCAAGTTTGATGTTCGTTTTCAAGTCTTACTTTTTATTCAAGATATTACCACACAAATGACTAGAAACATAAACACGGGCAAGTATACCCTTTCATGTATAGCATAACTTAATGGTAAAGTCCAGTTGGTTCCACGGGATTGTTGTGATCACAGTATTAAAACAATTACCTCTAGAGTGTCACAAGTTCTAAAGATTACTTAACAATTGGTATTAAAGGGTGCATTTGGCTAAGATTATAACCATATGATAGATAGGTAGCAAGGATGAAATATAAGCACATAAACAATGTAAGATAACATACCGATTATTAGTCGTGTATGCAACATCTAATTGATATGAAAGAATCCGGTTAAAGACATTGTCATACCAACAAAATTAAGATAAGTTATGCTTGATTTCGATAACTAAGGTAGTACATGAGATTATGCAAGAGTTGGTATATGTTTTAATCCACTAATCGTTACAAAAGTGATTAACAAGATTCATTTATTAGATGACATGAAACTCATCCATTCACATGAGTATTAGTCGATGATCATGGATGAATCCAACATATAACAATGGTCTTACATAGTAACACATACTTCATGAGTATCCAAACCACACTTATATTCAAGAACCCAGGGAAAAAGTGCGTCACACAAAACTAATAGTGCGCCGCACTTTACCCCAGTAAAGCTAATATTCACATCTAATCATAAGGCTATTAAACCTTAACCAAGTACACATCACACTACTCCATAATAACAGTAAATAAGATCATTTCAAACATATGTAAATCAATGTAAAAGATTGACATAATTTAAATAAGAATTATACCACAAGATTATTTCATTAATTGCTTCCAAAGGATTTATAAGTCTTTGAACTTATTACAAATGGCTAGCAACACTTATGAGTTTCTTATTCCAGCACCAATACCATAAACCAACTAAGGTTTACTAACTCTAGTAACTATGATCAAGGATTTGGAGAAATCCTTGATTATTGTTTCTTCTAAACAATGGAGAAAGTTTGGAATGAGATATGATTATGCCTGGCCAAGGGTCCTATATATACTTGAAATTTAATAGGTTAGAAACCCTGGAAGTATATCAAAGTTTCACCATTATAGCCATGCATAATTTCACTTAATTGTGTAACTACGGTGAAATGTGCGCCGCACTTGTTCATTTGTGCGCCGCACTTCATCAGGTATAAATGTGCGCCGCACTTGCGAAATTGTGCGCCGCACTTCTTGTTATTCTCCACATTCGGGGTCCGTTGAAAGTACACCGCACAAAACAGAATGTGCGCCGCACATCTGCTCCTTTTCAACATAATTTCTTCTTTAGCCCCTTTATTCTTTATTTCTTCATTCTTTCCTTTATGGTTTCTTTCTTGGCTACAATACAAACAATACCTTTTATTAGTATCAATTCAACACATAATTTATTTATTTACATAGCAAACCAGGACAAATGCATCATTACAAACATGTATAAATGAGGCATTATCATATTCCCTCATACTTAACTTATTGCTTGTCCTCAAGTAAGGAAAAGTATATTTTTGATAAGTGTCGAAAGAATAGATAAAGCTAACAATCGAAAAATAAAGATAACGCCATAAAACACCTCACGAAGAAGATATTTTTATTTCACACTCTCTCCTTTTTATGGGTAGATTATCGCTCAATAGCACGGTCATGAAAAGTAAATTACCATAGGCTTGTGCAAGGAACTAAACTAAACCAAATTTTGGCGTAAGCACCAAGTAAAATATCAAAAGAGGTCTTTTTCAAAAAACTTTTATTACCACCGCTTGTTTTAAAGAATAATACATCATCTTTTTCATGTTGTTGCTTTTGCGAATAACTTGAAACTTTTTAGGCTTCCTCTTACCTTTTTTTTTAATTTTTTTTATAATCTTTCTTTTGGGAGAACATGCTCTCCCCCATACTTATGATACACTATCATTTCACAATATGGTTTCCAACAATATAATTATCTTAAAATGTCGGTGATAAGACTGTATTTATACATAGTCTCATCGTCCAAATCGGGCTTAAAACGCTAAAAATATCATTAAAATACCCAAATATATGCTTGTGTTTGTTCATTGTGTATTTTAGGTACGAATATCGTGAAATCAACAAAAGATCACATGAATGAAGCAAAAACGGACACGGGAAACGAAGTCGCACAAAGAACCGGGCCCAAGTATGGAATTTGCAAAAATGCCCTTGAAGTTTTGAAGAATGTCAAGTTTGGTCCCTCATCTTTTTGGATATGTCAACTTTTGTTAGAAATACGTTTTTACGTATTTATGAAGGATCGGTCGCTCCAACGATAATTATGTAACGGGCTCGTGATCTATTTACTTTATGTATAGTCCATATAGCCCACATGTAGGGTGGGCTATATATATCCCCTCCTAGCATGTTAGGAGGGGTTGTTGATTCTCATTTTCCAATTAATCATTTATTCATCTTTCACTTTCTCTCTCTAATTCTCTCCCTTCTCTCCTTTCTCTCTCTAATCCTTCATCTCTTTCCTTCATTTCCTTATGATTATCATCTAAATCAACCATCCAAATCCACCTAATCCATGATATAGAATAGGCCATTAATCACGTAGACCTTCAATTGGTATCAGAGCCATGGTTAGTTTGGTTTATTCTTGTTTTATTTCTTTTTGATTTTGGTGGGTTTTGATTTAATCATGCTTAAATTTTAAAAAAGTTTGTATTTTTTTATAAAAAGTTTATGTTTTTATGTGTTATCATATCAAATCTTCAAATTTACTTATTTTTTAGATAAAAAATCACAAATTTTTATATAAAAATCAAAAATTTCTTTATCAAATCTTAAAAAGGTTGTGTTTTTATAAAAAGTTTGTATTTTTTATTGTTTTTTATCACAAGTTTAATAATCAATTTATATAAAAAGTTGGTATGTTTTTTAAATTTTATCAATTTATATAAATTTTTATCCATTTTTATCCTTTTTTATTTTTTTTTATTTTTTAATCAATTTATTATTTAAATTTTTATTAATCAGTTGTGTCGTTTAATCAGTTGTGTCATTTTTGGTCAGTTTTCAGTTATCAGTTATAATTTTTTTTGGCTTTCTTTCTTAATTTTTTGGTCAAACTACCTATTCTGTTAAACATTTCTGTCCTTTCTGGTCCATCATTTCTGTCCCAAATTTGTCCATCCAAACTGATCCTAAAGTCCAGAATCAAACTAAAAGTTCCGAATCAATTTTTAAGTTCCGAATCAAACAGAAAACTTCCGAACCAAGAACTTCCGGATCAAGCCAAAAGTTCCGGATCAAGAAGTTCCGGATCAAGAACTTCCGAACCAAGAACTTCCGGATCAAGCCAAAAGTTCCGGATCAAGAAGTTCCGGATCAAGAACTTCCGAACCAAGAACTTCCGGATCAAGAAAAAAAGTTCCGATTCGGAAATCTTCCGAATGAAGCAATCATTTCAAATATAACGGACGAATTTTATTCAAACTAAACGGGCAAATCATCGTCTTTCAAAAAGACTCATTCCCTCGAAAACCTTCTCAAAAACAAGACACCCCCTCACAAACTCTCGACTCAAGCAACTACCTCTCGAAAAGGTTTAACTTCTCACTCGTCACAACCCCAAACAGACTCAGACCCACATCGACCCAAACACACCCGACTCTAACCCCGACACCCCTCGCACCAAACAAACACAAACACAAAACAAACACCCTCGCTCACAACTCTCGACATCAACATTCACAATCCAACTCTCACCACCCACAACCAACTCTCACACCTCACACCCCTCGACACCCCACAATCCAACTCTACTCAACCTTAACACTACACCCTCTCTTACCCGACAAACACCAACACCAACGACTTTTATCACCTTACAAACAGACCTCTCGTACAACTCACAAACCCAGACAACCCTTCTCAAACAAACACCAACACCGACTCACAAGAACGACTCTACAGAAGAGAGAGATACTCGAAAAACTTTAAAAAGAACACCTTACCCGAGACCCCTGTTAGGAGATCTTGAAGCCTTTACTTTTCGATGGTATCTAAGAATTGAAGACGGAGGTTTTCATGATTTATGAGAGAGAGGTTTGGGGAGGAAGGAGTTTTGATTTTGCTTTTGTGAGTTTCGGTTTGAGAAGAGAGAGAGATATGAACGGAGGAAACAAGGTAATGGATTATTATTGGTAGGAGTTGAAAGAGATCTGATTTGATCTTGAAAGAGACGGAGCCATTTTGATTTGATTTTGTTTTAAGAAGAGAGAGATTCGTTAGGGCGGTGTTAACATAGTTAGGATTGACTGGTGAGAAGATAAATTGTTTTTAATTTAGGCGGAGTTAACTAGGTAAAAGGAGTGGGGCGGTGGAAGCTCCTTATTGGGCCACGTGTTTTTTGGTTGACGGAGAAAACAAGGGAAGATTTTTAATATCCGTTTCATTTTGTTACACGTTTCATCTTTTATATCAGAAAACGATTTTTTAAATATATCAGATTCCAAAAATATCAGATTTTTTTGTTATTCTTTCCTTTTTCTGTTTTTAGATTAAGTTTTCTTAAAGTTAATTTTTAAAAAAGTTTATTTATTTTTTTTTTTATTTTTTTTTTATTTTTAGTTAAATTAATCCTTTTTTATTTTAACAATATCACATTTTATTTTATTTTTTGTATTTTTGTCACTTTTATATTTTTATTTTGTCACTTTTATATTTTTAGCATTTTGTTTAGTAATTTTTGGCAAATCGTGTCGAAGCGGGTATTTTCAAAGTTTAACGTGAAAAAATATATATATTTATCGGGATAAACCTTATTGTGGCCGGATTTCCAGAAACACGTGACGAGTCAAAGTGACGAGCTTCATTTATATCATCCATCGAGGAATTTTAAGTATTATTTACGGGTCTTTCATTTTAATCGATCTTTAATGGATTCGTTCGATTCGACATGTCAAAAGGGAGAGTTGTATTTAAGGCAAAACGAAGTTAAGAAAAGTGGCATCACCTCCTTTCAACTACTCCAGTCTCATCTTGTTACTCTTTCGGGGATTCAAGGAGGGAGCGAATTTGTGACAATCTTTGGACAAGATCGTCATATATTCATCGACTCCATTTTTACCGCTTTGACCCAACTCGCCGAGCAACTCAACCATGGAAACTTTAATCACTCTGCATCGGTACTTGCATATAAGGCTCTTGTGACACACATCACGCCTTTCCTCCAATTTAATATCATCAAGCCTGAAAGTTCAATGATTTGCCAATCGTTTCTTCGAGATACACATACCGAGCTTCGAGTTTTCCGTGATACGATTTTGAAACTCATGTCATCGGTCTCGTCTTCGATATATCAAAGATCACAACTTCAGCAAGTGTATGTTAATGGAGTGCAAGAATCAATGACGCAGATGCAAGAGGATAATGGTCATACGGTTGACAATTTGGAGCCTAACGATGGCACGAGCACAGAATCAGGAGGACAACATGATGCCAGTGGCACGTCAGGGAATGTTCACGAGATTTCTCTTGATGACACCTTACCCATTTATGACGCAGAGCCTGCAAACATGGTACAATGTAATGTGGTTTATGATGTATATGCTGATGATATGCCGCATATTGAGGATTCTGAACCTAATTATGACAAACATGGGATGGAAACGAGTGATAGCAATACCACTTCTGATTCATCCGATGTAAGTCATAATGGGGGAGAGATTGTTCAGAATGCTAAACATCATGATAATTATCCTATAACTGATTCATTGACTGCTTCTGATTCCAAGATTAAAGAGCTCGAAACAATCGTTGCTCGGCAATCAAAAGATCTTGAGGATGCCAAACTTGAATTTTCTAAGAAAACGGACAAATTTGAAACATACTTTGAAAAACTTGAAAAGTCAAACGTTGTTCTTGAAAGAAAATTGGATCAAACTGTTCTAGATTCTAAAGCTGAAAAGGATAATCTTTTGAAACAAATTCAACTGCTTGAATCTAAGTTGGCATCCCAAGATAACGTGCTCAAAGAAAAAGAAACATTAAAGGCCCAATTACAGGAAAAGGTTTTTGCTATAGCTGCGTTGAAAAACGAGTTAAGGAAAACTAGAGGACCTAGTGTGGACACTAAGCTTGAAAAACCATCAATCTTGGGGAAACCGCCTACAAATCAGTTCGTCAGACAACCGATTGTCAGACAACCTACTGCATTTAGATCCGAGCGACCACAATCCTCGAGACCGCGGTTTGCCTCCCAAGTTGATTTGGTTCATCTTATTAGACCAGTCACTCCAGCTACTAGGCCCAATGTGATCACTCCAGCTTTAGCAAGACCAAATCATATGATTGCCTCTAGTTTCCCTAAAAATACCAAGACCACGTCTAGAACTAGTTCAAATGACGTTTGCCATGAATCTGATCTTAGGGAAGCTAAGCAAAAGACACATGTAAGAGATAGGAATTCCAAACCTAGTCAGATGCCTTCTAGTTTACCCAACACTGCTAACCGTAGCATGTCTAATCCTAGGAGCATCAATCAATCATCTAGGGATTCTAGATCTTACTCGGACATTAAATATGCTACTTGTAAAACATGTAGAAAATGTGTCTTTACGGCAAATCATGATGCTTGTATCAAAAAATTGCTTAATGAGGTGAACTCCCGTGCTAGACTTAAATCCCAGTGGGTCGCTAAAATCAAACCCGTTGGTAAAATGTGGCGCCCCACTGGTAGATCTTTCACTCTTGTAGGAAACGAGTGCCCTTTAACTAGGATAGCCTCTGATTCTACGAAGACTACTAGGGAGGAAATTGCAAAGGATGATACATCACTTAAGCCTGAACTTAAGATTTTCTATAAAAGGAAACGTTTGCCAACTAAGACAAGTGAATCATCCCTTCAGGCCACCTCTGACACAAGAACAGAAAACCGTGAACCCCTACGTGCTTCTAAAATAGATATCGCTAATCCATGCAAAAGTATACAAACTCCTAATGAGAATGCAGGTACCAAAGTTGATGTTCCAAAAGAACGAAGCGGTCCAATCGTTGTATACCGTTCAACTAAGGACACTCTTAGAGTTTGGTTGCTGAAGAAGCAAATATCAGAGAAACAAATGTCTCAGGGGATTCATGGTTAAGCTGCAAACAAGGACTTACAGTCACATAACAGACTGTAACTCGATCTCCAAAGAAAGGAAAGTTCATCCCGATGATGACTTATCCTAAAAACGAGAAATTCATTTTTCTCGGGCATGAGCTTATATCAAAAACATTCCAAGTTTTTAAGCTCATGCATGATGGCTCCTCGTTAAATGACAGACGACGACCCGGACTTCAGAGACAGGGAAGTTTATCTACGCAACGATAACTTACCCTCTTAACAAGAAATTAATTTTTCTTGGACACGAGCTTACCCTAAAACCATTCAAAGGTTTTAAGCTCGTGTAAATGGTTTATCATTAAATATCAGATGATAACCCGTTCTTCAAATAAAGGAAAGTTTATCGCCGATGATAAACTTATCCTTACAACGAGAAATTAAATTTTCTCGGACACGAGCTTACATTAAAACCATTCAAAGGTTTTAAGCTCGTGTATATGACTTACAGTTAAATGTCAGACTGTAACTCGAACTTCAAATAAAGGAAAGATTATCTTTTATGATAACTTATCCTCTTAACGAGAAATTCACCTTTCTCGGTCATGAGCTTGTATTAAAACATTCGAAGTTTTAAGCTCAGAAAGGAAAGTGTATCTTTTAAATAAGAGAACTTTTCCTCATAACGAGAGATTAACCTTTCTCGGTCATGAGCTTTCCGTTAAAACAGTCAAAGTTTTTCAAGCTCATGAAAAACGACTTCTAAGTAAATGTCAGCTTAGGACTCGTCCTTCAGATAAAAGGAAAGTTTATCGCCGATGATAACTTATCCTTAACAACGGGAAGTTCACAACTTCTCGGACTTGAGCTCGCTTTTAAGATATTCAACATCTTAAGCTCAAGTAATTGTTTTTCAAAACTTTGAACACAATTTTTTCGAGAATTTATCAAAAGGTTTTTCTAAATCTTTCAAAATTGTGTGTTCAAAAACGTTTTGATAAAACGAGCATGTCTTCTGGAATCGATAATATTTACGAACCTAGAAATGTCATTCAATAATGACACGGGGTTGTAAATAAAGTTCGAGCAGAAGTTCAAATGTTTTTAAAAACATGCTCCATATGGTTTGCTATTATTTCAGATAGCAACCCGCTTTTCATAATCAAGTCAAGCATTTCACCGGAAAGCTTTGACTCAACAACGGGAATTAATTTTCCCGGGAACGTGACGAGGAGACCAACATTCGTGAACAAGAACCATGTGAATCTCTCATATGATGTTCTCCATCATTCAGGCCCAACCTCGTAAACTATTAATCTTGTGAATTCATTATCATATATGATCTTTGCACGTGATAAATACCTTACACTTGTGTTTAAAAGGTATTTATTTTAAGTTTCAGCACACCCTCATTAATTTGAGGGGGAGCTTGTGTTATTCATGAAGATAATTGGACTTGCATTTTTCTTCCCAAATTTTCTTAAAATGCTATTAAATCAATTGATATTAAAAACATCGATTGGGTTAATAATTTTAATATGGGGGAGAAAATGTGATTTAATATGGGATATGATCAATCATAAATGGTTTGACTTAACGTGATAGCTCATCCCGACATATGCAAAATGTTTTCGGATATCGTGGCATATGTTAAGGGGGAGCAAAATGGATTTGCACTTCAAAATGGATTTCATGGTGACATACACTTACCCAAAACATCTCTATTCACGACGGTGAAGATTGTGGGGACATAAGGATGGTAGGATAGGTTAAAGTCCAATGATTTCTCTAGAACCGGAGGAATCTTCCCAAGGACATTCCATAGCTAGAAGTAGTAGTCCTTAGGAAAGATGGAGAAAGATTATGAACGTAGCTGAATGCCGACCAAGTACTTAAGTTAGCACTGGAACAATCACAACAAGGTGCTAGTGATGACGTATTGGTAAGCATTGAAGGGGTTGAAGAATGAAAAAGAAATGTAAAGATAAAGGGTGTAAAGAAAGAAGCCCTCCTTACAACTTTAGGCAGAAACCGGGTCAATACATATGCTATTGAGATCATTTTTGTTAATGATTCTCGATATTGAAGAAAGACGTCATGGACCCAGTGATGCAATGCACAACCCTTCCCAGCTAACTCAAATATCTCTCAAAAGGTATTTGTTTTAATCACACGGAGATCAACACGTTATCTATTGATTTATTCACTCCGAATAAATTGGTATTGAAAAAGTGGCACTCCTCTCCAGCCTCCGATCACTAAAAATCCAAAATGCACGATCGAGTCTAGAGCCATTTGAGATCATCATATATCTCATTAGGACACACTTTCATTATTCCTTGCTTCTTCACACACTGTGAAAAGTAAGAAAGATCTTAAGAGTCCTACGCAAAATCTTCATGATCTTGCCTGAACATCCGAGTAATACGAAAGTATTTACAATGAAGATGGAAATCCTTCTTGAGCGAATATCAAAAAGCTCATGGTAGGTGACTTGTGCGATTCTTTATGAATCAAACTTGTGATAACTGGAAAGCAACAGTGGTTTAATTCTTAATTGAACTTAAACTCGTTCCAGGCCTCTTCGCATTATCATATGATCTTGCCAGAACACTCAGAGTGACTCTTTATTGATCACAGTGACGAGTGGAAATCCTTCTAGTGTTAACATCAAACAGCACTTGGTAGGTAACTTGCAAGATTCTATATGAATCAAGCTAGTGACAACTGGAAAGCAACGATGGTGCGGTTCTTAATTGAACTTCACTTGTTCCAGGAACATGAATTGACGGCTTCAAATCATGCGGATAATATTATCCAAATGATCCACTCTTTACGTTCGCAGTCAGCTTTGGACGGTCGAGTAAAGAGAACGGGTTTACCCGCGAAATCTTGTCAAGGAGGTTCTTTATTGAAACTACCTGCCACAAGTACGATATTTAATATCGTCCAACGGTCTTCACCGACCGGAGGTAAATTGCTACCGAATTAGAATGAAATGTTCAAGGCCATTTCATCCGTGTATATTGTTTTGTTGCTAACTGTCTTATGCAGCGTAACAAGAAGGTGGCATTGCGGTGTACAATCCAGAAGAAGTCGTCACCACATGCTTATACTACATACAATTAGTACTTCAACAAATTCAAGAAAGCCTGAAGGTCAAGTCTTCCGCTGTATCAAACTCTGAAGCTTTCAAGAATTTAAAAATATAAGTATGTGGAACATGAAGTCACAAAGAGGCAAATATCACAAGTGAAGAATGCACAAGGTCAAGGCAAGGAAACATGCTCAAGACTAAAGTCAAAGATCACATCAAGCATATTCACAAGAACAAGATCGAAGACTCAAGCATAGATGCTAGGTTTAAGATTTTGTAAAAAGATGTGACCTCCCTTAGGGGGAGATTGTTGGAAATACGTTTTCCCTATAAAGTCTCGGTCACATCTTAGTTAGCATAGATCACGAGTTATAGACTATTTAGAACTTTGTTTCTTGGAGCGACCTCCCTTAGGGGGAGATTGTTAGAAATACGTTTTTACGTATTTATGAAGGATCGGTCGCTCCAACGATAATTATGTAACGGGCTCGTGATCTATTTACTTTATGTATAGTCCATATAGCCCACATGTAGGGTGGGCTATATATATCCCCTCCTAGCATGTTAGGAGGGGTTGTTGATTCTCATTTTCCAATTAATCATTTATTCATCTTTCACTTTCTCTCTCTAATTCTCTCCCTTCTCTCCTTTTTCTCTCTAATCCTTCGTCTCTTTCCTTCATTTCCTTATGATTATCATCTAAATCAACCATCCAAATCCACCTAATCCATGATATAGAATAGGCCATTAATCACGTAGACCTTCAACTTTGGTCCTCCAAGAATCAATCTATACAAGATGTATACTTGAAGAATGAAGACTTTACAAATCAGGCCCTTGAAGATTGGAAAACGTTATCAAACTAGTCCTTAAATCCCTAAATATTAACACAAGGGCTAATGGTGAAATGAACAAAGGATGAACGATACAAAATTGCCAAGGACCTTCAATGCAAAGCTATAAAAGGGGTAACTTAACTAGGGGGGTCTTTCTTGCCAAAACTCAGAACCATTTAACCAAAACCCTCATTATATTTAACTCTCCCAACAACCTTATACTCCCCACCCAACCAACTGCTGCCACGTCACTTCCCACTCTACCATCAACCAATCCCCTTACACCCTCCATCCACGTCTTCTTTCCGCTTCACCACTTAAATAATCAGATTTTTAATCTGATTATAAGTTTCAAATAAGGTGGGAAACGTTTTTTAAACCATATTTACCCTTAATCCTAATCAAAACACACCTGTTTACAACCCTAATACCCAAGAACCCTAATCCCTACAAACAAATCAAAGGGAAAATGTTTGAGCTCTTCTAGATTGCTAATTAATCACCTCCTAACCATTTCCCAACCCAAAAAAACTCACACCCCATGACTCTACGGACCCCACCAGCTTCCCCTGCTCCTCCATATTTGGCAATAAATGAATCTCCACAGGGAATCAACAGCTCTCATCAATTTCGTGCTCCCAAAGGACCATATAAACGGCTATGATCATTCCTAACAACTGTCAATCCAACTGGCAATCACATGCCACCAATTTGACCAAGTTTGAATTTTTGGTCAAAGGGATTTTATGGAATTCCAATATCTAGGGTTTTCTATCATTCTTGTATTCTAGATAATTCCTAGAGTAGTATTTAAGCATCTTCCAACCTGTGGAAAGAGCTTGTTCTAGTTTTTATGTAATTTTTTTAAATTGATTAATGAAAATGAAATGTTTGGATTTTACATATTACTGAGTTCCATTGTAGTTTAATCCGTTTTCCATTATTTGCAAAATAGTTTAAGGTTTAAAAGGTTTTCATTTATCAAAGAATTTTCAGAAAATCGTTTTTAGAGTTCTTGAAAAATATCTTTTCAACTGTTGGAATCTTATGTCAAGATGAAGTGATAGTGGACTTTTGATGTTTGTTTTCCTCCTTGTTGAGTTTTTTTAAGCTTCTAGTGTTTCACAAAATTTGTTTCCAAGGTTTAAAGGATTTAAGATTTTGACAAAATCTTTTTCATTTTATTTTTCTCACGGCTCTTAAGCCATAAGCCACCAATAAGCTCATTTAAACTGAGCTTATTGGTTTGTTTATGTGCCTTGTTTATTTCCTGGTTGGTTGTTTGTGTGCCGGTATCAAGAAAGCAACAAGAAGCACCATTCATTCTCATTCATTTTTCACTTTTGAAGATATTTCACCCTGGGTCCTTTGTGGATTCCACCAGCAGAGTTCTCTACAGTCCCTTAAGCTCCCAAAAGCTCAAAACAACCTCAATTGGAAGGCATCAGCTTGGGTAAACGGCTTGAACCCCACTTGGTCTTGTTTTTTGAGTCTCATTGTGTGATTTATGTGATTGTGAAGATTGCCTGCTTAAATGTTAATTTTTCTGTTTGATTATGTTATTTTAGTTGTTATATGCATGATTAGATGACTTGTAATTAGTTTTGTTAGGATTCGCAAGCTTTTGGTTTGTAAAAATTTGATTTTCAGATTTAAAGGATTGTTTGGGAATAGGGGTTAAGCTAGTTTAAGCTACAGCTTTTGGTCTTAAACCCACTTAAACACACCTTGTTTGGGTTAAAAAGGAGTTATCAGTCATTGCTTTTCAGTTTTGTAGTTTTTAAAAGTAAATTGCATGGTTATTGCTTGAAACTGCCTGAAAAATCAGTAGGGGTCATAACTGCTTATTTTAGTGAGTTTTGGCCCACCAACTTTTGTAGTCTACTAGGGTTAGGTAGTGTCTAGGGTTGTGACCTGATTTACCTAGTGACTATTTGCATCAGTCACTGCACTCAGACCCCAATAGCATTCATCAGTAACATTCTTGGGCCTTTTGTGTGAAATTTTTTTGAGTAAGTGGTGTGTTTTACATTTTTACTAACTTCCCACAACCCAACTGGTTGTGGGGGTGCCAATCATTGCCCACAAATTCAAGTAATCAACAAGTTATAACCAAAACATTGCCCAGACCTTGTTATTGTTCTATCAGTAGGAACTTAGTTACCCCTGCTAGTTGAAAACTTGGTACTGCTAGGCTAGAAGACAAAAGTGACTCACATGTCACTATCAGATTTCGACCTTTTTTGTCTTTAGTGGTCAAATTTAGGAGTTAGCACTTGATTTTAGTTTCATAATTTTTCTTATTTAATTTCTGAATTTTCTGATTAATTTATTGTTATTTTACTGTTCATCTATTATTTTTAGATTTAATTGCAATTTAAATTAGTTTTTAATATTCTGTTTTTTGTCTTTTAGTGACAAAAATTTATATTTTTCAGTTTTACAAATTTTCTTAGATTTAGAAAAACATTTAAAGATTCTTAGTTTAAAAATATTTCACTGTTCATTTTTTTATTAATTTTTAGAATTAATTTAGTTTAATTAGGGTTTTATTATAATCAGTTTTGTCTTTTAGTGAAAAATTTTACTTTTTTCAAACTTTTTTATTTTTCTATTGTTCATTAGTATAATTTAGGATTTTTTAAAATTGTCAAATTACTTTTAGCATTATTTTAATATTTTTAATCATTATTTTAGTTTGAAAATAGTTTTTAGCCTTTAAAAAATAGAAAAATAGTTTTGAAAATTTAGGAAAAATACTTTTTAGTCTTTAAATAATATAAATGAGTTATTTGTTCAATAAAATAATATTTTGGGCTTTTTCTTAATTATATTTAATTTATGGCTTTAATTAGCATTTAAAATTGAATATTTATTTAATAAAAGGTTTTAAAATATATTTGTTGGATTTTTATTCTTATTTATATTATTTTAGACTTAGTTTAAAATTTTAATTAATTTTTAGCATTAATTTTTAATTTTGTTCACGTTTTACGTATTTACGTTCGCGTTTTACGTTATTACGTCGTAGTGTAACCATAGTCGTAGCTCGTCTTTACTTTTTCTCTCTTTAAACCAAAAACGTCACTAATCCAAACTTGATTTTATATAATTGGCACACTTAATCCACAAACCTCCTTCGAGAACGAACCCACACTTATTCGACTTGTCGGTTTTCCTAAATCGTCGAGTTTAATACTTGCCCCGCATTATACGTTGTTTTCCTAAATGCGTATTTTTACCACAATCAATTTTTGGCGCCGCTGCCGGGGAGGTTTTTTTAGTGTGCCATTATCAGTATCGTGTTTGTGTGAGTAGTGCGTTTTTGCTTTTCAATTTTTGGAAAGCGTATATAACGTACATACTCATTTTTGTTATTTTTCCTTATTATATTATAGTATCCAAATAAATCGTGTTTAGTTTTCCTAAACTAAACACAAAACAATCATTTTACTATATTGTAGATATATTGGTTTTCGTTTTTTCTTTGTGAATATTATTACTATATTGTACTTACGTAGAACAATAAATATACAAGTACTCCAAAAGCGTGAAAACGCAACCTTGATTCGGGATTTCATCACTTGATCATTGTATTCGAATCCAAAGAAAAAGTATAAAGGCAAAATAGATAAATACTTTCGTGAGGCTTAATTTGAATTAACATAAACTATAAGGTGGGTATAAGGCGGTTGTATTTCACGACCTAAGGGAAAAAGGCTCTTAAGTGCTTAGCGCCGCCTCGTTTCCCCCGCTTGCTTGTGCGTGTTTTGAGAAAGAAGGCTAATCGAGGGTTTGCCGCCCAAGTATTATCTACGTATCATATATATTTTCTTGTTTTCAAGATTAAACCCTCTTGAACGTTTTGGTGTTCCACCAACGTTCCAAAGTCATCGAAGGCGTTCACTCTACGTGATCGTTTTCATTCTTTGAGGCTCCTTTAATCGAGAAGATCGATTCGAGGAGAGATTTGTAGATTTGAGTCTACGTAATACACCAAAATCCAAAAAAATTAAAAAACAATCAAAACCAAAAATATTTAAAAATCGAAAAACCCCAAAAAGAATCTTCTTTGCTACGCCCCATTCTACGCTTAGTGCATGCACACTCGATCGAAGGATTATTCTAATTCTAGCGACGCTTCGAATCGACGCAATCGTAATGGAAGGAATCGACGACGTAGACGAGAATTAGAAACCGACGTTCCTAATATCGTTGTTGAAGAGACCGTAGAGGAGATGGCCGACAATCGTTCGATGATGGAATTGCTCCAAGCGCCCACCGAGTGTTATAGAGACGTGATTGTAATTCCCGCTATCGAAGCGGAGAATTTTGAGATTAAGAGCGGAATGCTTTCGTTAATCCAAGCTACGAAGTTTCGAGGCCGTGAAGTCGATAATCCTCACGACCATATTCGGAATTTTGATCGTCTTTTGGCCACGAGCAAGTTTAAGAACGTCGACACCGATGTCGTCAAGCTTATGCTCTTTCCGTACTCGCTCGATGGTGCCACCAAGGATTTCTACAAGAAAGAACCACCTAATTCGATAACTACGTGGAAGGATCTCGTCTCCAAGTTCGTTAATTATTTTTTCCTACCGTCTAAGACGACGTTTTTCAAGAATGAAATTACGAAATTTGAGCAAAAACCGAATGAATCTTTTAGAGACGCGTGGGATCGTTTTAAGGAATTGCTTAGGCAATGTCCTCACCATGGTTTTTCCGAGTTGCACCAAATCGATACGTTTTACAACGGTCTTAATTTTCAAGAACAAGATTCGTTGAATTCCGTCGCCGGTGGCAACTTTTTGTGTAAAACTCCGAAAGATGCATTGATAATTATCGAAAACCGATCCAAGGTTTACCAACTCCGCAACGCACCGAGTGTTTCCAATGTCGCCAATGTTAGTAGTTCTAATCGCGACATTGAGAGGGTTGATGCGAAAGTCGATAAGTTGACGAATGTGTTTACGTCTTTGATGAGACTGTATTTATACATAGTCTCATCGTCCAAATCGGGCTTAAAACGCTTAAAATATCGTCAAAATACCATATATGTGCCTATGTTTGTTCATTGTGTATTTTAGGTATGGATATCGTGAATTCACCAAAAGATCAAAGGAATCAAGCAAAAACGAACACGGGAAACGAAGCCGCACAAAGAACCGGACCCGAATCATGATTTTCTTATCAAGTCCTTGAAGTTTGAAGATTTGGCAAGATTGGTCCTTCTACTTTGGAAGACTTGACATTTTACACCCTTGCAAAACTCATAATTGCATTTGGGTCCTTATAATGTTGATTATGTGCAAGATTGGTCCTTGAAGAATGCATAATGTGCATTAAAAGCCCTTAAAACAAGTTTTGAAAAACTTTGTGCCATTTTCAGCAAGATAAGCAAAGTTGATTTCAAAGGAAATGGAGTTTATAGCCATTTAATGGGAAGTATCAAAGTGAAAGGAGTCTAGGGGGCAAACATGGCAGACAACTAAACTCCCACAACCTATTGAAGCCTTACACGTCACCTGACCCTACCCATATCCACAAACCCGGATCCATTTAACCCGACCAAGCCCAGTCCATAACCCATACCCACCCACCAGGTTTAATAAATAAACCTGGTCAAACAAACTGGTCAAATCCCACTCTTCCCTCCAAACACACCATTTAAAAATAATTAACCTCCAAACCAGATCTAACCTTCCCCTAATCTTACTTAAACCCTAAAAAACCCAGATCAAATCAGGAACAAATCAAAGGGGTTTTATGTGATTAATTCCAGATCATCAATTAACCGGTTTGTCATCAAAACCCACCAACTAAAACACCCAACCCGTGACCCCTGGACCCTACTCGTACTCCCCTGTCTAGCCAAGAATAGCAACAAAGGCATCTTCACAGCCAATCTACGGTTCCTAACATTTTTCTTGTTGCCAAAGTCTCATTCAAAGGCTATGATCACTCCAATAGCTGTACATCACCAAAATCAGTCACATGCCAATTTTTGACCAAGAATTCAAACGAATTGACCAAGGGCATTGTGGGAATTGCAATGTTTAGGGTTTTGCTTTTCTAGAATAGTCTTTAGCTATCTATAAAAGGAGGTCCAACTTGTGGCACCCCTTTCTTGTTCCAGATTTTGTACATGTTTAATTTTATTAATGAAAATGAACTCTTTAAATATTGTGCAAAACTGAGTTCCATCATTCTGATTTTAGTAGTTTAATCTTTTACATTTGTTTGCAAAAGTAATTTAGGTTTGAGAAAAGGGGAAAATATATTTCAAAGTTTCTGAAAATCGTTTTTTTGTTTAGTTGTTGTTGTTTACAAGGTTTTCAGAATCTTGATGGTTATGAGGGGATGAAGTGAAAGTGGATTCTCCTCATAATAATCAGGTTGGTGAAAAGGTTTGTAAAAGGTTTCAAGGGATTGGTTTCAACAAAGTGTTCAAAGGTTTTATTTATTTATCAAGCAAAAAGCATTAACTAGCTTAATCCATAAGCTAGCTTAGTAGCTTATTGTGTTTGTTCCCAGGTCACTCTTTCTTGTTTTCATCTTGGCAGGTTTCATCAGCAAGCAACCATAGTCCTTCTCATTTCATTTTTCCTCATTTTGAAGATATTTTGTATACCCTTGGGTCCATTTTGGATTCCACCAACAAGGGTCTTCTACACTTCACATAAGCTCTCCATAAGCTCAAACAGATGGTTTAAGAAAGGCATCAGCCCCCACACTCAAGGCTTGAACCTCTTTTCCATTTTTTTTGAACTTTATGTGATTATTTATGTGATTTTTGTGTTTGTATGCTACATGTTATTTTCCTGTTTGATTATGCTTAATTTAGTTCTATATGCATGTTTAGATTACTTTAAATCAGGTTGGTGAAGTTTTATAGGTATAAGCTTTGTTAAATTTCCATTTCTGTATTTAAAGGGGTGTTTGGGACTGCTTATTGAGTCAAGTATTTGACAAGTTCTTGACTTAATAACAGCTTTAATATACTCCCATAGGTTTAGGTTATTGTTATTGTGCTTTGTCTCAAATTTGGTAGGTTTAAAATCAGTTTGCATGTTTTTATTTTGGTAAACATAGGTAAAAATCAGATAATGCATTATTCTGCCATGTTCTAGCTTGATTTTGCCCACTTTCTTTGAGTGATCTGTTTAGTATAGGTTAGACTAGGGTTTCATTTGGTTTGTATGTAATTGGGTTAGCCATTGTGCAAGTTTGTGAGCTTTAAAACTCACCATTGTGCCATCTATATCAGCAACCAACTCCACAGCCCCCTAGGCCCATTTACAGTAACTTTTTAGTGCTTGTTTGTGTGATTTTTGTGTTAAGCTTGTTGTTTTTATTGCATATATTGACTCCCTACACTCCACTGAGTGTAGGGGTGCCTTGGTTTCCAAAATATTCCAAAAAACAAGGAAGATACAAGCATCTAAGTTCTTTACCCGTTCTTTTACATTAACAGTGGGAACCTAGTTCCCACTGACCTTGTTAAAGTTCCCACTGCTGGGCTAAAAGACAGAAAACCAAAAATTGTCACTTTCAGCTTCTTAATTTTTTGTCTTTAGTGAGGTTAAATAGGAATTAGACTTTCATTCTTTTTTCTATATTTTTCTTTTTTAATTCTTAATTTTTCAGTTTAATTAGTTTTAATTCTACTGTTCATCTGATAATTTTTAGGTTTTATTGCCTTTTTAAATACTTTTATTTATTTCTGATTTTGGCATTTAGTGGTAAAAATATATATTTTTCAGATTTAATATTTTTCTTAGGTTTAGAAAATTAGTTTAAGATTTTTGGTTTTAAAAATAGTTACTGTTCACTTTTTAATTATTTTTTATAATTAAATTAAGTTAATTAGGGTTTAATTAATATTCAGTTTTGTCTTTTAGTGCAAAATTTTATATTTTTCAAACTTTTTCAATTTTCTACTGTTCATTAGAGTATTTTAGGATTTTTAAAATTGTTAGATTAATTTTGTCATTATTTTATTATTTTCTAGGATTATTTTAATTTGAAAATAGTTTTAAGTCATTAAAAAATAGAAAAATAGTTTTTAAAATTTAAGAAAAATAGTTTTTAGTCATTAAATAATATAAGTTAGTTATTAGTTCAATAAATTAATATTTTGGGCATTTTGTTAATTATATTTAATTTTTGGGCTTTAATTAGCATTAAAAATTGAATATTTAATTAATAAAAGGTTTTAAAATATATTTGTTGGAATTTTATTCTTATTTATATTATTTAAGACTTAGTTTAATATTTTAATTAGTTTTTAGATTTTAATTTTTAATTTCGTCACGTTTTACGTATTTACGTTCGCGTTTTACGTCAACGTCGTAGTTTTAATCGTAGTCGTAACTCGTCTTTTATTTTTCTCTCTTTACACCAAAAACGTCACTAATCCAAACATTATTATTTTATTAATTGGCATACACAATATACACCTCCTTCGAGAACGAACTTGGAATTTATTCGTCTTCACGGTTTTTCATTAAATCGTGTCGATTAATACTTGCCGCACTTATACGTTGTTTTCCTAAACACGTATTTACTACATCAATTTTTGGCGCCGCTGCCGGGGAGGTGTGTTGCCATTATTATTATCGTGTTTGTGTGAGTAGTGCGTTTTTGCTTTCAATTTTTGGAAAGCGTGAATATCGTACATACTCATTTTTGTTATTTTTTATCTATTATAGTATAATATCCAAATAAATCGTGTTTAATTTTCCTAAATTATACACAAATCAATCTTTTACTATATTGTAGATATATTGGTTTTCGTTTTTCTTTGTGAATATTATTATTACTATATTGTATCTACGTAAGAACAAATAAATATACAAGTACTCCAAATACGTGAGAAATCACAACCTTGATTCGGGATTTCATCACTCGATCATTGTATTCGAATCTAAAGCAAAAGTTTAAAGGCAAAATAGATAAATACTTTCGTGAGGCTTAATTTCAATTAACACAAACTATAAGGTGGGTATAAGGCGGTTGTATTTCACGACCTAAAGGAAAAAGGCTCTTAAGTGCTTCGCGCCGCCTCGTTTCCTCCGCTTGCTTGTGCGTGTTTTGAGAAAGAAGGCTAATCGAGGGTTTGCCGCCCAAGTATTATCTACGTATCATATATATTTGCTTGTGTTTTCAAGATTAAACCCTCTTGAACGTTTTGGTGTTCCACCAACGTTCTAAAGTCATCGAAAGCGTTCACTCCACGTGATCGTTTTCATTCTTTGAGGCTCCTTTAATCGAGAAGATCGATTCGAGGGGAGATTTGTAGATTTTTGTCTACGTAATACATTCAAAAATCCAAAAAAAATTAAAAAACCAATCAAAAAAACCAAAAAAATTGAAAAATCAAAAAAACCGCAAAAAGAATCTTCTTTGCTACCACCCATTCTACGCTTAGTGCATGCGCACTCGATCGAAGGATTATTCCAATTCTAGTGAAGCTTCGAATCGACGCAATCGTAATCGAAGGAATCGACGACGTAGACGAGAATTAGAAACCGACGTTCCTAATATCGTTGTTGAAGAAACCGTAGAGGAGATGGCCGACAATCGTTCTATGATGGAATTGCTCCAAGCGCCCACCGAGGGTTATGGAGACGCGATCGTAATTCCCGCTATCGAGGCGGAGAATTTTGAGATCAAGAGCGGAATGCTTTCGTTGATCCAAGCTACGAAGTTTCGAGGTCGTGAAGCCGATAATCCTCACGACCATATTCGGAATTTTGATCGTCTTTTGGCCACGAGCAAGTTTAAGAACGTCGACACCGATGTCGTCAAGCTTATGCTTTTTCCATACTCGCTCGATGGTGCCGCCAAGGATTGGTACGAGAAAGAGCCACCTAATTCCATTACTACGTGGAAGGATCTCGTTTCCAAGTTCGTTAATTATTTTTTCCCACCGTCTAAGACGACGTTTTTCAAGAATGAAATTACGAAATTTGAGCAAAAACCGAATGAATCTTTTAGAGACGCGTGGGATCGTTTTAAGGAATTGCTTAGGCAATGTCCTCACCATGGTTTTTCCGAGTTGCACCAAATCAATACGTTTTACAACGGTCTTAATTTTCACGAACAAGACTCGTTGAATTCCGCCGCCGGTGGCAACTTTTTGTGTAAGACTCCGAGAGAAGCTTTGATAATTATCGAGAACCGATCCAAGGTTTACCAACTCCGCAACGCACCGAGTGTTGCCAATGTCGCCAATGTTAGTAGTTCTAATCGCGACATTGAGAGAGTTGATGCTAAAGTCGATAAGTTGACGAATGTGTTCACGTCTTATCTCATTGAGATGCAAAAGAAAGACGCTCCCGCTACGGTGAAAGCGGTTGAGGTTTCGTGTACGTTTTGTGGTGGACCTCATAATTATTACGAGTGTGCGGCTACGGATGGCCAAACGTCAAATGTGAGTGCGTTAAACAACAATTTTTCTAATCAAAATAACGCCGGTCCATCACAACAAGGAAATTATAACCAAGGCAACAATTTTCAAAATCGAAACAATTTTCAAGGAAACAATCAACAAGGAAATTTTTCGAATCAAAATCAAGGAGGTTATAATCAAGGTCGTAATATAACTTGGCAAAATAGAGATAACAATCAAGGAAATAATTTTTCAAGTGGGAATCAAAACAATTTTAAAAGAAGTAATCAAAACCAAGGGAACTTTAATTCTAATCAAAATAGTTCGTCAAACGATTTTCAAAATTACATGAAAACGAATGAGGCTAATATGAGACGATTAGAGGGAGAAATTGGTACTTTGAAAAACGACTTTACAAATACTTTGAAATTGCAAAACACAAAGATTGAGCAAGGGCAAATTGATATTAAAAAGATGTTTTCGGCCATTATGAACAAAGCCTCGGGTTCGTCATCAAGTTCGTTACCTAGTGACACCGTTGCTAATCCGAAAGAACAATGTAAAGCCGCCTCGTCTCGTGAGAAAGGTCGTGTGATTACCCCTAACCTTGAAGGATTCCGTGTTGTTTATCCCTCTCAACCCTCGACTTCTAAGACGTCTTCTTGTTCTAAAATCGATGGGGTGAACGTGGCGACCAAGGAAAGGAGTGCACACCCTCGTGTACCTCAATTTCCATCCACGGTTCAAAAAGAGAGCTTTGTCGACCTTACCAAAGTAACCCTTGAAGAAACTTGTGCTTCGATCCTTCTTAAAAAACCCAAAAGGCGTATGCCGAGAAAGGAAAAGGATCCGGGCCAATTTCTACTACCTTGTGATTTTTCCGAGATTGAGGGATGTTTAGCCCTTGCCGATTTAGGTGCTAGCATCAATCTTATGCCTCATTCTCTATGGAAATTGATGAGATTGCCTTCGCTTACCCCCACAAACATGACAATCGAGCTTGCAAATTGTACACCTTTAATACCAATTGGAATAGCCGAGGATGTCTATGTTAGGATTGGAAAGTTCGTTTTTCCCGCGGATTTCGTTATATCCGATTACGAGTGTGACCCTAAATGTCCCATTATTTTAGGCCGACCATTCTTATCGACGGCTCGAACCGTAATCGACGTTCACGAGGGGAGACTTACTATGAGATATGGGGATGAGAAAATAGACTTTTTCGCTAGAAAATCCCAAGGATTGTATGAGAATGAAAAAACCGAGGTTTCAAAACCTAATGATTCTAATTCTAATGATTTCAAAATGTTTACTTTAGCGGAAAGAATGAAGCTTGATGCATGTTTTGAAAGAATTAAGAAAAACGGTTTTAAAGATGATGATTTCAATGATAAAGAATACGTGTACCTAATTCAAAAGGGTATGTGTAAATTCATGGATGAAAACTCACTTTGGGATGTTTTTAGCGAAACAAGTGAAACACCAATTCCGAAGGGTGACGTTAATGCCATCACGACAATGACCAAAATGGATTCGTCTTCACCACCTTCGAAGGACCATGACTTTGAGGCTTCAACTTCTAACTCCATCGAAGTGCCTCCTTTGCCTAGCCCAACACCCGTTGAGGCTAAAGGGTTTATCGACATCGATCCTCTCGTCTTAGAAAAGTCACCTAAGCATAGCCCTAGTGCTTGTAAGTCCATGGTTGTGAGTACTCACATCGACTCTTTCTTTGACGATGACGATGGCGATTTTGCCGAGCTTGATCACGTACTTCGACATCCACATGCTATTTTTGATTCTCCTAAGAAGAAACATGTGAAGTACGATGATTATGAGTTTGATCCCGAGATTGAGGAAATCATTGAACGAGAGCTAGCTCTTATGCCTTCACTTCCACCTACGAGTGAGGTCGACCTTTCCAAGATCGAGGATGAACTTAATGAGTTGGAACGTCTTATTTTTGATGATGAACCAACTCATGTGACCACTAAAAATCCCATTCTCGAGGAGTTACCTAATCAACACTCCTCATTTGAGAATGACGTTTACCACATTCGTGAGGATCTAACTTATCAACGATCCCCACAAAAGAATGATGGTTTCGTGCTTGATCGTGATCTCTTCGAGAGAGTTTCTAAGATACTCAAGGAGGGGAATGACAAACCTTGGTTTGACAAGCCTATCTTTGATGAAGAAATCGATGAGATCGACGTTCATGAGGATGACGAGTATGTTGACCCCGAGGGGGCGGTGTTCTTTATTGACAAACGTTTTGAGAACTTATATAATCCGCCACCCCCTCCCGCCAATGACTTAAATGTGAGGATTTTTAGCGCGACTAATTTTGAATTTGACACGCCAAATATTTTCAACATTATTCAATCGGGTTTTCATAAAGAGTTTTTGAACGATGAAAAAGGAAAGGATTTTAAAAATGTTTTAAAAGATTTTTCTACATGTTTAACTCCGTCATCACCGCGTTATATGAGTGCTACCACCTCGTCTACTCCTTTTGACGATGGTGTGTGTGGATCTAGTGTGGGGGAAGCCCCAAATGTTCCCTCCCATTTCTCCACCGAGGACGAGATTTACGATCCCGGAATTGCTTGTAAAGGGAAATCTCGGTCTTCCACCGATGCAATAAATGGAAATCATATCTATTTGCTTGGTGTGAGTCTACCTCGAGTAGCTCATTATGTTGCCTTACCCATTGCCCCACCTTTCTACTTCTTATCTCTTTTCTTCTACCCCATTGGGGTTTGTGTTGGAGTGGCGTTGTTTCGTCTTTCATCCGAAAACGAAGACGCTATCTTTGACCCCGGTATATGTTTATCGGGTTTTTAAAGTACTCCACGTACTTTTGGGCCTTGTTTATCATGTAAGCCCCACCAAAAATGACCAAACCACGATTATCCCTAAATGATCACATTTATGGGGATTCGAGTCGAGCTTTTGACTCGGTTATCAAAAACAAGGTGCCTCGTGGGGGATTCTCATGCTTATCCTTGTACATATTATTGCTTTCTTAGTTAATATAACGAGGGGACTTGTGCTCTTCCTACCTTTGTTTCGTGGTTGTTTGTGATTGTGATTCATTAGGTTCATCGTCAACATTGAAGCCTCTCGTGTTCGTTTTACGTAGAGCTTCGATCGTTGCCTTTGGAGATTCCGATATCCGATGATATCCTTTTATGTTCTAACGTTTATCTTATTAGCATAATTCATAAACGGCTATAGGTTATTCGTTTTACCCTTTCCATGCTCGAGATTAAGCATTCGACTTCGTCTCTAGTATGGGGGTGTTTACACCCCTAGACTCGAAACATTGAGGACAATGTTTAGTTTTAGTATGGGGGGGTGAGTAGATACTTCACCTTGCTTACGTCAACACGCTATCCAATATTCATCTTTTTGTTATCGTTTTGTTGCAAATAAGGCTAAAAATGGCCAAATTTTAAAATTTTTCTAGTTTTTCATAAAGTGTTTAAGACACGAATGTAGGTTTTCCGATGGTGAGAACGAGAGTAATTTTTGACTCGACCGTGCGTGTTGAGCACTTAGCTTGATTCCTTAACTTTTTTAGGCTAAGTCTCTTAAATGAGGACGAGAAATGATAGAGTTATTTATAAGTCTCGTAATCGTCACGATCTTATGTGTAGTAATTATTAGCTTATTCTCCTAACGCTTTTGCATAATAAATTGTTAATAAATATTGATTTGGCGGTTTAGTCACTATTGTTGGGTTGCTAATTTGTTTTGGTAGCTTCCATGTAATTAAATTGGGAAAACATTAAGGTATCGCCAGCGTCACGGTTTTGAAGTATTGGCACCCGAATAATCGAAAGCTTCACCTAATAACAAGATTTCAAGTGCTCACCTAAATTAAGCAAAAATTTGAAGCTCACAAGGCCGAAAAATCTATGCCCAAATTGAAAGTGAATCAAGCCTTAATCTTCGAAGCTTTAAAGATCCAAAATTCGCCTTAGCGTGAGGATATACGTCTTTGGCTAATAAAACCACCGATGAGGCGGATAATAAAAGGCAAGGCAAGACCGAAGTCATAATAAAAGCTTCATGGCGAAGTTGAATAAAAGATGGAGGTAAACCAAAGATAATAAGGCCCTTCCGTTAGGGGGCGTATAAAAGTCTTGGTAATAAGTCTCATGTTCAAAACCGTTATAAAACCGTGTTTATCGATCCTTCTTGTTGACT
The DNA here is from genome assembly GCA_025667525.1 of Glebionis coronaria. NCBI lineage: Eukaryota > Viridiplantae > Streptophyta > Magnoliopsida > Asterales > Asteraceae > Glebionis > Glebionis coronaria. The sequence goes on from CM046877.1 coordinate 507,724,060, forward strand.
TAATTTTTTGACATCGTTGTCTATTGAGATGAATTATTGATTTGATGATTTTGGTTACACCGTTAAGTTTCTATTTTTAGACTTAATCTCTATTCACGCATAAGTCGATGATGTATCCTCGTGATCATTAAGACAAAATAAAATATAAGAGATACCAAGTAGGAATAAGGGAGTTTAGGTTCATAATTAACACTCATGAGATGTGTTCGTGTTGCTAACTTATAATAACAATGATCTCGTTACACGCTTAGCATGGAATTGGGTGAAAATCGAGGACGACGAAATTATTTCTAACGAAGCATTCACGTGTTCTTGTTCTATGATCCCAAAAGTCACATTCTCGTGATGAAAACAATACATTATGTCTAAAACACGTGTAGTAGTTTAAATTTATGTCTTGAATAAATGTCATCATAAAATGAATTTTGGAAGTGCTACGATACTTAATTCTAGCATTGCGTGGGGACACGGCAATGGTTTAGTATGGGGGAGTGATGAGACTGTATTTATACATAGTCTCATCGTCCAAATCGGGCTTAAAACGCTTAAAATATCGTCAAAATACCATATATGTGCCTATGTTTGTTCATTGTGTATTTTAGGTATGGATATCGTGAATTCACCAAAAGATCAAAGGAATCAAGCAAAAACGAACACGGGAAACGAAGCCGCACAAAGAACCGGACCCGAATCATGATTTTCTTATCAAGTCCTTGAAGTTTGAAGATTTGGCAAGATTGGTCCTTCTACTTTGGAAGACTTGACATTTTACACCCTTGCAAAACTCATAATTGCATTTGGGTCCTTATAATGTTGATTATGTGCAAGATTGGTCCTTGAAGAATGCATAATGTGCATTAAAAGCCCTTAAAACAAGTTTTGAAAAACTTTGTGCCATTTTCAGCAAGATAAGCAAAGTTGATTTCAAAGGAAATGGAGTTTATAGCCATTTAATGGGAAGTATCAAAGTGAAAGGAGTCTAGGGGGCAAACATGGCAGACAACTAAACTCCCACAACCTATTGAAGCCTTACACGTCACCTGACCCTACCCATATCCACAAACCCGGATCCATTTAACCCGACCAAGCCCAGTCCATAACCCATACCCACCCACCAGGTTTAATAAATAAACCTGGTCAAACAAACTGGTCAAATCCCACTCTTCCCTCCAAACACACCATTTAAAAATAATTAACCTCCAAACCAGATCTAACCTTCCCCTAATCTTACTTAAACCCTAAAAAACCCAGATCAAATCAGGAACAAATCAAAGGGGTTTTATGTGATTAATTCCAGATCATCAATTAACCGGTTTGTCATCAAAACCCACCAACTAAAACACCCAACCCGTGACCCCTGGACCCTACTCGTACTCCCCTGTCTAGCCAAGAATAGCAACAAAGGCATCTTCACAGCCAATCTACGGTTCCTAACATTTTTCTTGTTGCCAAAGTCTCATTCAAAGGCTATGATCACTCCAATAGCTGTACATCACCAAAATCAGTCACATGCCAATTTTTGACCAAGAATTCAAACGAATTGACCAAGGGCATTGTGGGAATTGCAATGTTTAGGGTTTTGCTTTTCTAGAATAGTCTTTAGCTATCTATAAAAGGAGGTCCAACTTGTGGCACCCCTTTCTTGTTCCAGATTTTGTACATGTTTAATTTTATTAATGAAAATGAACTCTTTAAATATTGTGCAAAACTGAGTTCTATCATTCTGATTTTAGTAGTTTAATCTTTTACATTTGTTTGCAAAAGTAATTTAGGTTTGAGAAAAGGGGAAAATATATTTCAAAGTTTCTGAAAATCGTTTTTTTTGTTTAGTTGTTGTTGTTTACAAGGTTTTCAGAATCTTGATGGTTATGAGGGGATGAAGTGAAAGTGGATTCTCCTCATAATAATCAGGTTGGTGAAAAGGTTTGTAAAAGGTTTCAAGGGATTGGTTTCAACAAAGTGTTCAAAGGTTTTATTTATTTATCAAGCAAAAAGCATTAACTAGCTTAATCCATAAGCTAGCTTAGTAGCTTATTGTGTTTGTTCCCAGGTCACTCTTTCTTGTTTTCATCTTGGCAGGTTTCATCAGCAAGCAACCATAGTCCTTCTCATTTCATTTTTCCTCATTTTGAAGATATTTTGTATACCCTTGGGTCCATTTTGGATTCCACCAACAAGGGTCTTCTACACTTCACATAAGCTCTCCATAAGCTCAAACAAATGGTTTAAGAAAGGCATCAGCCCCCACACTCAAGGCTTGAACCTCTTTTCCATTTTTTTTGAACTTTATGTGATTATTTATGTGATTTTTGTGTTTGTATGCTACATGTTATTTTCCTGTTTGATTATGCTTAATTTAGTTCTATATGCATGTTTAGATTACTTTAAATCAGGTTGGTGAAGTTTTATAGGTATAAGCTTTGTTAAATTTCCATTTCTGTATTTAAAGGGGTGTTTGGGACTGCTTATTGAGTCAAGTATTTGACAAGTTCTTGACTTAATAACAGCTTTAATATACTCCCATAGGTTTAGGTTATTGTTATTGTGCTTTGTCTCAAATTTGGTAGGTTTAAAATCAGTTTGCATGTTTTTATTTTGGTAAACATAGGTAAAAATCAGATAATGCATTATTCTGCCATGTTCTAGCTTGATTTTGCCCACTTTCTTTGAGTGATCTGTTTAGTATAGGTTAGACTAGGGTTTCATTTGGTTTGTATGTAATTGGGTTAGCCATTGTGCAAGTTTGTGAGCTTTAAAACTCACCATTGTGCCATCTATATCAGCAACCAACTCCACAGCCCCCTAGGCCCATTTACAGTAACTTTTTAGTGCTTGTTTGTGTGATTTTTGTGTTAAGCTTGTTGTTTTTATTGCATATATTGACTCCCTACACTCCACTGAGTGTAGGGGTGCCTTGGTTTCCAAAATATTCCAAAAAACAAGGAAGATACAAGCATCTAAGTTCTTTACCCGTTCTTTTACATTAACAGTGGGAACCTAGTTCCCACTGACCTTGTTAAAGTTCCCACTGCTGGGCTAAAAGACAGAAAACCAAAAATTGTCACTTTCAGCTTCTTAATTTTTTGTCTTTAGTGAGGTTAAATAGGAATTAGACTTTCATTCTTTTTTCTATATTTTTCTTTTTTAATTCTTAATTTTTCAGTTTAATTAGTTTTAATTCTACTGTTCATCTGATAATTTTTAGGTTTTATTGCCTTTTTAAATACTTTTATTTATTTCTGATTTTGGCATTTAGTGGTAAAAATATATATTTTTCAGATTTAATATTTTTCTTAGGTTTAGAAAATTAGTTTAAGATTTTTGGTTTTAAAAATAGTTACTGTTCACTTTTTAATTATTTTTTATAACTAAATTAAGTTAATTAGGGTTTAATTAATATTCAGTTTTGTCTTTTAGTGCAAAATTTTATATTTTTCAAACTTTTTCAATTTTCTACTGTTCATTAGAGTATTTTAGGATTTTTAAAATTGTTAGATTAATTTTGTCATTATTTTATTATTTTCTAGGATTATTTTAATTTGAAAATAGTTTTAAGTCATTAAAAAATAGAAAAATAGTTTTTAAAATTTAAGAAAAATAGTTTTTAGTCATTAAATAATATAAGTTAGTTATTAGTTCAATAAATTAATATTTTGGGCATTTTGTTAATTATATTTAATTTTTGGGCTTTAATTAGCATTAAAAATTGAATATTTAATTAATAAAAGGTTTTTAAATATATTTGTTGGAATTTTATTCTTATTTATATTATTTAAGACTTAGTTTAATATTTTAATTAGTTTTTAGATTTTAATTTTTAATTTCGTCACGTTTTACGTATTTACGTTCGCGTTTTACGTCAACGTCGTAGTTTTAATCGTAGTCGTAACTCGTCTTTTATTTTTCTCTCTTTACACCAAAAACGTCACTAATCCAAACATTGTTATTTTATTAATTGGCATACACAATATACACCTCCTTCGAGAACGAACTTGGAATTTATTCGTCTTCACGGTTTTTCATTAAATCGTGTCGATTAATACTTGCCGCACTTATACGTTGTTTTCCTAAACACGTGTACGATACTCTACATCAGTCTTTTCTCGTTGAAATGCAAAAGAAAGACGCTCCCGCTACGGTGAAAGCGGTTGAGACTTCGTGTACGTTTTGTGGTGGACCTCATAATTATTACGAGTGTGCGGCTACGGATGACCAAACGTTGAATGTGAGTGTGTTAAATGGAAACAACAATTTTCAAAATCAAAATAACGCGGGTCCACCACAACAAGGCAATTATAACCAAGGCAACAATTTTAATCAAAACCGAAACAATTTTCAAGGAAATAATCAACAAGGAAATTTTTCGAATCAAAATCAAGGTTATAATCAAGGTTGGAATTTGAATTGGCAAAATCGAGACAACAATCAAAACTCGAATGTTTCAAACAACAACAATCAAGGAAACAATTTTTCAAGTGGGAATCAAAACAATTTTCAAAGAAGTAATCAAAACCAAGGGAACTTTAATTCTAATCAAAATAGTTCGTCAAACGATTTTCGAAATTACATGAAAACGAATGAGGCTAATATGAGTCGATTAGAGGGAGAAATTGGTACTTTGAAAAACGACTTTACTAATACTTTGAAATTGCAAAACATGAAGATTGAGCAAGGACAAATCGAGATTAAAAAGATGTTTTCACCTATTATGAACAAGTACTTGGGTGCTTCATCGAGTTCGTTACCTAGTGACACCGTTGCAAATCCGAAGGAACTATGTAAAGCCGCCTCGTCTCGTGAGAAAGATCGTGTGATTACCCCTAACCTTGAAGGATTTCCTGTTGTTCCTTCTTCTCAACCCTCGACTTCTAAGACGTCTTATTGTTCTAAAGTCGATGGGGTGAACGTGGCGACCAAGGAAAAGAGTGCACACCCTCGTGTACCTCAAATTCCATCCACGGTTCAAAAAGAGAGTTTTATCCACCTTACTAAAGTAACCCTTGAAGAAACTTGTGCATCGATCCTTCTTAAAAAACCCAAAAGGCATATGCCGAGAAAGGAAGAGGATCCGGGCCAATTTATTTTACCTTGTGATTTTTCCGAGATTGAGGGATGTTTAGCCCTTGCCGATTTAGGTGCTAGCATCAATCTCATGCCTCATTCTCTTTGGAAATTGATGAGATTGCCTAATCTTACCCCCACGAACATGACAATCGAGCTTGCAAATTGTACACCACTTATACCAATTGGAATAGCCGAGGATGTCTATGTAAAAGTTGGAAAGTTTGTTTTTCCCGCGGATTTAGTTATATTCGATTACGAGTGTGACCCTAAATGTCCCATTATTTTAGGCCGACCATTTTTATCGACGGCTCGAACAGTAATCGACGTTCACGAGGGGAGACTTACTATGAGATATGGGGAGGATAAAATGGACTTTTTCACGAGTAAATCCCAAGTTTTTAATGATCATGAAAAAACCGAGGTTTCAAAACCTAATGTTTCTAAACCTAATGATTTCAAAATGTTCACTTTAGCGGAAAGAATGAGGCTTAATGCATGTTTTGAAAAAATTAAGAAGAACGGTTTTAAAGATGAGGATTTTAATGATAAAGAATACGTGTACCTAATTCAAAAGGGTATGTGTAAATTTATGAATGAAAATTCACTTTGGGATGAATTCGATGAAACAATTGAAACACCAATTCCGAAGGGCGACGTTAGTGCCATCACGACAATGACCAAAATGGGCTCGTCTTCACCACCTTCGAAGGACCACGTCTTTGTGGCTTCAACTTCTAACTCCATCGAAGTGCCTCCTTTTCCTAGCCCAACACCCGTTGAGGCGAAAGGTTTTATCGACATCGATCCTCTCGTTTTAGAAAAGTCACCTAAGCATAGTCATTTGACTTGTAAGACCATGGTTGTGAGTGCTCACATCGACTCTTTCTTTGACGATGACGATGGAGATTTTGCCGAGATTGATCACGTACTTCGAAATCCACATGCTATTTTTGAGGATTCTCCCAAAAAGACCTCTTCTCATGTGAAGTACGATGATTACGAGTTTGATCCCGAGATTGAGGAAATCATTGAACGAGAGCTATCTCTTTTGCCTCCACTCCCACCTACGAGTGAGGTCGATCTTTCCAAAATCGAGGATGAACTAAATGAGTTGGAACGTCTTATTTTCGATGACGAACCAACTCATGTGACCACTAAAAATACAATTCTCGAGGAGTTACCTAATCAACACTTCTCAAATGAGAATTACGTTTACCACATTCGTGAGGATTTAACTTATCAACATCCACAAATGGATGATGGTTTCGTGCTTGATCGTGATCTTTTCGAGAGAGTTTCTAAGATACTCAAGGAGGGGAATGACAAACCTTGGTTTGACAAGCCTATCTTTGATGAGGGAATCGATGAGATCGACGTTCATGAGGATGACGAGTATGTTGACCCCGAGGGGGCGGTGTTCTTTATTGATAAACGTTTTGAGAACTTATATAATCCGCCACCCCCTCCCACCAAAGACTTAAATGTGAGGATTTTTAGCGCGACTAATTTTAAATTTGACACGCCAAAATATTTTTGACATTATCAAATCGGGTTTTCATAAAGAGTTTTTAAACGATGAAAAAGGAAAGGATTTTAAAAATGTTTTAAAAGATTTTTCTACAAATTTAACTCCGTCATCACTTTGTTATATGAGTGCTACCACCTCGTCTACTCCTTTTGACGACGGTTGGTGTGGATCTAGTGTGGGGGAAGCCCCTTATGTTCCCTCACATTTTTCCACCGAGGACGAGATTTACGATCCCGGAATTGCTTGTAAAGGGAAATCTCGATCTTCTACCGATGCAATAAATGGAAAACTTATCTATTTGCTTGGTGTGAGTCTACCTAGAGTAGCTCATTATGTTGGCTTACCCATTGCCCCACCTTTCTACTTCTCATCTCTATTCTTCTACCCCTTTGGGGTTTTGGCACGTGTCGAAGTGGCGTTGGTTCGTTTATCCCATGAGAACGAGGACGCCATCTTCGATCCCGGTATTTTGCATCATCAAAGGACTTAGTCCTTAGTACCGGTTGCTTTTGGGCCTTGTTTATCATGTAAGCCCCACCAAAATGATCAAACCATGATTATCCCCAAATGATCACATTTATGGGGATTTGAGTCGAGCTTTTGACTCGGTTATAAAAAACAAGGTGCCTCGTGGGGATTCTCATGCTTATCCTTGTACATATTATCGCTTTCTTAGTTAACGTAACGAGGGGACTTGTGCTCTTCCAACCTTTGTTCCGTGGTTGTTTGTGATTGTGATTCATTAGGTTTATCGTCATCATTGAAGCCTCTCGTGTTCGTTTTACGGATCACTTGAGCTTCGATCATTGCCTTTGGAGATTCCGATATCGGATGATATCCTTTTATGTTCTAACGTTTATCTTATTAGCATAATTCATAAACGGCTTTTAGGTTATTTGTTTTACCCATTCCATGCTCGAGATTAAGCATTCGACTTCGTCTCTAGTATGGGGGTGTTTTCACCCTAGACTCGAAACATTGAAGACAATGTTTAGTTTTAGTATGGGGGTGAGTAGATACTTCACCTTGCTTACGTCACCATGCAATCCAATATTCATTTTTCTGTTATTGTTTTATGCAAAATAAGGCTAAAATGGCCAAATTTTAAAATTTTTCGTATATTTCATAAGTGTTTAAGACACGAATGAAGGTTTTCCGATGGTGAGAATAAGAGTAATTTTTGACTCGACCGTGCGTGTTGAGCACTTAGCTTCGATTCCTTAACTTTTTAGACTAAGTCTCTTAAATGAGGACGAGAAATGATAGAGTTATTTATAAGTCTCGTAATCGTCACGATCTCATATGTAGTAATTATTAGCTTATTCTCCCCACACTTTATATAATAAATTGTTAATAAATATTGATTTAGCGGTTTAGTCACTATTGTTGGTTTCTAATTTGTTTTAGTAGCTTCCATGTAATTAAATTGAGAAAACATTAAGGTATCGCCAGCGTTACGGTTTCGAAGTATTGTCACCCGAATAATCGAAAGCTTCACCTAATAATAAGATTTCAAGTGCTCAACTAAATTAAGCAAAAATTTGAAGCTCACAAGGCCGAAAAATCTATGCCCAAATTGAAAGTGAATTATGCCTTAATCTTTGAAGCTTTAAAGATCCAAAATTCGCTTTAGCGCGAGGATATACGTCTTTGGCTAATAAAACCACCGATGAGGCGGATAATAAAAGGCAAGGCAAGACCGAAGTCATAATAAAAGCTCCATGGCGGAGTTGAAAAAAAGATGTAGGTAAACCTATGATAATAAGGCCCTTCCGTTAGGGGACGTATAAAAGTCTTGGTAATAAGTCTCATGTTCAAAACCGTTATAAAACCGTGTTTATCAATCCTTCTTGTTGTCTTAATTTTTTGACATCGTTGTCTATTAGGATGAATTATTAATTTAATGATTTTGGTTGCACCGTTAAGACTCTATTTTTAGACTTAATCTCTATTCACGCATAAGTCAATGATGTATCCTCGTGATCATTAAGACAAAAATAAAATATAAGAGATACCAATTAGGAATAAGGGAGTTTAGGTTCGTAATTAACACTCATGAGATGTGATCGTGTTGCTAACTTATAATAACAATGATCTCGTTACACGCTTAGCATGGAATTGGGTGAAAATCGAGGACGACGAAATTATTTCTAACGAAGCATTCACGTGTTCTTGTTCTATGATCCTAAAAGTCACTTTCTCGTGATGAAAACATTACATTATGTCTAAAACACGTGTAGTAGTTTATTTAAGTTTATGTCTTCAGTAAAAGTCAAAATAAAATGAATTTTGGAAGTGCTACGATACTTAATTCTAGCATTACGTGGGGACACGGCAATGGTTTAGTATGGGGGAGTGATGAGACTGTATTTATACATAGTCTCATCGTCCAAATCGGGCTTAAAACGCTTAAAATATCATTAAAATACCCAAATATATGCGTGTGTTTGTTCATTGTGTATTTTAGGTACGGATATTGTGAAATCAACAAAAGATCATAAGAATGAAGCAAAAACGAACACGGGAAACAAAGTCGCACAAAGAACCGGGCCCAAGTATGGAATTTGCAAAAATGCCCTTGAAGTTTTGAATAATGTCAAGTTTGGTCCCTCATCTTTTTGGATATGTCAACTTTGGTCCTCCAAGAATCAATCTATACAAGATGTATACTTGAAGAATGAAGACTTTACAAATCAGGCCCTTGAAGATTGGAAAAAGTTATCAAACTAGTCCTTAAATACCTAAATATTAACACAAGGACTAATGGTGAAATGAACAAAGGATGAACGATGCAAAATTGCCAAGGACCTTCAATGCAAAGCTGTAAAAGGGGTAACTTAACTAGGGGGTCATTCTTGCCAAAACTCAAAACCATTTAACCAAAACCCTCATTATATTTAACTCTCCCGACAACCTTATACTCCCCAGCCAACCAACTGTTGCCACGTCACTTCCCACTCTACCATCAACCAATCCCCTTACACCCTCCATCCACGTCTTCTTTCCACTTCACCACTTAAATAATCAGATTTTTAATCTGATTATTAGTTTCAAATAAGGTGGGAAACGTTTTTCTTATACCATATCAACCCTTAATCCTAATCAAAACACACCTGTTTACAACCCTAATACCCAAGAACCCTAATCCCTACACCCCACAAATCAAAGGGAAAATGTTTGAGCTCTTACAGATTACTAATTAATCACCTCCTAACCATTTCCCAACCCATAAAAACTCACACCCCGTGACTCTACGGACCCCACCAGCTTCCCCTGCTCCTCCATATTTGGCAATAAACGAATCTCCACAGGGAATCAACAGCTCTCATCAATTTCGTGTTCCCAAAGGACCATATAAACGACTATGATCATTCCTAACAACTGTCAATCCAACTGGCAATCACATGCCACCAATTTGACCAAGTTTGAAGTTTTCGTCAAAGGGATTTTATGGAATTCCAGTATCTAGGATTTTCTATCATTCTTGTATTCTAGATAATTCCTAGAGTAGTATTTAAGCATCTTCCAACCTGTGGAAAGAGCTTGTTCCAGTTTTTATGTAATTTTTTTAAATTGATTAATGAAAATGAAAAGTTTGGATTTTACATATTACTGAGTTCCATTGTAGTTTAATCAGTTTTCCATTATTTGCAAAATAGTTTAAGGTTTAAAAGGTTTTCATTTATCAAAGAATTTTCAGAAAATCGTTTTTAGAGTTCTTGAATAAAATCTTTTCAACTATTGGAATCTTATGTCAAAATGAAGTGATAGTGGACTTTTGATGTCTGTTTTCCTTCTTGTTTTTGTTTTTTTTAAGCTTCTAGTGTTTCACAAAATTTGTTTCCAAGGTTTAAAGTATTTAAGATTTTGACAAAATCTTTTTCATTTTTTTTCTCACAACTCTTAAGCCATAAGCCACCAATAAGCTCATTTAAACTGAGCTTATTGGTTTGTTTATGTGCCTTGTTTATTTCCTGGTTGGTTGTTTGTGTGCAGGTATCAAGCAAGCAACAAGAAGGACCATTCATTCCCATTCATTTTTCACTTTTGAAGATATTTCACCCTGGGTCCTTTGTGGATTCCACCAGCAGGGTTCTCTACAGTCCCTTAAGCTCCCAAAAGCTCAAAACAACCTCAATTGGAAGGCATCAGCTTGGGTAAACAGCTTGAACCCCACTTGGTCTTGTTTTTTGAGTCTCATTGTGTGATTTATGTGATTGTGAAGATTGCCTGCTTAAATGTTAATTTTTCTGTTTGATTATGTTATTTTAGTTGTTATATGCATGATTAGATGACTTGTAATTAGTTTTGTTAGGATTTGCAAGCTTTTGGTTTGTAAAAATTTGATTTTCAGATTTAAAGGAGTGTTTGGGAATAGGGGTTAAGCTAGTTTAAGCTACAGCTTTTGGTCTTAAACCCACTTAAACACACCTTGTTTGGGTTAAAAAGGAGTTATCAGTCATTGCTTTTTAGTTTTGTAGTTTTTTAAAGTAAATTGCATGGTTATTGCTTGAAACTGCCTAAAAAATCAGTAGGGGTCATAACTGCTTATTTTAGTGAGTTTTGGCCCACCAACTTTTGTAGTCTACTAGGGTTAGGTAGTGTCTAGGGTTGTGACCTGATTTACCTAGTGACTATTTGCATCAGTCACTGCACTCAGACCCCAATAGCATTCATCAGTAACATTCTTGGGCCTTTTGTGTGAAAATTTTGTGAGTAAGTGGTGTGTTTTACATTTTTACTAACTCCTCACAACCCAACTGGTTGTGGGGGTGCCAATCATTGCCCACAAATTCAAGTAATCAACAAGTTATAACCAAAAGTGACTCACATGTCACTATCAGATTTTGACCTTTTTTTGTCTTTAGTGGTCAAATTTAGGAGTTAGCACTTGATTTTAGTTTCATAACTTTTCTTATTTAATTTCTGAATTTTCTGATTAATTTATTTTTATTTTACTGTTCATCTATTATTTTTTAGATTTAATTGCAATTTAAATTAGTTTTTAATATTCTGTTTTTTGTCTTTTAGTGACAAAATTTATATTTTTCAGTTTTACAAATTTTCTTAGATTTAGAAAAACATTTTAAGATTTTTAGTTTAAAAATATTTCACTGTTCATTTTTTATTAATTTTTAGAATTAATTTAGTTTAATTAGGGTTTTATTATAATCAGTTTTGTCTTTTAGTGAAAATTTTTACTTTTTTCAAACTTTTTCATTTTTCTACTGTTCATTAGTATAATTTAGGATTTTTTAAAATTGTCAAATTATTTAGCATTATTTTAATATTTTTAATCATTATTTTAGTTTAAAAATAGTTTTTAGCCTGTAAAAAATAGAAAAATAGTTTTGAAAATTTAGGAAAAATACTTTTTAGTCTTTAAATAATATAAGTGAGTTATTTGTTCAATAAAATAATATTTTAGGCTTTTTCTTAATTATATTTAATTTTAGGGCTTTAATTAGCATCTAAAATTGAATATTTAATTAATAAAAGGTTTTAAAATATATTTGTTGGATTTTTATTCTTATTTATATTATTTTAGACTTAGTTTTAACTTTTAATTAATTTTTAGCCTTAATTTTTAAGTTTGTCACGTTTTACCTATTTACGTTCGCGTTTTACGTCATTACGTCGTAGTGTAACCGTAGTCGTAGCTCGTCTTTACTTTTTCTCTCTTTAAACCAAAAACGTCACTAATCCAAACTTGATTTTATATAATTGGCACACTTAATCCACACACCTCCTTCGAGAACGAACCCGCACTTATTCGACTTGTCGGTTTTCCTAAATCGTCGAGTTTAATACTTGCCCCGCATTATACGTTGTTTTCCTAAACGCGTATTTTTACCACAATCAATCGGCAAAACTATCAATTTTTTCTCTTTTATTTATTTTGCCTCTTTATCATTTAAAATACCTTTTATCAAACAAGTATGATCCCATTATGGTCTCATAAAGATTACCAAGCACAAGTTTTACAATTAAACTAAACATCGGCACACACAATTTTAAAATGTAAGAATGCTTACGGAAAAGATCCTCACAATTATGAATAAAGTTTTCTGTAAATAACGTTATCAATTCCGAGTCAAAATAGCTTTACAATTATAAAAATTATCAATCCTTCGACCAAAACCTTTTTTAATTTTATTATTAAAAATGTACAAAAATTTTAAAAATTTGCCCAGAAAGTGCGGCGCACAATTTGAATGTGCGACGTACTTCTGGGTACATAAATTTTAGAAAACTAACTTTTCAGAAACAAGTTTTTATTCGGTCTTATTTTCACTCAATCCCCCCATACTTATTATGAGCATTGTCCCTAATGCAAAACATAAGGAAAAAGTAAAAATTAGAGGGAAAATAAGAATAATACTCCCCTTTTATTCCAAGTCGTGAGCGAAGCCGAGATCTTCAATCTTCTCCTAAGCTCTCCTTAACTCGCTTATTTTCTGTAAATTAACACAAATAATATATACAAACATATTTCGCATACCATAAAAAAATAAAAATCTCACACACAAAGTATTAAGTTGTCCTAATGCCAACAAAGGCATATTACAAAGCCCAAAATAAAATGTTTTCAAATTGTTTCAAATGTGACTAACACGAAAGTCACACACATACGAGGCTTCACATATCCTCTTCGGTTTCATCATTCCTTTGAGCTTGAGATGGGTAAAAATGTGGTCGATAGGGTGGTGGTTGTTGGGTGAAGTGGAATGGCTCGTGGTGATATCCGGGTGGTCCATAAGGTCCACTCATCAGAACATGATATTGTTCCGCCATCCTCTCAAAAACTAGAGCCTATCGATCCATACTATAGCATTGGTGCTCCATCATAAACCTAAGTTGGTCTTGCCTAACCTCCATCCTTCCCATTCTATCAAAACATCTTGGAGTGATGCACGAGGAGCTCTTGCCATACCTACACGAGGTGCTCTAACAGGCGAGTCTTCTCTCATCAACCTTCCATCCGCTCCAATCAAATCTCTCAAGGTAATTCGGTCAATGGTATCACAAACTATTGGTGGACTAAGACTACTCACAACTTGATCACTTAAAAGCCCCATTCTTCGAGCTAACCTAGTCATAAATTGTCCACACACAATTATACTACCTGCTTGACTACCAGGACCTTTCCTTTTCATCCATTTTGCTATCAACCAAGCCACATTACCGTATTGATCACGGTTCTTGTTCCTAAACATGCTCAATAACCACAAATAATTCTTTTATATTATATCATATCCCGTGGTTCTTTGGCAAACAACATAAGCAATCATCTTTTGAAGCACTCTCAAAAGTGGACTAGAAATTCTAGTGGCCGAGCTCCTAGATAAGTTCAATGGATCCTCATCCGAGCAAATTGATGCCCAAAATTCATTAGCATTAAAGTCTCCATGATCACGTTCCCCTCCTTGGAAATAAACCTCAATTCCTTCCACATTTCGCTCCTCTCTATTATACAACTCCAAGTACTTAGCAAATCCTTTCAAAGTCAAAGAATGTCCCTTTCCACCAAGTCTAAAACTCAAAATCTTCTTAGTCAACAACTCATCTCCTTCCGCATCTTCATCAAAATTAAAAGTAGAGAAAAACTCGAGAAGAAGCTCCACATAGATTTTCTTCCTAAAAGTAAAAGCACAAATCCAAGCATCAGATTCAAACAAGACTTCATTACCTCCAGCCTCTATCACTACTATCCTTAGTATCTCCCTTATTTGAGCTTCACAACCAAGCTCGTTCACAACTCTAAAATCCACAATGCTAGGTGCAAAAATTTGTTTTGGCATTAAAAGACTGAGAGCATTGTTTTAGATGGTTTTGGTATCATTCGTACATCCATGCCAGTTCAAAAATTGGTGATTTGGTGTTCCCATGAGTGCGGCACTTGCCGATTCGGTAGGCCTTCGCTTCTTTCCTCGGCTAGACGAGCCGGTTTCGTAATTTCCAAAACCTGGATTCTGCAAAATTTTCATCACATACAAACATGTATTGACATTAGACAAGCGTTACGGATCAATGGTGATCCTATGATCATGTTCTGATCATTCTGTTCGTTTTCCAGACGAAAAGTGCGGCGCACAATTTGGAATGTCTGGCGTACTTCCTAGGAAAATTTCATTAAAAGTGCGGTGCACAATTTGCGAAGTGCGGCGCACATTCTGGGTTTTTCAGCAAATGTCGGGGTATCACTAGTAGCTAACCAAATCCGCAAACTAATTGGGCACAAACTAATACAATGGCTAGAATCGAACACTAACCCATTCCCAATTCTCTCTAATACATGACATTGCCTTATCTCAAAGGTTTTTCAAAATCCCTCTATTTTTTTCAATTTTATCTTACTATAATCTAAATCATTTCTTAATCTAATCCTACATTCTAATTCCTAATTGAATTATAATTCGTTCTTCAATTACTAAGAACCCTAATTGAAAATTAATCAAAAATTAAAAACTAATTAATTGAAACAAACATGAATTAAATATAAAAACTTACCCTAGACATGATCTCGAATGTGAAATTGGAGCAAAGACTCGAAAATATTTTTGGTGATGATTAAAAATCGTCAGGTGGTTTTTGTGTGTTTTTTTAGTTTCTAATGAGAAAAACGGGATATATACAAAAAATCCACCCAGAAGTGCGGCGCACTTTCTGAAATGTGTGGCGTACATTCTGTGCATCCAGACATGGTTTACTATATTTTCATTTTTTTAAAGTATACAAAACACTAAATTTTAAAATAAAACCTCCAATTTAATTCGATAGAAAATAAAAACTTAGGGAGAACATTCCTTACCTCTAAGACCATCCTTAAACTTCTAGGAGTCTTATATATCATTTCGTTTTATTTTATTATCTACATACAAAAGGATAAAAATGCATAAAAGTAACTAGGAGCCAATGATGCACTCCTCTTTTCTTCCTTTCCTCTTAGTTTTAGTAGAAATTCAGAGGTGACATGATATCACTCTCCGTGTAACGTCCCGAGACCTCTCTATTGGTGTCCTTTGTCTCGTACACTTTTTCGTACCTTTTTCCACATGGATCAACAATGATTATGGCAACATGTCATTCATTATCTCCATCTTTAGCAATATTTTCGAATTCTCGCTTGTTACCCACTTGCCAATCTTTGTATTTTAATGATACGAGAAGTACTCCAAGCATCCTCATAATCTTCTTCTACACACAAATATCAAAGAAAGGGTTATGATAGATCCTTTCACTTAGTGAAGAATCAAATAGTTCTTCCGGTTCCGTCCATGGTTGCAAATGTGGACCATAAATCAGCATACCATTTTCATCTCTTTTTATGGTGTAGTACATCTTCATCATCACTATCATCATGTTCTTTTGCTTTTAGCATGTTATATGGTTGATGGACAAACCCATCAAAGCTAGTCATGATAGCTTTTCCAACATCTACCTTTGCACCAACGGTGTGCAGAAACTTTCTTCCAACCACTAGTTGAATATCTCGATCAATAGGAATATCGATAATGATAGGTGTGAAAACACCCATTCTTTTACCACTTAGTTATAATGAAAACGAGACCATAACATGTATTTTATGTTGTAAATGTCGGAACTATACGTGGTTTGTGTTCTTGTTGTGTTTTAGGACAAAAATATGAAAAAGGAAGAAAACACGGGATTGCACGGGCTTTTATCAAAGAAAACGAGAAAAGACAAAGTCAAAAGATCAAGAGTTCAAAAAGAACGGAAGTCCAAGGCCTATTCTGAATATTTATCGAAGAAAAAGTCTAAAGACGGAAGTTTAATAAAGCCGAAGAACTCAAGTCTAATTTATGAAGAAATTACAAGACGAGTTTAAAGTAATCCCGAGACAAAAGTCGAAAAACTCAAAGAATTAAGAAGACTAAGGACTAAAAAGAAAGAAAGAAAGAGAGAGGAAGCTTCCACCTACTTTCCTCCCCTCCTTCCCTATTAATAGAGTTTTATGTTCATTTGTTAAACTTGTTGGCTAGAGTGACAAACTAGTTCTTCCATTTTTAATTATTTGCACCTTTACATTCATTGCACCTTTAATTACCTTGTCTTGCACTTTAATTTTCAAGTAAGTTTACTTTTATGTTAATTGAATCTTTATTTTTATTTTTCATCTCTCATCTACCTTTCTTGTGTTGATTTAATCTTATGTTTATGTTCATGTTCTTGAGTTTTTATTGATTTGATCAAGTGGGTTTTGATAATTTTTGTTATTTTTTACCAATTTGTTTTGATTAGTTATTGTTAGTAGATGATTATTGGTTAGTTTGGTTTAATCTTTAGGTTGATTTTGGTTAGATTTAGTTAGATTCGTAGCCTTCACATTCTCCCTGTTCTTCGTTAAATTTAGTTGCCCAGATTCCGAACCAGCATCTTCTTCTATTATTCCAAACGAAGGCTTTCTTTTGATTATTCCGAACCAAGCAAAACATTCCGCATGAAGGTTTTAGTTTGAATTATTCCGAACGAAGACTATTTATTCCGGATGAAGATTTTCTTTTGATTATTCCACATGAGCACCTTTATTCCGCATAAGCTCATTTTTTTCCGCATGAGTGTTTTTATTCTAAATCAAGCTGTTATTCCGGACGAACCCTTTATTCCGAATTAACCATTTATTCCGCATAAAGCTTTTATTCCGAATGAGGATACCTTTTTCCGCATGAAGCATTATTCCGGATAAGCGACTTACTCCGAACCAGCATTTCCTTTTAATTATTCCGAACCAAGCTTTTTGTTTTCACTTATTCCGAATCAGTTATATTCCGCACAAGTGTTTTGTTTTGATTATTCCGCATGAGCTTAATTATTCCAAACGAAGGTTTATTCCGAATGAGTACTTTTAGTTTAATTTAAGTTTATGTTTTTAAGTTTTAAGTTTTAATTTTCCCGTCTTTTTCCTTAGTCGCACTTTTAGTTTACTTGCCTTAGATTTATTTTAAGCTTGCCTTTAGTTTAAGTTTAAGTTTGCCATATTGACTTTTAAGTTTTCTTTTTAATTTCTTGTCATTAATTTCTCGTCACTTATTTTTAATCATTTTCAACTTTATTTACCCTGCTTTTTACTTTAAAGTTTTTGCACTTTCCTTTTACAACAACGACAATCCTATTTTTCCACCAAAAGACGACTGAGTCGCACGTTTACCAATAATCAATTCGAAGAGATCGGAACAACGAAATTTTCTTACTGGCAAAAAACTAGTTATCAAATGGCGCCGTTGCCCGCTCTTTTCGTTAAGATTAACGGTTTTCTGTGAGAGACCCGTTGCTTTTTGGGATCCGTTCATTCGTGAGCGTTATTTTTCTTACTCAAAAATTTTCAAAAATCCATAAAAATTAAAAATTGTTAAAAATCCATAAAAATTAAAAAATTTCAAAAAATCCAAAAAGATTTTATTTTTATTTTCATAGTGTATATATATATTGTCTATTGCTTTGGTATCTTTTTCTTTTGCTTTTGCAGGTGTATGCGTACTAGATCTTCAACTTATCCAGAGCCCGAGACTCGTGAAGATTTAGCTATGGCAGGTGTGAACAACAACAATAATCCACCGCACCTCAACAATAGCAACAACAATGTTCTTCCACCACCCGACCTTCGGACGATGGAGGAGCTTTGTCAACCCACAATGTTTGGACGAGGAGGACCGATTGCGCCGATGCAAATCACGGCTACGGAGTTTTTGTTGAAGCATCACATGATCCAACAAGTGCAAACTAATCCATTCCGTGGAATACCGGATGATGATGCCAACAAGCACCTCGACAAATTCATTACTATTACTCAAAGCATGAAGTTTCCCGGTGTTACTATGGATGTCCTTCGCCTTCAACTCTTTCCACATACTTTATCCCACCACGCCGAAAAATGGTTTGATCTTCTCCCGAAGAATTCCATTCATACTTGGGACGACATGACTCAACGATTTTTGTCGCGCTACTTTCCACCATCCATGGTCACGAGCCTTCGAAATCAAATCAGCGGTTTCATGCCAGAACCTGACGAATCTCTCTTTGATGCTTGGGAAAGATATAATGTTTTTATCGATCGATGTCCAAACCACAACATGCTCCCCGTTACGTTGATTGATACTTTCTACAATGGTTTAACTTTTCGTGATCGTGATACGATTAATGCAGTCGTCGGTGGCACATTTATAAAAAGAAGACCCGAGGAGTGTAGAGAGCTTATTGAGAACATGACTACTCATCACAAAAATTGGGATTCCTCCGCTTCTTCAAGGAACAACCCGAGAGTCAATGTTTCTTCTACTTCAGCAAACCCCGATATGACCGAATTCACCCGCATGATGGCCGAAATGAACAAAAATAACTTGCTCATCGCTACGAATCAACAACAACAAGTTAAAGTTGTAGCAATTTCTTGTGAGACTTGCGGCGATCCTCACTCATACACTGATTGTCCTTCTACTCAAGGAAATCCGGAAAACGTGTATGCGGCTTATGGTAACTATTCACCGGAAAATTACCTAGCCCGACCTCAAGGGGATCGAAATTTTGCTAAGTTACCGGTCGAACAACTATCTTTCACCCGGTTTTTCTCCTCAAAACCACAAACCCAACAACAATTACAATAGAAGCAACCAAATCCCACCTCGAGCTTCTAATCATTATCACCCACCCGCTCAACAAGCCCCACCTATTAATCAAGATGTTGAAGCTTTAATGAGAACCCAAGGAGATCAAATCAAGAATCTACAAAGCCAAATTATCAATTTGAAAGTAGATATCACTAAGCAAAGGAATGACATTAGACGAGCTTCGAAATGATATACAAACCTCCTTCAGCACTCAAACGAATGATTTGAAGAATATGCTGGCTAGTTCTTACCAACCACTCAACTCTCTACTTCGAGCTCTCTACCTTCAAACACCGTCACCAACCCGAGAGCGAATGTAAGTGCTATTACTACCCGTAGTGGAGCAACTTTAGTAGGACCATCTATTCTACCCCCAGTTACACCATCTACACCTCCTCCACCACCATTTATCCCTACTACTCCCACACCTAGTATTAGTTCACCATTACCGTCTCCGCCTTGTCATGAAGAAGTACCCAAGAAGAACCCTTCACCAACCCCACCTTCCACCTATAAAACCAGCATTCCTTACCTTTCTCGACTCAACAAGGCTAGAATTTTGACTAACAATGACGTTCAAGTCTCTAACTTTTTGAACAAGATTGCCGGCATGACCGTCACCTTTACCCTTGTTGAAGCTCTTACCCAAATGCCACAATTTGTCAAGATGTTTAAGGAATTGCTTAGTAATAAGGAGAAGATGGCCGAGTTTGTTAATACTCGCTTGAATGAAAATTGCTCTGCAATCCTTCTTAAAGAACTTCCGGAAAAACTTAGAGATCCCGGTTGTTTTGTGCTACCATGTACTTTTAACCAAACCGACGAATTTACTGCCTTAGCCGATTTCGGGGCAAGTATAAATTTGATGCCTTTCAGCATTTGGAAAAAGTTATCATTGCCCGACCTTACACCCACCAAGATGACTCTGGAGCTAGCCAATCGAACTCTCGCGTACCCCCTTTGTATCGCCGAAGATGTATTTATTAAAGTTAGAACATTCACTTTTCCGGTCGACTTCATCGTTGTTGATTATGAAATGGACCCTCGTATTCCGTTAATACTTGGACGCCCATTTTTGAGAACCGGTAAAGCTTTAGTAGATGTGGATAAAGGTGAACTCATCTTAAGAGACGGGGATGATGCACAAGTTTTTGAAATGGGGAAGCTTACAAGCAAATATAATGGAAGAGAATCGGCGAATATGATTAATGTGCTTGATGATTTTGTTGTCTACAACAATCCTCTCTTCGAGCCTCTAAATGATAATCTACTTTTTCAAGATGATGTAGATGATTCTCTCTCCAATTTGGAACCTCCACCCATATATGATTCTCCACCGATCTATGATGCTTATGATGATGAATCTAGCTCCGATGGGGATGATTATGATGATTTTACTTCTGAGTATCCAGACATGCCCACTTATGATGATTTTGATGAGGCTGATACTCTCTCGAGTGATTCTTCACATGATGAAGATCCTCCGCCAACCATGATTGATCCTACTTTGGATGACTACTCATTTGAGGAAGACTTTGCTACTTTTCTCAATACATACTTCCCAAATGAGAGTGATGCTCCTCCTTTATACTTTGATGATTATGGTCTTCATCCTTCTACGGATTTGAAGAAATTTTTTTCAAAGGAGACGACACCGGACGACACCAACATCCGCAGCACGTATGTTTTGACACCTCTTTGTCCACCTTCTGAGGACGAGGTTGTGCGTTTTCTTAGCGGATGTTCTTCAAATTCTGCTGGGCCTGAGTGCTATTTTCCCCTAAAGGAAAAGGTGTTCGACCCCGGTATTGAAATTTTTAAGCCATCTCAGTATCCGTCTGATGAAATAAAAGGAAAGATTTTTGGAACTACTGTAGATATGCTTGCACCCCATCATCCTTGCCACCACCGTGCTCACCACTTGCTTAAGGGAACCTTGCCTACTTTTCTTTGGCTTGCCTTGTTAGCCTTAAGATTGTGTTACTTGATGGATGAAAACCATGTGTTTGATCCCGGTAGATGTTCTTCAAGGCTATTTCCATGATAATCAAGGTCGAGTCAGGCTCACGACTCGTTGATAAAAAACAAGCGCTTCTTGGGAGGCAACCCAAGTATCTATCTTATATCCTAAGTGTAGGGGAGACCCGTTGGTGTTTGCTACTTCCTCTCTTCTCATATTCAGGGGTTCGAGCGTTCAACGATCCACTCTTGATGATTTTTGACGACCCGTGATTCCGTGTTTCCGTCTTCCCGGTTCTATCCTAAACTCTTTTCGATTCACTATTTTATATTTCTCAATATTAAAATAGGAATCTCTTTAGTTGTCTCTTTCTAAGCAAGATTTAATCAACGTGCACAATGTCCTAAGTGTAGGGGAGTTTACTCCTAAATGCTTAAACATTGAGGACAATGTTTATATCAAGTGTAGGGGGACTTCTATCGAAGTTAAGTGGCCTTTTCCTTGTATTTGTCCTCATTTTAACCGGAAAATTGATTTTTCGACATTTTTCAAAATTTTTGATCTATTTTGGCCTAGTAGTTTTACCTTTTTATAGTTATTTTATTTCTTTACTAGAATAAATTTTAATAAAGTGGTTTTAATTTTCAACGTTGTGAATCTTTTGACTCAACCCGAGTTTACTTATCTAAGTTTACTCTAGCTAATATCCTTAACTTGTTTAAGTCAAGTTTTGCTAGGATTTTATTTAGGGAGCTTTAAAACGCGAAAGTCTTAACTCTCACTGGTTAAGAACAAGAACTTTTCGCAAGTTCCTATAACTGATCCTAGAGAGTCATTTATCAAGGGAACTTTAAAATGCGAATTCTAAACTTGAAAAAGTCTAAGAATTTGCAAGATCCTATAGATGACTCAAAAACCCAAAACTTTGATTTAATTGGCTAAGCATCCACGAGTCTAATTCCTTGAGATTTTAAATTGTGGAGAACGAGAGATGATAGAGTCAATTATAAGTTTGGTATTCTTTCGTGAATTTATTTGAGTTAATTATAAGCCTATTCTCCCATCGCTTGTTAATAAATTTATCTGCAATAAGTAAGGTCGTACGATTTGAAAAGTTACTTAGCTTTTAGCCCAAGATCATTTAAAAGTTTCTCGGTATTAATTAGAGTTCATAGCCAAGGCCTAACTTATTGAAGCGATATGCGAAGATTGGTGAGTCCGAAAAGGCCCTAACAAGGCATGAGGGCTACATTTTGTTGCTAAAGATCCCAAGTGATGTGAAGAATCATTTATCAAGAAGCATTATGAAGGATCGAGACACACGACGAAAAGCAAATACTCCCCTAAAGATCATGGAGAAGTCTATCTAAAAAGACCCTAACAAGGTATGAGGATAAATAGATCCAAGTCCTAAAAGGAGGCGGATCGTTGTATATCAAAATCCCAAATAAAGATTGGAAAAAAATGAAGAAGTCGTGGTCTAAATATGAAGAATCTCTCAAAACTTTAAGTGAAGAAATTCCTATTACGAAGAGAAGACCATTATTTCATGAACGTCTCTTAAGATTTGAAGTATGAAGTCGTTGCCAAATATCGGTCTTAGAAAGGTCTCAAATCGTGAAGCGAGTTATGCCAAGATATGAACTTTATGAGGTCCCGAGAAGCAGTTTTAAAAGATTTTGTCCTTTAGCTAACTATTGATTAAATCGTCCTACTTTATTTTCAGCCTTAATAACTATCGAAATAAGTTAACAATGCATCCTCGTGATAATTCAAGACAATAATAAAATATAAGAGATACACCTAGGAATAAGGGAGTCTAAGTAAATAATTGGCCCACATGAGTTCATGTTAGTCTGCTATCTTATAATAACAATGATCTCGTTTTTAAGCTTGGTATGGGGAACGTGAAACTTGAGGATGATAATCATTCATGACATTCCAAAACCCTAAGGTAAGTCTTTGATTTCTTTACTTGTTTTGTTATTTTCTGTCTCTTTAATAAAGGCCAATGTGGATTGATTGTGATGAAAGTGTAATCTTGCTTTGTAATTAATGCATTGCATGAGGACATTGAAATGGTCAAGTGTAGGGGATTTGATAGGTGTGAAAACACCCATCCTTTTACCACTTAATTATAATGAAAACGGGACCATAACGTGTATTTTATGTCGTAAATGTCGGAATTATGCGTGGTTTGTGTTTTTGTTGTGTTTTAGGACAAAAAGATGAAAAAGGAAGAAAACACGGGATTGCACGGGCTTTTATCAAAGAAAACGAGAAAAGACAAAGTCAAAAGATCAAGAGTGCAAAAAGAACGGAAGTCCAAGGTCTATTCTGAAGATTTATCGAAGAAAAAGTCAAAAGACGGAAGTTTCATAAAGCCGAAGAACTCAAGCCTAATTTATGAAGAAATTACAAGACGAGTTTAAAGTAATCCCGAGACAAAAGTCGAAAAAAGTCGAAGAATTAAGAAGACTAAGGACTAAAAAGAAAGAAAGAAATAGAGAGGAAGCTTCCACCTACTTTCCTCCCCTCCTTCCCTATAAATAGAGTTTTATGTTCATTTATTAAACTTGTTGGCTAGAGTGACAAACTAGTTCTTCTATTTTTAATTATTTGCACCTTTACATTAATTGCACCTTTAATTACCTTGTCTTGCACTTTAATTTTCAAGTAAGTTTACTTTTATGTTAATTGAATCTTTATTTTTATTGTTCATCTCTCATCTACCTTTCTTGTGTTGATTTAATCTTATGTTTATGTTCATGTTCTTGAGTTTTTATTGTTTTGATCAAGTGGATTTTGATTATTTTGGTTATTATTGTTAGTTTTACTAATTTGTTTTGATTAGTTATTGTTAGTAGATGATTATTGGTTAGTTTGGTTTAATCTTTAGGTTGATTTTGGTTAGATTTAGTTAGATTCGTAGCCTTCATATTCTCCCTGTTCTTAGTTAAATTTAGTGGCCCAGATTCCGAACCAGCATCTTCTTCTATTATCCGAGCGAAGGCTTTCTTTTGATTATTCCGAACCAAGCAAAACATTCCGCATGAAGGTTTTAGTTTGAATTATTCCGAACGAAGACTATTTATTCCGGATGAAGATTTTCTTTTGATTATTCCGCATGAGCACCTTTATTCCGCATAAGCCCATTTTTTCCGCATGAGTGTTTTTATTCCGAATCAAGCTGTTATTCCGGATGAACCCTTTATTCTGAATTAACCATTTATTTCGCATAAAGCTTTTATTCTGAATGAGCATACCTTTTTCCGCATGAAGCCTTATTCCGGATAAGCGACTTATTCCGAACCAGCATTTCCTTTTAATTATTCCGAACCAAGCTTTTTGTTCTCACTTATTCCGAATCAGTTATATTCCGCATAAGTGTTTTGTTTTGATTATTCCGCATGAGCTTAATTATTCCGAACGAAGGTTTATTCGAATGAGTATTTTTAGTTTAATTTAAGTTTATGTTTTTAAGTTTTAAGTTTTAATTTTCCTGCCTTTTTCCTTACTCGTACTTTTAGTTTACTTGCCTTAGATTTATTTTAAGCTTGCCTTTAGTTTAAGTTTAAGTTTGCCTTATTTACTTTTAAGTTTGCCTTTTAATTTCTTGTCATTAATTTCTCGTCACATTTTAATTTCTCGTCACTTATTTTTAATCATTTTCTGTAATACCCGTAAATGTGCCGTATGATGCTAAGTTATTGTCTCAAGAGTTGTTCAGTATGAGCATCTCTCCTTAGTTGCGACTCACTTGTGGATGTGATATCCTGAGCCCAACGTTACTTATTTAATCTTATTTTACGAATATTTTTGAAATTTTTAAGAAATTTCGTTTGCTATATATTTGACGGTTTAAGTTGAAACATTTGACGATTTAAGAAGAACCGATGACGACTACGATACCGACGGATGCCCAAAAATTTACCTTTTATTATCGATTGATCGATATTTGAGTTTTTCGAGATTTTATTTTTATTACGTGTTAAGTCGAGTCGGAACCATGTGTATATTCGTTTTGTGTGCGTTTGAACCATTTAAATGTATTTTGAGGTAGTCGGGACAAAACCCGACTCTCGTAAATTTCTAAAAGTCGACTACTAGTCAAAACCCGCTCTTTAAATAATGATTTACTATTAGGGCCAAAAGATAGCCAACTTGTCAAAATTAGCCCCTCCATTTTTACAAAAGGGAGAACTACACACACACACTTCATTTTTAACTTTCAAAAATTAGGGTTCTCTCCCTTTTTCTCTCTATGGCCGCCAGCCACCATAAGCCGCCACCTCCACCACCATTTTTTTTGGGTTTTTGGAAAAAGCAATCAAAGACCCATCCTCCTTTCATCTTTCTAAGTCTTTTCATTCATTAAAAAGACACATGCAACATCTTTAATTTTTCAAAAATTTATCCATATGAACAAGTGGGTTTTGATCTAGTTTTTCTTAATGCATGTTTAAATCTTGTGTTTAGGAGTGGAGATAATCAATTAAACAAGATGGGGATTTGTGTTTTGGTGTTCTACAGCCCCAAAACCCACGAAATAATTGGGGTTTGGGTGCTCTTGAGTGTTTGATTCTAATTGTAATGGGTATGTTTCTATATTCATGTTATTATCATTTCTAATTATTTTAATTATATTATATGTTAGTTTTATAAAATGGTTTTTGATGAAGTTTTAACATACAAGTGATTTAGGATGTTTGGATTGGTTTAGGATGATTATTAGATGTTATTAGGAGTATAGGAATGATTAAAATTGGTCAAAGAGATGTTTTGATGTGATTTTAAAAAGGGTATTTTAGATCAGAAACTTTAGGGGTATTTTTCGTGGTTTTAAGTTTAAGTCCAGGTCCATATTATAGGATATTGTTGTAGAGCTTCTTTCTAGCTTCGTTTCGGTATAAGGTAGAGCTTTTAACTCCAAACGAGTCAAAAGTTATGTAATTTTGAAAATACGTGTACCGGGAGATGAGAACCAACACAATCCGAATTTGTGTTTGGTTTTGGGTCAAATCTCGGGGACCATAGATAGAGTTTGGTAAATGATTGAAAGTTGATTTTTGGTTTCAAACCTGCATTTGTGAGTCTATTTTTAGACTTAGGTGTTGGATTGGTCAATGGTGTATTTTAAATGGGTCAAACAAGTCCAACATGGTCAAAGTGAAAAATCAGTCCTAAATGTGTACGTCTAGTAATGTGATGTATAACGAGTCATAGAATGAAAAATTTTCATGGGATTAAATATGGGTTTTATACAGGTCATGAGGTATTTTTGTGAATTTTCTTGAAATTTATATAGGTGCTTAAGTCATAGCAAACATCCCGTACTTTTGGTAAGTACCGGCAAATCTATAAAATGGGAATCAACTTTAATTACGTAGGTAAATGGTATAAGTCTAGTAACAACCTCTTGTTTGGTTTTGGCGTGATTTTTCATAAGCATTAAGTGTTTTCATATGAGTGTGTTTAGTACAATAATGTACACGGAGTATTGATTTGGTTTACGTACCTTGATTTTTAGGTCAAGTGTTTGATTTTCCCGGGCATCCACGTCGTCGGTGACATTTCTCGTTACGTCTTGGCTAGAACCACTACTACTACACTAGGTGAGTCTATAGCCTCGCTCTTTACTTATTTCAAACGTTTTTACCCGCGAGGGGGATGCATGCTATTTAAATGAAAAGAACATAAGTCATGAATGATTGTTGGACCCGAATGTTGCCTTGAATTATGTTGAGTACCTAGTTGTAAAAGTCCCTAAATTCGTGAACTATTAACTATTGTCTTGCCCTTGTGTGGGTTGGAGATAGCCGCTTATACAATTGATAGTACTATAGGGTTGACGACCCTATCCGAGACGAGAGCTAGTACGTTGAGTACCCTCTGCGGACGAATAACTTATGATAAGAAATAAGGTATAATTACAACTAATGCCTTTAGAAGGGGCACTGGTTTCACTTAAATCATTCCGGTAAATGTACGCGGGTGATTGAGTTAACGGATTAGTGTCACGAGCTTAAACACAATTATTAGCTATTGCTAAAGATAATATCCTTGAATAATAGATTGTGAGTACGACAATGCTATTGAATGGTCATGATTGGTTTTAATACTTATGTTCAACTTATTATTTGATAAACCTATAGATTCGCTCAACCTTTGTGTTGACAATTTTAAGCATGTGTTTCAGGTAACCAAGGTTGATTGCAGCGGAGCATGCGAGGATGGAAGTTGTTGTGGCTTGGCGGTCTACTTTGTTTTTCCTCCCTTTTAGCACTTAAATATTTTATATTATGTCATGTGAACGAAAATGAACTTTTGGGTTGAGATTCAATGGGGACCTATACGCGACTCTGTTTTGTATTATCTTTGGGGTTTAGAAAACAGTAGACTTTGATGTTTTAATGAATCTTTAACTTATGTTCAAATTTCTACGTCTCTTTAAGTCGTTCAAAATATCTTATGTGTGATGATAACTGCCTAGCACCCAAATGTTGTAGTTCCGCTGCGCATAGCATTTGTTGGGGGTGTTATAGATTGGTATCAGAGCCATGAGTTATAGAGAACTAGGTCATTTTGATAAATACTAAACTATAACTTTTGGTGTCGTAAGAAATTGTCCAAGCACACAACTATCCTGCATGGCTCCGGTAAGATTTCTATAGAATTGCGTTATATTTTAGATGTATCCCTCAAATTGACATGAATTCTCTAGTATTTAGTAAGTAAATAATATGATATATATTGAGATATATTATTATGTACGTTGAGTATTTATCATCGTAATTTGCAAACATTTATACGGCTATCATATATGTTGCATGTAATTGGCATACGTGCTACATTGCATTACATGGCAACACTGCATTGTGATCCTACGTGTATGTAGGAATGATTGTATGTATAAGTATGTATATACTATGGTATTTAAAGGCATTGCACGCGAAGCAATGGTCCTTGCGTGATTATTGTACATTTAAAATGCGGTTTTGTTGAGAATTCAGCCTCACCGCCAATTATCAATCTTGATAATTAATTTATTGTTCGAATAACCGAGTATGAACCTCGTTTGATATTCTAGATACGTAAATAATTCTTCATAACATATTGTATATTGACTAGATTGATCTCGATTGTCGTTATCGCATCGTGATGTGTCATTTTGGGACATCTCCTTTTGGAACGTAAATTACTCACGTATTACTGTATTTCCTTTATCCCTTATGGGTTTGATATATTAGTTCGTGTAACTATAACATAACCGAAGTATAATCAATGATGCGTACGTTTTAGCGGCGATTACGTGTGTATATTATGAAATGTGGTTGAGGCGCGTCGTCATTTAATCGTTGTTTACCATTTTACTCGAATTTAAAAATGCATTTAAAAAAAATAGACTAGCGTTGTGATCAAGCGAGATAGCTTGAAGTTTGGATGTTTTGTGTTAATTTTATTTGAGTACGACTTTGAGACCCACCCGAAGCCAATAACAACACTTAGTTGACATACGTATTCTCATTCCGTTTATTGCATTCGTCTTGTTGTCTTATTATTTTAAATTTGATAGTATATATGACGAGGTCCGCCATTTGTGCCAGTAAATAAGCATTAAACTTTGTTGATCGAATGATTTACACATAAAGTGTTTTACATATTAAATAAATGGTGAATGAAACTTTTGGATAAAAATCGACCTATGATGTGTCTTGTAACCAGTAAAATATGTGTAGAGAATAAATGAATAAAGTGAAATTATTTTCCTTGAACCTTGGTTGGTAAATCATAATAAGTAATTTATATTACTCGTAAAACCCTTGTTTTCATATATTAATAATTTGATACTAGAAGCTTGTGATGAATTTGTTAAGAATTTGCTTAATTTAATTTAAAACTTGGAGATTATTTATAAAGAATAACGATATGACTATTGAGTATATGCAACTTTGGATTTAATATGAATTAATTTTAGGTCATTAAACTATGGATGTATTATATAATATGAAACATGAGTAGAAGAATTGGCCACGTATTTTGGAGCTAGAAACTTTGTAAAATTGGCTTTATTTTAAACATAAGGTAATGTTATATGCATTGGTATAAACTTGAACTCATAACTCATTGTAGTAAATAAATTGGGACAAAATAGGAATGTAAACTTTAAGTGAGAAATCATAATGCTTGAAACAAATTATTAAATATTGATGGAACGTCATCTTACTCTACTGCGAGATGTGTTAATTTTAAAATCGTTTGATAATTGGCTAAAGATTAAAAGTTTACTTTTATATATTTTAGAATTAATTGAAATAAGCATCTTAATTATTTATTATTACTATTATTATCATCGAGATTCAAGTGTCGACTAAAATCAGTAATTTATCCAGAATAATACTACATGAAACCTCTTTAGCATTTGAGTCGAATTGCGTGAATATGATTTAACAAATCAGTTTTAAGGAAGACATGTGTATAATAAAAAGTCAAGGTTAATTTTAAGAGTCAATTGGACTAGTTTGAGTCGTGTTGGATACGTGTATATTTGTGATAAGGTAAGCCGTGATAATAATAACGTAAAACTTTGAAAATTCTTACTATGTACGTTTTTGGTACTTAAGATATGAACCCTAATGAGATTCTAACACGAGTATCGAGATTTTCAAAACTAATGATTTTACCAATTATAATAACCGAGTCACCGCATCTACTAATGTTAATAATTTTCGAGAGATTGAAATTGTTCCAGAAATGAAAACTTTGTAAAGTTGAAAAATGAAAGGTATAAATTCTTTAATGGTGTAACACAAATTAAAAATGTGTAAATGCTCGCTTTTACAAGGTACATGGTAACATTAATTAGGAAATGAAAATGGATTACCCAACACACGCCTACTTGTATATTATTTGATAAGGATGTATATCTAATGTTTTGAGTCACGATGGTTCGATCGTACGACATCCCTTCTTTGATTTTGCAAGTCTATATCTAAACTTGAGTAGTCATGTGATTGTTTATTTAAATATTGTCTATGGTATGAAACCATTATTATTATATTTATTTTTGAATTGCTACTTCACTATTACATGATAATAAGAGTATGTCCCCCCGCTGTATTTTTGTCCTCTTCATGGACGTTGTGACTTTTCTTCTTTCGGTTAATGGAACCTAAAATTCTGTATTTACTTGAATGGTGCTATAAATCTTCATTAAAGTTGTTATTTATTTATATTGAACAAAAGCGAGGAGGCGAAGCCTCTTTACCAAATTGTAGAGGTGAAAGAGCTCGATCTTCCTGGTGAAATTGTTTCTATTTGACCAAGTGATTATTCTCCTCTCCCCGTATACCCTTGGTGGGATGTGTGTGCAAACTCGAGATGATGGGAATTATGATCGTTGTTTTATTTTTGACGCTTGTGTTGATATTCAATTTTTACTCCATGTATTCGTAGATCGTTGTTGTTATCCCGAGACTTTTTTCATATATTTGAAGTATTTTCATTTCTAATGTAGTTAAATTTTAATTGGCATTTATATTGCTCGTTTACCTCGTTCGATCTCATTGCTTTTTGATTTTATTACTTGTTGTGCTTGCAATGATCTTTAATTTTTAACCACCTTACCGTTATTTTGTGAATAGTCTATTTTAAAAATATGTATGAGTGTGTGAAATGTTTTGGTGAACCAAATGCAAATGGTGTCATATTTTCAAAGAGGATGAAAAAAAATGTTTGATGTGTTTCTTAAAACGATGGTAACAATATTTTCCTATTTCAAATTCCATTTCAAATGGTTTAATTATTTTGAATATTAGGTCGAAAACTTTCGTAGTCATATTTGGTATGTAATAATAATGTTTGCGTCGTCACTCGATCCTCAATTATGCACAGCTTAGCTAACTATGCATAATTCGGGAAGAGTCCTCTTTTGTTGATTGTCGTTGCTTGGTCCTCAAGTATGCATGATCTAGCTAATTATGCATAGTTAGGAAGGGCAATGTAGTGTCAAATTAATTGGTCATCTTTAAAACCGGTAGTGTTTTATATAGATGTTTGGATGAGAACGTTTTTTTTAAAATGGTGGATCCTTATGCAAGTAATCGTATTTTCTTTGATTCCTATAGAAAAGTTTTGAATTTTCTTGTATTCCTTGAAATCTTTCTTTCGTTTTGCGTTGACTTAGTAAGCCACCTTGACCGAGTAATTTTGGAAAATGTTTTTATGTGTTGAATGTAACATGCGAATTTCATCGGAATCACGAGGGTGTTGATGAAATACCAAAGGGGCTCGTACCGACACTGAGAAGGAATTTTAACAAAAATAGAAAAATGCCGAAGTAGAGGAAATCCGAGTTCAAGCAACTCCGAGGGAAATAATGAAGACTTCTCTTACATCAAATACATCATACCTTAACTATTATCATTTCTTATTTTTGTAGGATTGTAAATCTTGCTTATGTGTTAGAGAGAGAAAGAGATAGAGAGATGGTGGATTTCACACAAAGCTAGAGAGAGAAAGTAATGTTTACTATGTGAAAAATAATGAAACCACACACCCTCTCCATCAAAGGAGAGGGTTTATATACCCAAGCCTTGTGATGGGCTTGGGCTTACATTGTTGGGCCGGCCTACACATGTTGTAGGCTAGGCTTGGCTTTGTTTGTTTAATAAATAAAGTTAACTAAACTACGAGCTATTACATGGATTATCGTTGGAGTGACCGATCCTTCTTAATACATAAAACGTATTTCCAACAATCTCCCCCTAAGGGAGGTCACTCCAAACAACGGCGTTACCCGAGTTACAATAATGAAATAAACCTAGCATACTATGCTTGTCTTGAGCTCGTAGTCTTCGTCTTTCTTTTCTTCTTTTCTTTTTCTGGTGAACATGCTGATGTGATCTTTGATATCAATCTTTAGCATCAATCTCTTGCCTTGATCTTGTGCATCCATCACTTTTGATCTTCGCCTCTTCGTGACACCATGTCCCACATACTTATACCTTAGTAATTCTTGAAAGCTTCAGAGTTTGATACAGCGGAAGACTTATCTTTTAGGCTTTCTTGAATTAAATGAGATATTAAGTGCATAAAGTATAAGCATGCGGGGACGACTTCTTCTTGGATTCCGCAACGCCACCGTCTTCAAATGCCGCAACATAAGTAGACACGAACGAAATGGCTTTGAACATTTCATTCTAAATCGGTAGCATTTTACCTCCGGTCGGTGAAGACCGTTGGACGATTTTAGATATCGTACCCGTGACGGATAGTTTCAATTAAGTAACTTCCTGACAGGATTTCGCGGGTAAACCCGTTCTCTTTATTCGACCGTCCAAAGCTGACTGCGAACATAAAGAGTGAATCATTTGGATAATAATATCCGCATGATTTGAAGCCGTCAATTCATGTTCCTGGAACAAGTGAAATTCAATTAAGAATCGCACCATCGTTGCTTTCCAGTTGTCACGAGCTTGATTCGTATAGAATCTTGAAAGTTACCTACCAACTGCTGTTTGAGGTTAACACTAGAAGGATTTCCACTCATCACTGTGAACACTAAGGTATCACTCTGAGTGTTCTGGCAAGATCACTAAGATATTGCGTAGAGGCCTGGAACGTGTTTAAATTCAGTTAAGAATTAAACAGCTGTTGCTTTCCAGTTATCACAAGTTTGATTCATAAAGAATCGCACAAGTCACCTACCATGAGCTTTTTGATATTCACTCAAGAAGGATTTCCATCTTCATTGTAAATACTTTCGTATTACTCGGATGTTCAGGCAAGATCATGAAGATTTTACGTAGGACTCTTAAGATCTTTCTTACTTTTCACAGTGTGTGAAGAAGCAAGGAAATATGAAAGTGTGTCCTAATGAGATATTTGATGATCTCAATGGCTCTAGACTCGATCGTGCATTTTGGATTTTAGTGATCGGAGGCTGGAGAGGAGTGCCACCATTTCAATACCAATTTATTCGGAGTGAATAAATCGATAGATAACGTGTTGTCTCCGTGTGATTAAAACAAATACCTTTTGAGAGATATCTGAGTTAGCTGGGATGGGTTGTGCATCGCATCACTGGGTCCATGATGTCTGTCTTCAATATCAAGATTCATTAAAATGATCTCAATAGCATATGTATTGACCCGGTTTCTGCCTAAAGTTGTAAGGAGGGCTTCTTTCTTTACACCCTTTATCTTTAC
Organism: Glebionis coronaria; assembly: GCA_025667525.1. Lineage (NCBI taxonomy): Eukaryota > Viridiplantae > Streptophyta > Magnoliopsida > Asterales > Asteraceae > Glebionis > Glebionis coronaria. The sequence continues at coordinate 507,757,447 of CM046877.1, forward strand.
AATTCTTTTTCATTCTTCAACCCCTTCAATGCTTACCAATACGTCATAACTAGCACCTTGTTGTGATTGTTCCAGTGCTAACTTAAGTACTTGGTCGGCATTCAGCTACGTTCACAATCTTTCCCCTTCTTTCCTAAGGACTACTATTTCTAGCTATGGAATGTCCTTGGGAAGATTCCTCCGGTTCTGGAAGAATCATAGGACTTAACCTATCCTACCATCCTTATGTCACCACAATCTTCATCGTCGTGCAATAAATGGGTTTTGGGTAAGTATATGTCACCATGAAAATCCATTTTGATATGCAAATCCATTTTGCTCCCCCTTAACATATGCTACGATATTCGAAAACATTTCGCATATATAGAGATGAGCCAACACATTAAGTCAAACCATTTGTGATAATATCCCATATTAAATCACATTTTCTCCCCCATATTAAAAATATTAACCCAATCGATGTTTTTAATATCAATTGATTTAATGAAGTTTTAACAAAGGTTTTGGGAAGAAAAATGCGAGTCCGTTTTATCTTCATGACATCTATTTGTAACATGATCACATATTCACCATATTAGAAAAGAATTGACAAGGTTGGACCTGATAGATGAGAACATCATATGATAAGATCAAATGGTTCTTGGCAGCATATGTTGGTTGCCTCGTCACGTCTGAAGTCATCTCTTGAAACCACATGTACGATTGGTATTGTTGTCTTGACACCAACATGTGAACTTGACACGTTCGGCATCGAAGATTCTGAATGCTTGACAATTGCTCCCCCTCAATTGTTGACCCGTGTTCTATTAAAAGAGCTGTAGTCGTCGGTTGAGTAGTCGCATCGTCGAGTATGTAGATACCAATTGTAGATTGCTATGGTTGTAGAGATGATAGCTTCATAAAAACAAGACTTCTCTTGTTTTAACAAATAAATGCACTGAAACGTACATTGATTTGTGTTAGACCAAGTTATAAAGTAAACTTGATCCCTTACAAGGTTTTAAAGTAAACCTTGCCCGAGAAAATTAATTCCTGTTGTGAGCCAAAGCTTTCATAAGAAATACTTGACTTTAATATGAAAACCGGGTTGCAGTCAGAAATAACTACAAGCCATTTTGGCATGTTTTATGAAATATTTAAAACTTTTGTACGAACTCTATTTATGGCGCCGTGTCAATATTAATCAACATTTCTAAGGCCGTAAATATTATCGTACCAAAAGACATGCCTTAGAAAAATAAAGTAAAAATATTTTTGGATTTTTCTAGATTTTTCAATTTTTATGGTTTTTATATGGTTTTATATTTTTGTATTTTGCTTTTGTGGATAAAAATATAAACAATATATACAGATGATCACCAAGGATACGGAGAATAGTTTTACCACCACTATTCTTTCGCTTCATCTGCTAGGTCCTTAAGAGTCTCAGGCGAGAAGGTTCTCATTCCTAGCTTGTCGGCCAAAAATTCAATTCGAGCGCGATCTAAAGCCTTCGTGAAAATATCCGCCAATTGATACTCAGATCGGACAAAGTAAAGCTCTAATATTCCATTTTCCACTTGCTCCTTGATGAAGTGGTAGCGAATGTCAATATGCTTCGACCGGGAGAATTGAACATTGTTGCAGCATAAGGCAATGGCACTCTTGTTGTCGCAGTACATCGGAATCTTGTTGAAACCTAGACCATACTCGGTTAATTGCGATCTCATCCAAAGAATTTGAGCACAGCAACCGGACATGGCTATGTATTCTGCTTCCGTACTTGAAATTGCAGCGCTTTTCTGCCTTTTCGATGCCCAACTGATTAATCGATCTCCTAGTAGTTGCAATGTTCCACTCGTGCTACGCCTTGTATCTTGACAACCCGCGTGATCTGCATCTGCATATGCCATTAGTGCAATAGAAGAGTCCTTCGAATACCAAAGTCCCCGACTAATGGTTCCTTTAAGATATCGAAAGATCCTTTTAACAGTAGCTAAGTGTAACTCAGTAGGCCTAGTTTGATACCTGGCACACATACATATAGCAAACTGAAGATCAGGTCGACTGGCTGTGATATACAGAAGAGTACCGATCATTCTACGATAAAGTGTCGGATCAACGACAACTCCATGTGGATCTGCATCAAGCTTAGTTCGTTCCACCATTGGAGTATCCACAGGGTCGCAAGATTCCATCTTATACTTCTTAAGCGATTCAATGGCATACTTGGATTGATTGATAAAGATGCCTCTGGGACTCTGAGATATCTAAAGACATAAGAAGAATGATACCTTGCCCATCATTGACATCTTAAACTTGGAAGACATGAGTGTCCCAAACTCATCCGATAAGGTTTGGGTCGAGGCTACAAATATAATATCATCAACATATATTTGTACCATAATCATATCTTTACCTCGTTTCTGAATGAACAGCGTGGGATCCACCTTGCCTTTAGCGAAGCCTTACGTAATGAGGAATTGTGACAAAAGATCATACCATGCGCGAGGAGCTTGCTTCAACCCATAGAGAGCCTTCTTAAGCTTGTACACATGATTAGGATAATTAGGATTCACAAAACCATCCGGTTGTTGAACATAGACCTCTTCCTTGAGTTCACCATTAAGAAATGCCGTCTTCACATCCATCTGATAGACGACCATATTCATATGGGCTGCATAAGCGAGGAATAGTCTAATAGCTTCCAAACGGGCAACAGGTGCAAAGGATTCCATAAAGTCGATGCCTAATAATTGCTTGTATCCACGAGCTACTAGACGAGCTTTGTTCTTCAATATTCCACCTAACTCATCGAGTTTCACCTTGTAAACCCACTTCAAAGTGAGTAACTGCACTTGATCCGGGCATGGGACAAGTTCCCAAACATCAAGACGTATGAATTCGTTAAGTTCTTCTTGCATAGCTTCTATCCAACAGGATTGAGTAAAAGCTTGTTGCCATGTCTTAGGTTCAACTTCAGTGAGAAAAGCATCAAAGTGACAAAACAGTGCACTTTCTTGTAACTGACTTCGTGTGGATACTGGACGATTAGGGTCACCAATAATAGAATCTATAGGATGATCCTTTGTCCACTTGCTGTCATGTTCACGAATCCGTAGATTGGAGTAAACTGTAGAAGGAGCTTCCTCTGAGGTGGACGACCTGGCTTGATTAGGGTCGGGAATAGATACACCAAAGAATGGAAGTTCACGCATTTGAGCGAATTCCAAATCGTGATCATCATCATCCTCTTCATCATCAATAGGCATGACGTGGGTAGTTGTTACATGTGTTGGTTGAGAATTACTTGTGGATGGTATATCTTGACCAATTGTAGGTACAGATGTATCTGATTGTGCTTCGGTTGCTGGAGCGACAACTTCGGTTACCGGAGCTATTACCTCAGGTTCTGGAGCAACAATAGTTGGAGGAGTAAAGAATTCATCAAAGAACGGTTGAAACAACGTATCCCATTCAGTCCTAGTAGGTGGTATAAATGATGAAGTAGGGTTGTTTGGGACAAGACCAGAACTAATATTACTGGGTCCCATTTCATGAAGTGTGGGTTCAGAGTTGCTTTGCTCAGAATCCATTGCTGTCAGCTCATCAAAATCAACATTCATAGTTTCGAGGATCTTGCGAGAGTTACGGTTGTAGATTCGGTATGCCTTCTTTGAGGGTGCGTAACCAATGAAAATACCAATATCAGCCTTTGGTTGAAGTTTTCCCAAATTGTCACCATCATTATTTGGATAGCAAAGTGAACCAAATACATGAAGATATGATAAATCTGGTACTTTTCCATGGAGAAGCTCATAAGGTGTTTTACCATGGCGTTTACGAATTAGTGACCGGTTTTGGGTGTACACTGCTGTAGATACTGCTTCTGCCCATAAAAACAATGGAGCCTTTGCGTAAATTATCATCGTTCGAGCAGCTTCCATAAGTGTGCGATTTCGCCTTTCAACGACACCGTTTTGTTGTGGAGTGCGTGCAACGGATGTTTCATGAGAAATGCCAACTTCTTCATAATAATCACGCAAAATTTGATTCACAAATTCGGATCCATTATCTGTACGAATGCGTCGGATAGTAGTGTTGAGACGCACTTGAATCGTCTTGAGAAATCCGATGATGAATTTAGGTGCCTCATTCTTTGCTTTAAGAAATTTCACCCATGTAAACCGAGAGTAATCATCGACAATGACGAGGATGTACTTTTTGCCACTAAGACTTTCAACACGCATTGGCCCACAAAGATCCATATGCAAAAGATAAAGTTTCTCCTGGTTGGTGTCTTCCGTCTTGGGTTTGTAAGATTTCTTAGTGCTTTTCCCCATTGTACACGCGGAACAAAAATGATCCTTGTGAAATGAAAGTTTAGGAAGACCACGAACAAGTTCGTTTTTCGCCAAATGATTAATAGCGTCAAAGTTAAGATGAGATAACCGTCGATGCCATAACCATGACTTAGTCTTCGATGCTTTGGAGAGAAGACATACGGGAGAAGCGGCCATCATGTCTTGTAGAGACAAAGTATACAAATTATTCCCTCGAGTACCTTTCAATAAATCAACCCCTTCTAAATTACGAATGAAGCAGGTATGCTCTCGAAAAGAAACTTCTAGGTTTGCATCACAAAATTGTCCCACAGAAAATAAGTTGTGACCAAGACCTTCCACGTAATACACTCTTGAAATTATAACATTCCCAATATGATATTCACCATAACCCATTATCTTTGCAATATGATCATTACCAAATCGAACCGTACCAAGAAACTTGCTGACGAAATTTCTGAGCTGAGAGCAATCTCCGGTCATATGCTTGGAGCAACCAGAGTCCAAATACCAGAGAACAATTTGGACCACCTGTTTTCAATCACAACAGTAGACAATGCATTGGAAACTATTGGTTCCGGAGTGTTAGCAGATACAGATATGTTATTATCAGAATTGCTAACAATTTTGGTATCCTCAGATTTCCTGCATTTTCTAATGTGAGTTTTAGCACTAACAGGTTTTACTGTTCCAACTTTCTTAGGTTTTGGATTATTCGCGGGCACTACAGTGGGAGTAGACCTATTTAAAGGGCACTTTGTTCCTACAGTAGTGTCGGTGTTCCTAGTTAAAGGACACGCTTGTGTTTTGGTAGCCTTGGTACTCCTAGTTAAAGGGCACGCTTTCTTCACTTCAGTGGGAGTAATCCTAGTTAAAGGGCACATATTTCCTACTATAGTGAAAGTTCTACCAGTGGGACGCCACATCCAGCCAACTTGGGTTAACACTTTCCCAGTCGGTTTCCATTCTAATCCATTTTTTCGGGCATACATCTCATTCACATGGTCAATAAGGCAAGAATCATGACATCTAGAAAACATACATTCATTGCAATTCCAACATTTCAAATTAGAATTCACAGTAGGCTTAGAACGCTGCACAACCGCAGAGCCTTTAGGTTTAGCTACATGATTCTTTTTATTCAAAACAGAAATAACATTCCTAGGATGGGCTTCTACTTTCTTCTTCACTTGACTACTAGATGGGGGCAAGATCCTATCATTCTTCTTGTTTCTCTTAAGCTTAGATCTTTGAGCCTTAGTAGTGGTGCTTACTCCTGTAGAAGGCAACACGGGAATATTAGAACCTGGTTTTGATTCCGCCTTATCTTTAGTGACCAATGTTTGAGAAGGTTTAGTCTTAGGGCCCTTGTTAAGTGGTGTGACGGCTATTAGGTTCCTTTTGATTGCACTAGAGGACAAAGCTGAGATAGTGGTTGCGTTATCCACAACATTCTTACCTTTTAGAGTACGAAGTGTTTCCTTTAACTCAGCCAAGACCAGATTTTTATCACAAATTTGTTCTCTCAAATCAGATATTTCCACCGACTTTCGATTCAATTGTTCAATCAACGATTGATTCTGTGCAGTGGTGTTAGCACATGCGGGCTTTACTGAATCGAAGAGTCGTGTATTTTTCTGTTTTAAGTTATCAACTTTGGACAAAATCTTGGAAACTCGATTATCTAGATCAAGTTTAAAATTCTCAGCGGCCTCAAGTACGTTCACACAGTTAAGCTCCTTAGATTTCTCTATTTCTATCGGCAAAGAGTTAGCAACTTTGTCACTTGGCTGACGCTATTTTGATTGTACATTCAATCGAAAATTCTTTTCAAAATTTGCATCATCGATATTAACACCTTCGAATGACGTTTCAAAGATTTCTTGAATAAATTGTTGCTTGCATGCAATCGAAATACAATGTGTTTGAATCTCATCAAAACGTTTTGAAAGCGAAGAATATGAATCTTGAAGCTTTAAAAATTCAGCGTCAGATTCGTGACAAGTACTATCTACCACATTATCCACAGATTCAACATTATGCACAATAGAATCATTATCAACACTTGTATTCACACAGACAGAAACTATATCATGAGACATCACTTGATTCAGAAGCAGATCATTATGGCTTGAAACCCGTTCTATTTCAAGTAAACTGTTTTCATAAGCATCTTCCATTTCATTGAAAACACGTCTAACTTCTTCTATTTCCAAAAACAAATCTTGATCAATATTACGAAGACAAGCTTTAACATTCTTTACAAACGGAACAATTTCATCTCGAAACGCAGCTCTAGTGTGCTCAAAGTTCCATTCACCTTCCGTTATGGCCGTGGCCGTCGTACGTTCCAAAATGACCTTGTCAAAATCGGCTAAGTGTTGGTGAACCGTATTTAAGTTAACGGACGCCTTACTTACCGGTGGAATTAACTTCGTTAAATCCTTTTTGACGAGTGTAGGAGACGTACTAGGAAGATTTTCATTTGACAAACTTTGGGGCACAAGAACTGTTAATTCTGCTAATTCCTTTTGTAAGCGAATGCGTGTCTTTTTCGAAAATTGATCTTTGTTATGTTGATCATAATCAATTGTATGGAATTTTGAAAGCATTTTAGAATGAGTTTCATCCCCAAGTGATTGTGTCTCCTTAGTACTACGAACAAAAGGTGCTTCTTTCGATTTGCCAATTATGGTCATATCATAAAGACCGGGAATATATTCCTGAGCTTGTTTTGCATAACCAGGATTAGGTGGTAAATCTTGAAGACGCTTAAGTTCGAATTCTTTAAATGATTTAGTTAAAAGATGAACCTTTTATGTGGAAGCGTATTGTTTTAAAAGCTGTTGTTCTTTGAATTTAAGAAGTTTGGTAGCATACTTATCACATTTATCTTGAATCTTCATATCTCCAGTCAACTCACCCGTTGTGCGAGGACGAGTAGTCGTACCTTCCGTCACTGTACCATAATCTAATGGTCCATTGAGCATCGATGCCCAAATGAGATGTCCATTCTCCTTGTTCAACATATAAAGTTCCATTCGGGAAGCCCATTCCTCATACATAGTCTTCACCAACATTGGTGGACGATTATCCGTACCCGAGAGGATGGACTTATCCGTAAGAGATGTGTACTCCATTTTAATAAGTTAAGATTTACAAACTTTGATCGATCAATGAAAGAAAGTAAATGTGTTTGTTGTTGTGAGTTGAAGTCGAGAAACAATGTTAAAATCCCCTAAAATATGTTAAAATCCCCTAAATTTTGTTATCGGAATAGTGATCGGAATGATTTATCGAAAAACCTAATCGGAATACTTAATTATCGGAAACCTGTCGGAATACTTACCAATCTGAAACCCGGTCGGAATAATGACCAATCGGAATGTTAAACTAATCCTCCTATCGGAATACTTGCCAATCGGAAAGCCCTGTCGGAATCCTTACCAATCGGAATACTTGCCAATCGGAAAGCCCTGTCGGAATCCTTACCAATCGGAATCCTTGCTAATCGGAATACTTTACCAATCGGAATACCTTACCAATCGGAATACTTTACCAATCGGAATCCTTACCAATCAGAATACATTACCAATCGGAATACTTTACCAATCGGAATACTTTACCAATCGGAATACTTACCAATCGGAATACAGATTGGAATATATAAACCCTTTTCCGATTTGACCAGATCGGAAAAATTTCCACTTTTCTCGGACAAAACTCAACCAATTCGTGATTTTAAGCCAAAAAATGATCAAAACACCCAAAAATTTTGTGTTTTTAGCCAAAGTAACTATACCAAATCCCTACCACAACTATGTAGAAGATTTGTATCAAGAAAAAACCATCAAAAACACAAAAAATTTTGGACGTATGTAATAAGGATCAAAATAGGCGTGTAAATCAAGAACACAAACACAAAAACCAAGCAATCATCCCATGGCTCTGATACCATTTGTAGGATTGTAAATCTTGCTTATGTGTTAGAGAGAGAAAGAGATAGAGAGATGGTGGATTTCACACAAAGCTAGAGAGAGAAAGTAATGTTTACTATGTGAAAAATAATGAAACCACACACCCTCTCCATCAAAGGAGAGGGTTTATATACCCAAGCCTTGTGATGGGCTTGGGCTTACATTGTTGGGCCGGCCTACACATGTTGTAGGCTAGGCTTGGCTTTGTTTGTTTAATAAATAATGTTAACTAAACTACGAGCTATTACATGGATTATCGTTGGAGTGACCGATCCTTCTTAATACGTAAAACGTATTTCCAACAATTCTTTTGATATGTCAAACGACACGCGATAAAATGTTGAAGTTTACCAACTGTGCATCGGTAATTGGAAGACAATTCCATTGCCTTCTTCGTTTATTTAAGTGAGGAATCCTCTTTGCTTAACTCAACCATCCTTGATTATCGATGGTTAAACGACGGATAAACATAGTTGATGTTTTTATGGTGAACCCTTGCCTTTTATGTGTTTATGTTGTATGTGATCTAGTCGAGTGATCGAAAGTTGTGAGAACTTAAGACGTCATTGTCCAATGACGTCCGGTCATGAAGAACACACGCCATGTAATATATTTCTAACTTTGAACGGAGATGCTTATTGAGATTTTAACCACGTTTGGGATGGAAGGTGAGATGGTGTTCTTGTATTATTATTATATATTTTTTTGGGCATGGATCCGTGTGTGAGCACCCTACGATGACATATGTATGTATTTTCTTTCTTTTTATCGATATTGTAGAAAAGCTAAAATGGATCCGGTGGTCTAATGTGGTGGTAAGTGGTGGTGGAAGCCATTGATGGCTTAGAGAGAGAGAAGGAGAGGTTGAGAGTAAAAGTGTGTGTGTTCCTCAAAATGAACAAAATACAATCAACACCCCTCCTTGGAAGCTAAGGAGGGGTATATATAGTCACGCACACAACCTAAACTATACAAAGAGCCTAGTCTAGTCTAAATGTGCGTGACTATGATAACTAACGGGAATTCTTAAATGTCGTCACATAAAGTGAGTTTCCAACAATCTTCCCCCATGGGACGACGTGTAGAATTCCTTACAATATTCTACCTATCAAGTACAAAATAATTAAGAACAAGAGCTTCCATGAAGCATCCAATGCTGATGATGTCTTCTGAGGCCTTTGACTTCAAAACGACTCATCTTTAAAGTAACTTGTAGAAGAAATACTGTAACGGCACGAGCTAAGTAACCCATACACTTCTGGTTAAGGAGAAGCTTCTGAATTATCTTCCCCCTAATTCATGCCACGTAAACTTGATGTAGAAGCATTTTAAATAGCTTCCCCCAAGTAGATCAACAACTTTTCATCTCACGCTTGAATAATTCTTTGAATTTTTCTTCCCCTGAGAGTTCAAGTTATGCATACCAGAAAGAATCAAGACACTTCTTCCCCCACATAGTTGAAGAAGGTAAATCAATCCCAATTATGAAGCTCAAATACTGAAGTGGACACTTTATCCCATTCATGAAGTTGACATCGAAACACCAGAGTCAATTAAGTCCCGGAAATGCACACGTCTTCTTCCGGAGATGCACCAGAGTCAATTAAGTCCCGGGAATGAATATAGGATAATGATGATGTTTAATTGCAACAATCAAACAATTAAACCTCAAATCAGTAGTGTACCGTTTGGAGATTGATAACGACACGAGTTAAAACACTGATTTTCTCTGCGGCTATGACAAATGTCATCCCGGAATATCTTAAAATCAAAAGAAGGTATGAAGTTCATCATGTGTACTCGTTGTGCGTTCAATGTGTCTTCTTCTTCCCCCTTGATGGTTTCGAAACTCGGAACCATCAATAAATTGTACGCACGTGAGCCTGAAATCTCGTGAGAATAATAAATAAGCTGAATTATATATTTTGTGAGAATCAGCTGTTGATCGAAAATCTCTTCTCATAAACTCTCCATGGCCACCTTTACCATACCACATGAAAGCAATTTGAAGTGACCACTGAAAGAATGAACCAGATACATCAAACGTGAAGCTGAATAAAAATCCTTCGATCTTGTGACTTAAGCTTGCACTATTGTTGAATGAAGAACGGTGGAGAAATCTCTAAGTACTCAATGCATCACTGAAGAAGTATATAAGCACAACACCTCTTGAAATTATCCACGTCGACAAAGCGCGTGACACTGAGTACAACAATGTAACCCCTTTAAGTGATAGTTATCCAAGTCATCAACCATCCACCCCGAACCCGGAAACCAGATAACCAAGTCTTCATTCTAGGATTAAGCACGAGCAAGTTATCTAGTAAAAGATAAAATAAATACACGCCTTCGAAAAATCCGTCTTCAACGTCACGTAATTAATACCCGATCAAACAAAATCTGAAGCCACTAAAAAATCGCCCATTTTTTCTTGGTCTCGTCAAAATAAATTCTTGTCACATTAGTCACTTCATTTTGTCGCGTCACATTTCTCGTCAGCCCATTAGTGTCAAGAAAAAATTAAAGAACCACAAATGCAACAAAAAAACTACAAATTCAAAAAAGGAATTTGTTTGTTTGAGCATACATACTCCTTAACAATGTCTCGTCACTTTGTCACTTTGTCTCGACCCGATAATGACCAAAGTAAAATTTAATACACACAATTTATACAAAAATTACAAATTTGTTAAAAAAAATTGTGTGTATTTAAAAACAAGTCATACGACCCAATTGATGAAATAATTGGCTACAATCCATCATTTTGTTAAGCCCAGCCCATTTGTTCAATACTCGGCCCAAGACTTGTAAACTTAAACTTGTTCCATGGCCCATGAATTGTCCAAGAACCCGGTCCAAGAAAACTCAGATATAACACTTACCCAACCCTAAATAAACTTAGTTAACTCTGTCCCAAAACACACACTCTCACACCATCTCGTTTACACCGCCCTCACCAAACTCTCTCTCCTTCACTCCCAACCTTGTAACCATCGCCCCCTTATCTCTCTCCGTCCCCCAGACGCCATCTCCTCACAACATCACCAAAACTTATCTCCCATCACTTTTCTTGTTAAATCCGTCAACACCAAAAAATCAAGCACATCTTAATCATACAAATCCTACAAATACGAGCCAAAAGAAACCTTATTCGTGAAACCCTATGTCAATAAGATCCACGGATGTAGAACCATAGAAAATGGCTCCAAGATCTATAATTGATCTCGGGTAGGTCCTTATTCGTGATTGCATGTTGGTTTTAGTGTGACTATATTTCGATTTGAATTAAAAGAAAAGAATATAACGAAAGTTGTTATAATTCATTCTTTAGATTCGAAAATCAAAGGATAAATCCCACAAGAATAAATGATGTAATGACTTCGTTGTGACAGATCTTAATAGATCATGTCATGCATGCAGTCTGAAATCTTGATAGGTTTTTGTTTGAGTCCGAGTCTTTGGTTGGATGTATAGAGGGATTAGGAGACGATGGGTATAAGTTAGATTTGGAGTTGAGGTGATAAAAGGTTGGATGTGAGTTATGGTCGACTCAGTGGGTTGATTGAGTCAATTAAGAGTCGACTCAGTGAGTGATCTGAGTCAACTCGGTAATTACCGAGTTGACTCGGTTGGGTTGAAATTGGTTTAAGTTACATTTTTGTTTCACAAGTTTTTAACAAAGAAAACAGTCCAATCGGAATGACATAAAGAAAGTCCAATCGGAATGTTTGTTTTATGAGTCATCATCGGAATGTTTAAATTTGTGAGTGTCGTCGGAATCAAACAATCTCCCCAATCGGAATAACCAATCCGAAAGTTCAATCGGAAAGATAATCTGAAACCCAATCTGAATATCCAATCTGAAAGTGCAATCGGAAACCCAATCTGAATATCCAATCTGAAAGTTCAATCGGAAAGGCAATCTGAATGTCAATCGGAAACCCAATCTGAAAAGGGTTTTGAATGACCCGAAAAGGTGGAACTGCACATTTTGTCCTTTTCTGATTGTATAAACCCAGAAAGATAAACCCAGAAAGATTGACCAAATGTGAATGACATTGACCAAGAAGATTATGATGTAACCGTGACACAAAAATATGATAAGACCCCAAAAACCTGCTACTGTTTGGACAATTGGACAGAATAATATGACGTGACCCAAAAAAAAATTTGTGATAAAGGACAAAATTATTATAACGAGACACAAGAATAAATTAGACCACCAAAATCAAATATATAAACACGATCCAAGGATGGAACCGTGGCTCTGATGCCAAATGTAGAAAAGCTAAAATGGATCCGGTGGTCTAATGTGGTGGTAAGTGGTGGTGGAAGCCATTGATGGCTTAGAGAGAGAGAAGGAGAGGTTGAGAGTAAAAGTGTGTGTGTTCCTCAAAATGAACAAAATACAATCAACACCCCTCCTTGGAAGCTAAGGAGGGGTATATATAGTCACGCACACAACCTAAGCTATACAAAGAGCCTAGTCTAGTCTAAATGTGCGTGACTATGATAACTAACGGGAATTCTTAAATGTCGTCACATAAAGTGAGTTTCCAACAGATATGCATCCATGGCTAGCAAGCTTGTGAACCTGCTTTAACTTGCAATCTTCTTTTGATTGAACTCATCCGAGAATCATGTCAATGTTTCTTATTTTATCATAGCTTGGCCGATTGGCAAGCATGAGTTAACTTGATTGAACTAATTGATTTGGCATGGTTTGGATATTTAGCAAACATGTCGTAATGTGGTTGTATGTGTTTCATAGTGGCTTTTGTGTTTGATTGGATTGTGATGTCTTCGAGAGAGTTATGTATACGTCGAATGATTACCGTATCGATGAATTCGTTTTGACGAAATAGGTTTGTATGTACATAATATTGCGATTAAGGTGATTTTGTATGATTAGTATTAATTACTTCGTCTTGTATATTCTGAACGTTTTCGATGGGGTTATGTGTGACCCGTGCGATTTTATTTTGTGAGTAATTGTTTTTATGAGACGATGAACCAAGTGAAAGGACGATTCGAACGTTGGAAGACGTGCTCCAAGCGTGTGTGATTGATTTTGATAGCTGTTGAGACCGACACTTACCGTGGTGGTATCTTTGTACAACGACATTTACCATGGTAGCATTGAAGCTACAGCCTTTGAGGAATTATGATGATGAAAATATAGATCGCCAGTTGGATAGAATGAAGTAGGAAAACGTCAGTTGAATGGACTTGAAATGATTCGAGAGGCTACGGAAGAGATGGTGTAGATTAAGAATCACTTGTTAACCGCGAGAAGCTATGAGAAGAGACGTGTTGATAACCGTAGGAAGAAATTGGGAAATTGAAGTGGAGACAATGGATCGAGATGTTAAGAGATTGAAGCAAGGTATAATCCTCATTGTGAAGGTGTGATGAAACTCGAGACGTGAACCGAAGTCCACATCGGAATGTGAAGATCTCTTTAGGAAGTAGTACCCTCATCTTTCTAGTAGTACGGAATGCGAGCATAAGAACCAGAGAGCGCCGGGACGTCGCTCCCTTAAGGAGGGGAGGATGTAATACCCGTGAATGTGCCGTATGATGCTAAGTTATTGTCTCAAGAGTTGTTCAGTATGAGCATCTCTACTTAGTTGCGACTCACTTGTGGATGTGATATCCCGAGCCCAACGTTACTTATTAAATCTTATTTTACGAATATTTTTGAAATTTTTAAGAAATTTCGTTTGCTATATATTTGACGGTTTAAATTGAAACCAACGTTTAAGGTCGTAATTTTAACATTTGACGATTTAAGAAGAACCGATGACGACTACGATACCGACGGATGCCCAAAAATTTACCTTTTATTATCGATTGATCGATATTTGAGTTTTTCGAGATTTTATTTTTATTACTTTTTAAGTCGAGTCGGAGCCATGTGTATATTCGTTTTGTGTGCGTTTGAACCATTTAAATGTATTTTGAGGTAGTCGGGACAAAACCCGATTCTCATAAATTTCTAAAAGTCGACTACTAGTCAAAACCCGTTCTTTAAATAATGATTTACTATTAGGGCCAAAAGATAGCCAACTTTTCAAAATTAGCCCCTCCATTTTTACAAAAGGGAGAACTACACACAAACACTTTATTTCTAACTTTCAAAAATTAGGGTTCTCTCTTTTTTTTCTCTCTATGGCCGCCGGCCACCATAAGCCGCCACCTCCACCACCATTTTTTTTGGGTTTTTCGAAATAGAAATAAAAGACCCATCCTCCTTTCATCTTTGTAAGTCTTTTCATCCATTAAAAACACACATGCAACATCTTTCATTTTTAAAAAATTTATCCATATGAACAAGTGGGTTTTGATCTAGTTTTTCTTAATGCATGTTTAAATCTTGTGTTTAGGAGTGGAGATAATCAATTAAACAAGATGGGGATTTGTGTTTTGGTGTTCTACAGCCCCAAAACCCACGAAATAATTGGGGGTTTGGGTGCTCTTGAGTGTTTGATTCTAATTGTAATGGGTATGTTTCTATATTCATGTTATTATCATTTCTAATTAATTTAATTATATTATATGTTAGTTTTATAAAATGGGTTTTGATGAAGTTTGAACATACAAGTGATTTAGGATGTTTGGATTGGTTTAGGATGATTATTAGATGTTATTAGGAGTATAGGTATGATTAAAATTGGTCAAAAAGATGTTTTGATGTGATTTTGAAAAGGGTATTTTAGATCAAAAACTTTAGGGGTATTTTTCGTGGTTTTAAGTTTAAGTCCAGGTCCATATTATAAGATATTGTTGTATAGATTCTTTCTAGCTTCTTTTCGGTATAAGGTGGAGCTTTTAAATCCAAACGAGTCAAAAGTTATGTAATTTTGAAAATACGTGTACCGGGAGATGAGAACCAACACAATCCGAATTTGTGTTTGGTTTCGGGTCAAATCCCGGGGATCATAGATAGAGTTTAGTAAATGATTGAAAGTTGATTTTTGGTTTCAAACCTGCATTTGTGAGTCTATTTTTAGACTTAGGTGTTGGATTGGTCAATGGTGTATTTTAAATGGGTCAAACAAGTCCATCATGGTCAAAGTGCAAAATCAGTCCTAAATGTGTACGTCTAGTAATGTGATGTGTAACGAGTCATAGAAGTGAAAACTTTTCATGGGATTAAATATGGGTTTTATTCAGGTCATGAGGTATTTTTGTGAATTTTCTTGAAATTTATATAGGTGCTTAAGTCATACCAAACAGCCCGTACTTTTGGTAAGTACCGGCAAATCTATAAAATGGGAATCAACTTTAATTACGTAGGTAAATGGTATAAGTCTAGTAACAACTACTTGTTTGGTTTTGGCATGAGTTTCATAAGCATTAAGTGTTTTCATATGAGTGTGTTTAGTACAATAATGTACACGGAGTATTGATTTGGTTTACGTACCTTGATTTTTAGGTCAAGTGTTTGATTTTCTCGGGCATCCACGTCGTCAGTGACATTTCTCGTTACGTCTTCGCTAGAACCACTACTACTACGCCAGGCGAGTCTATAGCCTCGCTCTTTACTTATTTCAAACGTTTTTACCCGCGAGGGGGATGCATGCTATTTAAATGAAAAGAACATAAGTCATGAATGATTGTTGGACCCGAATGTTGCCTTGAATTGTGTTGAGTACCTAGTTGTAAAAGTCCCTAAATTCGTGAACTATTAACTATTGTATTGCCCTTGTGTGGGTTGGAGATAGCCGCTTATACAATTGATAGTACTATGGGGTTGACGACCCTATCCGAGACGAGATCTAGTACGTTGAGTACCCTCTGCGGATGGATAACTTGTGATTAGAAATAAGGTATAATTACAACTAATGCCTTTAGAAGGGGTACTGGTTTCACTTAAATCATGCCGTAAAATGTACGCGGGTGATTGAGTTAATGGATTAGTGTCACGAGCTTAAACACAATTATTAGCTATTGCTAAAGATAATATCCTTGAATAATAGATTGTGAGTACGACAATGCTATTGAATGGTCATGATTGGTTTTAATACTTATGTTCAACTTATGATTTGATAAACCTATAGATTCGCTCAACCTTTGTGTTGACAATTTTAAGCATGTGTTTCAGGTAACCAAGGTTGATTGCAGCGGAGCATGCGAGGATGGAAGTTGTTGTGGCTTGGCGGTCTACTTTGTTTTTCCTCCCTTTTAACACTTAAATATTTTATATTATGTCATGTGAACGAAAATGTACTTTTGGGTTGAGATTCAATGGGGACCAAAACGCGACTCTGTTTTGTATTATCTTTGGGGTTTGGAAAACAGTAGACTTTGATGTTTTAATGAATCTTTAACTTATGTTCAAATTTCTACGTCTCTTTGAGTCGTTCGAAATATCTTATGTGTGATGATAACTTCCTAGCACCCAAATGTTGTAGTTCCGCTGTGCATAGCATTTGTTGGGGGTGTTATATTTTCAACTTTATTTACCCTGCTTTTTACTTTAAAGTTTTTGCACTTTCCTTTTACAACAACGACAATCCTATTTTTCCACCAAAAGACGACTGAGTCGCATGTTTACCAATAATCAATTCGAAGAGATCGAAACAACGAAATTTTTTTTACTGGCAAAAAACTTGTTATCAGATAAGCATAATATCGGCTAGTATTGTGGTTGTCCCTATTTGACATAAAACTCCAAGGAAACGCCCAAATCCCTCCGCGTAGGAGTGATCAAGCATTTTTATTCGATCAAACCTTTGTTTGACTCTTCCAATATCTAACATTTTGAAGATTCGAAGTGGCATGATATTAACATTCGAACCGGTGACTACCAAAGCATTGTATGTAGTTTTATCTTCCAACCTTATAGGTAGGAAAAAATAACGCGGATCTTCTTTTTCTTTTATTACTTTGTTTTCACGGAGCATTTGGATTGCTACATCCTCATATTCTGAGGTTAATCCATCTTCAATCTTCAACTTATCAAGTAAGACCCCATCGACAATCATTTTATACTTATCACTGTATTTTAATGTTTCAATGATTGGTCGATTCATATATAACAACATTACTCTTTCTTCAACGTCTTCCCTTAATTCTTCCATTGTTAGTTCTTTTCTAGTTAAGGGCTTATTAATGGTGAGAGAAGTTCCTTCACCATTATAGTTCAACTTGTAAGCATGAGCGGGCTGTTTTCCTTTGTTCCTTTTGCCTTTCCCCATGTTACAAACAAATATAGGAGTATCAACTCCCTCGTTTTCAATAGGTGCTAATTCATCAAAGTCGAGATTATCAAGTATCTCGTCAATTTCTTCTAAGTCCAAGCTTTCATGCACTTTTGGCCATAAGGTGAGTATGCCACAAGTGATGTCAATTTGTGTATTGGCTTGCTTTAGGAAAGATCTTCCAAATATTTCACATGGTTCACAATCATCTTCTTCCGGATTGACGAAGAAGTCGACGATAAACAATTCGTCCTTGATCATAACAATTAGGTTCTTATCTATTTCTTTGTCCCCATTACGATGCGTTTTATAGGTTAAGCCAAGCTCCACTACAAGTTCATTGATAACAAAACTCTTCTCCATTTCCAAGTCAACTTGCCCATCATAGGCAAATTTACCTTCCACATGACAAGGCATTGAGTACTTTTCTCTAGGTGTCAAGTCTTGCAAACGATAGAAAGTTAGGACCTTTTGAATCCCACTATCGGTTGTGTCCCTATATTCAGATCATGTCCATTCTCCATCCGATTCAATCTTATCATTTAGGCTAATATGCTCATCCTCTCCCAAGCATAGCCTACCCAAACTAGTGTTTGGATCCAATTGACATTTCATATCATGTAGTCTTTAGGCAACTCATGTGACAATCCGTCAATTTATGGTTTATATTTTGTTCTCAAATATTCTTTAAAAACATTATTTTAATGTTATATTATGAACTCACTTATTTTTGGGAAGAAATTTAGATTTACGTCTTGAAGTAGCATCGACTACGTTTAAACCAGAGGATTCTACGTTACGTGCTTACGTTTACATACACCATTTTGGTGACAGTCCGAAATTTCAGGAAATAAATTTATCCGTGAATATTATTTTGGGATTTTAAATTTGAGTTAGTTCATAAACTCACAAATTTACGAGAAGAGATTAGGACTTACGTTCATGATTTAACGTCCTTTACGACTAAACCGAAAACCTTAGGATTACGTATTTACGTTTTCGAACTCCGTTTTTGATGAGACAATTTTTATTAGATTCGTTTTGTGCCGTTGATTCATAATTTATAAAAACGTTTTTTGTAAAACGACCCGATGGCACGCAAATCTAGGAAACTAGAATCGAGGAATACCCGTAAATTAATGGGGATGAGACAAGTTTACACTTGCCCACCCCCATAACAAGTGGTGGCAAGAAGAGCTAACACCACCCTTTGGTGGCAAGCTAACACACAAGTATAGGACACTTGTCCTACATTTTTGACCAAAACCATTTGTAAACTTAAAACCACTAAAGCTAAACTAGTTACTCATTATTACATGCAAATCTCACACACAACTCTCTCCTCTCTCCCTATGAACGTCCCATATCACCCAAAAACACCCCATTAGATAAAAAATTCAACCATAAATCATATGTATAATTTACATATGATGAAAACCCATTGAAGTTATGAAGATTGGAGGTGATTTTAACAACCAAAAAGGAGTTTATATGGAGATCAAGGGCTGATTTTGGAGGAGTCTACAAATACTTGGTGATCCTAGAAGTGTTGTTGATATCTCATAAGATTGGTTACCCAAAACCAAGTCTTGTTCATCCAAAAACTCATCATTTCATCACATTGGTGGTATAGAGATTGTTTCTTCCTATCCTTTTGTTATTTTGATTATGTAATATTGTAATTTCTTTATTTATGTATATGTATATGATGATGAATGATGATTAAAAATATTATGTGGGGATTTGGTGTTGATATATTTGATTAAAAAGATTAAAAGCTACATAAAAGGATGTTAAAATCATGGCTAAATTAGGAGGCTGTATAAAACAGTAAAGAAACTTATGATAAACTGATAAAATGGCTTGGATAAATTAATATACAGTAATCTATGAGTCTTGTACACATGTGAGAGTTGGCCATACAATGGAATCATAAAAATGAGTGAGATATGATCAAAACAAGTTTAGAGTGAAAATCTGAGTACACTGTTTTGGACGAATTTTATAAAATACTTAGAGGTCGATTTATCAGTAGATATAGGGAATAAAATGAAGCACATATCATGTAGAATATGTCATAAAAATTTGGGGTTCTATCTCCATGTAGAACTCTAGATATGACCATTTTAGAAAACTAGATTTTTAGGACTGATTTTGTATAAATAATATATAATATAAGCACTCAAAATTTATATAAAATATATATATAAAACCCACTAGTTGATAATAATTATAATAAAATAGTTATATGAATATTGATATTAAAATAGGATATGTTATATAAATTGTAAATATAAATGTTTTTCCAAAGTTATAAAACTATATACTAAGTTTTACGTCTTTTCAGCTAAAACCGAAAGATTAACATTTTTGTCAAATAAAACCTAGACGGTCGGACCCGTTTAATGTAAACTTTTATAAACTCACATACTGATATATGAACTTATATAACAAGTAAAAACCGATAAAACCCAAACTATATAACATACGGACATTAACGGGCTAAGTTAGCATTATTGGACTATAAACTCGACTAGTTAGTAAAACACTTATAAACTTACTTATTGGGCTTAACCCATTTGGGCCCAACAATTAAAGTATAATACTGATAATAAAAGTATAATTGGGCTAATATAATATATTGGGCTTGTAATAGGCCCATTGGGCCTCAAAATGTAAACAAGTTGAACTAGTGTAACTAGTCTTGAAAATTTCCCACACATACCACTAAAATGAGTAAATGAGAATATATAAACCCACTTGATCATCATATATATAAAATCATCATATGTATACATAATTGTTATTTTTATAAAGTCATTGGACAAGATTCTAAGACGAGTATTAATTGTCTAGGTTTCCGTGATTTAAGCACGTACCGTACATCCGAATTACCGATAACCCGCTTTCCCACATGAACGTGAGTTCATAGCCTCGCACTCTTTTAAATGTTTTTATGAAACGTTTTATATACCCGCGAGGGAGATAACATGTTAGTTTTTATAAAATAGGACACTAGTTGTCCCGATTGTCTGTTTATTGATTTGGACCCGAATGATTGTATGACCAGATGGATGATTAAATGACCCGATAGATGAAATGAAATGGATTATTAAAGTTAGGTTATGTCACTAAAAGTCCCATTAGCATGAATTGTGAACTACCGGGATTTGGTAGACGCTTATGCATATAATAGTACTATTTGGGGACGATCACCCCAGTTCGCGCCTTGACGGTTGATCCCCGTCGTGCCACATTGATTGGTAAGCGAATTTATGTATGAGAAGATTTACACAAGCGTGATTATTGTGACGACACGCTAATTTAGATGGGCAAATTTAGTTTCGGGCTAGCTACCCGTTGTTTGTTGTAGTAAGGTAACAATGTCATGCGGCTTATAATAATCCAAATAATGAAATACTGCTATACGCACTGAATTACAATGAATTGCCTGAGTAGCAATACGGGGTCTTATTATTGATTTTATGTTCGTGTTTTGGTTTTACATAACCATATTCATATAACGGTTTTTATTTAACTTTATACAACGTTATAAAACGTATTGTATGATGTTTTTACGACTTTGGTTCGTATAATGATTTTGAAGGCAAAAGCCTATATTATGATTTTTGATAAGGATTTGTATAAAATGACTTTGGCTAATTTATGGCCTATTAAAAATGATTTGTACAAAAATGATTTTCGGTAATAATTATATACCGCTGATATATTAATGGTTTTATTGAACTCTATGAATTCACTCGCGTTATCGCTGACCTTTTCTTTTAACATGTTATATCTCAGGTACTTGAAGGTAATTCTCGGGAAGACGACAAGAATTCATGGCCCGCACTTAAATAAGAATTTCCATTCAAATGCTTTGTAAAATTTGTATGAAATAATATGACTTGGGACCTATGTAAACTTGATATTTATGAATGGAAATGCTTTATTATTAAACGACGCGATTTTTAAGCGTTGTCTATGATGTGAGTAATGTGATATCCCGTAACACCAACGAGTCTTCCGCTGTATTGAATTGTGTAAATTTTGAGGTGTTACAGCTTGGTACCAGAGCTCTCGTTATAGAAAACGAAAGATTTTTAAAATCAAGGTTTTGAATAAAATATTTCAAAATCTTTTAACTATAAACATTTTTCTAAAAATGTCTAAAAATCTTTTGACTATAACGGTGCCAAAGAATTCCCGAGTTACCGACAAGGCCAGACTGAGAAGTGTTATTTTAATATATATATATATATATATATATATATATATATATATATATATATATATATATATATATATATATATATATATATATATATATATATATATATATATATATATATATATATATATATATATATATATATATATATATATATATATATATATATATTTATGATGTAATTTGATTACATGATTGTTTGATGATTATTTAATACTTATACGAGGTATTTATATGACGTAGATTGTCACAAGAAACCCTGAATCCCCTAGTAAATTAATTAAAGCTATTCCCGTAGGAATTCTAGCTATCCTAGATCTAAACCAAGTTGTGGATAATTATGATCCCAACAAAATGGTTGATATTCGTAGAAATGTAGATAGTAGTTGATTGTGATATTGAAGAAGAATTGGCGAGATTAAATCTGATATCGATGTCATGCCGATCTTTCCTTATAGAGTGGAGTTTGACAAAACGTTACCACCTAGAAAGGTGTCATCTGATTCGTTGTCACCCAATTCTTAAATATAAGAATCGAGAGGGTGAATGTTTCACTTAAGGCTGTCAATGGAACCATTACCCAAAAGCCTCATGCCACTAGTACCTTTCCGAGAAATCTAATTGAATGTGCGAGTCATTTCATACTAGTGACTCCTTTGATAGTTATTTTTGTAAGAGCTATAGGATTGGAAATTAAGCGTTGTTAATATCGAGATTCTTTGACCCTTTTAAGGTTTATAAATAAAGTTGAAATATTGGAAAATGAGGTAGGATATCGAATTGAGTATAAGTTGGTTAAAATTTGAATAAAAGTAAAATTTAACTTGTATGGAATATGAGACTGTTAAGAGGAAGTCGTTAAGTCCTATAATTGAATTATAAGGTTTTAATTGATTATTGATTCGTGTTAAGTGTTGTTCCTAGGCCATTGTCCACTAACGAGGATGTCTAGTGTCCATGAAATAAATTGAAGAAATCTTCTTCTGAATTGAGACCGATGGATCTTCTAGGACATGTGGAACACCTAATGACTCTTGTAGATTAGTAATAATTGTGGTATCTTTTGAAAATAATCCATAACTTAACTGAGACATCAGTTGGTAGGATGAGTTCTTGGAATTTTATGACATAGTGACACGTAATGTGTTACGGTACAATTTTGACTTGTTTGTGATTATTGAAAGGACTACCTTTGATTGCTAAATCCTACATGTATCGATGTTATCAATCCTTTATTTCTTCATCCTAATGCTCGCATTAGTGATGCAACCATTGAACAAGTACTCATCTCGAATAGAGTTACGTTGTGGATTATTCTTTTTGAGTGCCATCGAGGTCATGCACCTCATGATTAATTGGCTAAGCTCATTTCCTATTATATTGTAGTTAGTTCTTGGTGAACAACTTTTCATCACTCTTTTGCAGATCACTCATTGTTTTTATAAGATAAAACAGTATCCATTGAGAAAAAATGAATTATCATCACCATACGGATTATTTAAAGTAAAACTTATAAATAATCGTTATCGAAATAAAGTTGTTTATAAAACATCTTGGAAAACCTAATTTTTTTCATAACAAAGAAAATCTTTGTAAATTTATTTTTGATTCTTATTTAAGAATTAAGCATGAAAATGTTTTTATTATAAACATGACGATAAAATTTTGACGAACTGAGTATTGCATCGTTTATCTTGAAATTGTATATACTTGCGCGCCTACATACAATTTGGAAGTGACCATGCAAGGCTGATTAGTAGTCACCATGAAATTATTAATAAACACTAAATTTTCTTTGAAGATTGTGAAGGATTGAAATTTTGTGAGATCTGCAAGAAGTGAAAAAATAGGGACATATTGTTAAAGACACCTACATATGTGCCTGTACCATTTATTCTTCTGAATCGGATTTACTCATCTGTGGAATTTGTCTTATTTGACAATTGATATTTCCTTCTTGTCCAATTCTTTCGTGGTGAGATTCTTAGGTAAAGTATTTGATTGTCGAATGTTGATACCCGACTGGATGTATCGATGTTTCTGTCATTTCTTTAGATTAGATTTCATTTGAATGACCTGGGTAACGATCCGAGGAGCTTTCGAATGCGTACTCAAATTATGAAAACATGGGATATATTCATATTCATTAAATGTTTTCGTCTGTATCTGATTTGATATTCTCTTGCGTTGATTATGCTTTGACCTTACTCTTTTAATGGTAGTTGTATCTCCATATTTCCTTGAATTTGTGAAGGATTATGAGTTATTATTAGTCTTTTGAGAAGTTCACATCTTATCAACGGTAACGAAACTGGAAAGTTGATAGTGCTAGTAGAATGGATTGATTGATTATGACATGACGACATTGTCTTAATTGATGGGAACTCGAATAGAATTACCCTAAATGATAAGATGTTGATTATCAAAAGTGATCAAAATAATTCTTGATGGATGGCCATATCCTGCATTTAGACTTGAAATTATACCGTGAATGGTTGTGAATTAGTCATAGATATTATAATCTAGAAAGAACCTAAAGAAAATTTATTAAAAGATGTTTCCGTTATCTTAAACTTTAGGAGGTATTTGTTGGTGAATTACCTAGACATGTGCACTGTACATCAGCACCATCTGAATCGAAAGAATTACCGTGCAACTGAGAGAGTTGTCGGAGAAAAATTTTATTCTACCAAGCTCGTCATCATGAATAGCTATGGTGTTATTATTTCTTATATTTATTGATTACCGTGAACTAGGTAAATTGACGATTAAAAATCTATATCCGCTACCCAAGATGATAGATTTGTTCGATCATTTACAAGGTTCTAGCGTATATTCGAAAATTTGATTCACGACATGGTTATCATCAACTTCGCGTCCGCGAAAAAGATTATCTATTCTAATCACCACATCCAGAACTTGTAATGAACATTATGAGTTTCATGATATGTCGTTTGGATTGACTAATACACATGTAGCATTCATAAATTTGGTAAATCACGTGTGTAGGCTGTAATTTGATAAAATAATGCTTGTGATCATTAAGTACCATCTGTTTCTTTATAAGAATAAGAAGGAATTAATAATCGTTTATAGACTACCCTGAATTGGCCGAGTAATGAAAACCTGCACCCTGAATATTTAACGTGTGATTTAAGACTTAATCCTTTACATGATTTGACCGCGTGATTAATAGATAATGGAATATATTTACTATTCAAAGATTTGAGCCATTTGAAACTTTGGGTTTTACCAAAAAGAAAGTGCGAAAATGTTTTGACAAATGTTTTATCAAAAGAACTTTTGAGGGATTATTCCCTTATACCCAGAACATTTAACTAAACTCCTATTTAGGTGTAAATATTTGTGTGTACTTCTAGACAATTTAAGAAGAATTGAGGAAACCATTTAAACCATGACTTGAAATTTGAAACGATAATTTACGCTTTTCAACTAAAATTTTTTTGACCAAAGTATAACCAAAGATTTTTCGAACATTTACGGATCTTATTAATTAATTTAATTATTTTCGATAAATCAACAAAAAAAATCTTGTTAATTAAATTCAAATTTATTTTGAACATTTTTATAATTGGTGGAACTAAGAAAATTAAATTTTTTACGTTACATTTCATAAAAATTAAATATTTATTATTTAATTAGTTGTAATAATTATTGACGCTTTAAACATCGGATTAAGCAAAACTGATAAAAATGATAGTTGAGACGAAACTAAAACATATAAATTATGAAGAAAGAAATTTTTAATAAATATGGTCACGATATTTATTTCATCAGGGAAGGTGAATGTAATTACTGACACGTTATGTAAAAAGGATAAAGAACCAATTAGGATGTGTTCCTTAATAATGACGGTGCAAAGTAATTTGCCCGAACAATTTAGAAATAATTGATGCCTGTAAGAAGGATAATATAAATAATAAAAGGGGGTTCGCGGCTAATGTGAACCATTAGAATTGAGAAGCCGATGGCGCTAAATGATTAAAAGGCCATTTGTGATTGTCTAAATATGGAGGATTGTGAGATATAGTTATGTTGGAATCTTGTAAGTATAAGTATTTTATTCATGACATTTATGGTTTAATATATTTTTATCTGAAGAAGTTGTACTAATGGCAAATTATGAAGGCATACATCGCCTCATAAATTAGTAAACGTCTAACTATTGCAAAGGTCATCATCTGAATTTGATTCGATTTGGGTAATCGTCGATAGACTGACTAAATCTTCTAATATCATTCCTGTTAATGATAGATTCTTGATGAAGAAATTGACCCTTTTGTATTTAAAGGAGTTGTGTAAACATGGTGTGCCTGTATCGATCATTTCTATCAAGATCCTCGCTTCGCGTCGAATTTCTAGAGATTTGCTAAGAAGTCATTGAGAACGAATCTTGATGAGAGTACTGTGTACCACCCCAATCGAATGGACGAGGTAAAGTAACGATACAAAATACTAGAAGCCTTGTTTTATGTTTGAATGATTGACCTTTGGTAATGAACCGTAAAATCTTTTTCCTTTGGAGAGATTATCATTGAAAACTATCGTATTAGGATCGAGATCGAATCTTGTGAGGATATATATATTAGAGCATCTGTAAGCAGGAGTTGGGATGAAGACACGAGACATACACCCATTGTGAGTTGGACATGTCTTTTAGGTTTAAGGTTTCCTATGATGGCAAACATAACCTTACAAAATACTCGACCCGCGAGACCTGAAATGATTGTTGAAATTAGGATCTGATTATTGACTGCCGGTAGTGGGCATGAGGTTATGTGAATATAAAATGTAGATCTTGAAATGCCAGATGGGTAGCGAAGTTATGCCAAAATTTTAACCATGTAAAAATGAATTGATGATCTGAAAGATAATGGGATATAAGTCCCCGTTGTATGGGACCATTGAGATAATATAAAAGATTGGTTTGAAAGACATATAAGCTGGATCTACCATAGGACTTCAAGAGCTGCGTGAATTATGTTTCATATATCGAACTTGATAAAATGTCTATCAAGTGAGAATCTGATCACTTCTTGATAAATTTTAGATCGGTGAAAAGTTGCATTCATCAAAAACCCGTGAACATCATGGATAGAGAAAGTAAGTCAATATTAAGCCTGATCTTATTCCCGTAGTTATGTTTGATGAAACTCGCATATTGTAATTAATTACACTTGTGAGAAAAGACCGAATGTGGAGGAAATACCCACATGGCTTTAACTCTATAAGAAGCGAGTAGTAAGATAAGATGATCTTTGAGGACAAAGATCCTGTTTAGGGGTAAATGCTGTGACAATCCGTCAATTTATGGTTTATATTTTATTCTCAAATATTATTTAAAAACATTATTTTAATGTTATATTATGAACTCACTTATTTTTGGGAAGAAATTTGGATTTACATCTTGAAGTAGCATCGACTACGTTTAAACCAGAGGATTCTACGTTACGTGCTTACGTTTACATACACCGTTTTGGTGACAGTCCGACATTTCCGGAAATAAATTTATCCGTGAATATTATTTTGGGATTTTAAATTTGAGTTAGTTCATAAACTCACAAATTTACGAGAAGAGATTAGGACTTACGTTCATGATTTAATGTCCTTTACGACTAAACCAGAAACCTCAGGATTACGTATTTACGTTTTCGAACTTCGTTTTTGATGAGACAATTTTTATTAGATTCGTTTTGTGCCGTTGATTCATAATTTATAAAAACGTTTTTCGTAAAACGACTCGAGGGCACGCAAATCGAGGAAACTAGAATCGAGGAATACCCGTAAATTAATGGGGATGAGAAAAGTTTACACTTACCCACCCCCATAACAAGTGGTGCCAAGAAGAGCTAACACCACCCTTTGGTGGCAAGCTAACACACAAGTATAGGACACTTGTCCTACACTTTTGACCAAAACCATTTGTAAACTTAAAACCACTAAAGATAAACTAGTTACTCATTCTTACATGCAAATCTCACACACAACTCTCTCCTCTCTCCCTATGAACGCCCCATATCACCCAAAAACACCCCATTAGATCAAAAATTCAACCATATATCATATGTATAATTTACATATGATAAAACCCATTGAAGTTATGAAGATTGGAGGTGATTTTAACAACCAAAAAGGAGTTTATATGGAGATCAAGGGCTGATTTTGGAGGAGTGTACAAATACTTGGTAATCCTAGAAGTGGTGTTGATATCTCATAAGATTGGTTACCCATCTAAATCGAAAGAATTACCGTGCAACTGAGAGAGTTGTCGGAGAAAAATTTTATTCTACCAAGCTCGTCATCATGAAGAGCTATGGTGTTATTATTTCTTATATTTATTGATTACCGTGAACTAGGTAAATTGACGATTAAAAATCTATATCCACTACCCAAGATGATAGATTTGTTCGATCATTTACAAGGTTCTAGCGTATATTCGAAAATTTGATTCACGACATGGTTATCATCAACTTCGCGTCCGCGAAAAAGATTATCTATTCCAATTACCACATCCAGAACTTGTAATGAGCATTATGAGTTTCATGATATGTCGTTTGGATTGACTAATACACATGTAGCATTCATAAATTTGGTAAATCACGTGTGTAGGCTGTAATTTGATAAAATCATGCTTGTGATCATTAAGGACCATATGTTTGTTTATAAGAATAAGAAGGAATTAATAATCGTTTATAGACTGCCCTGAATTGGCCGAGTAATGAAAACCTGCACCCTGAATATTTAACGTGTGATTTAAGACTTAATCCTTTACATGATTTGACCGCGTGATTAATAGATAATGGAATATATTTACTCTTCAAAGATTTGAGCCATTTGAAACTTTGGGTTTTACCAAAAAGAAAGTGTGAAAATGTTTTGACAAATGTTTTATCAAAAGAACTTTTGAGGGATTATTCCCTTATACCCAGAACATTTAACTAAACTCCTGTTTAGGGGTAAATATTTGTGTGTACTTCTAGACAATTTAAGAAGAATTGAGGAAACCATTTAACAATGTCATGCGGCTTATAATAATCCAAATAATGAAATACTGCTATACGCACTGAATTACAATGAATTGCCTGAGTAGCAATACGGGGTCTTATTATTGATTTTATGTTCGTGTTTTGGTTTTACATAACCATATTCATATAACGGTTTTTATTTAACTTTATACAACGTTATAAAACGTATTGTATGATGTTTTTACGACTTTGGTTCGTTTAATGATTTTGAAGGCAAAAGCCTATATTATGATTTTTGATAAGGATTTGTATAAAATGACTTTGGATATTTTATGGCCTATTAAAATGATTTGTACAAAAATGATTTTCGGTAATAATTATATACTGATGATATTCTAATGGTTTTAATGAACTCTATGAATTCACTCGGCGTTATCGCTGACCTTTTCTTTTAACATGTTATGTCTCCGGTACTTGAAGGTAATTCTCGGGAAGACGATAAGAATTCATGGCCCGCACTTAAATAACAATTTCCATTCAAATGCTTTGTAAAATTTGTATGAAATAATATGACTTGCGACCTATGTAAACTTGATATTTATGAATGGAAATGCTTTATTATTAAACGACGCAATTTTTAAGCGTTGTCTATGATGTGAGTAATGTGCTATCCCGTAACACCAACGAGTCTTCCGCTGTATTGAATTGTGTAAATTTGGGGGTGTTACAACTCATTAGTTTTGATGAAAATCTATTTTTAATTGTGTTATAAGCAAATTCTGCGTACTGTTTTTCCAGTTGTCCGGCGCACTTTTGAGATGTGCGGCGTACTTTTGCCCGATAAAGAAAAGCCGGCGCACTTTTTAAAATGTGCAGCGCACTTTCTGCAAGAAATTTTTTGTTCATAACTGTATGATATATATACCAATCAAACAATGTTATAAGACTTTTTTCATAATACTTCCTTAACATGTAGTCAAAATAAGAAATAGTGACCCAATTTTGTAAGATGTTCTCAAGTATTTTGCAATTAATATCTATTTTTTCATTTCCGCTTGTTTTCTCATTTCCTTGTATTTTGAAGTTGTTATAAATTCCAGAAAAATTATCACAAATCATGATAAATATCAAATAAGACATAACAAAGCAAATTATTCTACCAAAGAGTAAACTAAATAGAAAATAAAATTTTGAAAGAAAATATTTTTGGTTTTTCTTGAAATGCAATATTGACAAACACATAAGCTGAAAAAGCATAAGCACACATAAAGAAATTCTCATGTCTTCAGCAGTAAGTGTTGAGAGTAAAAGGTTTTGGTGGTGTTTTGGGATTGTTTCTACCAAAATTTTGCAAATTTGTATCAAATGTGCGACGCACTTTTGGAAATGTGCGGCGCACTTTCTAACTTTTTCGTTAGAAACTTTTTTAGATTGCCAGAAATCTATACGGTGATTTATAATTTTTGTTTTACCAAGTATTTCATAATATTTCAAAATAAATAACTAATCAAACCCCGGCAGCGGCGCCAAAAACTTGATGTTCGTTTGCAAGTCTTAATTTTTATTCAAGATATTACCACACAAATGACTAGAAACATAAACACGGGCAAGTATACCCTTTCATGTATGGCATAGCTTAACGGTAAAGTCCAGTTCGTTCCACGGGATTGTTGTTATCAAAATATTAAAACAATTACCTCTAGAGTGTCACAGGTTCTAAAGATATACTTAACAATTGGTATTAAAGGGTGTGTTTGGCTAAGGTTGTAACCATATGATAGATAGGTAGCAAGGATGAAATATAAGCACATAAACAATGTAAGACAACATACCGATTATTAGTCGTGTATGCAACGTCTAATTGATATGACAAAAATCCGGTTAAAGACTTTCTCATACCAATAACATTAAGATAAGTTTATGCTTGATTTCGATAACTAAGTTAGTACATGAGATTACGCAACAGTTGGTATATGTTTTAATCCACTAATCGTTACAAAAGTGATTAACAAGATTCATTTATTAGATGACATGAAACTCATCCTATCACATGAGTATTAGTCGATGATCATGGATGAATCCAACATATAAAAATGGTCTTACATAGTAACACATAATACATGAGTATCCAAACCACACCTATATTCAAGAACCCAGGGAAAAAGTGCGCCGCACAAAACTAATTGTGCGCCGCACTTTGCCCCATCAAAGCTAATATTCACATCTAATCATAAGGCTATTAAACCTTAACCAAGTGCACATCACACTACTCCATAATAACAGTAAACAAGATCATTTAAAACATATGTAAATCAAAGTAAAAGATTGACATAATTGAAAAAAGAATTATACCACAAGATTATTTCATTAATTGCTTCCAAAGAATTTATAAGTCTTTGAACTTATTACA
Source organism: Glebionis coronaria (assembly GCA_025667525.1). Taxonomy (NCBI): domain Eukaryota; kingdom Viridiplantae; phylum Streptophyta; class Magnoliopsida; order Asterales; family Asteraceae; genus Glebionis; species Glebionis coronaria. The sequence goes on from CM046877.1 coordinate 507,788,579, forward strand.
AATGGCTAGCAACACTTCTAAGTTTCTTGTTCCAGAACCAATACCATAAACCAACTAAGGTTTACTAACTCTAGCAACTATGATCAAGGATTTGGAGAAATCCTTGATTATTGTTTCTCCTAAACAATGGAGAAAGTTTGGAATGAGATATGACTATGCCTGGACAAGGGTCCTATTTATACTTGAATGTCGTAGGTTAGAAACCCTGGAAGTATATCAAAGGTTCACCATTATAGCCATGCATAATTGCACTTAATTGTGTAACTGTAGTGAAATGTACACCACACTTGTTCATTTGTGCGTCACACTTCATCGGGTATAAATGTGCGCCGCACTTACGAAATTGTGCGCCGCACTTCTTGTTATTCTCCACATTCGGGGTACATTGAAAGTATGCCACACAAAACAGAATGTGCGCCGCACATCTGCTCCTTTTCAGCATAATTTCTTCTTTAACCCCTTTATTATTTATTTCTTCTTTCTTTTCCTTTATGGTTTCTTTCTTGGCTACAATACAAACTATACCTTTTATTATTATCAATTCAACACATAATTTATTTAATTACATAGCAAACAAGGACAAATGCATCATTACAAACATGTATAAATGAGGCGTTATCAAAGTTAAACAACTATTAGAAGCCCGGTTAGTGATCCTACTTCCATAGCTAGGTTCTTTGGTCCTTCTGGCCTGGGAAACTATCAAAAGAAGTCTTCAACTAAGCTGGATGATATTCATAAGCAACCAATAGATGGCATTTTCGACTCTGCTTCATATGATGATGACATAGTTAGGGATCTTAATAACTTGTCACCAGAAGTAGAAGTAGCTCCTACTCCTATTCAGCAGATCCATAAAGTGCATCCTACTATTCAAATCATAGAAGATCCTGGTTCTACTGTCAAGACTGGCGGCATGCATAAGAAAGCAACTTCTGGTCATCATGCTCTTGTGAGCTACATTGAAGACCAAGAGCGTAATAATCACACAGATTTTCTTCACTATTTGTTTCCTTGTTTTCTGTCACAGGTGGAACCTAGGTCTGTCTCACATGCTCTTGAGGATCAAAGTTGGGTGGAGGCTATGCAGGAGGAGATGCAGCAATTCTTGTTTCAAAATGTTTAGATCCTAGTTGATCTACCAGATGGCAAGACAACAATTGGTACCAAATGGATTCTCAAAAACAAGAAAGATACAAGGGGTATTGTGGTGAGGAATAAGGCTAGACTAGTAGCTCAAGGTCACACTCAACTTGAAGGAATTGATTATATTGAAGTTTTTGCTCCTGTTGCAAGGATTGAGGCCATTCGTCTGTTTTTGGCTTTTGCTTCTTATATTGGCTTTATAGTTTTTCAGATGGATGTCAAGAGTGCATTTCTATATGGCAAGATTGACGAGGAAGTATATGTCACTCAACCTAAGGGCTTTGTGGATCCACTTCATCCTAAGAAAGTCTACAAGGTGGTCAAAGCTCTTTATGGACTTCATCAAGCTCCTAGAGCTTGGTATGAGCGTCTATCCACTTTCTTGTTGAAGCATGGCTATAGAAGAGGCACTATTGACAAAACATCGTTCCTTAAGAGGAATGCCAAAGACATCATCCTGGTTCAGGTATATGTGGATGATATTATCTTCGGTTCTACTAGTAAGGAATGGTGTGATGAGTTTCAACAAATGATGAAAGGCGAATTTCAGATGGGTGCCATGGGAGAACTAACATTTTTCCTTGGTCTTCAAGTTAAGCAGCAGCCGGATGGTATCTTCATTAGTCAGGACAAATATGTTTATGACATCATTCAGAAGTTTGATGTGGACACTTTGAGACCAACAGCAACACCTTATGAAGTCACTAAAGTCAAACTTAAAAATGAACCAGATCCTCCTGTTAATGTTCATTTGTACAGGTCAATGATAGGCTCTAATACAAGGTTTTTAACCAAGTATGAAATAAATTCGTTGTTCCGATCTTTTCGAATTGATTACAAGTTGAAAGTGCGAGTCAGTTGTTCTTGGTGAATAGAAAGGAAGTTTGGTTATTTATTCTACTAAAAAGGTAAATGCGCAAAATAATAACAATAAGCTAAAAGCAATTATGAAAATGTCGTTGAGTAAAATTAAAACTTTAAAAATTCAACTAAAAATTACTAGAAAAATAAGAAATTACAAAATCAAAGTAAAAATTACTCATTCGGAATAATACCTTGGTTCAGGAATTTAAAACTTGTTTGGTAAAAATACTTCACTCGGGAAAAGTGCTTCGTTTGGTAAAAAGGCTCATTCGGGAAGAGTGGTGGTTCGGAAAATAAGCTTCATTCGGTAAAAACTGCTCGTTCGGTAAAAATAATGCTCGTTCGGTAAAAACAGTTCATTCGGGAAAAATTAGCTGGTTCGGGAAAATTTTTTGTTCGGAAAATGACTGGTTCGGAATATTTCCTTCGTTCGGAAAAATATCTCGTTCGGAGAAAGATGTTTGTTCGGGTAAATTAAACTCGTTCGGTAAAAAGGATTCATTCGGGAAAATTGGAATTGGTTCGGAATAAAATAACTGGTTCGGAATAATCAATTGGTTCGGTAAAATTAACTTGGCTCGGGAAACTTGGACTCGTTCGGAATAAATGACTTTGTTCGGAAAATGACTGGTTCGGAATATTTCCTTCGTTCGGAAAAATATCTCGTTCGGAAAAAGATGTTGGTTCGGGAAAATTAAACTCGTTCGGTAAAAAGGATTCGTTCGGGAAAATTGGAATTGGTTCGGAATAAAATAACTGGTTCGAAATAATCAATTTGTTCGGTAAAATTAACTTGGCTCGGGAAACTTGGACTCGTTCGAAATAAATGACTTTGTTCGGGAAAAACTGGGGAAACAGAAACAGCGAAGAACAAGGGGAAAACTAAAATGCGATTTATATCAAAGATCAACCAAGAAAAATCTATAAATTCAACCAAACTAACCACTAATCATCTACTAATGGTAAACCATCGATCCAAATCAATAAAACTAACAATAAACACCAAAACAATCAAAACCCACTTGATTTTAGAAAACCAAAATCAACCAAGAACAAAACTTAAAAGCTTAGAATCATAAAGAAAAGAAGAACAAGATTAAAGGAAGGATTATATTAAAGATTAGGATTCAAAAACATGAAATTAAAGGGTAACTTACATGAAACTTAATGATGAAGGAAAGAAAAATGAAGGTGCCAAACACCCTAATGGTGATGGTTTCTACGTACCAAAAAGAAAGAAAAACTAAAAACTAGTCTAAACAATGAAGGGTGGAGGCTATTTATATGTGTGGTGAAGGTTTGGTGAGTGGGCTTTTCTCCACTCATTTTGTCTTTTCGTCTCTTTAATAAAGTTGACGTTTTCGACTTCGATTCGGGATTTGTCGATGAATAAATTCAACTCGTCTTTTAATTTCTTCATTTAATAGACTTGAGTTCTTCGACATATATAAATCTTCCGTCTTTGGTCCTTTTCTTCGATAAATCTTCAATTAGGCCCGTTGACTTCAAATCATTTGCATTCTCGATCTTTCGACTTCGTCTTTAGTCTTTTTCTTCGATAAAAGCCCGTGATAGCCCATGTTTTCTTCCTTTTGCATCTTTTGGTTCTAAAACATAATAAAAACACAAACCACACATAATTCCGACTTTTACGACATAAAATACACGTTTTGGTCTAGTTATTATTGGAAATAAGTGGTAAAAGGATAAGTTTTTTCACACTTATTAAATCCCATACACTTGACCATTGCAATGTCCTCATGCAATGCACTAATTCCAAAGCACGGTTTACATTTTTCATCATAGATAACCCACCTTGGCCCTTATTAAATACTAAACACTAAGAAAACTAAAAGAACAAAATAAGTAAGAAATCAAAGACTTACATTGGGGTTTTGGCTGCCATGAATGTTTATCATCCTCAAGTTTCACGTTCCTCATACCAAGCTTAAAAATGAGATCATTGTTATTATAAGTTAGCAAACTAACACGAACTCATGTGGCCCAATTATTTACTTAGACTCCCTTATTCCTAGGTGTATCTCTTATATTTTGTTGTTGTCTTGAATGATCACGAGGATGCATTGTTTGACTTATTTCGATAGTTTATTTAGGCCAAAAATAAAGTGGGACGAGTTAATCAATAGTTAGCTAAAGGACAAAATCTTTTAAAACTACTTCTCGGGACCTTTTAAAGTTCATATCTTGGCATAACTCGCTTCACGATTTGAGACCTTTCTCGGACCGATATTTGACAGCGACTTCATACTTCAAATCTTGAGAGACGTTCTTGAAATTATGGTCTTCTCTTCATAATAGGAATTTCTTCACTTGAAGTTTTGAGAGATTCTTCATATTTGGACCACGACTTCTTCATGTTTCTCCAATCTTTATTTGGGATTTTGATATACAAAGATCCGCCTCTTTTTAGGACTAGGATCTATTTATCCTCATACCTTGCTAGGGTCTTTTCGGATAGACTTCTCCATGATCTTTTGGGGAGTATTTGCTTTTCGTCGTGTGTCTCGATCCTTCATATTGATTTTCGATAAATGATTCTTCACATCACTTTTGGATCTTTAGCAACAAAATGTAGCCCTCATGTCTTGTTAGGACCTTTTTGGACTCGCCAATCTTCGCATCCCGCTTCAATAAGTTATGCCTTGGATATGAACTCTAATTAATACCGAGCAACTTTTAAACGATTTTGGGCTAGAAGCTAAGTAACTTTTCAAATCGTACAACCTTATTTATTACAGTTAAATTTATTAGCAAGTGATGGAAGAAAAAGCTTTTAATCAACTCACATAAATTCACGAAAGAATACCAAACTTATAATTGACTCTATCATCTCTCGTTCTCCACAATTTAAAATCTCAAGGAATGAGACTTGTGGATGCTTAGCCTATTAAATCACAGTTTTGGGTTTTCGAGTCATCTATAGGATCTTGCAAACTCTTAGACTTTTTCAAGTTTAGAATTCGCATTTTAAAGTTCCCTTGATAAACGACTCTCTTGGATCAATTATAGGAACTTGCGAAAAGTTCTTGTTCTTAACCCGTGAGAGTTAAGACTTTCGCATTTTAAAGTTCCCTATATAAAAGCCTAGAAAAACTTGACTTAAACACGTTAAGGATACTAGCTAGAGTAAACTTGGATAAGTAAACTCGGGTTGAGTCAAAATATTCACGACTTTGAAAAATTTAAAACCACTTTATTAAAAATAAGAAAGAAAATAACGATAACAAAGGAAAATACTACTATACAACTAGGCCAAAATAGATTAAAAATTTTGAAAAATGTCGAAAAATTAAATTTTCCTGTTTAAATGAGGACAAATTCATGGAAAAGACCACTTACTTCAATAGAAGTCCCCCTACACTGGAGATAAACATTGTCCTCAATGTTTAAGCATGTGGGAGTAAACTCCCCTACACTTAGGACATTGTGCACGTTGTTTAAATCTTGCTAAGGAAAGGACAACTAGAGTGATTTCAATATGAACATATAAGATATGAAATATTGAATCACGACAGTTTAGGATAGAACCGGGAAAACGGGAACACGGGATCACGGTTCGTTAAAAGTCATCGATAATGGATATTTGAAGCTTTAATCCCTGCACAGAAGAAGAAACAAGACAACAAACACATATGGGGCTCCCCCTACACTTATTATGAAAACGGTAAAGGATAGATCACGGGTTGCCTCCCGAGAAGCGCTTGTTTTTGTTCACAGAGTCACGAGCCTGACTCGACCCAAAACTAGTTCATGGGAAACATGGTGAGGGATGGAATCATCTCATGAGAGATGTCCTCACCAAAGTACAACTTCACGCGCTGACCATTCACCTTAAAATTGGGCCCATTTGGCTGAGAAAGCTCAATGGTGTCATATGGGAAGACTTTGGCGACGGTGAATGGACCAGACCAGCGGCTCTTCAGCTTGCTCGAGAAGATCTTCAACCGAGAGTTAAAAAGTAAGACTTGATCACCAACGTGGAACTCTCGGTTCTTGATTCTTGCATCTTTAATGATCTTGGTCTTCTCCTTGTAGATCAACGAGTTCTCATAATCTTCATTCCTTAGTTCATTTAGCTCATTGAGTTGAATCTTCTGAAGATCGCCGGCTTTGTTGATCTCGAAGTTAGCCCACTTCAAGGCCCAGTATGCCTTATGTTCCAGCTCGATAGGGAGGTGGCATGCTTTCCCGTACACAAGACGATAGAGTGTACAACCAATCGGGGTCTTATAAGCGGTACGAAAAGCCCACAAAGCATCATCTAACTTATCGGCCCACGAGGCACGATGCTCTCCCACAGTACGCTCCAGAATTCGCTTCAATCCACGGTTGGAAATCTCGGCTTGACCATTTGTTTGGGGATAATAGGCGGTGGAAAGACGGTGATTGACACCATACTTAGCCATGACTCTTGCGAACAGATCATTGCAAAAATGAGTCCCGCGGTCACTGATAATAGCACGAGGAACACCGAATCGAGCAAAAAGCTGTTTCAAAAAGTTCACAACCACCATCGCATCATTCGTAGAGAGAACCTTAGCTTCAACCCATTTAGAAACGTAGTCAACGGCTACGAGGATGTACTTGTTCCCTTTAGATGATGGGAATGGCCCCATAAAGTCGATGCCTCATACATCAAAGATTTCACATTCTTGTATGAAATTTTGAGGCATCTCATCTTTATGTGTGATCTTGCCTTGTCTTTGACAAGCATCACAATGTTTAACCATTTCATGAGCGTCATGATAAATGGAGGGCCAATAAAATCCAGAGTCGAATACTTTCCTCGCGGTGTAATTGGGACCAAAGTGACCGCCGGTGGGTCCTTTATGGCAAGCTTCAAGAATTTGTACCATTGTCGGCCCATCAACACATCGACGAATGACAGGATCCCCACATTGTTTGAAAAGGTAAGGGTCGTCCCAGAAATAATGTTCAATATCTTTAAAGAACTTTTTCTTTTGTTGGGATGTTAACCCTTCCTTGAGAATTCCACCCGCTAAGTAGTTTGCAATGTCCACAAACCACGAGGTGTCATCAAGATTTGGATTGATAGACATTAAGGCTTCAAGGGGAAAAGAGTCATTGATCTCTTGATTCGGATGATCCCCTTGATAAGGATCCTCAAGTCTACTTAGATGATCCGCGGCTAGGTTTTCGGCTCCCTTCTTGTCACGAATTTCAATGTTGAATTCTTGAAGGAGCAAAACCCAACGAAGAAGTCTTGGCTTAGAATCTTGCTTAGTCAACAAGTACTTCAACGCGGAATGATCGGTATACACGATGGTGGTGGAAAGGACAAGATAGGGGCAGAATTTTTCAAAAGCATACACTACAGATAAAAGCTCTTTTTCGGTAGTGGTATAATGCAATTGAGCCCCCGTTATTGTCTTGCTAGCGTAATGGAGTGGTTGGAAGTGTTTGTTCACTCTTTGGCCCAAAACCGCTCCAATAGCAAATTCGCTAGCATCACACATCAATTCAAAAGGTAGCTCCCAATTAGGGGTAACAAAGACCGGTGCCTTAGTAAGCTTATCCTTAAGAAGATTGAAGGATTAAAGACACTCTTTAGAAAAGATAAAAGGAGTAGCTTTTTCCAAGAGGTGGGTCATCGGGCGAGCAATTTTAGAAAAATCTTGAATGAATCGATGATAGAAGCCCGCATGACCAAGGAAACTTCTCACACCCTTCACGGTTGAAGGTGGAGGCAATTTAGCAATAACATCGACTTTAGCACGGTCGACTTCAAGACCGGCTTTGGAGATTTTATGTTCAAGAACAATGCCTTCTTTTACCATGAAATGGCATTTTTCCCAATTAAGAACGAGACGAGTGTCTTCACACCATTTGAGCATGCGTTCTAAATTGGAAAGGCAATGAGAGAAAGAATCACCATAAACCAAGAAATCATCCATGAAGACTTCCATAGTTTCTTCAACCATGTCATGGAAGATAGCCATCATACACCTTTGGAACGTCCCAGGAGCATTGCATAAGCCGAAAGGCAATCTTTTATAAGCAAATGTTCCATAAGGATAATTGAATGTGGTTTTCTCTTGGTCTTTGGGATCGATGGGAATTTGAAAATACCTAGAGAAACCGTCCAAGAAGCAGTAATAGTCATTACCCGCTAGACGTTCAAGCATTTGATCCATAAAAGGAAGGGGAAAATGATCCTTTCTCGTAGCATCATTGAGTTTGCGATAGTCTATACAAACTCTCCACCCTGTAACGAGACGATAGGAATCAACTCGTTGTTTTCATTGGGCACAACGGTGATTCCGCCTTTCTTAGGCATACAATGGACGGGACTAACCCATGGTGAATCCGAAATAGGGTAGATCATTCCCACATCAAGAAGTTTGATAACCTCTTTTTTGATAACGTCATGGATCTTGGGATTCACCCTTCTTTGGCTTTGAATAGTGGGTTTAAAGTCGTCCTCCATGGGAATTTTATGTGTGCAAAAGTGAGGATCAATTCCATGAATATCAGAGATTTTCCAAGCAATCGATTTCTTGTGATTCTTCAGCACGGCGATAAGTCGAGATTTTTCTTCCTCTTTCAAGTCCTTTGCGATAATGACGGGTGACTTCTTGTTGTCTTCAAGGAAAACGTACTCGAGATGAGACGGTAGGTCCTTAAGCTCTAAATCCGGAGGATTTTCGATGGAAGGCGTAGTCAAATTCGGTTCATCGATAGAGATATCCTTAGGAGATGGTGGAGAAATATGGTCCTCATTGAGAAGTTTCTCAATGGTACGAATGTCTTCATCCCAATTGGAGGGAGAATCGTCATATTGCAAGTCCACATCTCCCAAAGTTGCTTCAAATTCTTTCAAGATGAAATCACTTTCTCCAAATGGAGTTAGTGATGGAGCAATAGAGGCAACGGTCTCAACAATGGGTAGAGAAGAAGAACCACTTTTACAAGCGTCTTTGAAATGTTCTTCACAAGCCTCATCAAGAACGTCAATGAAATTAACGCTCTCGTTTTCAGAAGGCTGCTTAGAAAGTTTACCCATGTTGAAGACGATTTTATCGTCACCAACTCTCATGATTAATTCGCCAGCGGCTACATCAATGGGAGTGCGACCGGTCCTCAAGAATGGACGTCCAACGATTAATGGAACAGGGGGGTCCATCTTGTAGTCAACGACAACAAAATCCGCCGGAAAGGTGAATTTGTCGACACCAACGAAGACGTCTTCTGCTATCCCCACCGGATAAGCAATCGTACGGTTAGCTAATTCCAAAGTCATTCGTGTGGGGACTAGCTCGGGTAGACACAATTGTTTCCAAACGCTTAGAGGCATTAAGTTGATACTAGCACCTAGATCGGCTAGGGCCATACAAATCTCTACCCCTGGGAAGTTGCAAGGAATCAAGAAACGACCCGGATCACCAAGTTTGGTTGGTAATATCCTTAAGAGCACTGTGGAGCAATTCTCATTAAGTTGGGTCTGAGCGATATCGAGAAGTTTCTCCTTATCACTGAGAATATCTTTAAACATTTTAGCGTATTTCGGCATGTGAGCGAGAGCCTCAGCAAAGGAGATATTGAAATTCAGTTGTTTAAACATTTTAAGAAAGTTAGAAACCTGAATATCATCCTTGTTCTTTAATTTTTCTTTCCTCAACCTCGAAGGATAAGGTATATTGAGTTGAGATGAAGGCTTTGGAATGGAATTCTCACTCACATCCTTGGGTGGTGGAGGGGTGGAAGTAGAAGGTGGAGGAATTGGAGAAATAGAAGGTGGAGGAGTAGACGTTGGAGGAATTGGAGAAGGAGACTCGTTTTCTTTTGTCACAATCACCGGTGTAGGTGTAGGAAGATCGGGTTCCTTTAAACCTTTTCCACTGCGAGTGGTGATTTCTTTCATCTCCCCTCTTGGATTAGCAACGGTGTTACTCAGAAGAGAACCCGAACCAGAGGCTTGATTACTTGGGAAAAACTAGCCATCATGTTCCTTAAGTCATTCGTTTGACTTGCCAAAGTGTTTCGCATATCGGCTCGAAGATCATTTCCTTGTTTCACCATATTAGCTTTCATGTTGGCCATTTCCCGCTGAAGATTTTGCACAATCACATCATTAGTCCTCATGTAAGTTTCAACGTCTTGATGTAATGCGGTGGGTTGGTTGGGAGGAGGAGCATGGTAGGCAGGTGGTTGATAAGCGGGTTGTTGGTAAACTTGGTTGTTTCTTTGAGGTGGATATGGGGTTCTTTGGTTTTGATATTGAGTTGGGGCTCGTGGTTGGTTTTGATTGTTGCGATTTAGGTTGTTTTGGTTTTGTGGGGGAAAACCGGGTGGTGAAAGAAAGTTGTTTGAGCGATAGCTGAGCAAATTGCGGTCACCTTGAGGACGTGCTTGATAGCCTCCCGTGGAATAGTTACCGTTGGCGGCATATACATTTTTCGAATTGTCATGAGTCGAAGGACAATCGTTGTATGAGTGAGATCCCCCGCATATTTCACATGATTGAGTCATAGCATTAACGTGGGCGTTGATAGCTTTGGTGTTGTTAGAGGTTTGTAGAGCAAGTGATTCAACAAGCGAAGTAAGCTTATCAATTCTCTTATCGCTCTCATTAGTGCTTGCACTAGCCACATTAGTCCGAACACTCTTGGTTTGCACTCTATACTTGTTCTCAATAATATCCCAAGCGGCATTAGAAGACTTAACCAAAATATTACCCCCGAGGCATTATTTAGTGAATCTTGGTCATTCATGCTTAAACCATTGTAAAAAGTATTAATTTGATGTACTTTTGTTAAACCATGTTGTGGACACTTTCTTAAAAGTTCCTTAAAACGGTCCCAAGATTCACTAAATGTCTCATCGTACTTTTGTTCAAAAGTAATGATTTCATTCCGCAAAGCGGTAGTACGTGAGGGTGGGAAAAGTAGTTGATGAATTTGGTCTCTAAATCCGTCCACGTAAGAATAATTTGTGGCGGTTCCTTATCAAGCCAATGCCGGGTTTGTCCCTCTAAGGAGAAAGGAAAAAGTTTCAAGCGAATTACCTCTTGTGAAACCCAATTATAATTAACCGTATTAGTGAGTTGAAGAAACCTTTTAATATGGTCATGAGGATCATCAATTGAACGCCCCAAGAAGGGTTGAGCAGAGACCATTTGAATGAAGCCGGATTTGAGCTCGAAGTTGTTGGATCCAATCTCGGGTATGACAATAGCATCGGTGTTGCCCTCTACGTGCGATTGCAAAAGCTCGATCATTGGTTGATTGTCCATGGTGACAATAGGTGGAGTAATGACTTCCGCTTGAGCTACTTTCTTCTTACGAGCACGAGTACGCATACACACCTACAAAAGGAAAAACAAAATAGATAAGAAATATTTTTGGTTTTTTTATGTTTTTCTATTTTTTTGTATTTTTGAAAATTTTAAATTTTTTAGGATTTTTGAAAATTTTTAAAGCAAGGAAAATAACGTTAAAAAATGAACGGATCCCAAAATCCAACGCGTCTCTCACTTAAAACCGTTAATCTTAAAGAAAAGAGCCGGCAGTGGCGCCATTTAATACAAGGTTTTTAACCAAGTATGAAATAAATTCGTTGTTCCGATCTTTTCGAATTGATTACAAGTTGAAAGTGCGACTCAGTTGTTCTTGGTGATTAGAAAGGAAGTTTGGTTATCTATTCTACTTAAAAGGTAAATGTGCAAAATAATAACAATAAGCTAAAAGCAATTATGAAAATGTCGTTGAGTAAAATTAAAACTTTAAAAATTCAACTAAAAATTACTAGAAAAATAAGAAATTACAAAATCAAAGTAAAAATTACTCATTCGGAATAATACCTTGGTTCAGGAATTTAAAACTTGTTCAGTAAAAATCCTTCACTCGGGAAAAGTGCTTCGTTCGGTAAAAAGGCTCATTCGGGAAGAGTGGTGGTTCGGGAAATAAGCTTCAGTCGGTAAAAACTGCTCGTTCGGTAAAAATAATGCTCGTTCGGTAAAAACAGTTCATTCGGGAAAAATTAGTTGGTTCGGGAAAATGCTTTGTTCGGAAAATGACTGGTTCGGAATATTTCCTTCGTTCGGAAAGATATCTCGTTCGGAAAAAGATGTTTGTTCGGGAAAATTAAACTCGTTCGATAAAAAGGATTCGTTCGGGAAAATTGGAATTGGTTCGGAATAAAATAGCTGGTTCTAATAATAATCAATTGGTCCGGTAAAATTAACTTGGCTCGGGAAACTTGGACTCATTCGGAATAAATGACTTTGTTCGAAAATGACTGGTTCGAAATATTTCCTTCGTTCGGAAAAATATCTCGTTAGGAAAAGATTGTTGGTTCAGGAAAATTAAACTCGTTCGGTAAAAAGGATTCGTTCGGGAAAATTGGAATTGGTTCGGAATAAAATAACTGGTTCGGAATAATCAGTTGGTTCGGTAAAATTAACTTGGCTCGGGAAACTTGGACTCGTTCGGAATAAATGACTTTGTTCAGGAAAAACTGGGGAAACAGAAACATCGAAGAACAAGGGGAAAACTAAAATGCGATTTATATCAAAGATCAACCAAGAAAAATCTATAAATTCAACCAAACTAACCACTAATCATCTACTAATGGTAAACCATCGATCCAAATTAATAAAACTAACAATAAACACCAAAACAGTCAAAACCCACTTGATTTTAGAAAACCAAAATCAACCAAGAACAAAACTTAAAAGCTTAGAATGATAAAGAAAAGAAGAACAAGATTAAAGGAAGCATTATATTAAAGATTAGGATTCAAAAACATGAAATTAAAGGGTAACTTACATGAAACTTAATGATGAAGGAAAGAAAAATGAAGGTGCCAAACACCCTAATGGTGATGGTTTCTACGTACCAAAAAGAAAGAAAAGCTAAAAACTAGTCTAAACAATGAAGGGTGGAGGCTATTTATATGTGTGGTGAAGGTTTGGTGAGTGGGCTTTTCTCCACTCTTTTTGTCTTTTCGTCTCTTTAATAAAGTTGACGTTTTCGACTTCGATTCGAGATTTGTCGATGAATAAATTCAACTCGTCTTTTAATTTCTTCATTTAATAGACTTGAGTTCTTCGACATATATAAATCTTCCGTCTTTGGTCCTTTTCTTTGATAAATCTTCAATTAGGCCCGTTGACTTCAAATCTTTTGCATTCTCGATCTTTCGACTTCGTCTTTAGTCTTTTTCTTCGATAAAAGCCCGTGATAGCCCATGTTTTCTTCCTTTTGCATCTTTTAGTTCTAAAACACAACAAAAACACAAACCACGCATAATTCCGACTTTTACGACATAAAATACACGTTTTGGTCTTGTTATTATTGGAAATAAGTGGTAAAAGGATAAGTGTTTCACACTTATTAGGCTCCCTCATGTATTTGACTGCTTCCCGACCAGACATCATGTTTGCTGTTAGTGCTTGATCGAGACATCAGGTGGCGCCTACCGTATCAAATTTTATTTCTGTCGAGAAAATATTCAAGTATATCAAGGCACAACCCAAGCTAGGCTTATGGTATCCAAGAAAATCCCCCTTTGTTCTTGAAGCCTATAATGATACTAATTATGCAGGTGCTAATAATGATAGGAAGTCTACTACTTTTGGTTGTCAATTTTTGGGACGAAGACTTATCTCATGGCAATGTAAGAAACATACTATAGTAGCTACTTCCTCAACCAAAGCTGAATATGTAGCTGCTGCTAGTTGTTGTGGACAAGTCTTGTGGATACAAAATCAAATGCTTGACTATGGGTTCAACTTTATGAACACCAAAATCTTCATCGATAATCAAAGCATTATCTCCATTATGAAGAATCCTGTGTTTCATCAATGCACCAAACATATAGTGATTCGACACCATTTTATACGTGATGCCAATGAAAAGAAGCTAATACAGGTTCTCAAGGTACATACGGACGATAATGTTGCAGATTTGTTGACTAAAGCGTTTGATGGTCCACGATTTAACCACTTGGTGGTTCACATTGGTATGGTCAATCCTTAAGGTCTAGGATTGATGGGAGGCAAAGCCTAAAGGGAGGCTTCTTGTAAATGTATACGTGTATATTCTTACTTCTGGTAGCTACTTACGACATTTTCCATGGGTATTGGCTGTGTGTGCAACTTCTGGTGGAAGAATTTGATTACTCCTAGTGGAACTCTTCTTCTCCTAGTGGGTCAAAACCCCTATTATCCACGTGTGTTTGGCTTCTAGTATCACTTTGGGTCATTGTTCATTATGTTGACTTTTGTTGACCACTCGCTGCTCCTAGTGTTGACCTCTAGCCGTTTTGACTTTCAATCAACGCAAGTTACTTCTGGTACCCATATTTGTGTATCTTTGGTAATTGGGATTCTCTAATAATGGATTAATGGGCAAGTGGTTACTCACCATTAATCCCTTAACATGGAAAGCGAAACCCCCATAATTAGGGGTCAATGAACAGTTTTCCCTAACCATTATTTATTGTCAAAGGGCTCATTTGACTAAATTATCACAACCACAACACACACACACACTTCTACCCTTAACAATCTTCAAGCAATCATCTTCCACTTCTAAATCAATGGCATCTCTTGAATATAAATCTGATCACAACAAGGTTGCTTATCTCGGAGAAGGCCCCAGAAGGGAGGAGTTTCTTGACATCTTGGAGTACATCGATGCATCTAACCTCAGGTATGCCTTTACTGGTTGCCCCACTGTGTATGACTCAGTCATTCGTCAGTTCTGGGCCACTACCACCACCCACGAGGTGTTAAGTCGCCCATTGGAGCTCCATGCTACTATTGATGGTCGATCCTATGTGGTGACTGAAGCCTCCATCTGTTTTGCCCTTCATCTCCAAGATGAAGGTGGCATTGTTTCTCTCACAAATGCGGAAGTGTTGGATGGAATGGCTGCTATTGGTTACAATCACGAGGGGAAGTTTAAGTTTCAGAAAAATCGCTTCTCCCCTCAATGGAAGCTTCTTATCCACTTCTTGATTCAATGCTTGAGTCCCAAAGCTGGGAGTTGGGATGCATTTCCCATCTCCCACGCTAATGGTTTGGTATGTATTGCCCAAGGTCGTACTTTTAACTTTTCTCGTTTTAACACTCTTAAATTTTGTATCGGGTCATCGGAAGGGTCAGTATAGTGTTACGGGATAGCATAATAACTCCAATCATAGACAACATATAAAAATGGTTGTACAAGGTTTAACATACATTCATTCGAATAAAAGTTTTAAGTTTACAGCAGGTCCCCAAAGTACACAGTCATAAAGTTTACAAACCATAGATCGAATTAATAATTTTATTATGTGGGCCATCAGAGTCGATCTCCATCCAAGTTACCTTTAAGCACCTGAGATAAAACATGAAAAAATTATATCAGCGAATGCCGAGTGAATTCATAGAGTTTAATAAAACCGTTACATAAAACAGTTATAGAAATGAGAACACAAGTATAATATCAGAAGTGAGTCCTCATATTGCTAGTCAGACAATATATATCAATCAAGTCATACATCTTAAACCGTCCATGAGACCGTAGTCTCAATATTACCATTATAGGTAACATTATTATTTTGGATAATTGGATTATAGTGGATTATTATCAGTCGCATGACATTGCTACCTTACTATATCAAACAACGGGCCGCGAACCCGACAAACAATTTGCCCATCTAAGTTAGTGTGTCGTCACACAAATCACGCTATATAAATCTTCTCATACATAAATTCGCTTACCACTCAAGGTGGAACGACGAGGATCAACCGTCACGGCGCGAACTGGGGTGATCTTCCCCAAATAGTACTATTATATGCATAAGCATCTACCAAATCCTGGTAGTTCACAATTCATGCTAATGGGACTTTAAGTGACATAACCTAACTCATAATAATCCTTTACATCTCATTTATTGGGTCATAGCATCATTCGGGTCCATATCAATAAGCATACCATCGGGACTATTTGTGTTCTATTTTTTATCAAAAACTAGCATGTTATCTCCCTGGCTGGTTTACAAAACATTTTATAAAACATTTAAAAGAGTGTGAGGCTATGAACTCACGTTGATTAGGAAAGGCGGGTTATCGGCGATAGTGCGTGCTTCAATCAAGGAAACCTAGACAAATAATACTCGGTCTTTGACTCTTGTCCAATGACTTTATAAAAATAATGTCGATGTATATGTATGATGATATTATAAGTATGATGATGATCAATTGGGATTTTATCTCTTTATTCAACATTATAGTGTTATGTGTTAGTAAATTTTAGACTAGTTACACTAGTTTTAACTTGTTTACATATTAAGGCCCAATAAGCCCATTGATAACTAGGATTTACTAGGTTCGATTGTTGTTCTCGGTATCTTAACGAATTGATCTTAGCTCTCTATGTGTGACTTAGATGATCTTTGGTGAAAAAGAATATTTTTGGTTGATTTTAAATTTAAATGCAAAGACTTAAAAGTAAAAGTGCTCTTAAAGTAAATCTAAGTCTAATTAAAATAAAGTGAGAGTATTTAAAAACGTGACTAAAATTAAAAGGCACTAGAGTAAAATGACGTAAACTTAAATCTATCTAAGGCAAACTTAAAGTGCGACTAAAACTAAGGCAAATAATCTAAAAGTGCAATTAAATAAAAGGCAAATAAAGTTTGAAGATAAAAATTAAAGATAAAAGCTAATAAGAACCTGAATACAGCTCATTCGGAATAAACCTTCGTTTGGAATAATCACTCGACCTAAATGTCACCTTTGGTTGAAATGATTCTTCTTCACTTGGAATATTACCAAAATCCTTGATCCGGAACAAACTTGTCTGAATATGTCACTTATCCAAGACAATCTTTCATTCGGAACTTGCTGATTCAGAATCTTGTACTTGTTACCTTGATTCGGAAGTCTTTGGTCACTCCTTGGTTCGGAACATTCCGGATGAACCCTTTGATTCGGAAGATTTCCCTTGGTTCGGAAGTTTAAAGTTCCGAATGAACAACCTTGATTCGGAAGTTTTTGACTTCCGAATGAACAGCCTTGATTCGGAACTTTGGTCCTTGATTCGGAACTTTGAGTTGATTCGGAACTTTTGAAAAGTTCCGGATGAAACCCTTGGTTCGGAACTTTGGAAGTTCCGAATAAGTATGTTTGGTTCGGAAGTTTCGGACTTCCGAATGAAGAGTCTTGGTTCGGAAGTTTTGACTTCCGAATGAACAAGTTTAATCTTCCGGATGAAGCTTTGATTCGGAACTTTAGAAGTTCCGAATGAACACTTTCCACTTCCTTGATTCGGAACTTATCTGGAAAGATCAGAAGCAGGCAAACATATCCGAAGAACAAGGAAACAATAGCAGCAGGTATAATAACAATTTTAACCAAAATCAAACACTCGTATTGATAAAAACAGTAACGAACCAATAAAAAAGCATCAACAATCAATCAAAAACATGAAATTAAACAACTTTAACCATAATAATCAAAAACACTTTTGGATCAAAATAAAAGCATGAACATGAACATAAACACCACAAATCAAAGAATAAGAAAGGTAGATGAGAGATTGACAAGATAAAGTAAAGATTAACAATAATTAAAAGGAAACTTACTTGAAATTAAATGAATTTAAGGTGCAAGACAAGGTAATTAAATTGACAATTAATGTAAATGACAAGTATTTAAATGGTGGAAGAGCTAATTGTCACACTTAGCCAACAAGAGTGAAATGATAACTAATCTAGTCTATTTATAGGGAAGACTAAAGCTTGCTTAGGAAGCTTCCTTAATTGCATACTTAGTCCCTCCTTCTTTAATCTTCTTTTTAATTGCAAGATTAGGTCCCTCCTTCTTTAAATCTTCATTAAATGTAGACTTAAGGGACTTTTGGCTTCGGGATTTCTTTGAACTCGTCTTTAAATTCTTCAATAAAATAGACTTGAATTCTTCGGCTTTTGATAAACTTCCGTCTTTTGACTTTTTCTTCGATAAATCTTCAGAATTGGTCGTGGACTTCCGTTCTTTTTGCACTCTTGACTTCTTGACTTCGTCTTTTATCCTTTTCTTCAATAAAAGTCCATAAATGCCCGTGAATGTCCGTGTTTTATCCATTTTTCACCTTTTCATCCTAAATCACAACAAAAACACAAACCACGCATAATTCCGACATAAAAGACATAAAATACACGTTTTGGTCCGGTTATTATTGTAGTTAAGTGGTAGAAAAGATGGGTGTTTACACACCTATCAAATCCCCTACACTTGACCATTGCAATGACCTCATGCAATGCATTAGTTACAAAGCAAGATTACACTTTTCATCATAATCAATCCACATTGGCCTTTATTAAAGAGATAGAAAATTGAAAACACACAAAATAAAGAAATCAAAAGCATACCTTGGGTTTTGAAAATGTTATGAATAGTCATCATCCTCAAGTTTTCACTTTCTCCAAACCAAGCTTAAAAACGAGATCATTGTTATTATAAGTTAGTAAACTATCACGAACTCATGTGGGCCAACTATTCACTTAGACTCCCTTATTCCTATGGGTATCTCTTATATTTTATTATTTGTCTTGAATGATCACGAAGATGCATTGTTTGACTTATTTCGATAATTATTTAGTCTGAAAATAAAGTGCACGATTTAATCAATAGTTAGCTAAAGGACCAAATCTTTTAAAACTGCTTCTCGGGATATCAGAAAGTTCATATCTTGGCATAACTTGGTTCGCGATTTGAGACCTTTCTCGGGCCGATATTTGGCAGCGACTTCATACTTCAAATCTTGAGAGACGTTCATGAAATAATGGTCTTCTCTTCATAATTGGAATTTCTTCACTTTGGAATTTTGAGAGATTCTTCATATATGGACCACGACTTCTTCATTTTTCTCCAATCTTTATTTTGGATTTTGATATACAACGATCCGCCTCCTTTATTGACTTGGATCTATTTATCCTCATACCTTGTTAGGGTCTTTTCGGATACACTTCTCCATGACTTTTGGGGAGTTTTTGCTTTTCGTCGTGTGTCTCGATCCTTCATATTGATTTTCGATAAATGATTCTTCACATCACTTTTGGATCTTTAGCAACAAAACATAGCCCTCATGCCTTGTTAGGGCCTTTTCGGACTCGCCAATCTTCGCGCCCCGCTTCATAAGTTATGCCTTGGCTATGAACTCTCGTCATTACCGAGCAACTTTTAAACGATCTGGGGCTAGAAGCTAAGTAACTTTTCAAATCGTACAACCTTATTTATTAGCAAATAAATTATTAGCAAGCGATGGGAGAATAGGCTTATAATTAACTCACATAAATTCACGAAAGAATACCGAACTTATAATTGGCTCTATCATCTCTCGTTCTCCACAGTTTAAAATCTCAAGTAATGAGATTCGTGGATACTTAGCCTATTAAATCAAAGTTTTGGGTTTTCGAGTCGCCTATAGGATCTTGCAAATTCTTAGACTCTTTCAAGTTTAGAAATCGCATCTTAAAGTTCCCTTGATAAACGACTCTCTAGGATCAATTATAGGAACTTGCGAAAAGTTCTTGTTCTTAACTCGTGAAAGTTAAGACTTTCGCGTTTTATAGCTCCCTATATAAAAGCCTAGCAAAACTTGACTTAAACACGTTAAGGATACTAGCTAGAGTAAACTCGGATTGAGTCAAAAGATTCACAACGTTTGAAAATTTAAACCACTTATTAAACATTTATTCTAGCAAAGAAAGAAATCAACTATACAAAGATAACAACTAATAGGCCAAAATAGATCAAAAATTTTGAAAAATGTCGAAAAATTGATTTTCCGGTTAAAATGAGGACACAAACAAGGAAAAGACCACTTAACTTCGATAGAAGTCCCCCCTACACTTAAGATAAACATTGTCCTCAATGTTTAAGCATGTGGGAGTAAGCTCCCCTACACTTAGGACATTTGTGCACGTTGTTTAAATCTTGCTAAGGAAAAGACAACTAAAGAGATTCCTATTTTAATATTGAGGAAATATAAAATAGTGAATCGAAAAGAGTTTAGGATAGAACCGGGAAGAAGTAGAACACGGAATCACGGGTCGTCAAGAATCATCAAGAGTGGATCATTGAAGCTCGAATCCCTGATTAAGAAGTGAGGAGAGGAAATAGCAATCCAAAGGGGTCCCCCCTACACTTATGGTAAAGAAAGCGGAAAGATAGATACATGGGTTGCCTCCCAAGAAGCGCTTGATTTTTGTTAACCGAGTCGTGAGCCTGACTCGACCTTGATCATCAACGGAAGTAGCATGAAAAATATCCACCAGGATCAAAGACATAGTTTTCGTCCATCAATAAGCAAGAACTTAAGGCGAACAAGGCAAGCCAAAAGAGAAATGGCAAGGTTCCCTTAAGCAGCGATGGAGCTCGGTGGAAGCAAAGTTGAAGTGGAGCAAGCATGTCTTCAAAATTTCCAAAGATATTTCCTTTTATTTCATCAGGTGGATACTGAGATGGCTTAAAGACTTCGATACCGGGATCGAACACCTTTTCCTTCAGGGGAAAATAACACTCAGGCTCAGCCGAGTGTGAAGAAGATCCGCAAAGAAGCACAACCTCGTCCTCAGATGTGGGACAAAGAGGTGTCAAATCATACGTGCAACGGATTTCGGTGTCAACCGGTTTCTTCTCCTTTGACAAAATGCTCTTCAAATCCAAAGTAGGATCAAGACGATAATCTTCAAAGTCCAAAGGAGGTGCATCACTCTCATGAGGGAAGTATGTGTTAAGAAATTCAGAGAAATCTTCCTCGAATGAGTAATCGTCCAAAGTAGGATCGAGTGATGGCGGAGGATCTTCATCATGTGAAGAATCGCTCGAGAGAGTATCGGCCTCATCAAAATCATCATATGTGGGCAGCTCGGGATACTCAGAAGTACAATCAAAATCATCCGAATCTGAGCTAGAATCATCATCATCATAAGCATCGAAGACCGGTGGAGAATCAAAATTGGGAGAAGTGTCCAAAGTAGGGTGAGAATCATCCACATTATCTTCAAAGAGTGGATTATCAGTGGAAGACTCGAATAGAGGATTGTCATAGACGGTAAAGTCATCGAGCACATTGATCATATTCACTGATTCTCGGCCTCCAAAGGATTTGTTTGTATGCGTTCCCATTTTGAAATTTTGTGAGGCATTCCCGACTCTTAAGATTAACTCTCCTTCTGCTACATCTACTAAAGCACGTCCGGATCTCAAAAATGGCCGACCAAGTATTAAAGGAATACGAGGGTCCATTTCATAATCAACTACGACAAAGTCGACCGGGAAAGTAAATGCGCCAACTTGAAAGAATACGTCTTCAGCTATACCAACGGGGTAAGCGAGAGTGCGATTAGCAAGTTCGAGAGTCATCTTTGTTGGAATGAGATCGGGTAATGAGAGTGTTTTCCAAACACTCAAAGGCATAAGATTTATACTAGCCCCGAGATCCGCAAGGGCAGTAAATTCTTCAGTTTTGTTGAACACGCAAGGCAACACAAAACGACCGGGATCCCCTAGTTTTTCCGGAAGTTCTTTAAGAATAACTGCAGAGCAGTTTTCATTTAAGCGTGTGTTGGTGAGTTCAATCAGCTTCTCCTTTTTGTTAAGCAAGTCCTTAAATGCTTTGGCAAATTTGGGCATGTGGACAAGTGCTTCAAGAAAACTAATGCTGAATCCCATTTGAGAAATCATACCGATATATTTTGTTATTTGCGAGTCCTCCTTTGTTAGATCATTGGTCTTGCCTATACGAGAAGGGTATGGGATTCTAGGTTGATAAGGGTTAGGTGAAGGCGTAGGTGGTGACGGTTGTGATGTTGACGGGTTTTTCCGAGATACATTGTTATGATGAGGCGGAGACGGTAATGGTGCACTATTACTAGGTGTAGGAGGAGTAGGGATACATGGTGGTGGAGGAGGCGTAGATGATGGTGGTGGAGTGACAATGGTAGTTCCACTACGCGTAGTTATAACACTCACATTAGCTCGCGGATTGGTGACGGTATTTGAAGGTAGAGAACCCGAAGAAGAAGAAGGTTGAGCTTCGGGCAAGAAACTAGCCAATAGATTCTTTAATTCAGTTGTTTGAGTGATGAAGGAGGATTGAAGGTTTTCACGAACCTCATTTCTGATGTCATTACCTTGCTTTAAGATATCTCCTTTCAGATTGATAATTTGGCTCTGTAGATTCTTGATTTGCTCCCCTTGAGTTCTCATGATTGTGTCAACATCGGGGTTAATGGGTGGGTGTTGTTGGGAGGGTGGTTGATAAGGGTTAGAAGCACGAGGTGGGATTTGGTTGCTTCTATTGTAGTTGTTGGCGGGGTTTTGGTTTTGAGGAGAAAAACCGGGTGAAAGGTAATTGTTTGAACGGTAGCTCAGCAGATTTCTATCCCCTTGTTGTCTAGCTTGGTAATTTTCCGGTGAATAATTACCGTAAGCTGCATACACATTTTCCGGATTTCCTTGTGTCGAAGGACAATCGGTGTATGAGTGAGGACCGCCACATGTTTCACAAGGATTAGCAACCGCTTTAACTTGATGTTGTTGTTGGTTTGAAGCGAGAAGCGTAATACTTTTGCTCATTTCAGCCATCATGCGGGTGAGTTCGGTCATCTCAGGGTTTGCTGATGTAGAGGAAACATTGACTCTCGTGTTGTTTCTAGAAGAAGCAGAAGAATCCCAGTTCTTATGATGAGTAGTCATGTTCTCTATTAACTCTCTAC
Source organism: Glebionis coronaria (assembly GCA_025667525.1). NCBI lineage: Eukaryota > Viridiplantae > Streptophyta > Magnoliopsida > Asterales > Asteraceae > Glebionis > Glebionis coronaria. Next base: position 507,811,343 of record CM046877.1, read on the forward strand.
ACTCCTCGGGTCTCCTTTTCATGAATGTGCCACCGGCGGCTGCATTAATCGTATCACGATCTCGAAAAGTCAATCCGTTGTAGAAAGTATCGATCAAGGTGACCGGAAGCATGTTGTGGTTTGGACAACGGTCGATCAAGACATTATATCTCTCCCATGCATCAAAAAGAGATTCATCGGGATCTTGCATGAAACCGCTGATCTGATTGCGAAGGCTTGTGACCATGGATGGTGGAAAGTAGCGCGAAAGAAAGCGTTGAGTCATATCATCCCAAGTGTGAATAGAATTCTTCGGGAGACGATCAAACCATTTCTCGGCATGATACGATAAAGTATGTGGGAAGAGTTGTAGGCGGAGTACATCCATTGTGGCCCCAGGCAACTTCATGCTTTGGGTAATTGTAATGAACTTGTCGAGGTGTTTGTTGGCATCATCATCAGGCAATCCTCTAAATGGGTTTGTTTGTACTTGCTGAATCATGTGGTGCTTCAACGAAAACTCAGGAGCGTTGATTTGCATCGGCGCAATCGGTCCTCCTCGTCCAAACATTGTTGGTTGACAAAGTTCCTCCATGGTCCGAAGATCGGGCTGTGGGGGAGCATTGTTGTTATTATTATTATTATTGAGGTGCGGTAGTTGATTGTTGTTGTTAACACCTGCCATATCTAAATCTTCTTGAGGCTCGGGCTCTTGATAATTAGAAGATCTAGTACGCATACACCTAAAAATGCAAAAGAAAAAGAAACCAAACGCAAAGGCAATATATATACAATAAAGATAAAATCTTTTTGGATTTTTGAAATTTTTAATTTTTATGGTTTTGGTTTTGAATATTTAAGGTAAGAAAAATAACGTTCACAAGTAAACGGATCCCAAAAATGCAACGTGTCTAACACAGAAAACTGTTGATCTTAACGAAAAGAGCCGGAAGCGGCGCCATTTGATAACTAGGTTTTACTAGGTTCGATTGTTGTTCTCGGTATCTTAACGAATTGATCTTAGCTCTCTATGTGTGACTTAGATGATCTTTGGTGAAAAAGAATATTTTTGGTGGATTTTAAATTTAAATGCAAAGACTTAAAAGTAAAAGTGCTCTTAAAGTAAATCTAAGTCTAATTAAAATAAAGTGAGAGTATTTAAAAACGTGACTAAAATTAAAAGGCACTAGAGTAAAATGACGTAAACTTAAATCTATCTAAGGCAAACTTAAAGTGCGACTAAAACTAAGGCAAATAATCTAAAAGTGCAATTAAATAAAAGGCAAATAAAGTTTGAAGATAAAAATTAAAGATAAAAGCTAATAAGAACCTGAATACAGCTCATTCGGAATAAACCTTCGTTTGGAATAATCACTCGACCTAAATGTCACCTTTGGTTGAAATGATTCTTCTTCACTTGGAATATTACCAAAATCCTTGATCCGGAACAAACTTGTCTGAATATGTCACTTATCCAAGACAATCTTTCATTCGGAACTTGCTGATTCAGAATCTTGTACTTGTTACCTTGATTCGGAAGTCTTTGGTCACTCCTTGGTTCGGAACATTCCGGATGAACCCTTTGATTCGGAAGATTTCCCTTGGTTCGGAAGTTTAAAGTTCCGAATGAACAACCTTGATTCGGAAGTTTTTGACTTCCGAATGAACAGCCTTGATTCGGAACTTTGGTCCTTGATTCGGAACTTTGAGTTGATTCGGAACTTTTGAAAAGTTCCGGATGAAACCCTTGGTTCGGAACTTTGGAAGTTCCGAATAAGTATGTTTGGTTCGGAAGTTTCGGACTTCCGAATGAAGAGTCTTGGTTCGGAAGTTTTGACTTCCGAATGAACAAGTTTAATCTTCCGGATGAAGCTTTGATTCGGAACTTTAGAAGTTCCGAATGAACACTTTCCACTTCCTTGATTCGGAACTTATCTGGAAAGATCAGAAGCAGGCAAACATATCCGAAGAACAAGGAAACAATAGCAGCAGGTATAATAACAATTTTAACCAAAATCAAACACTCGTATTGATAAAAACAGTAACGAACCAATAAAAAAGCATCAACAATCAATCAAAAACATGAAATTAAACAACTTTAACCATAATAATCAAAAACACTTTTGGATCAAAATAAAAGCATGAACATGAACATAAACACCACAAATCAAAGAATAAGAAAGGTAGATGAGAGATTGACAAGATAAAGTAAAGATTAACAATAATTAAAAGGAAACTTACTTGAAATTAAATGAATTTAAGGTGCAAGACAAGGTAATTAAATTGACAATTAATGTAAATGACAAGTATTTAAATGGTGGAAGAGCTAATTGTCACACTTAGCCAACAAGAGTGAAATGATAACTAATCTAGTCTATTTATAGGGAAGACTAAAGCTTGCTTAGGAAGCTTCCTTAATTGCATACTTAGTCCCTCCTTCTTTAATCTTCTTTTTAATTGCAAGATTAGGTCCCTCCTTCTTTAAATCTTCATTAAATGTAGACTTAAGGGACTTTTGGCTTCGGGATTTCTTTGAACTCGTCTTTAAATTCTTCAATAAAATAGACTTGAATTCTTCGGCTTTTGATAAACTTCCGTCTTTTGACTTTTTCTTCGATAAATCTTCAGAATTGGTCGTGGACTTCCGTTCTTTTTGCACTCTTGACTTCTTGACTTCGTCTTTTATCCTTTTCTTCAATAAAAGTCCATAAATGCCCGTGAATGTCCGTGTTTTATCCATTTTTCACCTTTTCATCCTAAATCACAACAAAAACACAAACCACGCATAATTCCGACATAAAAGACATAAAATACACGTTTTGGTCCGGTTATTATTGTAGTTAAGTGGTAGAAAAGATGGGTGTTTACACACCTATCACCCATTAAAAGCCCAATACATTATATTAGTCCATTTATACTTTTAATACCAGGCCTATACTCATATTTTTGGCCCAAGTAGGTTAAGCCCATGAGTAACTCCATTAGTGTTTAGCCAAAGTAGTTGGGTCAATAGTCCAATAAGGCTACTTTGGTCCGTTAATGTCCATAAGTTATAAAGATCGGGTGTATCGGGTTTTACTTGTTAAATGTACTTACATATTAGTAGATGAGTTATAAAAATGTTACATTAGACGGGTCCGACCGTCTAAGTTTTATTTGGCGAAAACGTTAATATTTCGGTTTTAGCCGAAAAGACGTAAAACTTATATATAGTTTTATAATTTTAGAAAACATTTGAGTTTGTACTTTTTATAAAAATTTCATACTTATTTATCAAAGTATATAAATTATTTTATAAGTATTATCATAAGTTAGTGGGTTATATGTATTTTATAATAGTATTACTTGAGTGCTTATTTTATATTATATACTTTTATTTCCAAATCTGATTATCAAAATCACTTTCACCATTTTTTCCATATTTTGAGTTCTACAAGGAGATAGAAGCTCATATTTGGGCAGCACAAACTACATAATATGTGATACAAATAATTCCGTTTTAGCTACTGCTCATTCATCATCTAAGTATCCCTAATAATTCGTCCAAAACAGACTATACTGATTTGAACCTTAATAGTATTTTGATCATATCTTGCTCATTTTATTGATTCCATTGAGTGGCCAACTCTACACATATGTAAAAATCATATATCTTACTGTATATTCAATAATCCAAGTCATTTTATCAAGTTATCATATGGTTACTTACTGTTTTATACAACCTATAATTTTAGTCAAGATTTTAACATCTTTACATGTAGATTTTAGTCTTTTTAACCAAATCTATCAACACAAGATCCCCACATAATACTTTGATCATCATTTATCATCATATACATATACATTTATAAATAAAATACAAAATTACATTTACAAAATAACAAGGTAATAGAAGAAATGATCTTGTTACCAACCAAGATACTGAAAGTTAAGAATAAGACTTGGTTTTTGATAACCAATCTTATGATAAACCAAGACCACCTTCAAGATCACCCAAATATATGAACACCTTGAAAAAAATCAGCCCGAGACTCCAAGGGAAACTTCTTTGTAGATGTTAGGATCACCTCAAATCAACAAGACTTCAAAAGATTTTCATCTTGTGCAAGTTAAACACAAGATTCATGGTTTAATTTTTGGTCAAATGGTATGTTTTGGGGTGGAGTTTGGGACGGAAATGGGAAGAGCTATAGAGAGTTTTGTGGTTGTTTGCATGCAAAAATGAGGGTAGTGGTATGTGTTAGTTAGTTTTGAGTGTTGGATGGTTTTGAGTGAAAACTAAGGACAAGTGTCCTTAGTTTTGTTATAAAATGGACACATCAAGGGGTGTGTTGGTTAAGCTTGGCCGCCCCTTAGTGGGGGTGGGTCAAGTGTTAACTTGTCTCATCCCCACTAATTTACGGGTACTCCTCGATTCTAGTTTCCTCGATTTGCGTGCCCTCGGGTCGTTTTACGAACGACGTTTTTATAAATTATGAATCAAGGACACAAAACGAATCTAATAACATTTGTCTCATCAAAAACGGAGTTCAAAAACGTAAATACGTAAACCTAGGGTTTCTGGTGGGTAGTCGTAAAGGACGTTAAATTATGCACATAAGCCCTAATTTCAACCCGTAAATTGTGAGTTCAACAACCAACACAAAAATAAGTTTCAAAATAATATACGAGAAAATAATTTACTACCTGAAAATGTTAGATTGCCACAACATTTCCTCCTAAAAGGGATCAACGTCCTCGTGATCCATTTCATTTTGATGTCCGTTTCTTATTGAAATCAAAGAGGTGTGGGTATTTCTTCCACATTTCATCCTCTAGTTCCCAGGTAAATTCTGGTCCATGCTTTGAATTCCACCGGATTTTGACGATAGGTATCCAACTTTGTTTAAGTTGCTTTACCTCACGATCCATAACCTCTACGGGCTCTTCGATAAAATGCAACTTCTCATCAATTCGGACCTTATCCAACGAGATTTTCTCATCACACACTGCTAAACATTTCTTCAGATTAGATACATGGAATGTGTTGTGAACACCATGAAGTTCTTGGGGTAACTCTAATTTGTAAGCCACCAGACCTACTCTATATAAAATCTTAAAGGGTCCAATATAGCGGGGATTCAATTTCCCTCGCTTTCCAAATCTTATGACTCCTTTCTATGGCGATACTTTCAACATTACACGGTCACCCACTTCAAACTCCATCGGTTTCCGCCGCACATCCGCGTAACTTTTCTGTCTACTTCGGGCAGTCAACAGCCGATTCTTAATCTAAACTATCATCTCCGTAGTCTCCCAGATCAATTCCGGTCCTGTGAGCTGTGTAACACCCCCAAATTACCACGCAGCGGAATGTCCACATTGGGTGTTACTCATAGCACATCACGCACAATCATAGAAAACAATCCCAAAAGAGACGTTAAAATGTATAAATATAACATTGTCTAAAATATTTTCCATCCCAAAGATACCATCAGAGTAGCGTTTTAGTCCCAAAAAAAAAAACCGTTACCAACACAACATGTTCCTCAAAATACTTTAAGTAAATTGGTTATTTAAAAAGGATGAAAAATAACGAAGTTTAGACAAGTAAGCACCAACTCCCTCCTTGCATGCTCCGCTGCTACCCATCTTGATTACCTGAAATACATGCTTAAAAGGATCAACACAAAGGTTGAGCGAATCTATAGGTTTTGCAAATCATCATTTGAACACAAGTATATAAAAAGCAATTTCATTTATGGTTCCTTTGTGTGACCCTACGTTGGTATACGAGTCCACACCATTTCATTGTACTCAACGTACCAATCCATTGTACTCAACGTACCAACCCATTGTACTCAACGTACCAATCCATTGTACTCAACATACCAATTCCATTTCAATCACAATTCCCTTGTGTGACCCTACGTTGGTATACGAGTCCACACCAATTCATTGTACTCAACGTACCAATCCATTGTACTCAACGTACCAATCCATTGTACTCAACGTACTAATTCCATTGTACTCAACGTACCTTTTCCATTGTACTCAACGTACTTGTTACAATCAAAACAACATTTAGGTTTAAGCAATCATTCAAAAGACTTGTGTTCTAGTTGTTTCAAATAGCATGTATTCCCCCTCGCGGGTTAAAATCATTTAAAACCAGTATAAAAGCGAGGCTATAGACTCACCTTAGATGATACACGAAGCTAGTAGTAGTAGTGATCGCCGAAGTGAAAATGCCTCCCAAATATACACGTCAAAAGCCGCCACCTAACAAATAAGGTGCGCGCTTAACAACATACTCAAGTATCTCAAAACATACTTAGTATAATAAAACCAACGATTCAAAATAATATGTACATAGACATGACCAACCAATACAAGTGAATCCCTTCTAAACCCCATAACATATACTAGCTTTCCAAAACTAGTATCTTCGATATTGATCCATCTCAAGATGCCAAATCAACACGGTTCAAGTACCCTAAATGGGTCTCCAATCTCAGAATATACACTCTTACATAAGACTTATATCCTTTTAAAACTTTGAGAAGCTAATAGATTAGCCTCTCGCCTCAAACTATGACGCGAGGTTAAGTACCTCCCAAAAATACTCAGCCGGTACTTACCAAAAGTACACGTTGTTTTACCATACCTAAACAACTCCGTTTTTGACGAAACTTGGTGACAAACTCACTCAATATCTGTAGAAGACTCAGTTAAAATTTCATCAAATGATTCACATTTTAGACCCACTTTCTCGACACATCTTTTGACCTTAAAAACCGGACTGTTTTGCACACTTGTATCGTAAAACCGTTTTGACCTCCTTAACCAAAACCATTTACAAATCCGACTCTTGATTATGAAAATAGACTCAAAATGCTAAGTTTAGGGCCTGAGAACAGCCCTTGACCGTTTTTGAAACTCAAGTTATAGTCCCCGAGATTTGACCCAATATCGACAACAATTTCGGATTGCGTCGATACTCGCCTCCCGGTACACGAATATTCAAACCTATGTAACTTTTGACTCGTTATGAGTTAGAAGTTCTACCTTATACCGAAACGAGCGTCTCGGCGACTACTACAACAATATCTAATAATATCAACCTTTAATCAACAGCCACTATTAGAAAAATGGCCCTAAACCTACTGATCTAAAATGACTTCTTAAAAATCACATCAATACCTATTTTGACCCATTTCCAAGTTTACCAATAACTCAAATAACCCATACCTATCATCTACAACAACTCCCAATATCCTAATCACTTGCATGACCATCATGCACTTTATCAAAAATTATAAACAAATGCATGCAATTAGAATAAAAGATGATTATAATATTAATAACATATGAGTGGAACCTTACAATGATTAATTAAGATCAAATGATCAAGAACACCCAAGAACCCCATAAATTTCGTGGGTTTTGGGTCAAAGAACACCAAAATGAAGTCTTTTCCAAGCTTGTATAACACAAATTTCTTGATCCTAACACAAAATAACACACATGCAACCAACAAAAATGGATCAATTCAACATTTTATAAAATAGATCTTGAAAATAAAATGTGTTGCATGTTGGATTTTTTTGATGATAAACACTTACAAGATGATTATAAACATGGGGTATTGCTTAGATTTATCAAAAATCAAATTGTGGTGGTGGATCCATGGTGGTGAGGGTGTGCCGTGAGCTAGAGAGGGAAAAGGGGAGGAGAGACAAAATTTTTGTTGCAAGAAATGAAGTGTGTGTGTTTGTTTGAAGCTTATATATAGTGGAGTGGGGTCGAAAGTGTAAATAAGGCTATATTTTGGCCTTTGTTGCAAATTAACTTATAAAGAGCGGGAATGACACCTAGTCGGTTTTTATAAATTTACGAGAGTCGGGTTTCGTCCCGGATTCATAAAAATTTAAGTCTCGTTCAATAAAATAATTTTTCAAAGATTTAAACGCACACGAAAAGCAATAGTAAGGTTCCGACTCAACTTAATACATAACGAAACAAAAATTCCAAAAATCTCCAATATCGAGATAGTCGATACTAAAATATAAAATTTGGGCATCCATCGGCATCACGATCACTAGTAGTACTCTTCAGCCATCAAAACAATTAAATATATGCACACATTACCGATTTCAACATAAATCGTCAAACGTTACAATACTCACCATTACTTAGAAACTCAAAATACGTTACATAGTTAGGATAAAATGATGACGTTAAGTACGGGATGTTACATTCTCACCTCCTTAAAGGAGCGACGTCCCGGCGCTCGCCTCGCCTCATACTCGTATCGCGCTCTCCTAGGAAAAACGAGGGCACTCCTTATAAAGAAATCCTCACGTTCCCACGTGAATCTCGTTCCACGTCTCGAAATACATCGCACCTTCGTAACAAGAATCTTACTCGGTCTCAAACGCTTAACCTCTCGATCGAAGATCTCTACTGGTTCTTCTACAAAATGCAACTTGTCACCAAGTTGTATCTCACCAAAAGGGGATGAATGAGTCCTTATCCGACAAGAACTTCTTCAAGCTCGACACACGAAAACTTACACAAATTACAAGAAGCTCATCCAACAATTTTAACTTATAAACAACCGGTCCCATCCGCTGGGTGATCTTAAACGGTCCAACGCACCTTGGACTTAACTTTTCTCCATTTCCAAAACGGATTACACCTTTCCAAGGTGATACCTTAATAATTGCCATGCCTCCAACTTCAGATTTCCAACGGCTCCCTACGGTTATTGGCAAAGTTCTTCTGACGACTCCTCACGGTTTACAAGCAATTATCAATCCGTACGATCTTTTCGTAGTCTCCCAAATAGTCTCAGTTCCAACTTGTCCTTCATCTACTTTATTCCAACCATCTGGCGATCTAAACCACCGTTCATGATCCTCACAAAAACAATCACTCATAAAAGATAGTCGCATGGGTCGCATAAGACTCCATCGAAAACATTCTAGAAAAGAATTGAGACGAGGTAATTAGTACTAGTCGTACAAAATCACCTTATTGCGTATTCTCGAACATGCCAACTTACTTCGTCAAACGCGAGTTCGTCGATACGGAAATCCTTCGGCGTATACATTGCGCTATCGGACACATTACGATCTAATTCAAACACAAAAGACAACACCACGGACGCAAAATCAAGTCACGACATGTTTGTCAAAAGCCAAACCATGCCACATAAATGAATTCAATCGGGTTAACTCATGCTTGCTAAACAGTCAAGCCATGATGAATAAGAATACTTGACAAGACTTTCGAGTAGGTCTAGTCAATTGGAAGGTTATAAGTTAAAGGATATCCAATGGCCGGAGAGCCGTGGACACATATCAAAAGGAATAACAAGGAAATATTTCGTCATCAGAGAGTGCTCACACGCGGATCCATACCGAAAAGATAATACAAAGACACCATCTCACTTCCGCCCACGTGCATTCAAAGTCTCAATAAGCATCGTCGTTGAAGGTCAAAAAGATACTACAAGGTACGTGTTCTCCATGATCGGACGTCATTGGACAATGCCGCCTCAAGTTCTCACAACTTACGATCACTCAACTAGATCACATACCACATAAGTACCTAAAATCAAAGGTCAAACATAAACATCAAATGTAAATCTCCGTCGTTGATCATCGATAAAACCTTGGACTAGCCCTTGATAATACAACTCGATCTCTAAAGTCTTTCCACTTGCGGTGTCGGCTACAGCATACTCCTCGAGGTGATAACGAATTTATTAATTTCAATCATTAAGAAATTCGGTCCATTGGCGAGAATTTCACAACATATCGGGTGTACCATTATCTTCTGCTCCAAGGTTCAACATAAAAAAGCGTCCCACTAATTTTTGCTTCAGCGTTCATCGTACAAAGGCGTCCCAATAATTTCGACTTCAGTGCTCAAGGTGATGCATCATATTCCTCGTTTTTAGTCCGTCATACTAGCCCCAAGAATTTCGTTATCAAGAAAAGTCTTCGGTGACCCTTCGATAGTAGCAAGTAAAATTACAAAATCTTCACATCCACGATAAGTTGTCGTTGATAACTTGATCCTCAGTCAATCCGCAAGTACACACATAAATCATGGTGACGCTTAAGCGAGTCGCCTATTCTCGGAACGGTCAACGGTTCTTAACAATCTGTTTATAAAGCTCGCGATCATCGAGACACATTAGAAATGGTCCATCAAAACAAATCATAACTCGAGAGAAGTACAACGGGTTATTCGTACATAGATGATAATCGACGATCATCATAATGACGACAACATCGAACGATTCTTACCAACGAAATACGAGTCGAAGGAAGACGTACGCACACCAAAATCCACAAATCGAGCCAGACATACTTGGGCCCACTCATTTATAACTCCTTGTCTACATCAAAAGGCGTCCCCCTCCATGTATACAAGAGTTTATAAATTTACGGTTCGGGAACTTATAACTTTCTTGTTCAAATGAAAAGGCGTCCCAATCCATTTCAACAAGACGATTATAAGTCATCCTACTCAAGTATTACTATCTCTCAACACGATATCATATCCAAATACCATAGTAAATATAAGGTGTCAAATAAACTTACATCATGATTTCCGTATTCAAATGTCCCATTCCATTTGAATAAGGAGATCATAACAATCTAAGGCCCAGTGGTTTAAAACCTTCTTATTCAAATGTCCCAATCCATTTCAATAAGATACCCTTAAACAACTCATAGTTGAGCGAGTTAAAATCTCTATATCTAAATGTCCCATTCCAATTAGATACAAGGCATTAAGCCACTCAACCGAATGACTACTACGAGCATATCTTTGTTGTACCCAAACTATATATATTTGATTAGGATATATATATCTTAGGTCCAACATTGGCATCCCCCTTTTCGCCAGTAAAACGTAGTCATATAAAACCAAATCACACGTCGCATTACGTAGAAGAAGTCGCCTTGGATAAATGATTCTTCAAAATCATAAGGAGTAACGGAAATAAAAATATCACGTTAATCAATTACGTTTCAATATGAGATGTCCTAAAATAGCACATCACGATGTGACGACAACGACCGAACTTAAACAAGTCGATATGCGATAGATTACGAAACAATATACACGTACCCAAAGTATCAAACGACTTTCACACTCGTATTCATAATACATAATTATCAAGATCGGTGATTGGCGATGAGGCCGGATCCTATTCAAAACCGAATTATAAAATGTACAACAATCATTCAAGGAACATTGCTTCGCGTACAATGCCTTTAAATATCATAGTATATTCATACATATACATACTACCATTCCTATATACACATAGGTTCACATAATCATAGTCAAATATAAAGTAATACAAGAATAGCCTTACCAGAGCCATGCGGAGTAGTTGCGTGCTTAAAACTTTTACGACACACCAAAAGTTATAGTTTAGGTTTTTCAAAATCGACCTAGTTCTCTATAACTTGTGGCTCTGATACCAATCTGTAACACCCCCAAATTACCACGCAGCGGAATGTCCACATTGGGTGTTACTCATAGCACATCACGCACAATCATAGAAAACAATCCCAAAAGAGACGTTAAAATGTATAAATATAACATTGTCTAAAATATTTTCCATCCCAAAGATACCATCAGAGTAGCGTTTTAGTCCCAAAAAAAAAAAAACCGTTACCAACACAACATGTTCCTCAAAATACTTTAAGTAAATTGGTTATTTAAAAAGGATGAAAAATAACGAAGTTTAGACAAGTAAGCACCAACTCCCTCCTTGCATGCTCCGCTGCTACCCATCTTGATTACCTGAAATACATGCTTAAAAGGATCAACACAAAGGTTGAGCGAATCTATAGGTTTTGCAAATCATCATTTGAACACAAGTATATAAAAAAGCAATTTCATTTATGGTTCCTTTGTGTGACCCTACGTTGGTATATGAGTCCACACCATTTCATTGTACTCAACGTACCAATCCATTGTACTCAACGTACCAACCCATTGTACTCAACGTACCAATCCATTGTACTCAACATACCAATTCCATTTCAATCACAATTCCCTTGTGTGACCCTACGTTGGTATACGAGTCCACACCAATTCATTGTACTCAACGTACCAATCCATTGTACTCAACGTACCAATCCATTGTACTCAACGTACTAATTCCATTGTACTCAACGTACCTTTTCCATTGTACTCAACGTACTTGTTACAATCAAAACAACATTTAGGTTTAAGCAATCATTCAAAAGACTTGTGTTCTAGTTGTTTCAAATAGCATGTATTCCCCCTCGCGGGTTAAAATCATTTAAAACCAGTATAAAAGCGAGGCTATAGACTCACCTTAGATGATACACGAAGCTAGTAGTAGTAGTGATCGCCGAAGTGAAAATGCCTCCCAAATATACACATCAAAAGCCGCCACCTAACAAATAAGGTGCGCGCTTAACAACATACTCAAGTATCTCAAAACATACTTAGTATAATAAAACCAACGATTCAAAATAATATGTACATAGACATGACCAACCAATACAAGTGAATCCCTTCTAAACCCCATAACATATACTAGCTTTCCAAAACTAGTATCTTCGATATTGATCCATCTCAAGATGCCAAATCAACACGGTTCAAGTACCCTAAATGGGTCTCCAATCTCAGAATATACACTCTTACATAAGACTTATATCCTTTTAAAACTTTGAGAAGCTAATAGATTAGCCTCTCGCCTCAAACTATGACGCGAGGTTAAGTACCTCCCAAAAATACTCAGCCGGTACTTACCAAAAGTACACGTTGTTTTACCATACCTAAACAACTCCGTTTTTGACGAAACTTGGTGACAAACTCACTCAATATCTGTAGAAGACTCAGTTAAAATTTCATCAAATGATTCACATTTTAGACCCACTTTCTCGACACATCTTTTGACCTTAAAAACCGGACTGTTTTGCACACTTGTATCGTAAAACCGTTTTGACCTCCTTAACCAAAACCATTTACAAATCCGACTCTTGATTATGAAAATAGACTCAAAATGATAAGTTTATGGCCTGAGAACAGCCCTTGACCGTTTTTGAAACTCAAGTTATAGTCCCCGAGATTTGACCCAATATCGACAACAATTTCGGATTGCGTCGATACTCGCCTCCCGGTACACGAATATTCAAACCTATGTAACTTTTGACTCGTTATGAGTTAGAAGCTCTACCTTATACCGAAACGAGCGTCTCGGCGACTACTACAACAATATCTAATAATATCAACCTTTAATCAACAGCCACTATTCGAAAAATGGCCCTAAACCTACTGATCTAAAATGACTTCTTAAAAATCACATCAATACCTATTTTGACCCATTTCCAAGTTTACCAATAACTCAAATAACCCATACCTATCATCTACAACAACTCCCAATATCCTAATCACTTGCATGACCATCATGCACTTTATCAAAAATTATAAACAAATGCATGCAATTAGAATAAAAGATGATTATAATATTAATAACATATGAGTGGAACCTTACAATGATTAATTAAGATCAAATGATCAAGAACACCCAAGAACCCCATAAATTTCGTGGGTTTTGGGTCAAAGAACACCAAGATGAAGTCTTTTCCAAGCTTGTATAACACAAATTTCTTGATCCTAACACAAAATAACACACATGCAACCAACAAAAATGGATCAATTCAACATTTTATAAAATAGATCTTGAAAATAAAATGTGTTGCATGTTGGATTTTTTTGATGATAAACACTTACAAGATGATTATAAACATGGGGTATTGCTTAGATTTATCAAAAATCAAATTGTGGTGGTGGATCCATGGTGGTGAGGGTGTGCCGTGAGCTAGAGAGGGAAAAGGGGAGGAGAGACAAAATTTTTGTTGCAAGAAATGAAGTGTGTGTGTTTGTTTGAAGCTTATATATAGTGGAGTGGGGTCGAAAGTGTAAATAAGGCTATATTTTGGCCTTTGTTGCAAATTAACTTATAAAGAGCGGGAATGACACCTAGTCGGTTTTTATAAATTTACGAGAGTCGGGTTTCGTCCCGGATTCATAAAAATTTAAGTCTCGTTCAATAAAATACTTTTTCAAAGATTTAAACGCACACGAAAAGCAATAGTAAGGTTCCGACTCAACTTAATACATAACGAAACAAAAATTCCAAAAATCTCCAATATCGAGATAGTCGATACTAAAATATAAAATTTGGGCATCCATCGGCATCACGATCACTAGTAGTACTCTTCAGCCATCAAAACAATTAAATATATGCACACATTACCGATTTCAACATAAATCGTCAAACATTACAATACTCACCATTACTTAGAAACTCAAAATACGTTACATAGTTAGGATAAAATGATGACGTTAAGTACGGGATGTTACAAGCTGGGTATTCCCAACTTCACTCCAACATATAGAAGATCTACACTTCCTACCATACAAAGCTTCAAACGGTGTAGCCTTAATAATAGCATGATAACTATTGTTATATGAAAACTCAGCTAAAGGCAAATGTTTATCCCAATTCTTACCAAATTTTATCACACAAGATCTCAACATATCTTCCAATGTTTGTATTGTCCTTTCACTCTGCCCATCAGTTTGGGGGTGATAAGCAGTGCTCATGTCGAGATTCGTTCCCAAAGATCTTTGGCGGGATTTCCAAAAATTCGATGAGAATCTTGGATCTCGATCAGAAATGATCGATACAGGGACTCCATGCTTATATACAACATTCTCAAGATAAATACGAGTCAGCTTCTCCAATGAGAACTGCTCTTTAACAAGAATGAAGTGAGCCGATTTGGTCAGTCTGTCGACAATGACCCAAATCGAGTTATTTCTAGAAGATGTTCTAGGAAGCTTGGTGATAAAGTCCATCGTGATTCGTTCCCACTTCCATTCAGGAATCTCTGGTTGTTGAAGTAGTCCTGATGGCTTTTGATGTTCAGCTTTGACTCTTGCACAAGTCAAACATTGAAGAACATACATAGCAATATCAGCTTTCATATTCGGCCACAGTAAATCTTCTTCAAATCATGATACATTTTATCAGATCCAGGATGAATGAATTATTTAGATTTATGGGATTACAAAATGATTAAATCTCTTAAGCCTCCAAACTTAAGTATCCACATACGACCACTTAAGAATTTCACTCCATCAGCTCTAACATCTAAAGGATCTCCTTCTCCTCGAAACCCTTCATTAACAAAATTTTCTTTCTTACAGGCTTCTATTTGCGCATTTCTAATTTGCTCAGGAAAATTATTGTGCACAATCAAGACTAGAGAACGTACCCTGATAGGCTCTCTATCTTTTCTACTTAATGCATCGGCAACAACATTTTCTTTTCCCGGGTGATATTTTTTATCACACATAATCACTTAACAACTCTATCCATCTTCGTTGCCTCATATTTAATTCATTTTGATCGAGAATATACTGTAGGCTTTTATGATCGGTGAATACCGTACACTTGGTGTGATAGTTGTAAAATACGTCTTTTAGGAAAAAGAGCGTAATTAGGGTAAGTATCCAAAGTGGGGATCGTTCTCAAGGAGACTTGTGTGTTGTGTAGAGAGATGATTAACTTTGTGATTATATTGATGAGAAAAGAAAATAGAAGGGAGATTAAAAGAGAATGACGGTTACGATTGTGGATTACACTAAGACAAAACGTCGTACACATAAAACCGTAAAAAGTGACAAAATTAAAAATTTACCCTAAAAATTCCTAAAAATTACAATACTAAATAATGTAATTAGAGTTTACAAAAAATCAAAAATCACTCAAACCATTTATTTAATTAAATAATAATTTTTTAATACTAATTAAAGCCAAAAAATCAATTTAATTAACAAACAGCCCAAAATGAGATTTTTTCAATTTTAAACCTCTAAATTGACTTAACTAAATTTAAAACTTTTTTGGAAAATTTTAAAATTAATTAAAACTATTTAAACATAAAAACTATTTAAACTTAAAATAATTCTAAAAATTAATCTAAAACAAATAAAATATTCTAAAAATTGTATAATTCCTAACTTAATGTATTTAACCTAAGAAAAATATAAAAACTTGAAAAATCTAAATTTTAACTTTTAATAATAAAATAATAATAAAATAATATTAAAAATCCAAAATTTATAAAAATTCTAAAAAGTTGAAAAATAGCTTATTTTAACATAATAAACACAGAAATGAATTTGAAATTACTAAAATACCCCTAATAGGCCTAGAAATGGGTTAAAAGACAAAACAGTCCCTTAATGGGCTTAATTTGGGCCCAATAAGAAAAAGTCAACCAAATAAGCCCAAAACTTCCATTCTGACTCAAAATTTGATTTTAAAGACAAAACTCTGAAGGCCCAAAAGCTGAAAATATGTTTAAGGTAGCTTATTTCAAAGCAGCTTATTCTTAATGGGCTTTTTGGCCCATTAAGCTATAAGCTGATGCCATAAGCTCAAATTAGACACACAAGCTTCTTTTGAGTTACTTAAGAGATCTGTAAAAAGAAATTTGAAATAAGCACAAGGAATAAGCCTGAATAAGCTAAAAGCTATCTTCACAAAACGACAAAATAGTCGTTTTCAAGTTCTAGGCCACCCCAAGAGCTGATTCAAGTTTCAAAAGCTTTTAAATGACTTAACTAAGCTTAATCAACAAAATTTTTTCCAATAAGCACACTCAATAAGCTGGAATAAGCAAATAAGCACTTAATTAAAAGTCAACCTTATGAGTTTTCTAGCAAAAAGTCAAAGCCAAGGTCTGATAAGTTCCAATTCAAATAAATGGGTCAAATGATGAAGATCTATTACAAAAAGTAAGTTGTTGCAAGTCTGGATAAGCCAATATGGCTAATTAATAAGCTGAATGACAAATTACACTAGCAGGGGCTAGTTTTGGGTGTTGAGCCGTGGGAACTTTTCCCACTGCTTGACTTTCTTGACTATTTGTCTTTAGTGACTTCTTTGTGGATTCAAGTTTCACAAAGGCACCCAAATGATCAGTTAATCATAAGGAGTCAATAACAATCACAAAAACACAATCACAAACAGCCAATCAGTGCAGTTAATTCAAAAGATCACCAGATCAGTCACAGACATGCACAATAAGCAGATTTCACTCAATAAGCATTTTTAGCAAAAATCAGCCAGCCAAATTGCACCAAATGCATACACAAGCTATAATAAATTCAAATGAACAAATTTAAACAGGTTTCATGCAATGGTTCAAGGTCTAGATCAAGATTAAAGTACCAAAAAGTTACTGATGAACTAAGAACATGCAGTCATGAACACTTGCTGATATACTTGACCACACAGCCAAATTCAAACACTCAAATCTCTTAGATAGGTTATGTTGGATATGATTATCACTTTTTATCTTAAGTCTAAGCCTAGAACTAGGTGTGCACCAATCACAAGCCAAAATATCACTTAATCAGATTTTATGAGCAAATGTTTGATTTAGGTGTTCAAAAGCATACAACTTGCAGATATTCACTCTATTACACTTCTTAAACAAGAACAAGCAACATACAATATCAAACACTTAACCAATAACTCTATAACTTTAATATGCAGTTGACCCGAACACCCCTTTATAATTTCAAAACAATATTTTTCAAATCAAAAGTTTGAATTAGGTTAGCACATGCATACATAAGCATCAAAACATCAAACATAAACAAAAACAACAAGATTTGGATCCCAAGAACAGCAAGAACACAAGCAGAACTCAAATATCACAAATATCCAAATTTTTATCAGATTTTGAGATTAAGGGTTCAAACCTCATGGATGTACATCTACACCCATGAATTTTGAGCTTATGTGCTAGCAAGAACAAGCACAAACTTCCACAAACAACACTGCTAAGATTCAACAAGGTTAGTACAATTAAATCAAAATTAGAAAGTGACCACTTTGGAAAATAAACTTGATTAATGCAACTCTTGTACCCCACACTTGATTATCCCCAAGTTATAAGCCTCACAACACCTAGATATCACAATATTAGTGTGCTATGATCAGCTTATAGCCCAAAAATTCCAAGGTGTACCAAGCACTTAGCAAAATATCAAATTTTGATCCTTTGTGCAATTTCTTGCACAAGGTTTAAAAATACATTTTAAGATTCAAGATTAGCAAACATTAAGCATAAACAAACAGATATAAAGTGTGGCACTTGGTCTTTCTTCACAAAATTTAAACACTTCTCATTAATCAAGAGTAAGGATTTACAGAATTGTGAACTAGGAAAAATCAAGAGCAAGTGCAAATGTTGCACATCCTATGGCTTATATAGGCTACAAGTGAACTAGTGAATGCATAAAAAACGTAAAACCCTAGCTAATGAACTTCCAGATATGCCCTTGAGGGTTTTGAAGACTTTGGAATCATGTGACTTTATCTTGGCGTTTTGTTGTTGTTGTCATGGTGGAATTTCATCCAATGGTTTATAACAAGCTTAAAATGTAAGCTGAAATGTGGATGGTTAGATTACTGTCAAGATTTTGGCCTCTTGTTCAAAGGTGTTGCAGGGGAGGTCCCATGTGGACATGTGAGTGGTGAGGTGGCCAGTTTAAAGGTTGGGTTATGATTAAGACAAGCTTAATCATTAATCTAGAGGTTTTGGTGGCTTAATTACAAGAGGATTAAGAAAACCCAATTCGTGTTCTTAAGGGAATAGTGTTATGTTTAATCCAGTTTTGGGTTTAAAAAACATGTTAAGCACCAGTTTTAACTAATCTGTTAGGATTAGTTATAAAATAGTGAGTGGGATGTGAGGTGGCACCAAGGTGAGTTTTGATTGGTTGAAACCAGGTAGTGGGGCATGTGTCAAAGCATGAGTGGTCTAGGTAACTATCCTTGTCTGTCAATATTAACTCTCCATCTTTCTTATTCCTTCCATTTGCATTTTAAACCCCACAAAGCTGAAATCCTTTGTAAAGGAAGTTTCATTTTTCCCACTTTGGCCACAAATACTTTTCCAATGTATTTTCAGGGGTAATTCTTGCCATTTGTTGATTCTTGAAGGGATGTTTTGGTATTTTCTTCAATGATAATGGTCTTGACTTGTATGATTGACTTTTTGGAGGACTGAAAATGACAAGTCTTCATTTTTGAGGGACCATTCTTGCCAAGTCTTCAAAGTCAAGGGTCCTTTTTCTAATTTGACATATTTAAAGGACCAAACTTGTTCTTTCTTGTATCTTGAAGGTCTTTATGATATGTTTGACTTTGAGGAGGATAATTATTGACAATTTAGCTTTGTTGAGGGACTAAATTTGCCAATTCTTCAAAGTGGAGGGCCCTTTTTGTAATTTTGACAAACTTTAAGGACCAATCTTGTAATTATGAATATACAAGGGTTTAAAGTGTCAATTTTTCAATATTGAAGGACCCTTCTTTCATAATCTTCAAATCTTCAAGGGTTTCTCTTGGGAAATCTTCATTAGGGCTTGGTTCATTGTGCGGCTTCGTTTCCCGTGTTCGTTTTTGCTTGTTCTTTGTGATGTTTTGTCATTTTCTCAATATCCGTACCTAAAATACACAAGTAACAAACACAAGCATATATTTGGCCATTTTCATGATATTTAATGCATTTAAATCCCTTTTTGGACGATGAGACTATGTATAAAAGCAGTCTCATCACTCCCCCATACTAAATCATTATCGTGCCCCCACGCGATGCTAGAATAAAGTATCGTAGCACCTCCCAAATTCATTTTTATTCACATTTATTGAATGATAAACGAGCTACATTACTACTATTGCTACTACTTGCGTTTCAGACATAATGTATGATTTTCATCGCAAAATGGGACGATTAGGTTCATAGAATAAGAACACGTGAATGCTTCGTTAGAAATAATTTCATCGTCCTCGATTTTCCACCCAATTCCATGCGAAGCGTGCAACGAGATCATTGTCATTATAAGTTAGTAATGCTAACACTACTCATATTCCCTAATCACGTACTTATCCTCCCATTTTCCTAAGTTGTATCTCTTATATTTTATTTTGTCTTGAAAGTTTCACGAAGATACATTGTTTGACTTATGCGATAATAGAGATTTAGGTCTAAAAATAGATTCCCAACGGTGTAACCAAGACCATCAAATTAATAACCCCTCCTAATAGACAACGATGTCAAAAAATTAAGTCAACAAGAAAGATCGATAAACACGGTTTCATAACGGTTTTGAACATGAGACTTATTACCAGGACTTTTATACGCCCCCTAACGGAAGGGCCTTATTATCATAGGTTTACCTCCATCTTTTATTCAATTTCGCCATGAAGCTTTTATTATGACTTCGGTCTTGCCTTGCCTTTTATTATCCGCCTCATCGGTGGTTTTATTATGGCCAAAGACGTATATCCTCACGCTAAGGCGAATTTTGGATCTTTAAAGCTTCAAAGATTAAGGCTTGATTCACTTTCAATTTTGCATAGATTTTTCGGCCTTGTGAGCTTCAAATTGTTTGCTTGATTTAGGTGAGCACTTGAAATCTTATTATTGGGTGAAGCTTTCGATTATTCGGGTTGCCAATACTTCAAAACCGTGACGCTGACGATACCTTAATGTCTTTCCAATTTAATTACATGGAAGCTACTAGAAAAGACTAGAAACCAACAATCAAGACTAAACCGCTAAGTCAATATTTATTAAGCAAAAAATATTTACAAGCGAAGGGAGGATAAGCAAATAACGATAACACATGAGTTTTTGAAAGAATACTAGTACTCTACGTTTAGCATAGTAACTTATAATTAACTCTATCATTTCTCGTCCTCATTTAAGAGACTTAGCCTAAAAAAGTTAAGGAATCAAAGCTAAGTGCTCAACACGCACGGTTGAGTCAAAATTACTCTTATTCTCGCCATCGGAAAATCTACATTCGTGTCTTCAAACACTTATAAAACATGAGAAAAATTTTAAAATTTGGCCATTTTTAGCCTTATTTTGCAACAAAACGATAAACAAAAGATAAACTTTGGAAAGCGTGAAGGTTTGGCAAGGCAAGTATCTATTCACCCCCATACTAAAGTTAAACATTGTCCTCAATGTTTCGAATCTAGGGATGCAAATACCCCCATACTAGAGACGTAGTCGAATGCTTAATCTAGTATGGAAAGGGTTTAACCATTAAATTTAAAGCCGTTTATAAAGTGTGCTATAAACCTAAGGTTAGAACATCAAAGGATATATCATGGATATTGAGAAAGTCTTCAAAGCAAACGATCGAGTGCTCCCATAAAATGAACAAGAGAGGCTCCAATCGTGAAGATAATGATCATCTAAAATCCACAATTCACAAACAACCACGAAACAAAGGTTGGAAGGGCACAAATCCCCACACATTACTACATTAGAAAGCGATAATATGTACATAGGATAAGCATGGGACTCCCCTACGAGGCACCTCGTTTTTCATTACCGAGTCATGAGCTCGACTCGATCCCCTCAATACTAATTATCATTAGGGAAAGTGATTTGGTCGAGGTAGTTCAAGGATGGAACTTCCCCGCCAAAGTAGTGCTTCAACCTATGTCCATTCACCTTGAAATTAGGGCCATAATTTTGAGCTAGCTCGATGGTCCCATATGGAAAAACTTGAGTCACGGTGAATGGACCGGACCAACGGGATTTCAACTTACCGGAAAGGATTTTCAATCGAGAGTTAAAAAGCAGAACTTGATCCCCAATGTTAAAAACCCGGTTTCTAATTTTTGAATCATGAAACTTTTTAGTCTTTTCTTTATAAAATCAATGGATTTTCATAAGCAATATCCCTTAATTCATCCAATTCATTTAATTGCATTTTCCGGTTTTTTCTGGCGGTCTCCATATCATCATTACAATGCTTTAGGGCCCAATAAGCCTTGTGTTCTAATTCAATTGGCAAGTGAAATTTTTTCCCATACACAAGCTTATAAGGAGTGCACCCAATGGGCGTCTTATGAGCGGTCCTAAAGGCCCATAAAGCATCGTCGAACTTATCCGACCAAGATTCTCGGTTTTCCCCAATAGATCTCTCCAAGATCCTTTTTCAACGCTCGGTTTGAAACCTTGACTTGCCCACTCGTTTGTGGGTGATAAGCCGTAGAAAGACGATGTGTATCCCCATATTTCCTTAGGACCCTTTCGAATTGGTCGTTACAAAAATGGGTTCCACGATCGCTTATGATCGCACGAGGGGTTCCAAACCGAGAAAACAAGCTTTTCAAAGACTTGACTACCCACTTAGATAGGTAGTCAACGGCGACAAGGATGTACTTATTACCACGAGATGATGGGAACGACCCCATAGAGTCAATTCCCCAAACGTCAAAGATCTCACACACTTGGATGATATTTTGTGGCATTTCATCTTTTTGTGAGGCTTTTCCTTGTCGTTGGCATGAGTCACATGACTTCACAAGCTCATGTGCATCTCGGTAAATAGTAGGCCAAAATAAACCGGCATCAAAGACCTTGTTAGCCGTGAGATTAGCACCGTGGTGACCACCCGTGGGTCCCTCGTGACAAGCTCTAAGGATGTTAGAAGCTTCGGTACCAAAGACACAACGTCGAATAATTTGATCCGCACAAGTTCGAAACAAGTAAGGGTCGTTCCAAAAGTAGAACTTGACGCCACGAAAGAATTTCGTTTTTCTTTAGTCGTCATACCCTTGATGACGAAGTTGCCCGCATAGTAATTTGCGATGTCCGCAAACCATGGGGTGGAATAATCAAGCTTAGAATTCACTACACCAAGTGTCTAGAGCGGAAATGTTTCGGTGATTTCCTTGGGCTCGTAAACACTTTGGTGAGGATATTCCAAACGAGAAAGATGATCGGCCGCTAGATTCTCGGATCCTTTTTTATCAACAATTTTGTGATCAAATTCTTGAAGGAGGAGAATCCAACGAAGTAATCTCGGCTTTGCATCTTGTTTAGCCATGAGATACTTGATAGCCGAATGATCCGTATACACTATGCATTTAGTCAAGACGAGATAAGGTCGAAATTTCTCAATTGCATACACCACGGCAAGGAATTTCTTCTCCGTTGTAGTGTATTTTAGTTGAGCCTCGGTCATCGTCTTGCTAGGGTAGTGAATCGGAAAGAAGTGTTTTTAATGACGTTGCCATAATACGGCCCCAATAGCGTAGTCACTAGCATCACACATGAGCTCAAAGGGGAGGTTCCAATTGGGAGCAACAAGAATGGGAGTTTTGGTAAGTTTACTCTTAAGGATTTCAAAGGCTCGTACACAATCTTCGTCAAAGACAAAACGTGCATCTTTTTCAAGGAGATGTGTAATAGGTTGAGAGATCTTTGAAAAATCCTTGATGAATCGATGATAAAAGCCCGCGTGGCCTAGGAAACTCCGAATTCCCTTAACGGTTTTGGGATGAGGTAATTTGGCGATGACGTCTACCTTAGCTTGATCTACCTCAATCCCCCCTTTCAAAACCTTGTGCCCTAAGACGATTCCACTTTTAACCATAAAATGACATTTTTCCCAATTAAGCACAAGGTTGGTTTCCTCACAATGCTTCAACATTCTCTCAAGATTCGACAAACACGAAGTGAACGAACTACCAAATACAGAAAAGTCATCCATGAAGACTTCCATCGTCTTCTCGATCATATCATGAAAAATAGCCATCATGCACCTTTGAAAGGTTCCCGGTGCATTGAAAAGTCCGAATGGCATTCTACGATAGGCAAACGTTACATATGGACACGTAAACGTAGTTTTTTATTTATCACGAGGATCGATGGGGATTTGGAAGTAACCGGAAAAACTATCCAAAAAGCAATAGAAATCATTTCCCGCAAGACGCTCCAGCATTTGGTCCATGAAGGGCAAGGGAAAATGGTCTTTTCGAGTGGCGTCATTCAACTTACGATAGTCAATGCACACTCTCCATCCGGTCACGAGTCTAGTATTCCTCCCATCTTAGGGACACAATGAATAGGACTCACCCAAGGGCTATCAGAAATAAGGTAAATCATTCCCGCGTCAAGGAGTTTTAGGATTTCCTTTTTGATGACGTCGTGAATTTTGGGGTTCACCCTCCTTAGACATTGGATTGCGGGCTTGTAATCCTCCTCCATTAAGATTTTGTGGTACAAAATTTGTGATCGATCCCCTTAATGTCGGATAACTTCCACGCAATTTCCCTTTTGTGATCCTTTAGAACATCGACAAGTACGTTTTTTTCATCATTTGAAAGTTCTTTCGAAATAATAACCGGAAACTTGTCGTCCTCCTCCAAAAAGACATATTCGAGATGAGGAGGTAAATCTTTCAACCCGAGGATAGGTGGTTCCTCAATTGAAGATTTGGGCTCGATACTCATAACCTCCTCGGGTGGAGGAAATGGGAAATCATTAAGAAAATCCTTGATAATCGAGAAGTCCTCATCATTGTCGAGGTCTTCGTTACATGTACGTGGAGCATCGAATTCTTCCAACGTAAAACCACCACCTTCAAATGGAGTGAAGGTTGGTGTCGAGTTATCAAGGATGGGATCTAACATAGTGGGATTGCCACTCTTTTCATCATCACCAAAACCTAAAACTTCTTGTGAAAATTCCTCGCAAACAACGTCAATCATGTCAATGAGGTTTATGGTTGCAACGGAATAAACATGAGAATTGAGAATTTTGAGTTGCGTTTATAACAAGTTCCTCGTCGATGAAACGTAAGGTGATCTTTCTAGCATGAACATCAATTAAAGCCATAGACGTATCTAAAAACGAACGACCTAAAATGAGAGTAACTTGTGGATCCGTGGGAATATCGACAACGATAAAGTCTACCTGATAATAGAACTTTCCCACTTTCACAAAAACGTCTTCCGCCAATCCACATGCGGGAATCGTGGAATGGTCGGCCAACTCGATAGACATGAGTGAAGGAGTAAGATTAGGAAGATTGAGCGACTTGAAGATTGCAAGTGGCATCAAATTATTACTAGCACCAAGATCGGCCAAGGCATAGCATTCTTCCATATCTTGGATTGCACAAGGAATCAAGAATTTACCGAGATCACCGACTTTTTGAGGTATACGGTTAAGATAAACCGATGAAGAACTAGACAATTGTTTTAATTTCTCATTGTTGTTCAACATACTCTTGAAGTTAGCGGCAAATCGAGGCATCATGACCAAAGCGTCGGCAAAACTCACATTAAAGTGCAAATCACAAAACATTTTCATAAAAAGCTCAAATTAGTAATTGTCGCGCTCTTGACGTTTCTCCTTCCTAAGTCTCGATGGATAGGGCAAGGGTGGTGTAGGTTGAGGCATAGGCATAGCATTTGGAAACTCGGGTTCCAATGTTGGTAATGAGTCAACCGTAGGTGTGGCATGAGCGGTACTTCGTGGGATTGGGATATGCTCCTTTTCGACCACCACCTCGGGTTCTTCCTCAATTGCATCCTCCGTAGGAGCAATTGGTTGAGGAGTCGGTTCCTTAAGTGTCTTACTAATACGTGTGGTAATCACTTTCATCTCTCCCTTAGGGTTCGATATGGTGTTGCTAGGAAGACTACACAAAGATGGTTTGCACATTATAGCATCAAACATAGATGACATTTTATCCTCAAACATGGATTGCCTCTTCTCGGCCTTAATCATCTCTTGTTTTATTTCATGTTGCCCTTGTTTCATATTTTGTTGGTTTTGTTGTAACCTAGTTACGTTTCCTTCCATTTTGTTTGTACGGATTTTAAGCTCATTTGCTAACTCATTTTTCAACTCCTTCTTCAAGTCGTTCTTAAACTCAGATCTTAAGCTAATGATTTCTCTTTGAATGTTGTCAAACCTATCATCGTTTCCATTAGCGTATTCAACAAATTCATTTGGAAGATCTTTCAAAGTTTGCAAACTCTTGTTGTTGTTTTGAAAATCGTTATTTTGATTTTTGTTTGAAACTTGATTATTAGCCCCTTGATTCCCATAGTTTCCTTTGTAATTGCTTTTAAAACCAACTTGATTGTTTCGATAGTTGTTGTTAGCATTTTGATTTTGATTTGGAGCAAAACCCGGTGGAGTCAATTGATTAGAGCGGGTAACTTGACCGTTTTGGTTGTAAGTTCCCGTGGCCGCGTAGGCACACGAAGTGTTACCACCGTTGGTAATGCAATCGGAGAAATCATGACCTCCACCACAATACATACATGAAACCTCAACTGCTTTAGCCGTAGCGGGAGCACTTTGTTCTCCAACTTTGAATTCAA
Source organism: Glebionis coronaria (assembly GCA_025667525.1). Lineage (NCBI taxonomy): Eukaryota > Viridiplantae > Streptophyta > Magnoliopsida > Asterales > Asteraceae > Glebionis > Glebionis coronaria. The sequence goes on from CM046877.1 coordinate 507,837,600, forward strand.
TTAAAAGTCCTTTAAGCTTATCAAAGATTTTGTTTTCCAAGTTAGCCTCAATTTGGCAAGCATCGATGGTATTAGACAAAGAAGGTGAATCCGAAGACGAAGCCTTACGAACACTCGATGTGTTACGAGGACTATACACCTTAGATCTATTCTCAATTATCAACAACGTTTCCTCAACCGTTTTACACAAAAAATTACCACCCTCGGCGGCATTTAGATAATCCCTTTCATGATCATTAAGTCCACTGTAACACGTGTCAATTTGATGCAATTCGGAAAAACCGTGATGAGGACACTCCTGTAACATTTCCTTAAACCTATTCCAAGCCGTTGAAAAACTCTCATTAAATTCTTGTGAAAATTTTGAAATCTCGTTTTTCAAATGCTTAGTCTTAGAGGGCGGAAAAAATTGGTTCACAAACTTAGAAACGAGATCCTTCCACTTCAATATAGAATTGGGTGGCTCTTTCTCTAACCAAATTTTAGCGGGCCCCGCTAAGGAATACGGAAAAAGCATCATCTTAATCGACTCATTAACAACATCCTTAAATTTGCATGTGGCGGTAAGACGATTGAATTGGCGGATATGGTTGTGTGGGTTGTCCTTTTCATCACCACGGAATTTGTTGTTTTGGATCATCGACAACAAACCCATTTTCACTTCAAAATTTTCCGCAAGGATAGCGGGAATTACAATAGCCTCTCCATAACCCTTGGTGGGTGCTTGAAATAACTCCATCATAGTTCGATTCGCCATTGTTGGTTCCTATCTTACAATAGGTTCGTCAATAGGAGACTCCTCACTAGGATGATTAGGAGTAGGTGTTGACTCCTTTCGGGTTTTTCGTTTACGTGCACGTCTTGCTTGGTTGCGGGTTTGCATAAACGTTACGTACAACGAGGGGATGAGCAAAGAAGATTCTTTTTGGTTTTTTGTATTTTTCCAATTTTTTGTGGTTTTTGATTGTTTTTACTTTTTTGTATTTTTGTGATTGTCTTAAGTAGACAAAAATCTACAAATCTCCTCCTTAATCAAATCTCTTGATTAAAAAAGCCTCAAGGAATGAAAACGATCACGTGAAGTGAACGCCTTCGATGACTTTAGAACGTTGGTGGAACACCAAAATGTTCAAGAGGGTTTAATCAAATGAAACCAAGAAAATATATATGATACTTAGATAATACTTTGGTTGGCAAACCCTCGATTAGCCCTTTTTATCTAAACACTCACAAGCAAGCGGGGAAACGAGGCGGCGCGAAGCACTTAAGAGCCTTTTTCCTTAGGGTATACTTTATAATACCCGCCTTATACCCACCTTATAGTTTGTATTTTTCAAAATCGAGCTTCACGATAGTATTTATCCACTTTTGCCTTTTTCTTTTGGTTTAAGATTCGAATAAAATGATTGACTAATGACCTCCCAATCAAGGTTGTGTTTTCACACTTTTCGAGTACTTATGAATTTATTGTTCTACATATACAATATATTAATAATATTCACACAAAAAACGAAAACCGATAATACGTATTAGTAGAGTGCTACTAATACAAATAGATATTATGGCTATATATAAAAACAACAATTTCCAAATCAAAACACAACACGCCTCCCCGGCAGCGGCGCCAAAATGATAGATGTAAAATACGTCTTTTAGGAAAAAGAGCGTAATTAGGGTAAGTATGAACAAGTAGTTTAGGAAAACCACAAGTTATGACCCAAAGTGGGGATCGTTCTCAAGGAGGCTTGTGTGTTGTATAGAGAGATGATTAACTTTGTGATTATATTGATGAGAAAAGAAAATAGAAGGGAGATTAGAAGAGAATGACGGTTACGATTGTGGATTACACTAAGACGAAAAGTCGTACACGTAAAAAAAAACCGTAAAAAGTGACAAAATTAAAAATTTACCCTAAAAATTCCTAGAAAATTGCAATAAATCCTAAATAATGTAATTAGAGTTTATAAAAAAACTAAAATCACTCAAACCTTTTATTTAATTAAATAATAATTTTTTAATGCTAATTAAAGCCTAAAAAATCAATTTAATTAACTAAAAGCCCATAATGAGGTTTTTTCAATTGTGAACCTCTAAAATGACTTAACTAAATTTAAACTATTTTTGAAAGTTTTAAAATTAATTAAAACTAAATAATTAAAAACTATTTAAACTTAAAATAATTCTTAAAATTAATCTAATGACAATAAAAATATTCTAAAAATTGTAAAATTCCTAACTTAATGTATTTAACCTAAGAAAAATATAAAAAATTGAAAAATCTATATTTTAATTTTTAATAATAAAATAATAATAAAATAATATTAAAAATCCAAAATTTATAAAAAATTCTAAAAAGTTGGAAACTAGCTTATTTTAACCTAATAAACACAAAAATTAAGTTGAAATTACAAAATACCCCTAATGGGCCTAGAAATGGGCTAAAAGACAAAACAGTCCCTTAATGGGCTTAATTTGGGCCCAATAAGAAAAAGTCAACCAAATAAGCCCAAAACTTCCAGTCTGACTCAAAATTTGATTTTAAAGACAAAACTCTGAAGGCCTAAAAGATAAAAATGTGTTTAAGCTAGCTTATTTCAAAGCAACATATTCTTAATGGGCTTTTTGGCCCATTAAGCTATAAGTTGATGCCATAAGCTCAAATTAGACGCACAAGCTTCTTTTGAGTTACTTAAGAGATCTGTAAAAAAAATTTGAAATAAGCACAAGGAATAAGCCTGAATAAGCTAAAAGCTATCTTCACAAAACAACAAAATAGTCGTTTTCGAGTTTTAGGCCACCCCAAGAGCTGATTCAAGTTTCAAAAGCATTTAAATGACTTAAGTAATCTTAATCAACAAAAAGTTTTCCAATAATCACACTCAATAAGCTGGAATAAGCAAATAAGCACTTAACTAAAAGTCAACCTTATGAGTTTTCTAGCAAAAAGTCAAAGCCAAGGTCTGATAAGCTCCAGTTCAAATAAATGGGTCAAATGATGAATATCTATTACAAAAAGTAAGTTGTTGCAAGTCTGGATAAGCCAATATGGCTTATTAATAAGCTGAATGACAAATTACACTAGCAGGGGCTAGTTTTGGGTGTTGAGCCGTGGGAACTTTTCCCACTGCTTGACTTTCTTGACTATTTGTCTTTAGTGACTTCTTTGTGGATTCAAGTTTCACAAAGGCACCCAAATGATCAGTTAATCATAAGGAGTCAATAAAATTCACAAAAACGCAATCACAAACAGCCAATCAGTGCAGTTAATTCAAAAGATCACCAGATTAGTCAAAGACATGCACAATTAGCAGATTTCACTCAATAAGCAGTTTTAGAAAAAATCAGCCAACCAAATTGCACCAAATGCATACACAAGCTATAATAAATTCAAATGAACAAATTTAAACAGGTTTCATGCAATGGTTCAAGGTCTAGATCAAGATTCAAGCACCAAAAATTTACTGATGAACTAAGAACATGTAGTCATGAACACTTGCTGATATACTTGACCACACCGCCAAATTCAAACACTCAAATCTCTTAGATAGGTTATGTTGGATATGATTTATCACTTTTTATCCTAAGTCTAAGCCTAGAACTAGGTGTGCACCAAATCACAAGCCAAAATATCACTTAATCAAGATTTTATGAGCAAATGTTTTATTTAGGTGTTCAAAAGCATACAACTTGCAGATATTCACTCTATTAAACTTCTTAAACAATAACAAGCAGCATATAATAGCAAACACTTAACCAATAACTCTATAGCTTTAATATGCAGTTGACCCAAACACCCCTTTATAATTTCAAAACAAGATTTTTCAAATCAAAAGTTGGAATTAGGTTAGCACATGCATACATAAGCATCAAAACATCAAACATAAACAAAAACAACAGTATTTGGAGCCCAAGAATAGCAAGAACATAAGCAGAACTCAAGTATCACAAATATCCAAATTTTTATCAGATTTTGAGATTAAGGGTTCAAACCTCATGGATGTACATCCACACCCATGAATTTTGAGCATATGTGCTAGGAAGAACAACCACAAGCTTCCATGAACAACCCTGCTAAGATTCAACAAGGATAGACCAATTAAATCAAAATAAGAAAGTGACCACTTTGGAAAATAAACTTGATTAATGAAACTCTTGTACCCCACACTTGATTATCCCCAAGTTATAAGCCTCACAACACCTTGATATCACAATATCAGTGTGCTATGATCAGCTTATAGCCCAAAAATTCCAAGGTGTACCAAGCACTTAGCAAAATATCAAATTTTGATCCTTTGTGCAATTTCTTGCACAAGGTTTAAAAATACGTTTTAAGATTCAAGATTAGCAAACATTAAGCATAAACAAACAGATATATAGGGTGGCACTTGGTCTTTCTTCACAAAATTCAAACACTTCTTATTAATCAAGAGTAAGGATTTACATAATTGTGAACTAGGAAAAATAAAGAGCAAGTGCAAATGTTGCACATCCTATGCCTTATATAGGCTACAAGTGAACTAGTGAATGCATAAAAAACATAAAACCATAGCTAATGAAGTTCCAGATATGCCCTTGAGGGTTTTGAAGACTTTGGAATCATGTGAATTCATCTTGGCGTTTTGTTGTTGCTGTCATGGTGGAATTTCATCCAATGGTTTATAACAAGCTTAAAATGTAAGCTGGAATGTGGATGGTTGGATTGCTATCAAGGTTTTGGCGTCTTGTTCAAAGGTGTAGCAGGGGAGGTCCCATGTGGACATCTGAGTGGTGAGGTGGCCAATTTAAAGGTTGGGTTATGAATAAGACAAGCATAATCATTAATCTGGAGGTTTTGGTGGCTTAATTACAAGAGGATTAAGAAAATCCAATTCGTGTTCTTGAGGTAATAGTGTTATGTTTAATCCAGTTTTGGGTTTAAAAAACATGTTAAGTGCCAGTTCTAACTAATCTGTTAGGATTAGTTATAAAATAGTGAGTGGGATGTGAGGTGGCACCAAGGTGAGTTTTGATTGGTTGAAACCAGGTAGTGGGGTACGTGTCAAAGCATGAGTGGTCTAGGTAACTATCCTTTTCTGTCAATATTAACCCTCCATCTTTCTTATTCCTTCCATTTGCATTTTAAACCCCACAAAGCTGAAATCCTTTGTAAAGGAAGTTTCATTTTTCCCACTTTAGCCACAAATACTTTTCCAAAGTATTTTCAGGGGTAATTCTTGCCATTTGTAGATTCTTGAAGGGCTGTTTTGGTATTTTCTTCAATGATAATGGTCTTGACTTGTATGATTGACTTTTCGAAGGAATGAAAATGACAAGTCTTCATTTTTGAGGGACTATTCTTGCCAAGTCTTTAAAGTCAAGGGTCCTTTTTGCAATTTGGCATATTTAAAGGACCAAACTTGTTCTTTCTTGTATCTTGAAGGTCTTTATGATATGTTTGACTTTGAGGAGGATAATTATTGACAATTTAGCTTTGTTGAGGGACTAAATTTGCCAATTCTTCAAAGTGGAGGGCCCTTTTTGTAATTTTGACAAACTTTAAGGACCAATCTTGTAATTATGAATATACAAGGGTTTAAAGTGTCAATTCTTCAATATTGAAGGACCCTTCTTGCCTAATATTCAAATCTTCAAGGGTTTCTCTTGGGAAATCTTCATTAGGGCTTGGTTCATTGTGCGGCTTCGTTTCCCGTGTTCGTTTTTGCTTGTTATTTGTGATCTTTTGTCATTTTCTCAATATCCGTACCTAAAATACACAAGTAGCAAACACAAGCATATATTTGGACATTTTCATGATATTTAATGTATTTAAAGCCCTTTTTGGACGATGAGACTATGTATAAAAGCAGTCTCATCATGGTGCCATACAGATAATGTCTTTACAACCTAAGAGCAAAGACTACATCTCCTAACTCAAGATCATGAGTAGTATAATTCTCCTCATTCTTCCTTAATTGTCTAGAAGCATAAGCTATCACCTTTTCTCGCTGCATCAAGACAGCTCCATAACCTCTAAGCGATGCATCACAAAATACTACAAAATCTTCACTTCCGTCGGGTAATTATAGAATTGGTGAACTACATAATTTTTTCTTCAATATCTGAAATGCTCCCTCTTCTTCACTTCCCAAACGAAAGATTTATTTTTCTGAGTAAGCTTGGTCAGGGGTTTAGCTACTAAAGAAAATTCTTTAATGAATCGTCTATAATAACCAGCCAATCCTAAAAATTGTCGCACCTCCATTGGCGTTGTCGGTGCAGACCAATTCTTTATGGCTTCAACCTTCGCAGGATCAACATAAATTCCATCTTTATTAATCACATGACCATGAAATTGCATAGAGTCCAATCGAAAATCACATTTCGAAAACATAGCATACAACTTTTCATCCTTTAACAAGCTCAAGATAATCCTTAAGTGTTCTCCATGTTCATCTTTATACTTAGAATAGATTATAATGTCATCAATAAACACGATCACAAATTTATCCAAATAGGTTTTGCACACTCGATTCATTAGATCCATGAAGATCGCAGGTGCGTTAGTTAACCCAAATGGCATCACTTGAAATTCATAGTGTCCATAACGAGTTCTAAATGCAGTTATTGGAATATCTTCTTCACGGACGCGAACTTGGTGATATCCAGACCATAAATATATCTTAGAATACACACTAGATCCTTGTAGTTGATCAAATAAATCATCAATCCTTGGTAAAGGATATCAATTTTTGATTGTCAACTTATTCAGTTCCCGATAATCGATGCACATACGGAAAGATCCATCCTTCTTCTTAACGAACAAGACTAGAGCTCCCCAAGGCGACGAGCTCGGTCGAATAAAACCTTTATCAGACAACTCTTTGAGTTGTTCGGATAATTCCTTTAATTCAGAAGGTGCTAGTTAGTAAGGCGCACGTGCCAACGGTGCAACACCAGGAATTAGATCGATTCGAAACTCGACTTGCCTTATCGGCGGAAGTCCGGGTAAATCATTGGGAAATACCTCAAGAAATTCACAGATAATAGGTACATCTTCCAATCGTTTCTCCTTAGACTCATTCCCGGTCACTTGAGCTAAGAATAGCTCGCAACCGTTCCTGATGTACTTTTGGACTTTAATACATGAAACGATTTTCAAACGAGATTCACCTCGATTACCATCAATTACTAACGTCCTATTCCTAAGAGGAATTTTAACCTTCTTTTCTCCACATAAAATTGTAGCATTATTCAACGATAACCAATGCATACCAATGATAATATCAAAACTACCTAGTTCTATCAACATCAAATCAACAAGAAAGGAATAGTTTAAGAGATTTAGATAGCATCCTTTTAATAGCTTATTAGTTTTTACTAATTTACCATCAGCCAATTCCACTTCGTAACTGGTATTTATCTCAATAGGTTCAATGTCAATAAGGGCACTAAATTTAGTGGATACAAAGTTCCTATCAGCACCCGAATCAAATAAAGAAACAGCATAATGATTGTTGTGTAAAAATGTAGTTGTAACGACATTCAGATCCTCTTTCTTAACCTCAACCGTTCCAAGTTGATAAGCACCACCCTAGGGGTTTCTTCCAGGTCCAATCCTTTTCAACTTGGGGCAGTCTGATTTTTATGACCTTCTTCATTATAGTTGAAGCAACTAACTCCCCTCTTATACTTTTCCACTTTGTGTCCTAGCTTTCCGTAATTTTGGCACATCTAGCAGTCGCCAGCATGCCTCTTATTACCACACTTAGGAAACTTTTCATCATTGAGCGGTGTGTTGTTGGTAAGAGCATTTGCATTCCCCCTTATTTGGTTTTGACGACGATTAAAATTCTGCCTATTATCACCTCGACCTCCACGATCGCCGTCACCCTTTCTTTTCTCACCAGCATGTGCTTCATCCTCCTTGTCCTGAATTATTTTCCCAATGATTTGGTAAGCATTTCGAACGACATCATCAATGATCAATGGTTTTGATGATGTCACATCCCCTCGGATATTCTTGGTCAACCCTTTAATGTAATGTACAATTCGGATCTCTTCGGGTTCCACCAATCGAGGACACAGCAAGGCCAACTCATGGAATTGGTTTGTGTAGCTATCAATGTCCACACCTTTCATATTTAGATGAATAAACTCTTGTTCCAACCGTATAATCACACTACAGGGACAGAACTCCAGAGTCATCCAGTTTTTAATTTCATCCCAAGGAGTAGTATTAGCAACATCAATACCCATAAAAACAATTCTCCCATTCAACCAAGTCAACGCATGACCTCTAAGAGTAGCCATAAAAAAAGTCACTTTATCCTTTTCCTTACACTTACTAATCCGAAACACCGACTCAATCTTCTCAACCCACTGGCTTAATCCTACAGCACCTTCAGTTCCATTAAAAGGGAATGGTTCACACTTCATGAACGTCACATAAGTACAACCACCGACTTCAGGCGCATTAGTTCCAAGTCCTCATATATTTCTTCCAGCATTAGCATTAACATTATTAGCATTCACATTCGCATTAGTACCACCAATTCCACTACCGCCATCTCCACTACCGCCAGCTCCACTACCACCAGCTCTACTACCGTCAGCTCCAGTACTGCCAGCTCCATTTCTAGCATTTGCCATAAATTCAGTAATAGATTCTGCAACTTGCTCCGCAATGATCCTACGTACATCATCCTCAGTTACAGCTTTCATGGGCGGCATGGTTCTATAATTGCACAATTTCAAAGTATATTAAGCATTCACCCAACGAGGGATTCATATAAGATGGATTGAATTCATAATCAAGATACAAATAATGCACGATATGGAACTCAAGACAAGATACATATTTCATTGGATTAGAAACAACCACATTGTCTTAATTAACATTCCACATCAAAATTCCTAGCACTATACAGGCCCAAAATTCGTGCCAGATCTACTAACCAATATGTCGGTTTAGTTAAAGTTACAAAAGATACAAAAGATACTACTAAAGATAGACTGGTCTACTGAGCTGCTAGATGGTCCATCATCCATCGTCTTTGGCATCTTCCTCGGAAGATCATAAGACACATCTTCAGCTGGGCGCTTACGAATCACTCCTTTCTCAACCATCTCAGTATAAAACCTACTGTTCCAACCAACAGATATATTCAACTCTTTTTCTGCCTTCTCACGCATCGCACGAGCTACACTCAACTAAATCTCCATAGTATTCACCTTTTTCTTCATTTCAACATACTCACCACTTTCCAACACAGACAATCTCCTAAATGCCTCATTCAAACCACGCTCCACATCAGTCAAACCCAAATCAAGTAACTCTCGCTCTTTCTCACCAACGTTAGTTTTCGACTCCAAATAAGCAACATGAGTCTGAACAACACCTAAACCAACCTCTATCATACTGCCTCAAACACGAGAAGCATCTAAATCACGTCTCAAGGCCCAAGGTGCAAGTCCATCAATATGAGTAGCCTCTCGAACCCTAGACGACTCTCCTATCACATACCTACGAGTAGCAATCCCATCAGTACCATCAAGTGCATCATCATTCTCATCATCCTCTGATTCAGACTCAGATTCAGATGATTCAGACAATTCATCTCTAAGTAATTCAAACTCAGAATCAGACCAATCAACTGGAGGGGGTATGGGCTCACCCTCCTCTACATCGTAAGGGAAAATAAGCTCAGCCTCATCATCATCATTAACCTCGTCATCTATACCTACATCCTCCTAGACATCCTCGTCGTCATCCTCATTACCTACATTATCTATCCCAATCTCATCATCTTCCTCAATATCAACATTATCATTATCATTCTCTAGAACATCATCCTGAGGGGCAATCTGATCTCCTAGTCCTATCTCGGGCTCGGGATCCTCAAATGGTTCCTCCTCTTCATCATCCATATCCTCATCTACATTATAATCCACTAAGTCTAGGTAAGGGTTATCATCTATGTTAGGTTCGGGGATAGCATGGTTCTCTACAGGAATATTAGGGTCAGCCATGACAATCTGCATTTATATAATATATCTTGTATTAGCATAAAAATATGCATTAAGCAGTTACATACTGAAACTACGATATATACATATAAATAAACTAAATTATATATATCAAAATATATATCTTCTCAATAAGTCTTGTTGGTAACGTCGGAGATCTTTGGCACCGTTATAGTCAAAAGATTTTTCAAACATTTTAAGAAAATGTTAATAGTTAAAAGATTTTGAAATGTTTTATTCAAAACATTGGTTTTAAAAATCTTTCGTTCTCTATAGCGAGAGCTCTGGTACCAAACTGTAACACTCTCAAATTTCATATCAGGTCAGCGGAAGGGTCAGTAGAGTGTTACGGGATAGCACAATAAATCCAATCATAGACAACGTATGAAAATGGTTGTACAAGGTTTAACATATATTCATTAGAATAAAAGTTTTAAGTTTACAGGAGGTCCCCAAATTACACAGTCATAAAGTTTACAAAACATAGATCGAATGAATAATTTTATTATGTGGGCCATCAGAGTCAATCTCCATTCAAGTTACCTTCAAGCACCTGAGATAAAACATGCGAAAAATATATCAGCGAATGCCGAGTGAATTCATAGAGTTTAATAAAACCGTTACATAAAACAGTTATAGAAATCAGAACACTAGTATAATATCAGAAGTAAGTCCTCGTATTTCTATTCAAGCAATATATATAAATCAAGTCATAAATCTTAAACCGTCCATGAGACCGTAGTCTCAATATTACCATTATAGGTAACATTATTATTTTGGATAATTGGATTATAGTGGATTATTATCAGTCGCATGACATTGCTACCTTACTATATGAAACAACCGGCCGCGAACCCGACAACCAATTTTCCCATCTAAGTTAGCGTGTCGTCACAAATATCACACTATATAAATCATCTCATACATAAATTCGCTTACCACTCAAGGTGGCATGACGGGGATCAACCGTCACGGCGCGAACTGGGGTGATCTTCCCCAAATAGTACTATTATATGCATAACCGTCTATCAAATCCCAGTAGTTCACAATTCATGCTAATGGGACTTTAAGTGACATAACCTAACTCATAATAATCCTTTACATCTCATTTATTGGGTCATAGCATCATTCGGGTCCATATCAATAAGCATACCATCGGGACTATTTGTGTTCTATTTTTATCAAAAACTAGCATGTTATCTCCCTCACTGGTTTACAAAACATTTTATAAAACATTTAAAAGAGTGCGAGGCTATGAACTCACGTTGATTAGGAAACGCGGGTTATCGGCGATAGTGCGTGCTTCAATCACGGTAACCTAGACAAATAATACTCGGTCTTTGACTCTTGTCCAATGAATTTATAATATGTATGATGATATTATAAGTATGATGATGATCAAGTGGGATTTTGTCTCTTTATTCAATATTATAGTGTTATGTGTTAGTAAATTTTAGACTAGTTACACTAGTTTTAACTTGTTTACATAGTAAGGCCCAATAAGCTGTTGATCCCAAACTTAGATCGATTAGCTTTGTGTATACGAGATTAGATCAAGTATAACACGTAGAGAAACCTTTGTTGTATGCTTTGTGAATCTAAGTATTATGTGGAATTTAATACTTAAACAAGAACACAAGATGTAAACAATACTTTCACTTTGATTATCAATGTCGAACTTGCTTACAATGAAAGATGTTTACGAGTGAAAAACTTAATAAAAACTTGATATTAAACATTAACCTAAAGGCCTTCTTTTATAGACTAAGAAGCCTTGTACAATAAGCTACGTATCAACTATTCTAGGTAAAGATAAACATAGAAAATACATTGTCGTTTCTATCCTTACTAGAAGTATTCTAGAATATAATAAACGTGTAGCTCACATCTTCCATCAGTGCTTGTCTTCAATCTATCAACGCTTGACTTTAACTTGTCAACGCTTATACTATCAGCGCTTACTTTGCTCTTGTCAACGCTTGAGTTGTTCTTGTCAGCGTTCAAGTGATCTGGCCTTAATTTATTCCCAACAATCCTCCCCTAAACTTGATATCCACTCTTATGATCAAGTTTCTGAATAAACATTAAGAACTTGGAGGAGTCTGACAAACCTTATCATATTGGTAATAACTAAATCTGATTAAATTCTTTGCCACGTCACTTGTATAATCTATTTCCAACTGGGTGTCCTTCATCTTTTCCAAAACAGCCTTGGATATGAAATACTGAGCATCTACAAGTAAATACTCAGCAAACTTTGTAGAACTCAAATGGTATACACCAGCAGCTGAATATAACCTCCATTGAAGACCACTGAGGTCATCTTCAAGATCCTTCCATATTTCAGGATCTTCTTCTTTTGTCCCACACATTCTTTTGAATGTGGTCCAAAGTTTTATTCCATTGGCTGAAGTTGGTGCTTCAGCCTCATACTTGGTCTCCAACAACCTCCAAAGGTCCACCAAGTCTTCTCTATCACAACTTGCAAATAAAGATATGAGAGTGGTAAAAGTGTGTACCTCCTTGCCAAATCTTCCAATTTTCCAGAATCCACATTCATCTTCATCATAACTAACAATTGGATTCCTGGAATCTAGTGGTAACACATGCACCATATCTGAAGCTTCTAATGGGGAGAGCTTGAGGCTCTTTCTAATAACTGCTTCACTTGGATATAGTTGATTCATATCTTTTGGAAACTCAAGTGTAAATCCCTTCTTTACTGGTCTGGGAACTATCATAGCTTTCTTGATTTCCATTTCTTCTGCAAGTTGCTCCTTCCTTTCATCTGAAAGAAGTCTGAAAGTGTTTTCTTCCTGCACTTTCACCCAAATAGGATAAGCCCTATGTTCCAACTCATCAAATGTCAAAGCCTTCAGCTTCTGATGTGTCCATCCAACTCCATGACATTTGAGCAACATAAAGTAGAGCTTCCTTCTATCCCTTTTCAACTCAGAAAGAATGTTGCTTGCCTTGTGCTTCAAAATCACCTTACAATCCTTCTGAACTCTAAGAAGAATTTCCAAACCCCATATCTGATCTGAAATGGTCAAGTCTGGATTATCCATACAGCTTTCTTCCCAAGAATTGTACATCTGAACCACCTCTGGCATATCAAAATCAATCTGCAACTTTAAATCTCTCAGCTTTTCCCTAGCAAGCTCATCACCATACTCAAGTCTTTCTGGTTCAACAATCATCACACTTGAATCTGAGCTAGCTCCATCACTTTCTTCTTCAGAAGTCACAACAAATGGTGACTTTTCCTTTTCACCTTGTTCCATCATTTGCTCGGCCAATCTTCTATCAAATTCAACCTGAGCTGCATTCTTTGGAACAATTTCTTCTACCAACTTACCCTTACCCTTATCTGATGGTGCAATTCTTGGTAAGGTAGATGGTAATACCTGAGTAGAAACATCCTTGATGATAGATGATGACTGGAATACATCACCTTCATATGCAGATCTGTCAACGCCCAAATTTCCTCTATCAGCGCCCAAAATACTTCTATCAGCGTCCAAACTTGTCTTGTCAACACTCAAATATTTTCCCTCAGCGCCTTGTGTAACCTCTCTCAACATATCTGTAAATGATAAATTTACATTGAAGAAGAAGAGCATGTTGAATATGCTCTCATGGCACAGTCCTCCTCTTCATCTGATAATGAGGTATATGATGATGCTTTTGTAGCAAAGGTTGTAGGTTAAACACTGACAGACTTAACAAAGAAGTGTTAAAACTAAAAGAGGATATGAGCACTGAAAGGTGTAAATTATCCAATTACCAACTAGCTCTTACTGAAACTAAGAAAATCGTTTCTGAATATAAGAAAATGGAATTTGATTTAAAAGATAAGATAAATATCTTAAAACATGAGCTAGAGGGTAGTATGGATGTTAGAAATATCATGTCAAAAGTCAATAAAGACCTACAGGCTAAGTTAGATGAGGCCATTAAGAATAAAGATAATGTTGACCTCAAGATTCAAAGATTTGATAGAGCCACCCAAGCCCTAGGAGACTGTGTAGCTAAACAAAGAGATCCTAAGGATATGACTGGGCTTGGGATGAATGAGAATGATTACTCTCTGGTTCCACCACCAGCTGGTGACTTCTATGGTGTCATTAGAAAGGATTTATCTTGGACTGGTATTCCAGAATGCCAAGAAGAGGAATTTATTCCTCCACCAAGAGTTGTCACCCCAGTAGAAGAGTATCAACAAAAACTGACTGACCTAAATGAGTGGAAGAAAGCTAACCCTACTTTATTTGTTAAAGGAGGTTTGCTGTGTGAAAGTCCAAATGAGCCCACACCAATCACGAGCCATGAATCCCCACCCATTAAGGTTACTCACCCAGTTGCTGGTAAAGCTGTTGACCTAGGCTCCAACACTGTTAGAAGACCTACCATTAAATATGCAGAGATGTATAGAAATATTAGGTCACCCAAGAGCCAAGTTAACAATCATGGAACAGGTTTCTTTGCTTCTAGACCTAAGAATGTGTCTAAGAAAGCCTGTTATACTTGTGGTAGCTTTTCACATTTGGCATACAAATGTGTCAACGCTCCCAAAGTCAGCGCTGATAGGAACAATTTCAGCGCTGATAGGAAGAAAGTCAACGTTGTTAGGAAGTCAAACGTTGTCAGACCCAGACCTGGTGTGCAGCAAAGTCCACAAGTGATTAGACCAGCCCCATTCTTTACTAGAAGGTCTAACACTCATGGACAAAGACCTTTTCAAAAGACAAATACCTGGTCAAATAGGCAATGGGTTCCGGTAGCAAACCCTAGGTTCAACGCTGATAAGGGTAAATTCAGCGTTGACAGGACAAAATCCAACGCTGACAGAAACGTGACTAGACCTAAGTATTTGCAGCCACAAGGTAAGGGGTCTAAAGCTTCTTCAAGCTTAACATGGAGACCCAAGAAAGATCAAAACCCTAATAATAATGGAATTTCAATGACTTGCAACAGGTTTAACTATATTTCAAAAGTCATTACAAAACCAATTGGGTTTAACTGGGTATTTCATCCTAAAAGGGATGAGAATGGGGTTGTTGTGAGAACTAAGTCTGTTCTTATTGAACAACCAGATGAATCCAAGTCTTCTGAGACTTGGGTTCCCAAAGAAAACTAATTTGTTTTCTTTATGTGCAGGGCATTCAAAAGCAGATCAATGACTATGGATATTGGGATAGTGGATGCTCAAGGCACATGACAGGAAAGGAAGACTATCTGACAAACTTCTCTCCTATTAAAGATGGTGATAAGGTATACTTTGGAGGGGGATATGGAACCATCACAGTAAAAGGAACCCTTATCACCAATAATCTACGTTTTGAGAATGTCTTCCTGGTAAAAGAACTGGACTATAATCTGTTTAGTGTATCACAAGTGTGTGATAACAAAAATAAGGTTCTTTTCACTGATACTGAGTGTTTGGTGTTAAGCAAGGATTTTAAGATCCCTGATGAGAAGTATATTGAGTATAGAACACCTAGGCATAAGGACATATACAATGTCAATTTAAATGGGATTAAAGTGAATGCTAATATGTCTTGTTTTTATGCTAAGGCCTCAGTAGATGAAAGTAATTTGTGGCACAGGAGACTAGGGCACATAAACTTTAAAAATATAAATAGACTTGTGAGGCTTGGTTTAGTTGATGGTTTGCCTGAGAAGGCCTTCCACAATGACCACTCTTGTGTTGCATGTCTTAAAGGCAAGCAGCACAAGGTCTCATTCAAGTCCAAGCAGGTGCATACTAGTTCCAGACCTCTTCATATGCTTCACATGGACCTCTTTGGTCCAACTAATATAGAAAGTTTGAATGGCAAGTCATATTGTTTTGTTGTCACTGATGACTTTTCTAGGTTTACATGGACATTCTTTCTAGCTATGAAGAGTGACACAGCTGATGTTCTTATTGAATTTATCACTCAAATTGAGAAAAGGTCTGGCAATGAGGTTAAGATGCTTAGGAGTGATAATGGTGGAGAATTTAGGAACAAGAAGCTAGATGATTTTTGTGCCAGGAAGGGAATTACTAGGCAGTTTAGTATTGCTAGAACCCCACAACAAAATGGGGTTGCTGAAAGGAAGAATAGAACCCTAATTGAAGCAGCCAGGACAATGTTGGCTGATGCTCACTTTCCCATAGCCTTTTGGGCTGAGGCTGTTAATACAGCATGTTATGTGCAAAATAGAGCATTGGTTAACAAAATTCAGAACAAGACACCTTATGAGTTACTTTGGGGAAGAAAACCTAATATTGGTTTTCTCAGACCTTTTGGATGTCATGTAGTAGTCTTAGACACTAGTGATGCCTTAGGGAAATTTAGTGCAAAAGGTGATGAAGGTTACTTCATGGGGTATTCAGTACAGAGCAAGGGTTATAGGGTTTATCTTAAGGAGGACAAACATATTGTTGAAAGAGTACATGTTAGGTTCTTAGAGAATAAACCTAGTGATCCTGAAAGTGGTCCTAATTGGTTGTTTGATTTGGAACCCTTATCTAGAACTTTAAATTATATGCCTGTCACTAATCCAGACATTATGAAGGTAACTTCAAATGTTGTGGAGGAACAAGTTGTTCATGTTTCAGGTACACAGGTTGATGAGAGGGTTGGATCACAAGCAGAAAAGGCATCTCCTACATTTGAATATGTCACAATTCCCATTTGGACTGATGCTTTTGCTGCTGCTGCTGCTGCTGGACAAGATAATGGTGGTTTCCAAATACCACCAGATACAAACATGCATGGTTCTTCAGGCGCTGACAAAGGAAAATCAAGCGCTGACAAGAGCAACTCAGACGTTGATGGCTCAGACGTTGACAACAACAGTTCAAGCGTTGTTAGCCCAAGCGCTGACAAACAAGGTTCAGACGTTGACAACACCTTTGCACATATTTTCTCTTCAAATTTTGAACAAGGTGGACCTTCCAATGTCCATGAAGAGATCCCTGTTGATCAAAGAGAGTCTGATGAAGAAGATATTGGCAACATGGAGCGTGAAGTTGAGGACACCAGACTTTTTGAAGGAGGAGTTCTCACTTCCACAATGAAGAATCACCCCCCATCTCAGATCATTGGTGATGTTATGACTCCAGTTCAGACAAGAAGATCCCATCAAAGTCTTGGTGGATTTATTGCCAATATACACAAGAAGGTTGATACCCCTCTTGTACAAGCATGTTTGTTTGCATGTTTTCTGTCACAAGAAGAACCCAAGAAGATATTTGATGCTCTCAAAGAACCAAGTTGGGTGGAAGCAATGCAGGATGAGCTTCACCAATTTGCTATTCAGGATGTTTGGGAGCTGGTTGATTGTCCTAGATATGTCAGACCAATTGGGACAAGATGGGTTCTCAGGAACAAAAGAGATGAAAGAGGTATTGTGGTCAAAAACAAGGCAAGGTTAGTGGCTCAAGGTTATACACAAGAGGAGGGGATAGACTATGAAGAAGTCTTTGCACTAGTTGCAAGGATTGAAGCTATTAGGATTTTTCTAGCCTATGCATCTTGTATGGGATTTACAGTCTATCAAATGGATGTAAAGAGTGCATTCTTGTATGGCACCATTGTTGAAGAAGTTTATGTCATGCAACCTCCTGGTTTTGAGGATCCTGAGCATCCAGACAAAGTGTATAGAGTCAAAAAGGCTATGTATGGCCTTCATCAAGCCCCTAGAGCATGGTATGGTACTTTGTCTACCTATTTGGTGGACAATGGATTTAAGAGGGGCACCATAGATCAGACACTATTTACAAAGAAGAAAGGCAAAGATGTATATCTTGTGCAGGTCTATGTTGATGATATCATTTTTGGGTCTACTGATCCAAAGATGAGTGAGGATTTCTCCAAGCTCATGACAAACAAATTCAAGATGAGTGCTATGGGGGAGATGAACTTCTTTCTTGGTTTACAAGTTCAGCAGAAAGAAGATGGTATCTTCATCTCCCAAGACAAATATGTTGCTGAAATCTTGAAGAAGTTTGGCTTTTCTCCACATGAAAAGAGGGCTTCTACTCCTATGGATAGAGAACACCCTTGGGGAAAGATTGGAGATGGGAAAGATGTTGATGTCAGGCATTATAGATCCATGATTGGATCCTTGATGTATCTTACTGCTTCCAGACCTGATATCATGTTTGCTGTGTGTGCATGTGCACGCCATCAAGTGACTCCCAAAGAATGTCACCTTTATGCTGTGAAGAGAATCTTTAGGTATCTAAGATGTTATCCAGATCTTGGTTTGTGGTACCCAAAAGATTCACCATTGGAGCTGATTGCATATTCAGATAGTGATTATGGTGGTGACAAGTTTGATAGGAAATCCACAACTGGTGGATGTCAATTTCTTGGGAGCAGATTAATATATTGGCAATGAAAGAAACAAACAGTGGTGGCTAACTCTACAACTGAAGCAGAATATGTGGCTGCAGCAGCATGTTGTGGTCAAGTGTTGTGGATTCAGAACCAGCTGTTGGATTATGGGTATAACTTCATGCATACTAAGATATTTGTTGACAATAATAGTACTTTATGCATCATTAAGAATCCTGTGCATCATTCTAAAACTAAAGACATAGAAATTAGACACCATTTTATAAGAGATTGCTTTGAAAAAGGTTTAATACAACCAGATAGGGTTGACACTGAGGAAAATGTGTCAGATTTATTAACTAAACCTTTTGATACTGGAAGATTTCAATACTTGGTAACAAGTATTGGAATGGTTAATCTCACTTAATATGTGTTTTGGATTCTTTTTGTAAAAGTTTGTACAGGATGATGCATTACTATTATTAGTCTTATTGGTAATTTAGATTTTCCACTATATTTTTCTAACACTGACAAAGGTTGTTTGAACACTGATAAGTGTTTTTGCAACGTTGTCAGCAAATATAATTATCTAACGTTGACAAAGCTTCTTTCAACGCTGTTATGTGTTATCGGGGCGTTGTCAGCAACAATGTTAGTTTTGTGGTTTTCAATCTAAATGTGCAGATGGTGTTAGCAGTATACCATTGGATACAGAGTTGCTTATGGATCAAAGGAGAAGCATTTGGACATGTTTTTGTTTATGGATGATGGTTGGAATGTTTCATTCCTATCTTGACATAAATTTTTTATGTTCACACATAGTTTTGGCAAACTCTTTGTATCTTTGTTTAAGGGGAGGTTTTAGGAACCTTTAGGATTTTTGGGTATCCATATGATACTCTTATCACAATTCTAGATTGTGTCCACAGGTGAGTATGGGTTAGTTTTACTAAACCATGAGGCACTGTAGCAAGCATAGTATATCAACTTTGCATGCTGCCAAGACATTTTTGGCCTAGAATTGGTGGTGGTCTGATGGGAGACTTGGGAATTACTTTGTTATGGGTTTTACCTGGGAGTAACAAGGATTTTATAAGGTAACTTGGTTGTTAAGAATTTTGGTTAGCAAGGGACACTAGAGGACTGTTATGTCTATCTTGCTTATGCAAGTGTGCATAGCTGGACAGTGCTTGCCGCCCTATAATAATTATCAGCTTTTGGTTATTTTCTCTAGGATAAATTACTTGTTAAGGTCATTTTTCACTTTTTAAAACAATTTTATTTTTGGACGCTGACAAGATTTTTCCAAGCGTTGTTGTGACCAAATTGGACGCTTACATGGCTTTAGGCGAACGTTGACAAGATTATAGCCGTTGGGCGTTGATGGGTTATATTTGACCGTTGACAATCAATGGGACCTACCCAGTTGTTACTTTTTGACATATTTTCAAGCCGTAATTTTAGGAGTTGTTACTTTCATTAAATGCATGAGATAACTTATAACTTTTTCAATATTTTCATGATTAGTTTTTGAAAATCTTTGCCTATTTTTGGGCCAATCACATGCATTCATCCACTCCTATAAATTTGGCTCCTATTTTTAAACAGGGTATCTATAATTCTTGTCTAACACTTTTTCTCTTATCAACCTTCATCTTCTATACTTCAAATTAACAGCTTTCATCAATGGCACCAAGATTTAACTCAGCAGAATTGGATTTGGGGTTCAAGTCTCAACACAACATGATTGCTTATCTTGTTGCTGATAATACTTTGTTCCCTCAATACACACAAATGGTGGCGTATTTGAACGCATCCCCATTAAGGTATGCTCTTTCTCATGCACCACTCATTCCAGTCACACACATTAAACAGTTTTGGAACACTGTCAGTTCCTCAACAGTTAATGGAGTGACCACATTAACTTCTATTGTTCATGGGAGATCTTGGGTGGTTATTGAGGCCCTGGTACACCAGGCCTTGCATCTTGATGATGCTGATGGTATAACCATTCTTCCCATAACTGAAATAGAACAAGGGCTTAGGGCTTTGGGATACCCTATTCCTGATGAAGGTACTCTTAACAAGTACCATAAGCAGGAATTTCCCCCAGCCTGGAAGTACCTCATTCACATTCTCCTTCAATGTTTGAGTCCCAAATGTACTGCACACAATGAGATCAATAGATCCATTGCAACTGCTATTGTGTGTATTGCAACAGGGCAAAAATATAACTGGTCTAAAATGATTTTTGAAGGAATGTGTAAAAACAAGGGGACAAAAATGACTTTAGCTTATCCCCGTTTTCTGCAAATGATTTTTGATGCTCAAAGATATTGTTCAAGGGATCACAATGATTTTTATAAAATCCCTGAACAAAAGAAAGCTATTTTTACCAAGATGAATTCACCACCTCATAGGGATTTACCTTTAACCCCAGCCATGCTTGCTGTTATTGCAGCAGCACAACCCCAACCAGACCCCCAACCTCATATTGAACCTCACCCACAACTTGAACCTATCCCTGAACCTTTACCCTCACCTGACCAAATGCAAATAGACCAAAATCCCTTTGACACTGACACATCTAATGTGGGCGTTGATGTGCCTATTTCCAACGCTGACACCCAACCATCACAATCCCAAACACCCCTTAACCAACCCACATCTACACCTTCTTCCACACCATCTTCCACACCACCTGAATATAGGTTCTTTAAACGCCAAAGGACTGCTGGAGTGTTCTCCTCTGGTGGTCCTAGCCATGAAGCAGGGAGAACCACCACCACAAGTGTGGCTGGTGACCTGGATGAGGCTGGGACTATTGGTTCTGGCTTAGGAGCTGGCCAAGGCAGTCCCACCATAATTAAGTCCTCATCCATGCCCAATGAACCTGACTTGGGAGGTCAAATTCCCATTTCAGAAGAGGGCAGACTGGAACCAATGACTATTTTGGAATTGACGGCTGTCTGCATTAGCTTGCAAAAGCAGAATGCAGACTTGGTACAAATTGTCAGTAACCAAGGCCTTGAACTCAAGGAATTGAGAGAGAGGATTGTTGTTTTGGAGAGTGCTCATGCAAAGGGAGGTATGGAGGAGTCTTCCAAAGGGGAGGAAGATCAAAGAAATCTGAGTGATAAGAGCAGTCAAGATGGTCAATCATTGGATGTTGCTGAAGCTCTTACTACGTTGAAGGAACAAACAGGTTTTGATACGTCCTTGATCTCTCCAACCAATTTAAATTTATCATTTACAGATATGTTGAGAGAGGTTACACAAGGCGCTGAGGGAAAATATTTGAGCGTTGACAAGACAAGTTTGGATGCTGATAGAAGTATTTTGGGCGCTGATAGAGGAAATTTGGGCGTTGACAGATCTGCATATGAAGGTGATGTATTCCAGTCATCATCTATCATCAAGGATGTTTCTACTCAGGTATTACCATCTACCTTACCAACAATTGCACCATCAGATAAGGGTAAGGGTAAGTTGGTAGAAGAAATTGTTCCAAAGAATGCAGCTCAGGTTGAATTTGATAGAAGA
The DNA here is from genome assembly GCA_025667525.1 of Glebionis coronaria. Lineage (NCBI taxonomy): Eukaryota > Viridiplantae > Streptophyta > Magnoliopsida > Asterales > Asteraceae > Glebionis > Glebionis coronaria. The sequence goes on from CM046877.1 coordinate 507,859,478, forward strand.
TTGGCTGAGCAAATGATGGAACAAGGTGAAAAGGAAAAGTCACCATTTGTTGTGACTTCTGAAGAAGAAAGTGATGGAGCTAGCTCAGATTCAAGTGTGATGATTGTTGAACCAGAAAGACTTGAGTATGGTGATGAGCTTGCTGGGGAAAAGCTGAGAGATTTAAAGTTGCAGATTGATTTTGATATGCCAGAGGTGGTTCAGATGTACAATTCTTGGGAAGAAAGCTATATGGATAATCCAGACTTGACCATTTCAGATCAGATATGGGGTTTGGAAATTCTTCTTAGAGTTCAGAAGGATTGTAAGGTGATTTTGAAGCACAAGGCAAGCAACATTCTTTCTGAGTTGAAAAGGGATAGAAGGAAGCTCTACTTTATGTTGCTCAAATGTCATGGAGTTGGATGGACACATCAGAAGCTGAAGGCTTTGACATTTGATGAGTTGGAACATAGGGCTTATCCTATTTGGGTAAAAGTGCAGGAAGAAAACACTTTCAGACTTCTTTAATGTCAGCAATCAAAGCTTTGTCCTCTTCAGCATCCTTGGCCAGATAGCTCCAATCCCATCCAGTACCATCAATTCCTTGAACTGCAACCATGGCTTTGGAGTCTTGAGCTTTAACAACCTGACTTAAGGGTTTGCCAGCATCAGATCTTCTAGGAGATCTGCATTCCCTCATGAAGTGCCCCATGCGATGACAGTTGTAGCATTCAACTTTGGATTTATCAAATCCAGCAGTGTCTTTAGCATTGAAGGTCATCTTCTTCTTGAACCTCCTATTCCACCTATTTGCTCTTATACTGGCAAGAGCCATGTTCCACTTGATGTCCATCTCTTCCAAGTGTTCATCACTTATCTGCTCAAGGTCCTCATATGTAATCACTGAACCATTGGGAAAAGAAGCAATGTAAGCATAAACAGTATCCAAATCCAAGCCAGCAGGTTTAACTCTTGGTGAGTCATTCATGAATGTGTCAGCGTCTGAAAAGGAGACGTTGACAGGACTTGTTCCAGCGCTGACAAATGGTGATCCAGTAACTGGATGCATAAAGGAGTCCTGTTGATTGAATTGACCTTCACTATGAGAAAAGAAGGCCATGTTGCTGGTGCTAGCTTCGCTTGAAAGAGTTTCATCTTCCAACAATCTTAGTTTGTTGTAGATGTCATCAAACGAAGAGCTCTTGTGAGTATTATTGGCAAGAATAGATCTTGCCTCAATCTTCCATGTCTCACCAAGACTTTTCAGAAAAGTAGCATTGATGTCAATATCACCAACTTGTGTCCCTATAAAGGACAATTTGCTTGTGATGTCAAGCAATCTGCTTCTCACACTGCTCAGTTTCTCATTGGGCTGAGCTTTGAAGACAGCATAATCATGCAGAAGTTGCTTTTTCTTTTCTTCCTTAGTTTCTGCATTACCACCATATGCAACTTCAATTGCTTCCCAAAGATCCTTAGCAGATTCATAGCTTCTATATTTGTGCTGATTTTCTTGTCCAAGAGACACTTTCAGAATATTTAGGGCTTTCATGTCAGCCCTTTTCTTTGCAATATCTTCAGCACTTACAGCTCTACCATCCCCAGGTTTTTCTTTCTTATCTTCATCAGGACATCCTTCAACAGTTGTTCTTGTTGCAATGGCATTCAGAATCTTTTGAGCTTTATTGAATGAGTTTCCATATTCAATGATGTCCCAGAGTGTGTCGTCAAAGATCCCCAGATATTGTTCAAAGTTGAACCTCCATAAGTCAAAGTTGGTTGCATCAAGCATGGGAATCTTGATGTTTGGTAAGGATGAAGAGGAGTATATGATGTTTGCTTCAGACATGATGTTTTAGGGTTTTGAGAAAAATTAGGGTTTTGGTGTTCGTATATTGTTCTGGTGTTCTTCAAAGATCAAAAGTTCCTCAACAAGCTCTGATACCACTTGTTGATCCCAAACTTAGATCGATTAGCTTTGTGTATACGAGATTAGATCAAGTATAACAGGTAGAGAAACCTTTGTTGTATGCTTTGTGAATCTAAGTATTATGCGGAATTTAATACTTAAACAAGAACACAAGATGTAAACAATACTTTCACTTTGATTATCAATGTCGAACTTGCTTACAATGAAAGATGTTTACGAGTGAAAAACTTAATAAAAACTTGATATTAAACATTAACCTAAAGGCCTTCTTTTATAGACTAAGAAGCCTTGTACAATAAGCTACGTATCAACTATTCTAGGTAAAGATAAACATAGAAAATACATTGTCGTTTCTATCCTTACTATAAGTATTCTAGAATATAATAAACGTGTAGCTCACATCTTCCATCAGTGCTTGTCTTCAATCTATCAACGCTTGACTTTAACTTGTCAACGCTTATACTGTCAGCGCTTACTTTGCTCTTGCCAACGCCTGAGTTGTTCTTGTCAGCGTTCAAGTGATCTGGCCTTAATTTATTCCCAACATAAGCCCATTAAAAGCCCAATACATTATATTAGTCCACTTATAATTTTAATACCAGGCCTATACTCATATTTTGGGCCCAATTGGGTTAAGCCCATGAGTAAGTCCATTAGTGTTTAGCCAAACTAGTTGGGTCAATAGTCCAATAAAGCTACTTTGGCCCGTTAATGTCCATAAGTTATAAAGCTCGGGTTTATCGGTTTTTACTTGTTAAATGTACTTACATATCAGTAGATGAGTTATAAAAATGTTACATTAGACGGGTCCGACGGTCTAATTTTTATTTGGTGAAAACGTTAATATTTCGGTTTTAGCCGAAAAGACGTAAAACTTATATATAGTTTTATAACTTTAGAAAACATTTGATTTTGTACTTTTTATAAAAATGTCATACTTATTTATCAAAGTATATAACTTATTTTATAAGTATTATCATAAGTTAGTGGGTTTTACATATGTATTTTATAATAGTATTACTTGAGTGCTTATTTTATATTATATACTTTTATTTTCAAATCTGATTATCAAAATCACTTTCACCATTTTTGCCTTATCTTGAGTTCTACAAGGAGATAAAAGCTCAAATTTGGGCAGCACAAACTACATAATATATGCTACAAATAACTCCCGTTTAGCTACTGCTCGTTCATCCTCTAAGTATCCCTAATAATTCTACCAAAACAGACTATACAGATTTGAACCTTAATAGTATTTTGATCATATCTTGCTCATATTGATTCCATTGAGTGACAACTCTCCACATATGTAAAAATCATATATCTTACTGTTTATTCAATAATCCAAGTCATTTTATCAAGTAATCATATGGTTACTTACTGTTTTATACAGCCTATAATTTATTCAAGATTTTAACATCTTTACATGTAGATTTTAGTCTTTTTAACCAAATCTATCAACACAAGATCCCCACATAATACTTTGATCATCATTTATCATACTATACATATGCATTTATAAAGAAAATACAAGATTACATTTACAAAATAACAAGGTAATAGAAGAAATAATCTTGTTACCAACCAAGATAGTGAAAGTTAAGAATAAGACTTGGTTTTTGATAACCAATCTTATGATAAACCAAGACCACCTTCAAGATCACCCAAATATATGAACACCTTAAGAAATATCAGCCCTAGAATCCAAGGAAAACTTCTTTGTAGATGTTAGGATCACCTCAAATCAACAAGACTTCAAAAAGTTTTCATCTTGTGCAAGTTAAACACAAGATTCATGGTTTAATTTTTGGTCAAATGGTGTGTTTTGGGGTGGATTTCAGGACGGAAATGGGGAGAGCTAGAGAGAGTTTTGTGGTTGTTTGCATGTAAAAATGAGGGTAGTGGTATGTGTTAGCTAGTTTTGAGTGTTGGATGGATTTGAGTGAAAACTAAGGACAAGTGTCCTTAGTTTTGTTATTAAATGAACACATCAATGGGTGTATTGGCTAAGCTTGGCTACCTCTTAGTGGGGGTGGGGCAAGTGTTAACTTGTCTCATCCCCACTAATTTACGGGTACTCCTAGATTCTAGTTTCCTTGATTTGCGTGCCCTCGGGTCGATTTACAAAAAATGTTTTTATAAATTATGAATCAACGACACAAAACGAATCCAATAAAAATCGTCTCATAAAAAACGGAGCTAAAAAATGTAAATACGTAAACCTAGGGTTTCCAGTTTAGTCGTAAAGGACGTTAAATTATCATATAAGCCCTAATTTCAACCCGTAAATTGTGAGTTCATCAACCAACACAAAAATAAGTTTCAAAATAATATACGAGAAAATAATTTACTAGCTGAAAATGTTAGATTGTCACACTCGTTATCCGCTTGATGGTTTTTTTAGCAATCTTATTGTTACTGGTTCTAAAAAGAAGTTTCTTATGTATCCTAGGTTCTTACAACAAATACTTATGTGCTTGCCTAGTAATAGGAAAGAATATCACCCTTCTATACTTACTCCTAATGTTTATGTGAATATGAATATTGGACATCTTGGTCCTCACAGGCCCCTCACTACTGCTATGCTGGGCCTTGCCTAAGGGGGTCCCAATGTGGTTTCTCCGAGTGGTCAAGCCGAGGAGGAAAATCAACTGGTTGATGATCCCATGGAGGAGGAGATTCTTGCTGCTGGGGTCCCTCATGTGGAAGTTGAGGAACCAGCTAGAGAGGTGGTGGTAGAAATGCTATATACCTCAAAGGCTACATCTTCTTCTCGCCCACATGTGTCCCTATTTGCTGCTTCTCCCCCTCCTAGTCCAGTTCATCTTTCAGCTGAGGCCTTCTAGCTCTCATACACATATGGCTGACCAATCCTTTGCTTCTGGTCCCAATGAAGCATCCCAGAAGCCAATTCCTCTTGGTGGGGAAGCTGAGGAACCTGTTACTCTGACTTCTTTGCTTGCTTTAGTGCACATGTACTATGAGAAGATCATATATTTGGAGGATGAGTTCAACAAGCATCGAAAGCTCACAAGAGATTTTGTGATCCCTTTGACAAACAGGGTCAAGTCATTGGAAAAGCAGCTGAAGCGCCATAGGAAGAAGGTGGTGTACTATGTTTCAAAGCCGAGTGAAGACCTACTTGTTCCTCCTAGTGCTTCAAGCATTCCCTCTACTACTGCTGGCCTCGTGCCAAGGACTGATACTACTGGTCCTTCATCCTCAACTCCTGGTACCTCTCATGACCCAAAGGTTAAAGCCCCTATGACTGATGCACCCTCTCCTCCTAGAAAGAGAACACATAGACAAATGGAAAAAGAGAGATTAGGAGAGGAGGCTTCTCAGAAGCTACAAGAGGAACTTGACCAAGCTACTGCGGCTACCTCAACGGTTACGGCTGAGGATGAAGCCTTAAAGCAATAACACCGTGAGCAGATAAGGCACAATGCCATATGTTTTGGGATAACGCGGATTGGATGAATGTGGTACTATCCTCACATCTGACTACTCTCAGTTTACCAATGTATTAGGTGCGGATGTGAACCAGGGGAATTGTGTTCATAGGGAAATGTATTTGATGCAACGACAACGAGAGGATCTGGCTGCTTAACTTCGCCAAAATCGATGCAACAGGCCTCTCTCTTATGCTGTACAAAAGAGGATAATGCAGCAGTATGTGAAGAATCAGTCTGGAGCTCATTTTACCTATGGTTGGCCTATGAAGAGGGACAAGATGTTACCTGATGATGAGCTTAAGGATTTGCATAATAAGATGATCAAGTAAAAGGATGCCCCAAGCCTCCTAATGCCGTCTTTCGCCCACCTCCTCTTGTTGTTCAAACTTCCCATCCTCGTGCTGCTCCCACTCCATCATCCGGTGTTCAAGGAGAAGGTACCTCTAGTGTCCCAACTTCTGCTGAAGCTACTCCTGGTATTCCCTCGACTTCTTCTTTAATGGTTGATCCCATCCCTTCTCCTATGGATGATACCCCCACACCTGTTGTTGATGCCACACTTGCTGTTAATCCTACTTCTGATGATGCTCCTCTACCTCCACCGGTTTCTGCACCGCTCCCTACACACATTGCAGCTAAAGCTACTATTGATCCAAAGCATGTTGATGCTCATACTTCTACTGCTACTGCCACTACTGTCAAGGTAAAGGAGGAACCATCTACTTTTGTCCCCACCCCTCGTCGGTCTATTCACAAGACGCTGGCTCGCCGTGGTAAGACAATTCCATTTGAGAAGAAGGATCATGCCCACTTAATTGATACCGCTTCTGATAGCGATGATGACATGCCCCTTGGTCGTGCACGGATTGTGCATTGGGAGGTCCAACCATCGCCCATTCGTGTTGGCACTTTTACTCATATGGTCTTGACCAATGATAGCCACCATAAATACTTCTCTGGTTTGAATGATATCTTATCTTGGGTGGATCGTCAGGATATTATGGTGTTATATGGCTTGGTTGATGCTGCTATTCCAAAGTCTCCTAGTGTTGTTCCTAGGTGGCCTGGGTTGGTCCTTTGGGGTGATTTGAAGGTAATGTTGGATTGTCCCCCTGATTCTCTTAGTGCTGGTGTATGGAAGGACCAGCCACGCTGGGTGATTACTAGATGGAAATTGTATGTGGGTTATGGTGTGCATGTCGTAGAGTTGGCATTTAGTGCTAGTGTGTTTATGCTTGTGGATTTGGAGTATCCCCTTACAATTTCTAGCATGGAAGCTATGTTGGAGTGTCACATGGTGGTGTCAAATGCTGCTTCTGGAAACGAGTCTACTATGGCCACCACCTTGGTTGAAGGTATTCAAGCTCGGCTACTTGCGGACAAGGTTGTTGCCTCTGGTTAGTGATTGGTTTGGTTCTTGTACACTTTTGCATTCTTGTACATTATTTTCACCAATATGTACAATTATTGGTGACTAACACTTTACTTAGTTTTAAAAAAAACATACGTTTATATAATATCTGCTTATACTTCTACCATGTGATGGAAATTTCAAACTTTGTAAATTATATAATATTTGCTTATACTTTTCAATTGAGAAAATCTTTATATCTTGGAACTTTCACACTTGGGCTGTATTGTGATGTACTACTGGTGTTGGTTTCTTCCACACAAAAAATGGTGTTCAACTCACCATGTCTAACCGACAAGAAAGAGTTGGTTCACCATGAGGGTACGACTCTGGTGTGATTCTCAAATCCGTTGATGGTTGCCAGTTTACCCAAAATTGGATGGTTTTCACTTGCCTTGGTTGTAAGATATTGTAAATCTTGCTTATGTTTAGAGAGAGAAAGAGATAGAAAGATTGTGAGAACACAGACACTTAGAGAGAGAAAGTGAGAAGGAAACACATTCAACTATGTGTAAAATATATAAACCAACACCCTCTCTAACTAAGGAGAGGGTTTATATACCCAAGCCCATGAGATGGGCTTGGGCTTACACTGGGCCGCTGGCTACACATGTTGTAGGCTTGGCTTGGCCTTGTTTGTTTACTATTAAGATAACTAAACTACGAGCTACTACTTAGACTATTGTTGGAGTGACCGGTCCTTTCTAATACGTAAAACGTATTTCCAACAATCTCCCCCTAAGGGAGGTCACTCCAAAGTAAAAGGGGGTTACCCATGTTACAATACAATAAAGATAAACCTAGCATACTATACTTGTCTTGAGCTCATAGTCTTCGTCTTTCTTTCCTTTTCTTTTTATGTGAACATGTTGATGTGATCTTTGATATAAATCTTGAGCATTAATCTCTTGCCTTGATCTTGTGCATCCATCACTTGTGATATTGGCCTCTTCGTGATTTCATGTCCCACATACTTATTCCTTCATAATTCTTGAAAGCTTCAGAGTTTGATACAGCAGAAGACTTGACTTTTAGGCTTCCTAGAATTAGATGAAGTATTAAGTGCGTAAAGTATAAGCATGCGGGGATGAATTCTTCTCAGATTCCGCTACGCAACTGTCTTCAAATGCCGCAACATAAGTAGACATGAACGAAATGGCTTTGAACATTTCTTTCTAATTCGGTAGCATTTTACCTCCAGTCGGTGAAGACCGTTGGACGATATAAAATATCGTACTTGTGGCAGGTAGATTTAATTAAAAATATCCTTGACAAGATTTCGCGGGTAAACCCGTTCTCTTTACTCGACCGTCCAAAGCTGACTGCGAACGTAAAGACTGAATAATTTGGATAAATTATCCAAATGATTGAAGCCGTCAATTCCGATTCCTGGAACAAATTTGATTCATTAAAGAATCGCACGATCGTTGCTTTCCAGTTGCACGAGCTCGATTCATATAGAATCTTGCAAGTTACCTACCAAGTGCTGTTTGAGGTTAATACTAGAAGGATTTCCACTCATCATTGTGAACACTAGGGTATCACTCTGAGTGTTCTGGCAAGATCACTGAGATATTGCGTAGAGCCCAGGAACGTGTTTAAGTTCAGTTAAGAATTAAACCACTGTTGCTTTCCAGTTATCACAAGCTTGATTCATAAAGAATCGCACAAGTCACCTACCATAAGCTTTTGGATATTCGCTCAAGAAGGATTTCTATCTTCATTGTAAATACTTTCGTATTACTCGGATGTTCAGGCAAGATCATGAAGATTTTGCGTAAGACTCTTAATATCTTTCTTACTTTTCACAGTGTGTGACGAAGCAAGGAAATATGGAAGTTTGTCCTAATGAGATATTTGATGTTCTCAAATAGCTCTAGACTCGATCGTGAATTTTGGATTTTAGTGATCGGAGGCTGGAGAGGAGTGCCACATTTTCAATATCAATATATTCAGAGTGAATAAATCGATAGATAATGCATTATCTCTGTAACACTCTCAAATTTCGTATCGAATCAGCGGAAGGGTCAATAGAGTGTTATGGGATAGCACAATAACTCAAATTATAGACAACGCATAAAAAGGGTTATACAAAGTCAAGTATACATTCATCCGAATAGAAGTTTTAAAATTTAAACAAGATCGCCAGTCTTAACGTCATTAAGTTTACAAAACAGGTTTCGAATGAATATAATTATTATGTGGGCCATCAGAGTCGATCTCCATCCAAGTTACCTTCAAGCACCTAAGATAAAACATGCGAAAATTATATCAACGAATGCCGAGTAAATTCATAAAGTTTAATAAAACCGTTACACAGTTATTGAAAGCAGAACACAAGCATAATATCAGTAGTAAGACCCCATATTACTAGTCAGGCAATATATTATAATTTAAGTCATTTATCTTAAACCGTCCATTAGACCGTAGCCTCAATATTACCATTATAGGTAACATTATTATCATTATTATTGTTGTTGCTATTGGATTATTACCAGCTGCATGACATTGCTACCTTTCTATAATAAACAATAGGCCGCGAACCCGACAAATGTTTGCCCACTTAAATCAGTGTGTCGTCACAAAAATCACGCTATAAAAATCTTCTCATCAATAAATTCGCTTACCAATCAATGTGGCACGACGGGGATCAACCGTCAAGGCGCGAACTAGGGTAATCTTCCCCAAATAGTACTATTATATGCATAAGCGTCTACCAAATCCCAGTAGTTCACAATTCATGCTAATGGGACTTTTAGTGACATAAACTAACTATTAATAATCCTTTTCAATTCACTCATTGAGTCATCAAATCATTCGGGTCCATATCAATAAGCATACAATCGGGACAACTTGTGTTCTATTTTTATCAAAACTATCATGTTATCTCCCTCGCGGGCTTAAAAACATTTCATAAAACATTTAAAGAGTGCAAGGCTATGAACTCACGTTGGTTGGGAAAGGCGGGTTATCGGCAATTAGGATGTACGATGCGTGCTTCGATCACGGGAAACCTAAACAAGTGATACTCGGTCTTAGACTATTGTCAAATAACTTTATAAAAATAATGGTTATTTATATGTGATGATGACATTAACATGATGATCAAGTGGAGTTTTATTTCCTATACAACATTATCAGTTGTTGTGTATTAGTTAACTTAGTCTAGTTATACTACTTTTAGCCCATTTACATGTTAAGGCCCAATAAGCCCATTAAGAGTCTAATACATTATATTAGTCCATTTATACTTTTTAAAACCAGGCCTATACTCATATGTTGGGCCCAAGTGGGTTAAGCCCATGATTAAGTCCATTAGTTTTAATCCAAACTAGTTGGGCCTAATGGTCCAATAAGGCTACTTTGGCCCATTATGATCCATAAGTTATAAAGCTCGGGTTTATCGGTTTTTACTTGTTAGATGAGTTTATAAATCAGTATATGTTTTAAAAAATTGTTACATTAGATGGGTCCAACCATCTAAATTTTATTAGGTAAAAACGCTATCTTTTCGGTTTTAGCCGAAAAGACGTAAAAGTTTTATATAGTTAGTAGTTTAGAAAAACTAGTTAAGTTTCATGTTTATAAAGTGTAATATTTAGTTATTATAGTATATAAACTTATTTTATAATAGTTATTATCATATTTTAATTTTTATACACTTGTTATATATAATATTTTACTTAAAGTGGCACTTTAGTATTATATACTTTATTTAGAAATCTGATTTTACAAGTCCAGTCCACTATTTTGATCATATCTTGAGTTCTACAAGGAGATAGAACCCCAAATTTCTACTGCATAAACTACATGATGTGTGCTACAAATAACTCTATTTCACCTGTTACTTAATCAGCATCTAATTATTAGTAATAATTTGTCCAAAATAGACCAGCCAGATTTGTACCTCAAAAGTGTTTTGGCCATATCTTGCTCATTTTAATCATTCCATTGAGTGGCCATTTCACCACTTGTGTAAAAATCAATTATCTATATGTATATTTAATAATCAATGCCATTTAACCAAGTGAATATATTGTAACTTACTGTTTTATACAGCCTATGTGACTAGTCATGATTTTAACAATTTTACTTATAGATTTTAACCTTTTTAACCTAATCTAGTAACACAAAATCGCCACACAATATATTGATCATCATTTATCATCATCATACATATATATTTTTGAAGAAAATAAATGAATACATTTACAAAACAATAAGGTGATAGAAAGAAATGATCTTGTACCAACCAATATGATGAAAGGTTGAGATTTATGATGAATAGGACTTGGTTTTTGTAACCAAATCTTATGAGTTTAGCAAGATCACCTTTGAGACCACCAAAAGTATGAACACTTCTTTGAAAATCAGGCGTACACCTCCATGAAAATTCCTTTTCACTTGTTAAAATCACCTCCAATCTTCATCTCTTCAAATAGTTATCAACATATGTGAATTTTAGATAAAGTTTATAGTAAATTTTTGATGATGATGATGATTATGTGAGGGTGTTTGGACAACAAGGAGAGGGAGAGAAGAGAGAGTGGGAAATTTTTTTGCTAGATTTTTATGTATGAGAAAGGTATAAAGAAAGTTTGGTGGTTTAGGCTAGTGGTTTGTAAGAGTTTAGGACAAGTGTCCTTAACATTTGTAAAAATGTGACACCAAGGGGTGGTTTTGGCTTTGTTTTGGCCGCCCATAGTGGGGGTGAGGCAAGTGTAAACTTGTTTCTTCCCCACTAATTTACGGTTACTCTTCGATTCTAGTTTCCTCGATTTGCGTGCTCTCGGGTTGGTTTACGAAAAATAATTATGAAACTACGGCACAAAAGATTTTAATAAAAATTGTCTCATCAAAAACGGAGTTCAAAAACGTTAATACGTAAACCTAGGGTTCCCGTCTTAATCGTAAAAGACGTTAAATTATGAACGCAAGCCATAATTTCAACCCGTAAATTATGAGTTCATGAACCGGCACAAAATAAATAAATTTCAAAATAATATACGAGAAATAATTTACTACCTGAAAATGTCTGATTGTCACAGCATTTCCTCCTAAAAAGGGATCTACGTCCTCGTGATCCATTTCATTACGATGCCCATTTCTTATTGAAGTCAAAGAGGTGTGGGTATTTCTTCCACATTTCATCCTCTCGCTCCCAAGTAAATTCTGGCCCATGCTTTGAATTCCACCGAACCTTAACGATAGGTATCCGACTTTGCTTAAGTTGCTTTACTTCACGATCCATAACCTATACGGGTTCTTCTATAAAATGCAACTTCTCATCAATTCTGATCTTATCCGACGAAATTTTCTCATCACACGTAGCTAAACATTTCTTCAGGTTAGATACATGGAATGTGTTGTGAACACCATGAAGTTCTTGGGGGTAACTCTAATTTATAAGCCATTGTACCAACTCTAGATAAAATCTTGAATGGTCCAATATAGCGGGGATTCAATTTCCCACGCTTTCCAAATCTTATGACGCCTTTCCATGGGGACACTTTCAACATCACACGGTCACCCACTTCGAACTCCACCGGTTACCGCCGCAGATCCGCGTAACTTTTCTGTCTACTTCAGGCTGTCAACAGCCGTTTATTAATCTAAACTATCTTCTCCGTAGTCTCCCGAATCAATTTCGTCCGGTGAGTTGGGTATCCCCAACTTCACTACAACATATAGGAGATCTACATTTTCTACCATACAAAGCTTCAAACAGTGCAGCCTTAATACTAGCATGATAACTAGTGTCATATGAAAATTCTGCCAAAGGCAAATGTTTATCCCAATTCTTACCAAAATCAATCACACATGCTCTTAACATATCCTCCAGTATCTGTATCGTCCTTTCACTCTGCCTATCAGTTTGGGGGTGATAAGCAGTGCTCATATCAAGATTCGTTCCCAAAGATCTTTGGATGGATCTCTGAAAATTCGATGCGAATCGAGGATCTCGATCAGAAATAATCGATACTGGCACTCCATGCTTACATACAACTTGCTCTAGATAAAGACGAGTCAGCTTCTCTAGTGAGAACTGATCTTTAATAGGAATGAAATGAGCTGATTTGGTCAGTCTATCGACAATGACCCAAATCGAGTTATTCCCAGAAGATGTTCTAGGAAGCTTTGTAATGAATTCCATCGTGATTCGTTCCCACTTCCATTCAGGAATTTCGGGTTGTTGAAGTAGTCCTGATGGCGTTTGATGTTCAGCATTGACTTTTGCACAAGTCAAGCATTGCTGTACATACATTGCAATATCAGCTTTCATATTCGGCCACCAGTATAACTTCTTCAAGTCATGATACATTTTATCAGAACCAGGATGAACGGAATATTTAGATTTATGGGATTCGGACATGATTAAATCTCTTAAGCCTCCAAACATAGGTAACCACATACGACCTCTTAAGCATTTCACTCCATCAGTTTTAACCTCTAAAGGATCTCCTTCACCTTGAAATCCTTCATTAATAAAATTTTCTTTCTTACAAGCTTCTATTTGTGCATTTCTAACTTTTTCAGGCAAATTATTGTGCACAGTAAGGACTAGAGAACGCACCCTGATCGGTTCCCTATCCTTTCTACTTATTGCATCGGCAACAACATTAGCTTTTCCTGGGTGATATTTTATTTCACAATCATAATCACTTAACAGTTCTATCCATCTATGTTGCCTCATGTTTAGTTCTTTTTGGTCGAGAATATACTGTAGGCTTTTATGATGGTTGAATACCGTACATTTGGTGCCATACAGATAATTTCTCCACAACATAAGAGCAAAGACCACAACTCATAGCTCTAGATCATGAGTAGTGTAATTTTCCTCATTTTTCCTCAATTGTCTAGAAGCATAAGCTATCACCTTTTCTCGCTACATTAAAACAGCTCCAAAACCTCTAAGAGACGCATCACAAAATACCACAAATCTTCACTCCCGTCGGGTAATGATGGAATTGGTGCACTACATAATTTTTGCTTCAATATCTTAAATGCTCCATCTTCTTCACTTTCGCAAACGAAAGATTTATTTTTCTGAGTAAGCTTAGTCAGGGGTTTAGCTATTAAAGAAAATTCTTTAATGAATCGTCTATAATAGCCAGCCAATCCTAAGAACTGTCGCACCTCCGTTGGCGTTGTCGTTTCAGACCAATTCTTAATGGCTTCAACCTTTGCCGGATGCACATGAATTCCGTCCTTGTCAATCACATGACCAAGAAATTGAACAGAGTCTAACCAAAAATCGCATTTCGAAAACTTTGCGTACAACTTCTCATCCTTTAACAGATTCAAGATTGTCCTTAAGTAATCTCCATGCTCTTCTTGATTCTTGGAATATATTAGAATGTCGTCAATGAATACGATCACAAATTTATCCAAATAGGGTTTGTACACTCGATTCATTAGATCCATGTATATTGCCGGTGCGTTAGTTAACCCAAATGGCATCACTTGAAATTCGTAGTGTCCATAACGAGTTCTGAATGCAGTGATTGGAGTATCTTCTTCACGAACGTGAAGTTGATGATATCCAGACCGCATATCAATCTTAGAATACACACTAGAGCCTTGTAGTTGATCAAATAAATCATCAATCCTTGGTAAAGGATATCGATTTTTAATTGTCAACTTGTTTAGATCACGGTAATCGATACACATACGGAAAGATCCATCTTTCTTTTTAACAAACAAGACTGAGGCTTCCTAGGGCGACGAGCTCGGTCGAATAAAACCCTTATCAGACAACTCCTTGAGTTGTTCGGATAAATCTTTCAATTCGGATGGTGCTAATCGGTAAGGCACACGCGCCACCGATGCAGCACCAAGAACTAGATCGATTGGAAACTCAACTTGCCTTATTCGGCGGAAGTCCGAGTAAATCATTGGGAAACACCTCAAGAAAATCACAGATAATAGGAACGTCTTCTAATCGTTCTCCTTAGACGCATTCCCGGTCACTTGAGCTAAGAATAGCTCTCAACCGTTCCTGATGTACATTTGGACTTTAATGCATGAAACGATTTTCAGACGGGATTCATCTCGATTACCATCAATTGCCAATGTTCTATTCTTAAGATAATTTTAACCTTCTTTTCGCCACATAAAATTGCAGCATTATTCAAGGATAACCAATCCATCCCTATGATAATGTCAAAACTGCCTAGTTCGATTAACATTAAATCAATCGAAAAAGAATGGTTCAAGAGATTTAGAGAGAATCCTTTTAGTAACTTATTAGTTCTTACTAATTTACCGTCAGCCAATTCTACTTTGTAACTGGTATCTATCTCAACAGGTTCAATATCAATAAGGGCACTAAATTTGGTAGATACAAAGCTCCTATCAGCACCCGAATCAAATAGAGCAACAACATAATGATTGTTGAGTAAGAACGTACCACTAACGACATTCGGGGTCCTCATTCTTAACGTCAACCGTTCCAAGTTGATAAGAACCACCCATGTTGTTTATTCCTGTTCCAATCCTTTTCAACTTGGGACAATCCGGTTTCTTATGACCCTCTTCTCCATAGTTGTAGCAAATGACTCCCCTCTTACACTTTTCCACTTTGTGTCCTAGCTTTCCGTAGTTTCGGCACTTCCAGCAATCGCCAGCATGCCTTTTGCTACCACACTTTAGACACTTTTCATCATTACGCGGTGTGTTGTTGGTTAGAGCATTTGCATTCCCCTTCTTTGATTTTGACGGCGATTGAAATTCTGCATATTATCACCTCGACCTCTACGATCTCCTTCACCCTTTCTTTTCTCCCACCAGCATGTGCTTCATCCTCCCTATCTTGAATGATTTTTCCAATGAGTTGGTAATCCATTCGAACCGCATCATCAATGGTCAATGGTTTTGACGATGTCACATCCCCTCAGATATTTTTGGTCAACCCTTTTATGTTCAATTCTTATCTCCTCGGGTTCAACCGATCGAGGACACAACGAAGCCAACTCATGAAATCGGTTTGTGTAGCTATCAATGTCCACACCTTTCATTTTCAAATGAATCAACTCTTGTTCCAACCGTATAATCACACTACGGGGACAGAACTCCAGAGTCATCCACTTTTTAATTTCAGCCTAAAGAGTAGCATTAGCAACATCAATGCCCATGAAAGCAATTATCCCATTCCACCAAGTCAAAGCACGGCCTCTAAGAGTAGCCATGGCAAAAGTGACTTTATCTTCCTCCTTACACTTACTAATGCGAAACACAGATTCAATCTTTTCAATCAATTGACTTAACCCTACTGCACCTTCAGTTCCATTAAAAGGGAGTGGGTCACACTAAATGAATGTCACATAAGTACAACCATCGAATTCAGGTGCATTAGGTCTAGGTCCTCCAACATTTCCTCCATCATTAGCATTCACATTGTTGACATTAGCACCATTAACATTCGCACCATTACCGGCCCCATTGCCAGTTCTACTACCGCCAGCTCCACTACCGCCAGCTCTACTACTGCCATCTCCATTTCTAGCATTTTCCATAAATTTAGCCATGGACACGACAACTTGTTCTGCAATGATCTTGCGCATTTCTGCCTCTGTTATGGTTTTCTTGGGCGGCATAATTTTATTATCACACAATTTAAAGTATGATAAGCATTTACTCAATGTTGGATTTATATAAGAAGAATTGAATTGATAATCAAGGAAGCAAGATACAAACAAGGCACGACATGGAATTCAAGACAAAAGATACATATTTAATTAGATTATAAACAACCACATCGTCTTAGTTAACATTCCACATCAAAATCCTATCACTATACAAGCCCAAAATTTGTGCCAGATCTACTAACCGACATACCGATTAAGTTAGAACTTTACAAAAGATACAAAGATACTACTAAAGATAGACTGGTCTACTGAGAATTGCTAGAAGGTCCATCATCCATCGTCTTTGGTATCTTCCTCGGACGATCACAAGACTCATCATCATCAGCTGGGCGCTTACGAACCACTCCTTTCTCAACCATCTTAGTATAAAACCTACTGTTCCAACCAACAGATATATATAACTCTTTCTTCGCCTTCTCGCGCATTATGCGAGCCACATTCAACTGAATCTCCATCGAGTCCACGTTTTTCTTCATCTTAGCATACTCACTACTTTCCAACACAGACAATCTCCTAAACACCTCACTCAAGTTGCGGTCTACATCAGTCAAACCCAAATCAATCAACTCTCGCTCATTCTCACCAACCTTTGTCTTTGACTCTAAATAAGCAACACCAGTCTGACAAACACCTAAACCAATCTCTGTTATATGACCTTGAACACGGGAAGAATCTAAATCATGTATTAAGGCCCAAGGTGCAAGTCCATCAATGTGAGTATCCTCTCGAATCCTAGACGACTCTCCTATAACATGCACACTACCCTGAAAGTCATCCATATCAATAGGCCTATGGGCAGCAATCCCATCAGTGCCATCAGGTGCATCATCATCCTCATCATCCTTTGATTCAGACTCAGATTAAGACGATTCATCACTAGGTAACTCGGAATCAGAATCGGACCACTCAACTAGAGGGGGTAGGATATCACCATCCTCTACATCATAAGGAAAAATAAGCTCAGATTCATCATCATTAATCTCATCACCTATATCTACCTCCTCCTCGACATCCTCATCGTCATCCTCATTACCTACAACATCTATATCAACCTCATCATCTTCCTCGACAGCAACATTACCATCATCTACTATATCAACCTGTGGGGCAATCTGATCTCCTAGTCCTACTTGGGGCTCAGGATCCTCAAATGGTTCCTCCTCTTCATCCTCCATATCTTCTTCTACATTATAATCCACTAAGTCTAGGTAAGGATTATCATCTAGGTCAGGTTCAAGAATAGCAGGGTTCTATACGGGAATGTCAGAGCTTGCCATGACAAATCCGCATTATATAATATATCTCATATTAGCATAAAAAAATAATAATTATTAAATAGTTACATACTGGAATCACGATACATATATATATTAGATAATATATCAAAATGTATATATATATATATATATATAAATATATATATATATATATATATATATATATATATATATATATATATATATATATATATATATATATATATATATATATATATATATATATATATATATATATATATATATATATATATATATATATATATATATATATATCTTCTCAATAAGGCTTGTTGGTAACATCAGAGATCTTTGACACCGTTATAGTCAAAATATTTTTAAACATTTTACCCAAAATATTTATTTAAAAATATTTTTAGTTAAAAAATTTTGATATGTTTTATTCAAAACCTTGGTTTTAAAAATCTTTCGTTCTCTATAACGAGAGCTCTGGTACAAAACTGTAACACTCTCAAAGTTTGTATCGAATCAGCGAAAGGGCCTGTAGAGTGTTACGCGATAGCACAATAACTCAAATCATAGACAACGCATAAAAAGGGTTCTACAAAGTCAAGCATACACTCATCCGAATAAAAGTTTTAAAGTTTACACAAGGTCCCCAGTCTTAACGTCATTAAGTTTAAAAAACAGGTTTCGAATGAATATAATTATTATGTGGGCCATCAGAGTCGATCCCCGTCCAAGTTACCTTCAAGCACCTGAGATAAAACATGCGAAAATTATATCAGCGAATGTCGAGTGAATTCATTGAGTTTAATAAAAACGTTATACAAAACAGGTATAGAAAGCAGAACACAAGCATAATATCAGTAGTAAGACCTCATATTGCTAGTCAGGCAATATATTATAATTCAAGTCATATATCTTAAACCGTCCATGAGACCGTAGCCTCAATATTACCATTATAGGTAACATGATTATCGTTATTATTGTTGTTTCTATTGGATTATTACCAGCCGCATGACATTGCTACCTTTCTATAATAAACAACGGGCCGCGAACCCGACAAATGTTTGCCCACTTAAATCAGCGTGTCGTCACAAAAATCACGCTATATAAATCTTCTCATACATAAATTCGCTTACCCAACAATTTGGAACGACGGAGATCAACCGTCAAGGCGCGAACTGGGGTGATCTTCCCCAAATAGTACTATTATATGCATAAGCGTCTACCAAATCCCGATAGTTCACAATTCATGCTAATGGGACTTTTAGTGACATAACCTAAGTAATAATAATCACTTTCAATTCATTCATTGGGTCATCAAATCATTCGGGTCCGTATCAATAAGCATACAATCAAGACTACTTGTGTTCTATTTTATCAAAACTAGCATGTTATCTCCCTCGTGGGTTTACAAAAAAATCATAAAACATTTATAGAGTGCGAGGCTATGAACTCACGTTGGTTGGGAAAGGCGGGTTATCGGCAATTAGGATGTACGGTGCGTGCTTCGATCACGGGAAACCTAAACAAGTAATACTCGGTCTTAGACTATTGTCAAATAACTTTATAAACATAATGGTTATGTATATGTGATGATGGCATTAACATGATGATCAAGTGGGGTTTGATTTCCTTATACAACATTATTAGTTGTTATGTATTAGTTAACTTAGTCTAGTTATACTAGTTTAAGCCCATTTACATGTTAAAGCCCAATAAGCCCATTAAGAGTCCAATACATTATATTAGTCAATTTATACTTTTTAAAACCAGGCCTATACTCATATGTTAGGCCAAAGTGGGTTAAGCCCATTCGTAAGTCCATTAGTGTTAAACCAAACTAGTTGGGCCTAATGGTCCAATAGGGCTACTTTGGCCCATTATGGTCTATAAGTAATAAAGCTCGGGTTTATTGGTTTTTAATTGTTAGATGAGTTTATAAATCAGTATATGTTTTAAAAAAATGTTACATTAAATGGGTCCGACCATCTAAGTTTTATTAGGTAAAAACGCCATCTTTTCTGTTTTAGCCAAAAAGACGTAAAAGTTTTATATAGTTAGTAGTTTAGAAAAACTTGTTAAGTTTCATGTTTATAAAGTGTAATATTTAGTTAGTATAGTATTTAAACTTATTTTATAATAGTAATTATCATATATTGATTTTTATACACTTGTTATATATAATCTTTTACTTCAAGTGGCACTTTTGTATTATATACTTTATTTAGAAATCTGATTTTACAAGTCCAGTCCATTATTTTGATCATATTTTGAGTTCTAGAAGGTGATAGAACCCCAAATCTCTACAACATAAACTAAATGATGTGTGCTAAAAATAACTCTAATATAGCTCCTGCTCAATCAGCCTCTAAGTATTCGTAATAATTCGTCCAAAACAGACTAGCCAGATTTGTACCTCAAAAGTGTTTTGGCCATATCTTGCTCATTTTAATCATTCCATTGAGTGGCCAATTCACCACTTTCAATTATCTATCTGTATATTTAATAATCTAAGCCATTTAACCAAGTGAAGATATTGGAACTTACTGTTTTATAAAGCCTATGTAACATCCCACTTTCATAAGTAGACCGTTACGTGTAATTATGGCGTGTCATCAAAGCATGCAAGGTAATATGTAGTAAAACATACATGACCATAAGGAAAACTGGAATCGAACATTGGTTCCCAAACATAAGCCCAAAACATAAATAAAGTAAATAAACTAGGAAAGACTAGACAATCATAAGTATATGGCAAAAAGGAGAAGAAGTCTATGGCAGCTTCCATCCTATGCACGTCCTCCAAATGCTTGAGTCCTGGGTACCTGCCGTTTTGGGACATGGAAATGAATGTAACAGCTGAGCAAAACGCTCAGTGCACGGACATATGACATAGTATGAATGACTTAAACACAATAAAGACTTAATAGCAGCGGAAATGTATATGTTCTGGAAAACCCGGTATAACTTAGTAAAACTGGTTTTATAGTTTGAAAAGCCTTATGTTTATATTATAAAAATTGTTTAACATGTTAACCATTAAGCCAATATAGGTCAAGAAATATCAACGTGCATGAATACTTGGAGCGGTGACCTCGTCATGCAATTAGAGGGGCTGCCTCTAATTAATATAAGTTTTGGGTAGGAGGGATCAACTCCTTGTGAAGGATGCAAGGCACACACCACATTCACCTGAATAATCTATAAAATCATGTAACCTAGGATGCACCCATATGCCCCACATGATAACATAATAATATGGCCAAAAGCTGAAAGGGACGCCACGAGCTATCACTCCGCCGTGGTAAATTCATAACATTGGTGCCTCTAGTGTTATGGTTATGGTACCTCCATAACTAGGTGAATCTGGTCATGCATGTATATGGATTAGGCATTTAATTAAACATAAGCAAATCAAAACATATAAACATATACTGGGAAAACAGTTGGCTGCATACGGGGAATCCTAATAAGGAAAGAATGTCCATACTGAAAGGACGGGAATCCTATATGGATTAGGCATTTAATTAAACATATGCAAATCAAAACATATAAACATATACTGGGAAAAAAGTTGGCTGCATACGGGGAATCACTAATGCTACATAGATAATATACGTGTATAAGTATTCTGATTACTGAGTATGTAACTGGTTTTATATCATGTCTTAGCTTTTGTTTTATATGTTCATGTCATGTTTTACTGATTTTAACGTTATGCTGTGTTTATCTTGTATTCTGTCTATTCTGAATAAGTATTACTTGTATCCTTTGTATTATTATACTTGTTGTGTAATAATAAGTAACTTTCTAAAAATAGCAGGTTTCTTAAAATAGAAAGCTTCCAAAAATAGAAAGTTTCCAAAAAAAGAAAGTTTCCAAAAATAGATTTACTGCTTAAAATAGATAAGTTTCTAAAAATAGAAAGTTTCCATAAATAGATTAACTGCTTAAAATAAATAGGTTTCTAAAAATAGAAAGTTTCCATAAATAGAATTAAGTTGGATTATTAAGCTAATAAGATAAGCTTAAGTGTTTACTGATTAATATTCTAAGTCATGTGATTAAATAGTATAGTTTATTAATTATTTCATGTAAATTAAATAAACTATAGGTTATAAGATTTAATTAAATATAGCATGATTTAATTAAATTAAAGTGTAAATAATACTTAGGTTAAAGCATGTATTCATATTTAATTATTAATATAACCTAAGTCATAGAAATTAATTAATTATAAGCCATGTTTTAATAATTAATTAATTACTTTAGTCTAAATTAAGTCATAAAAATACTTGGGGTTAAGATCATGTATTATTACTAATATAGCATGTCTAAATTAATTTAATTAATCTTGTAATTAAAATAACTTGTAAAAATAATTATATAGCATGTTAAATTAAATTAATTATATAGCATGTTAAATTAATTTAATTAATCTTGTAATTAAAATAACTTGTAAACATAATTAACTTGTATAATTAAGTCGTGAACCGAACCCGTGTTTTAAATCTAAACATTTCGTGAACCGGTCCGTGTTAAACCTTGAACCGGACCAACAACCCTCTACCAAAAACAGTGGTAAACCGGCCTAGGCCGATTGCCCCTGCCTTTTGTTTGCTGCCACCGACTTAAGCCGGTGGTTCCTTGGTCTCTCGGCTAGCCGCTGGCTAGGCAAAACTTCCCACCGGCAGTTAGCCGGTGGTTCCCCTTGCTGCCACGGCTTGGTTCCCCCTGCTTTGTCATATTAGCCACCGGCTTATGCCAGTGGTGTTTGTTTGTTTTCAGCCGAGACCCCCAAACCACAAGGACAACGCCGACATGCGTCGGGGTCCCTTGTTCTTGCTGTCGAACCACCAAGACCACACCGAGACCACTTGGTCTCGACTGTTGGTGCGAAACAAGCCAAGCCGAGAGCCTGGGGCTCTCGGTTGTGTGTGTCGGCCGAACCAAAACACCCCTAAACCACATGTTTTTAACCCCCATGATTTAATTAATTGGTTTATTTATAGTTTTTAACAAACCCTTGATTACATGTGTTCTTGATCTAATAAATAACTAAAAAGAAAAAGGTTTAAGGTTTACCGAATGCGTGAAACAAAAGGAAAATAATAACACGAACGATC
Organism: Glebionis coronaria; assembly: GCA_025667525.1. Taxonomy (NCBI): domain Eukaryota; kingdom Viridiplantae; phylum Streptophyta; class Magnoliopsida; order Asterales; family Asteraceae; genus Glebionis; species Glebionis coronaria. The sequence continues at coordinate 507,882,276 of CM046877.1, forward strand.
TTGCAAGAATTGGATCAGCAAAAATCAACAACACCCCTTCTTGTGGTGTTCTAAAACCGGTGGCCAAAGGAGAAAAAGGAGGAGGCTAGGGTTTTGTGTTTTTTCTAAAAACTCTGTAATATGAAAACATGTTTCCTTCTTTTTCTATTTTAGTTAAAACAAAAGTGGGCCTGGCCCCTTCCTTATGTTTCTTGTCGCGGGTATGTGGGGCCCACAAAGGAAACCATTGTTTTCCCGTGTTCTAAATATTACGTGTTCTCGTGTTGTGTTTACGTGATTTATTTATTTATCGTTCATGTCATAATATATATTTGTACGTAATCGTAAAAAATATTACATATGTACATAATAATAGGTTTGTGATTATTTACGTTCATGATTTTTTTGTGTTCGTGATTGTAATTATTGTTGATAATAATTATCGTGTCTTAATCTGCTTAAATACTTATCGTGTAATAACACGTACGTAATACTTGTAATTTCTATTCGTGACACGTGCTCGTACTATAAAAAGGAAAGTTTTAATGAGTAACTACGTTTACTACGTGTATTGTTCATGTAAAAGTATGCGGGTTTTACAACTCTTCCCACCTAAGAATAATAATTCGTCCCCGAATTATAGATAACGTAACAGGAAGCGGAACATACCCGAATCAAACTGGAAGGGTATGCAAGATAAAAGGACATGAAGGTGACATTTTAGGAAGCAACGTGAAACGTGACATAGCTTAGAAGGACATGGAACGTGACGTGCCTGAAAAGAATATGACTGAATTATGGAATGACGAGAGGATAAAATCCAGATGGACTCGTCCGTTTCCAAGTGGCTTCCCTCTCGGAATGGTTCCTCTATAAGATTTTGACACATATGATAAATCTTGGTCCTCCTGACCTTGACTTGAAAATACGTAAAAGTTCATGGTTATCAACATAAAATAGATCCCCTGAATATGATCGAGGAAACAAGAGTTAATGTGCATGGTTAACTGAAACGTTATGGTGCAAACTAACCTAAACTAATTGATAATAGTAACGTCTTAGTAATAATGCGCGAGACATACTGAAACGTAGTACGTGAACAATTGTGAACGTGATACGTGAACAATTGTGAACGTGATACGTGGAGATATGATAAGGGTAAAATGAGAAAACATATGGTGATCAATGATACGTGTAACATATCGTGAACGTGACATGAGAACGTGGAATGAATGTGACATGTGAAACATATCGTGAACATGGAATACGGCGGCGGTAACACCAAACGCTATATGGTGAGACGTGGAATGTGACGCTAAACGTCTACCTGAGGACAGAGAGTTATACTAAACTTGAGTCTGGTCTCTCAAGTTCTTGCAAAACTTCCAAGAACGAAAATGAACGTAAAATCGTAAGCCAGGATACGATCATGAATGTGAATAGTGCATGAACGTGAGTGTGAAAGCAAGTCATAAAATTAGAACAAGAACGTGGATGAAATTAAGGAGCACAAATACGAACCTTTGTCTGGCCCGATAGCTGAAGGATTACCTAGTGATCGGATGAGCCTTGGCTGGAACACGTCCGATCAATCTGTTGGTTCTAAAATCTTTGCGGATATAAGGATTCTGCAGACTTGATCATACTGTTTGCAATAACCCAGATAGCATCATGCTTCTTCTGAGTTTGCGTTAATCTGGTAACCAAAATCCCCGGAGATCTTGTCCCATTTTTATCACAATTCTGATGGTGGATAAACATCCTAGTCTGTTGGCGTTCTATCTTAACCTGTTGGTATGACAAGTACTTAGATATGAACGTAACTGCATCTTACTTCATAGAACTTGCTACCTAGGAGTTTGCGAAACTATGAGTTTCCGAAATTAGACTTCTCTTAGCGCAGGATTTTCTGGAACACCTAATGTAATGTAGGGTCCTCACCTTCATGCATAAGCTGAGTCATGAAAAAATTAACCATGAGAATACATTTAATTCAGCGTGTCACTGTAATCAACCAGAATTTATACTAGAAAAAGTTTAGGGTATTTCTCTTGTCGTAGAATTTGCAACATAGTGCAAATGTGGTCCTCCTTCTCTTCTCTAGACTTAGAGAACATTTGGTTGTCCTCGATCAAAACACTGGTGAATTTGTTTATGAGTTCATGGAACTTAATTTACTAAGTCCATAATGCTGTTGGAACATTTATGAGACTAATACAAAATTATGAATTTAGCATGACCAAGTCGTGTACGAATAGCAGTCATAGAAATGTCTTGCTATTTCCCTCGTCACTGTTGGCAGCATGATCATGAATCCGATCTTGGAAAAGTGTTTGACACCGTAAATTCGATTGGACATGTTGTCAATACATGGAGGAGAATAACAGTTATGAATGGTGATTTGTTTAAATCGACGGTAGTCGACACATAATCTCATGTTACCGTCCTTCTCCTTGAAGGTTCTTCTGAACTGTATGGGAAGATTTTGGAATAATTAGCTGGTTATGCGAAAAGAAAGAACTTCCGTAGTCGTGTCTTAACTGACAGCTAGAAGGTTTTAGGAGTCATAGCTAACAACGCACGTGCTTGTAAATCATAGATAATTTGTACAGATTTTCCTGATGGAAAACCATGTTAAATGTATTCAGGAGCCCAAACATTACTGTACAAAATCATGAATCGTAGCAGGGTGTGCTGTTTGTTATCCATAATTAGGATTAAATTCAACTCGTGTCTGTCCAAGGTAGTGCGTTAGCAGCTTGGATCTCATCATTAGGATGAAGGAAAAACCTTCGTATACATGGGGAATACGAATGGTGTCCTTTATGGTCATGAATATATGAAATATGGGTGGAAGAAATGAAAGTGTCATCGAGCAAATGTGACAGATCTTACTGAAACGCTGGTGATGGTACTAAAATTCTTGTGGCCTGATTAATAACTGGCACAACAAAATGGATATACCCTTTGGAGGGTACCCTAAATTTCTTAAGGATGTTCCAGAATTTGACGTGAATCATGTGTCTTGACTCGTGTTTTGGAAATATAAGCATGACATGTGTCTTTGACTGGTGTCTTGACATGTGTCTTCGGTAAGTATACATGAGACATGTGTCTTGACTGCTGTCTTGACATGTGTCTCGAGGTGTGAAACAATAGAACTACAAATATAAGGTTATTATGCCAGAATTGGTGGATCGGTTGGACTACTAATCCTTTGTATTTCTGATCACGTCCATGGTCGGAACTTCTATTGCGATTGCTAGGATAGTTGATGTCACAGTAGTGGTTGTTATCGTCTTGTCTGTCAGTTCCATGACGGTCATTCTCATGACTGTGATTCCTGTAACTATTCAGCTGAGTGGCCGGCTGGTACCGGTTCTCACTCATGTGACTGAAACGACAACTGAATGACGTGTGACATGTAACTAAGAATTAGGTACAATGATTGATGGAAATAGTCTGATGGTGAAGCATCTTCTCGTCCAATTTCTTTGCCGTAATGCCTTTGTCTTCGTCTTGTAGGATTTCCAGGTAGTAAACGTCATCAACCTCTCGTAGTGTCTCTAACTAATCAACAACATCAACCTTTAGTAACAACTCCTAGTTATGGGCGGCATCAACATCTTGTAGAACATCAACAAGTAGAATACGCATGAGATGATTTAGAATTGACTAGTGAATACTCATGGAGTATTGTAAGTGAAGTACACATAGATTATGGTACGTGTAATACACATGGAATACGGTACGTGGAGTACACATGGAATGCACATGAAATGATCGATATGGGTCGATCACCTGACATGATTTTACAGGGAATAATTGGTTAAACGGTTAGAAAGACCATCATGATAACCTGGCAATGCCAGTATATACCTCATTCTGGTTGCATAGAGAAACGCTAACATGTGGTTAACCAAAATTCAACGATGATTTGCCTGAAAGCATGATTAATGGGAACCAACCATGACTATCCTGGAAGCAGGATTAAACAAAATCCAACAATGTCTTGCATGAAAGCATAAAAAACAAAAGAGACGTAAGACGTAATCAACATGAAGACGAAATCATCATGAAGAGACATGAAACAACTTAACATGAAGGAGTGTATAACATAATCAGCATGAAACTGAAGCTAACCATGACAGTATGAAAACATACTTGACATAAAACATAGTAACTTATGAGGGGACATGAAAAAAAATTTATGCCAATAAATCATGAGAAAAAATTTATGCATGAAAACAAACGTGAATGCATGATGCAGTTTATAAAAACCTTTATGTGCGCGAGGGTAAACGCCAATGGTCAGTTTACCCAAAACAAAAGACATGGCGAGGGGACGCCTATGGGTCGGTCCCAAAGTTAAAATTTTCGATAAAAGCACATGCGGCTAAATAGGGCCAGTCTTGTACCAACCATTACTTAGTCATAAACCTGCGACAATGATACATGGAATAAATGAATGAAACTCAGATGTCAAAACTTAACATAAATTTTTTTATGTGACCAATTATGAACTACTGTGGTTCAATTCACATTAGTCACAATTCACAAGGAACATCGTACATGAAACAAGGACACATAACTAAGTATGGATGACGGTTGTTCAGTCCATATTAGTAAAGCAATACTGATGAAAACATCATGGTTAAAACAACAAGGTGCTGAAAACATAATGGTTAAAACAACAAGGTGCTAAAAACATAAATACATGAAATAACAAGCGTTGTCTTAGGAAGCTCTTGATGACTACCCACTAGTTACAGGTTAAGTTTTAGAGCCTACAGGTCGAAGCCTTGGCTATGATACCATAACTGTAACACCCCACTTTGATAAATGGACCGTTATGCATAATTATGGCGTGTCATCAAAGCATGCAAGGTAATATGTAGTAAAACATACATGACCACAGGGAAAACTGGAATCAAACATCGGTTCCCAAACATAAGCCCAAAACATAAATAAATTAAATGAACTAGGAAAGACTAGACAAGTATAAGTATATGGCAAAAAGGAGAAGAAGTTTATGGCAACTTCCATCCTATGCACGTCCTCCAAATGCTCGAGTCCTGGGTACCTACCGTTTTGGGACATGGAAAGGAAAGTAACGGCTGAGCAAAATGCTCAGTGCACGGATATATGACATAGTATGAATGACTGAAACATAATAAAGACTTAATAGCAGCGGAAATGTATAAGATCTGGAAAACCTGGTATGACTTAGTAAAACTAGTTTTGTAGTTTGAAAAGCCTTATGTATATCATATAAAAACTGTTTAACATGTTAACCATTAAGAAAATATAGGTCATGAAATATCAACGTGCATGAATACTTGGAAGGGTGACCTCGTCATGCAATTAGAGGGGCAGCCACTAATTAATATAAGTTTTAGGTAGGAGGGATCAGCTCCTTGTGAAGGATGCAAGGCACACACCACATTCACCTGAATAATCTGTAAAAACATGTAACCTAGGATGCAACCATACGCCCCACATGATAACATAATAATATGGCAAAAATCTGAAAGGGACGCCACGAGCTATCACTCCGTCGTGGTGAAGTCATAACACTAGTGCCTCTAGTGTTATGGTTGTGGTACCTCCATAACTAGGTGAAACTGGTCATGCATGTATATGGCTTAGGAATTTAATTAAATATAAGCAAATCAAAACATATAAAACATACACTGGGAAAACAGTTGGCTACGAACGGGGAATCCTAATAAGGAAAGAATGTCCATACTGAAAGGACGGAGAATCCGTACCTTATGTCTAGTGAACGAAGAAGACGAACGGAAGAGAGTCCTACTTCGATCTCACTAATGCTACATAGATAATATACGTGTATAAATATTCTGATTATTGAGTACGTAACTAGTTTTATATCATGTCTTAGCTTGTTTTATATGTTCATGTCATGTTTTACTGATTTTAATGTTATGCTGTGTTTATCATGTATTCTGTCTATTCTGATTAAGTATTACTTGTATCTCTTGTATTATTATACTTGTTGTGTAATAATAAGTAACTTTCTAAAAATAGTAGGTTTCCTAAAATAGAAAGTTTCCAAAAATAAAAAGTTTCCAAAAATAGAAAGTTTCCAAAAATAGATTTACTGCTTAAAATAGATAAGTTTCTAAAAATAGAAAGTTTCCATAAATAGATTAGCTGCTTAAAATAAATGGGTTTCTAAAAATAGAAAGTTTCCATAAATAGAATTAAGCTGGATTATTAAGCTAATACGATAAGCTTAAGTGTTTACTGATTAATATTCTAAGTCATGTGATAAAATAGTATAGTTTATTAATTATTTCATGTAAATTAAATAAACCATGTGTTTTAAGATTTAATTAAATATAGCATGATTTAATTAAATTAAAGTGTAAATAATACTTAGGTTAAAATATGTATTAATATTTAATTACTAATATAACCTAAGTCATGGAAATTAATTAATTATAAGCCATGTTTTAATAATTAATTAATTACTTTAGTCTAAATTAAATCATAAAAATACTTAGGTTAAAATCATGTATTATTACTAATAATAATTAACCAAAGTCATGTCTAAATTAAATTAATTATATAGCATGTTAAATTAATTTAATTAATCTTGTAATTAAAATAACTTGTAAAAATAATTAACTTGTATAATTAAGTCATGAACCGAACCCGTGTTTAAATCTAAACATGTCGTGAACCGGTCCGTGTTAACCCCTGAACCGGACCATCAACCCTCTACCGAAAACAGTGGCAAACAAGCCTAGGCCGGTTGCCCCTGCCTTCGGTCCGCTGCCACCGGCTTAAGCCGGTGGTTCCTTGGTCTCTCGGCTAGCCGCTGGCTAGGCAAAAGTTCCCACCGGCAGTTAGCCGGTGGTTCCCCGTGCTTCCGCGGCTTGGTTCCCCCTACTCGGTCATATTAGCCACCGGCTTATGCCGGTGGTGTTTGTTTGTTTTTAGACGAGACCCCCAAACCACAAGGCCAACCCCGACATGCGTCGGGGTCCCTTGTTCTTGCTGCCGAACCACCAAGACCACACCGAGACCACCTGGTGTCGGCTGTTTGTGCGAAACAAACTAAGCCGAGAGCCTGGGGCTCTCGGTTGTGTGTTTCGGTCGAACCAAAACACCCCTAAACCACATGTTTTTAACCCCCATGATTTAATTACATGTTTTATTAATAGTTTTTAACAAACCCTTGATTACATGTGTTCTTGATCTAATAAATAACTAAAAAGGAAAAGGTTTAAGGTTTACCGAACGTGTGAAACAAAAGGAAAATAATATCACGAACGATCTTGCAAGAATTGGATCACCAAAAGTCAACAACACCCCTTCTTGTGGTGTTCTAAAACCGGCGGCCAAAGGAGAAAAAGGAGGAGGCTACGGTTTTGTGTTTTTTTTCTTCTAAAAACCCTGTAATATGAAAACATGTTTCCTTCTATTTTTTATTTTAGTTAAAATAAAAGTGGGCTTGGCCCCTTCCTTGTGTTTCTTGCCGCGGGTATGTGGGGCCCACAAAGGAAACCCATTGTTTTTCCGTGTTCTAATTATTACGTGTTCTCGTGTCGTGTTTACGTGATTTATTTATTTATCGTTCGTGTCATAATATATATTTATACGTAATCGTAATAAATATTACATAAGTACATAATAATAGGTTCGTGATTATTTACGTTCATGATTTTTTTGTGCTCGTGATTATAGTTATTGTTGATAATAATTATTGTGTCTTAATCTGCTTAAATACTTATCGTGTAATAACACGTACGTAATACTTGTAATTTCTATTCGTGACACGTGCTCGTACTTTAAAAAGGAAAGTTATAATGAGTAACTACGTTTACTACGTGTACTGTTCATGTAAAAGTATGCGGGTTTTACAGCCTATGTGACTAGTCATGATTTTAACATTTTTACTTGTAGATTTTAACCTTTTTAACCTAATCTAGTAACACAAAATCCCCACACAATATATTGATCATCATTTATCATCATCATACATATACATTTTTGAAGAAAATAAATGAATACATTCACAAAACAATAAGGTGATAGAAAGAAATGATCTTGTACCAACCAATATGATGAAAGGTTGAGATTTATGATGAACAAGACTTGGTTTTTGTAACCAAATCTTATGAGTTTAGCAAGATCACTTTTGAGACCACCAAAAGTAAGAACACTTCTTTGAAAACCAGCCCTAAACCACCATGAAAACTCCTTTTCACTTGTAATAAGTGTGTAAACACTTATCTTTTTACCACTTAAAACAATGAAAAACGAGACCAAAATGTGTAATTAATATCGTAAATGTCGGAATTATGCGTGGTTTGTGTTTTTGTTGTGAAATAGTTACAAAAGATCAAAAAGAAAGAAAACACGGGATTTCACGGTCATTTATCGAAAAAAAGCCAAAGATAAAGTCAAACGACCAAATAGTGCAAAAAGAATGAAGATTGGAGGGCTAAAGATGAAGATTTGATGAAGATTTTACAACAAGGACCATTTTTGCCAATCTTCAAAGTCATTCACTAATAAATCACATCGAAAAGCACAAAATTGCGAAGCCAACGATCCCGACCTCGCGTCGTAACTCCTCACGGTTTATTTTCAATGAATTTATTAGTGTTGGACTTCCCAGCGGGTCACCCAGGCTAGTACTACTCTCGCCCAAGCACACTCAACTACAAATTTCTGATGGGATCTAGTGCGTTAGTGCTGGTACGAGGTGGCAGAGAATGACAGAGATGGCATAGAATGACGAGGTGGGAGTTGACTCAGCTTTTCAGACCAATCAGGGGATGACCCTAGCATATGGCGCATGTCAGTACAAGTTGGGCGTGTGTCAGGCTTATAATCAGAATGTGAAGGCATGTGATCCCATTAACTTAGCCTCCAAGGAAAAATATAAAGAAAAAGACTAAAATACCCCCACTTGTATCTACTTATACAAAAGCCCCATTCCCCTTTTATTTTTCCCAAGTTTTTTTCTTATTAGTTTACACATAGTTTTTAGTTGTATTTCTCTTTCAAAGTTTGTAACTAGCTTATTAATTAAGATTTTTCATATTAATAAAAATAAAGTTTTAGCTTAATCTTTTAGCTTATTCTCATTCTTCCTTTCTTTTTATTTTCATTATTAATCTAGCTTATTATTTGGGATAAGTTTATATAACTTTTTCCTAATAAGTTAGATTTATATACAAGCTTATTCTAAGATTATTGTGGCCTTATTTTCGTAGATCTAGCTTATAGTTGGAGTAATTATTTAATTAGCTTTTAAACTTTTTAAATCTCATAAGTTTTAAGCTTAGGCTTACAACTTATTTATAAGCTAGCTTTTTATTTAAGCACTTTTAGTTTTTTATTAATTAGTTTTTTTTTATCTATTAGCTTAAGTTTTAAACAATTTAAAATACTTTCAAAAACCAAAAAAAAAAATAGTTAGATCTATTAGTTTTTCATATTAAAAAGTTTAGATCTATAAGTTTAGAGTTTAAAATTTAAAATATTTTTATAAAACCTTAAAAAATAGTTAGATATATTAGTTTTTTAAATAGATTAAGTAGATCTATAATTTTTAGCTTTAAAATTTAAAAAACTTTTATAAAACATAAAAAATATTTTAGATCTATTAGATTTAATTAAATCTCTTTATCATTTAATAATTATTGCTTATTATTTAAACCTTTTATGTTTTCTCTGATCTCGGCGTATCGATCTATCATTTTTGAAGAAGAGCTTATAGTTGATTAATTCGGTTCAAGTTGACATGGCTTGATTGATTTGAGAGGCAGTGTACTTTTCGGGCCAAATTCGGGTTTTGCTTTTGATAGTTTTGGTATTGGGAGGCCGTGTACTTAACGGGACCTATTTTGTTTATGTTGTTGATGTTGTTTGTTTGTTTGTTTAGAGCGGTTTTCTACGGACTACGGGTACTAAAGCTCTCCTTTTTATTTTTCTAGTTTAATCGCTTTAGTTTTATTAATTAGATCGTTATAGTTTAAATTGTTTTTAATCAAAGTTATAATTTTTATAAAAATCGGTTTACATAGTTTTAGTTATTATTATTTGTGTTAAAAAATAGTTTAAAAGTTTTTAAAATTAGATTTCATTTAGATAAGCCCATTATTAGTAAAAAGTTTACACCTTTTTGTGACTATTAAGCTTATAAGTATATAAAGCTTGTAGCTTTATTATCTAAAAATATTAGTAAGCTTAAAAGGTTGAAACTTTATGCTTAATTTTTAAGTTTATCTTTTTTATTTCATTTTTTCGTCACTATTACTTGATATTACGTGCTTGCATTAGATTAATTTCGCATTTATATTTATTTTTAATTATAGTTTTTTTTTGCATCTAGATTTATATTTGTAGTTTAATTTTTACGTTGCATTTTAGAGTACTTTTTTACGTGAATTAATTGCGCTTTTATTTTTATATAGTCCTTAGCCTACATATTTTCCCCATTTTTCGCTTAAATAGACATAGAATTCCAAACAAGTATTATTAATAAAAAACAACTAATCTTGTGATAAAGTTGTTGATCAATTCGAGTCGAGTCGAGAGGAAAACGATTATACTAAAAAAATGCTATATTAAATTGGCCCCGCTGCCGCTTCGCTCGTTATGATTGACGATTTTTCGTGAGACGATTTGGAATTTGGGATCCGTTCACTTTTGCACGTTACTTTTCTTGCTAAAAAATCAAAAACATAAAAAAAATCAAAAAGATAAAAAATACAAAAAAATTAAAAAAGTATAAAAAGCAAATTCTTTCCTAAGATTTGCACCAAAAATATCAAAAAATCCAAAAGTAATACTTTTCCTAAAGTATTACACCAAAAATATTAAGTAGTATTGTTATTTTTCTTATTTCGATTTCTTTCGCTTTTTATTGTGAATATATTTTAAATAAAAAATAAAATACAAAAAGATTTTTCTTTTACTATAGATATTACGTATAAGAACCTTAATACACAATATTTCCACAAGTATTGCTTGCAATACCCCGTATTTGGAGGCGTTCCGGTTCCTTATACGTGTATAGATAAAACAAAAATAAAGGCAAAAATAGATAAATACTTTCGTTAAACAATAACTCGAAAAATACGAACTTTAAGGTGAATAGAAAGGCGACGTGCTATAAAAGGCCGTCTATGGGAAGCTAGGTACTTAAGTGCTTCCCGCCACCTCATTCCTCCCGTTCACTTGTGAGTATTTTGAGAATGAAGGCTAATCTAGGGTTTTGCCGCCCAAGTAGTATTACGTATATATTTTTTGTAGCTTTTTCATATTGCACCTCGAGAGGGATAATCCCTTTCCTCTCAAAGTCGACCGAGGTCTCCTACCTCATTCCTCGTGTTTCGTTGTATGTGCACTCGTACGCGTGCACACATACCGAGTGGTGTACCAAATACTTCTAATTCTTCCAAAAAGAAGAAGAAGAATAAAAAGACCATCTCTCAAGCCGATCCCGAGAATCGACCTTTCGGCAATACGATGGCCACGGATAATCGACCGATGATTGAGATCTTGCAATCCCACGTGAGGGAAATGATGACGCTATTGTGGTGCCCAAGATTGGAGCGAATAATTTTGAAATTAAAACGAGTTTTATTCAAATGATTTCCGCTACACCATTTTTGGGACGTACTAATGATGATCCTCACGCACATATTAAGAGATTCATATAATTGGTTAATACGGTTAAATACAATGGGGTGACTCAAGAGGCCATTCGTTTACTCCTCTTTCCTTTTTCCCTCGAGGGACAAGCCCGAATTTGGCTTGATAAGGAACCACCCCAAAGTATCTTTACATGGGCGGATTTGGAAACGAAATTCATTAATTATTTCTTTCCCCCATCTCGTACCACGGCTTTAAGGAATGACAGAATCACTTTTGAGCAAAAACATGGGGAAACTTTTAGTGATTCTTGGGATCGTTTTAAAGAGCTTTTGAGAACATGCCCTCAAAATGGTTTTACTAAAGTTCATCAAATTAATACTTTTTACAATGGACTAACTTTGAATGACCAAGACTCATTAAATAGTGCTTCGGGGGGGTAATATTCTTGTGAAATCCATGAACGAGGCTTGAGCAATTATTGAAAACAAGGCACAAGTTCAAACCAAGAGTGTAAGGGCTACAATGGCTAGTGCTAGTGATAGTGAGACTAACAATCAAATTCAAGCACTTACTTCAATTGTGACAAAACTTGCTTTACACGTTCAAAACACACCCGTTCCACACGTGAATGCCCTTAATGTGACTTGTGAAATATGTGGTAGGCCACATTCGTATCTTAATTATGACAAGGTTTACAATCAACAAAAAGAAGTCTATGCTTATAACACCAATGAAAATGAAAGGGTTCACTTTAAACCGAATGTTGATGTTAACCATTTGTGTTATAACAGTACTAACTATTTGGCTCCCCCGGATTTTGTAGCTCCACAAAGACCACCCCCACCCGCCCAAAATACCCAATACCAAAATAAGAACAACGTCCTCAAAGGGGTAATTTTCAAGGGAATTCAAATGCAATGGGTTTTAACCAAAATCAAGGGAGTTTTAAAGGGAAAAACCAAGGGTTTAATAATCAAAATCAAGGCTTTAATAACCAAGGTTTTCAAAACCAAGGTTTTCAAAATTATAACCAAGGTTTTCCTAATCAAGGGTTTAATCAAATGAACATGCATAATCCTCAAATGGACTTGGTTCTTCAAAAATTGACCGAACACAAGAATACCATGAAAGAGATGCAAGAGTCGACCGACCGAAAGTTCATGCAAATGTTGCAAGCCCTTAGACCCCAAGGTGCTTTACCTTCAAATACCGAGCCTAACCCTCGAGCTAATGTGAGTGCTATTAATACTCGAAGTGGAACCACTTTAGTGGGACCTTCCATCTCTTCGCCCATAAAGGAAAGACAAGGCCCGAAGGTCATAATGAGTAATCCTACTCCCCCTTCGGTGATCCCTCCCGCTACCACTCCTAATACTAGTTCTCCATCTCCTAATGAGCCTAACCCTAAGGTTGTTCAAGAAGAGGGTCCTTCTGCTTCTCAACCTTCAACTTGAAAGCCCAATATCCCTTATCCCTCTAGGTTGGACAAGGCTAAGTTGCTTACCAAAGATGACATTCACGTTTCCAAATTTTTAAAAATGATTTCCCAAGTGAATGTTAACATTAGCCTTATTGAAGCACTTGCTCAAATGCCTAAATTTGTGAAAATGTTCAAAGATTTGCTCAATAACAAGGAAAAAATGGTTGAGCTCATCAACACTCGTTTAAATGAGAATTGTTCTATGATTCTTCTCAAAGAACTTCCCGAAAAGCTAGGAGATCCCGGACGATTCGTGTTACCTTGCTCGTTTCCTCAAATCGATGATTGTATAGCTTTAGCGGATCTCAGTGCTAGCATCGATCTTATGCTACTCTCGGTATGGAAACAGTTATCATTAATGACCTTGTACCGACTCGTATATCTCTCGAGTTAGCCAATAGAACTCTCGCATACCCTGTTGGTATTGCCGAGGACGTTTTTGTTCGAGTCGATACATTCACTTTTCCCGTGGACTTTATCGTCGTCGAATATGAGATGGATCCTCGTATTCCGTTAATACTTGGTAGACCATTCTTACGATCCGGAAAAGCATTGGTTGATGTGGCCGAAGGGGAGTTAATTCTTAGGGTTAGGGATGAACAACAAGTTTTTAAAATGGGAATAATCACAAACAAATCAAATGGAAAAGAATCGGTCAATATGATTGATGTTCTTAATTATGATCATGAAGATATTTTTATTAATACTTTTGGAATTAAAAAGTCTAATTAAAATGATTTTGTGATAACTTCATCCCTTTCTTAGAACCTCAAATTTTTGAAACTCCTATCTTCGATACTTATAGTGATGACACTTCTTTAAGTGATCACACTATCTTCGGTTTTGACCCACCCATTTTTGATCCACCAATATTTGATGATTACGATGATGACACTTCTTTAAGTGATCTCATTATTTTTGATGACCCACCTCATGACCTTAATGCACCTCATATCTCTTTGAGTGATTCTTCCATTATGGAGACTCCTTTTGACTTTTATACCCTAATTTTAGAAGTCATGACTTTTAAGGAGGATCCTCCACTCTTAGAGATCATTCCTACTTTAGAGGATATTCCATTTGAGGAAGATTTAGATATCTTTCTAAATACCTATTTTCCTCACGAGGATGAGTTTTCCTATGACTCCGATGATACTTATGTTTTCACATCAAGTTTGGAAGAGGATGACTTTCCCACTTTAGATTATGATGATATTTTGAGCTTCAATGTCAACACCTCTTGCCATTTTCCAGTTACAGAACCGGTGTTTGATCCTGGAATAGAGACTTTAGTGCTATCATTAGCATATCACTATAACGCCTTTCCTTGTAAGAGATTTTTGACTAAGGGTACCCCACTTTACTTTGCCTTATGTGATTTTACCACCTTGTGGTTTATTTCCTTTCGTGATGAAAATTATGTGTTTGACCCGGGTGGATTTTTCTTGGGGTATTCCTTAAGTGAGTGTGCTTCACCCTTTATCATGGAGAGATTTTCCTCCTTCGGAAATCTTGGTTTTTCCATGATTTTTCCCATTTGAATGATGATATTCGGGAAATCGAGTCGAGCTAGAGACTCGTGATAAATAAATCAAGCATCGTTTAACTAGGATTAGATTTTTACCTTTACCATCCTTTCCACTCTTTTTCACCTTCACCCATTTCCACCAATAAATGTAGGGGGAGCCAAGTAGGTTGTGTTTTGTGTTGTTTTGTAGGGATGTGTGTTTTCGTGCTCCACTTTTGGTACCTTTGAAGAACCGTGACCCCGTGTTCCCGTGTACCCGGTTGTCTTCGATTCATTTTTGCTATTGTGATTCATAATTGTATATAAATAAGTTGAATAAATGTAATCACTTTAGTTGTCTCTTCCTTAGCAAGATTTAAACAAAGTGCACAATGTCCTAAGTGTAGGGGAGTTTACTTCCACATGCTTAAACATTGAGGACAATGTTTATATTAAGTGTAGGGGAGACTTCTATCGAAGTAATAAGTGGGCTTTTCCATTAATTTGTCCTCATTTTAACCGGAAAATTATTTTTTTTGACATTTTTCAAAACTTTTGATCTATTTTGGCCTAGTAGTATTTTTTTTTCTTTTATCTACTTTCCTTTGTCATCACCATCATATGTATATATTCCATAATAAACTCGAAAATAAAGAGAAAAAAATGATTAAATAAAATAGTTTTAACAAGTTTAGACGTCTTTAATATATTAGGCCCGTCGTGAATATTTTGACTCAACCCGAGTTTACTTATCCAAGTTTACTCTAGCTAGTATCCTTGAACATATGGACCTTAATTGGTTTATTAGGCTAAGCATCCATGATTCTTATTCCTTGAGATTTTAAATTGTGGAGAACGAGAGATAATAGAGTCGATTATTAGTTTGGCATTCTTTCATGAATTTATGTGAGTCAATTATGAGCTTTTTCTCCCATCGCTTGTTGATATATAATTGCAATTAATAAGGTCGTACGATTTAAAAATTTACTTAGCTTCTAGCCCAAAATCGTTTAAAAGTTGCTCGGGATTTATTAGAGTTCATAGCCAAGGCATAACTTATTGAAGCGGGACGCGAAGATTGGCGTATCCAAAAAGGCCCTTATAAGGCATGAGGATACCCGAGTCCAAAAAGGCCCTTGCAAGGCATGAGGATTCACTTTTTTTTGCTAAAGATCCTAAGATGATGTGAAGATCATTAATCCAAATCAATATGAAGGATCAAGACACACGACGAGAAACAATTACTCCCATAAAGATCATGAAGAAGTCTATCCAAAAAGGCCCTCGCAAGGCATGAGGATAAATCGATCCAAGTCCGAAAAGGAGGCGGATCGTTGTATATCAAAATCCTAAATAAAGAAGTGGATAAATGAAGAAGTCATGGTCAACATTTGAAGTATCTCTCAATACTTCAAGTGAAGATATATTCCATATATGAAGAGAAGACCATAATTTTAAGATCGTCTCTCAAGATATGAAGTTTTAAGTACATGCCAAATATCGGTCCGAGAAAGGTCTCAAATCGTGAAACGAGTTATGCCAAGATATGAACTTTATGAGATTTCGAGAAGCCGTTTTAAAATATTTTGTCCTCTAGCTAAATATTGATTAAATCGTCCTACTTTATTTTCGGCCCTAATAAATTATTGAAATATGTCAAAAATGCATCCTCGTGATCATTCAAGACAAAAATCAAATACAAGAGATACACCGTAGGAATAAAGGGTGTCTAAGTGAATATTAAACCACATGAGTAAGTGTTTGCTTTACTAACTTGTAATTACAATGATCTCGTTTTTAAGCTTGGTATGGGGAACGTGAAACTTTAGGGTGATAAATATTCATTACACCAAAAGCCCTAATTTAAGTCTTAGATTTCTTTAGAAGTTTCTTCCATCAAACAATTTCAAATAAATGAATAAAATGGAAATTGTTATATCTTTTGAATATAGTTTTAATCCTTTTATCGTTTTATGTTTCTTTTATTATAGTAGTAGTAGTCTATCGTAATAAAGGCCAAGGTGGGTTAATTATGATGAAAAATATAAAATTGTGCTTTAAAATTGTGCACTGCATGGGGACACTGCAATGGTCAAGTGTAGGGGATTTAATAAGTGTGTAAACACTTATCTTTTTACCACTTAAAACAATGAAAAACGAGACTAAAACGTGTAATTAATATCGTAAATGTCAGAATTATGCGTTTGTTTGTGTTTTTGTTGTGAAATAGGTACAAAAGATCAAAAGCAAATAAAACACGGGATTTCACGGTCATTTATCAATAAAAAGCCAAAGATAAAGTCAAAGGACCAAATAGTGCCAAAAGAATGAAGATTGGAGGGCTAAAGATGAAGATTTGATGAAGATTTTACAACAAGGACCAATTTTGCCGATCTTCAAAGTCATTCACTAATAAACCACATTGAAGAGCATAAAATTACGAAGCAAACGGTCCCGACCTCTCTTCGTAACTCCGCACGGTTTATTTTCAATGAATTTTTTAGTGTTGGACTTCCCAGCGGGTCACCTAGGCTAGTACTACTCTCGCCCAAGCACGCTTAACTGTGAATTTCTGATGGGATCTAGTGCATTAGTGCTGGTACGAGGTGGCAGAGAATGATAGAGGTGGCAGAGAATGACGAGGTGGCAGTTGACTAAGCTTTTCAGACCAATCAGGGGATGACACGTGGCATATGGCGCATGTCAGTATAAGCTGGGCGTGTGTTAGGCTTATGATCAGAATGTGAAGGCATATGATCCCATAAACTTAGCTTCCAAGCAAAAATATGAAGAAAAAGACTAAAATACCCCCACTTGTAGCTACTTATTAATCCTCATTCCCCTTTATTTTTCACAAGTTTTTTTCTTATTAGTTTACATAGTTTTTAGTTGTATTTCTCTTTCAAAGTTTGTAACTAGCTTATCAATTAAGCTTTTTCATATTAATAAAAATAAAGTTTTAGATTAATCTTTTAGCTTATTCTCATTCTTCCTTTCTTTTTATTTTCTTTATTAATCTAGCTTATTATTTGGGATAAGTTTATATAACTTTTTCCTAATAAGTTAGATTTATATACAAGCTTATTCTAAGCTTATTGTTGCCTTATTTTCGTAGATCTAGCTTATAGTTGGAATAATTATTTAATTAGCTTTTTAGCTTTTTAAATCTCATAAGTTTTAGGCTTAGGCTTACAACTTATTTATAAGCTAGCTTTTTATTTAAGCACTTTTAGTTTTTTATTAATTAGTTTTTTAGATCTATTAGCTTAAGTTTTAAACAATTAAAAATACTTTCAAAAACCAAAAATTAATAGTTAGATCTATTAGTTTTTTATATTAAAAAGTTTAGATCTATATGTTTAGAGTTTAAAATTTAAAGTATTTTTATAAAACCTTAAAAAATAGTTAGATCTATTAGTTTTTTAAATAGATTAAATAGATCTATAAATTTTAGCTTTAAAATTTAAAAAACTTTTATAAAACATGAAAAAATGTTTTAGATCTATTAGTTTTAGTTAAATCTCTTTATCATTTAATAATTATTTCTTATTATATCTAAGCTTTTATGTTTTTTCTGATCTAGGCGTATCGATCTATCATTTTTGAAGAAGAACTTATAGTTGATTAATTCGGTTCAAGTTGATATGGTATGATTGATTTGGCTAGAGATTGATTTGAGAGGCCGTGTACTTTACGGGCCAAATTCGGGTTTTGCTTTTGATAGTTTTGGTATTTGGAGGCCGTGTACTTAACGGGCCGTATTTTGTTGATGTTGTTTGTTTAGAGCGGTTTTCTACGGACTACGGGTAATAAAGCTCTCCTTTTTATTTTTCTAGTTTAATCGCTTTAGTTTTATTAATTAGATCATTATAGTTTAAATTGTTTTTAATAAAAGTTATATTTTTTATAAAAATCGGTTTAATTAGTTTTAGTTATTATTATTTGTGTTAAAAAAATAGTTTAAAAGTTTTTAAAATTAGATTTCATTTAGATAAGCTCATTATTGGAAAAAATTTTACACTTTTTTGTGATTATTAAGCTTATTAGTATATAAAGCTTGTAGCTTTATCATCCAAAAAGATTAGTAAGCTTATAAGGTTGAAACTTTATGCTTAATTTTTAAGTTTATCTTTATGATTTCATTTTTTTCGTTACTATTACTTGATATTACGTGCTTGCATTAGATTAATTTCGCATTTAGATTTATTTTTAGTTATAGTTTATTTTTGTTGCATCTAGATTTATATTTGTAGTTTAATTTTTACGTTGCATTTTAGAGTACTTTTTTTTACGTGAATTAATTGCGCTTTTATTTTTATATAGTCCTTAGCCTACATATTTTCCCCATTTTTCGCTAAAATAGACATAGAATTCCAAACAAGTATTAATAACCAAAAACAATTAATCTTGTGATAAAGTTGTTGATTAATTCGAGTCGAGTCGAGAAGAAAACGATTATACTAAAAAATGCTATATTAACTTGTTAAAATCACCTCCAATCTCCATCTCTTCAAATGGTTATCAACATATGTGAATTTTAGATAAAGTTTATGGTAAATTTTTGATGATGATGATGATTATGTGAGGGTGTTTGGACGGCAAGGAGAGGGAGAGAAGAGAGAGTGGGAAAACTTTTTGCTATATTTGCATGTATGAGAAAGGTATAAAGAAAGTTTGGTGGTTTAGGCTAGTGGTTTGTAAGAGTGTCCTTAACATTTGTAAAAATGTGACACCAAGGGGTGGTTTTGGCTTTGGTTTGGCCGCCCATAGTGGGGGTGAGGCAAGTGTAAACTTGTTTCATCCCCACTAATTTACGGGTACTCCTCGATTCTAGTTTCCTCGATTTGCATGCCCTCGGGTCGGTTTACGAAAAATGTTTTTGTAAATTATGAAACTACGCCCACAAAACGATTTTAATAAAAATTGTCTCATAAAAAACGGAGTTCAAAAACGTAAATAAGTAAACCTAGGGTTCCAGGTTTAATCATAAAACACTGTAAATTATGCACGCAAGCCCTAATTTCAACCCGTAAATTGTGAGTTCATGAACCGACACAAAAAAAAATAAATTTCAAAATAATATACGAGAAATAATTTAGTACCTAAAAATGTCAGATTGTCACAGTCTCCGTGTGAATAAAACAAATACCTTTTGAGAGATATCTGAGTTAGCTGGGATGGGTTGTGCATTGCATCACTGGATCCATGATGTCTATCTTCAATATCAATAATCATTAAAACGATCTCAATAGCATATGTGTTAACCCGGTTTCTGCCTAAGGTTTTAAAGAGGGCTTCTTTCTTTACACCCTTTATCTTTACAATTCTTTTTCATTCTTCAACCCCTTCAATGCTTACCAATACGTCATTACTAGCACCTTGTTGTGATTGTTCCAGTGCTAACTTAAGTACTCGGTAGGCATTCAGCTACGTTCACAATCTTCCCCATCTTTCCTAAGGACTACTATTTATAGCTACGGAATGTCCTTGGGAAGATTCCTCCGGTTTTGGAAGAATCATTAGACTTTAACCTATCCTACCATCCTTATGTCACCAAAATCTTCATCGTCGAAATAAATGGGTTGAGGGTAAGTATATGTCACCATGAAATCCATTTTGGTATAGCAAATCCATTTTTCTTCCCCTTAACATATGCCACGATATTCAAAACCATTTCGTACATGTCAGGATGAGCTATCACGTTAAGTCAAACCATTTTTGATTAATCATTTCCCATATTAAATCACATTTTTCCCCCCATATTAAAAATATTAACCCAATCGATGTTTTTAATATCAATTGATTTAATGAAGTTTTAACAAAGTTTTGGGAAGAAAAATGCAAGTCCGTTTAATCTTCATGAGACCAATGTGAGAGATATGATACCGATATGTAACATGATCACATATTCACCATATTAGAATAAATTGACAAGGTTGGACCTGATTGATGAGAACATCATATGATAAGATCACATGGTTCTTGTCAGAAAATGTTGGTCGCCTCGTCACGTCTGAAGTCATCTCTTGACACCACATGTACGATTGGTATTGTTGTCTTGACACCAGTTTGTGAACATGGCACTTTCGGCATCGAAGATTCCGAGTGCTAGACAATTGATCCCCCTCAATCGTTGACCCGTGTTCTATTGAAAGAGTTGTAGTCGTCGTTTGAGTAGTCACATCGTCGTGTATGTAGATACCAATTGTAGATTGTTATGGTTGTAGAGATGATAGCTTCATAAAAACAAGATTTATCTTGTTTTAACAAAAAAATGCACTGATGCGTACATATATCCGTGTTAGATTGTGTTATAACGTAAACACAATCCCTTACATGGTTATAAAGTAAACCATGCCCGAGAAAATTAATTCCCGTTGTTAAGCCAAAGCTTTCATAATAAATACTTGACTTGAATATGAAAAACGGGTTGCAGTCTGAAATAACAACAAGCCATATAGGCATGTTTTATGAAATATTTACAACTTTTGTACGAACTCTATTTATGGCGCCGTGTCAATATTAATCAACATTTCTAAGGCCATAAATATTATCATCCCAAAAGACATGCATTTGAAAAATAAAGTAAAAATATTTTTGGATTTTTATGAAATTTTTCGATTTTTATGGTTTTTATATGGTTTTATATTTTTGTATTTTGCATTTGTGGATAAAAATATAAACAATATATACAAATGATCACCAAGGATACGGAGAATAGTTTACCACCACTATTCTTTCACTTCATCTACCAGTTCATTAAGAGTCTCAGGCGAGAATGTTCTCAATCCTAGCTTGTCGGCCAAAAATTCAATTCGAGCGCGATCTAAAGCCTTCGTGAAAATATCCGCCATTTGATACTCGGATCGGACAAAGTAAAGATCGATCACTCCATTTTCCACTTGCTCCTTGATAAAGTGGTAGCGAATGTCAATATGCTTCGACCGGGATAATTGAACATTGTTGCAGCATAAGGCAATTTCACTCTTGTTGTCGCAGTACATCGTAATTTTGTCGAAACCTAGACCATAGTCGGTTAATTGCGATCTCATCCACAGAATTTGAGCACAACAACCAGACATAGCTATGTATTCTGCCTCCATACTAGAAATTACAGTGCTTTTCTGCCTTTTCGATGCCCAACTGATTAGTCGATCTCCTAGTAGTTGCAAAGTTCCACATGTGTTACGCCTTGTATCTTGACAACCCACGTAATCCACATCTGTATATGCCATGAGTGCAACCGAAGAGTCCTTCGAATACAAAAGTCCCCGATTAATGGTTCCTTTAAGATATCGAAAGATCCGGTTAACTGTAGCTAGGTGTAGCTCAATAGGCCTAGTTTGATACCGAGCACACATACATATACACTAGTACAAAAATGGGTTTCGGTCACACATACCAAATTTCGTGTAGTCACAAATATTTTTTTTTTGTGACTAAATTCGCTAGTCATAAATAAACAGTCACACTTGAAGTCAGTTTGTATGACCAATTCGTATTTTGTTTGTCATGCATATGAATATTTACGTGACTAGGGCTAACAAATGCTTTTTAGATGAGTCGTTAGTCACTTAATAATTTGAGAGTGTTACCGAATCAAAGTCTGGTTTAAGTAGTAGTCACATTATACGTATACATGTGTGACAAATATTTTTCATACACACATTCAATGTGACCAAAAATCATATATGGTCACATAGACTTATTTTACATGTGACAAATTGATAAACAAGGTTGTCACACACATTATTTTAATGTGACTAGTATATTTTGTTAAATGTTAACCACTCATGAATTTTGTGTGTGTGGAAAATTGAAAGTAGGTATTGAAACATTTGCCACTATATATATTTAAAAGTGACAAAATTTTATAATTACTTGAAGACTATGATCAAATATAGTACATGATCCCACTAAATCATCAAACAATTATGTGACTATAAATTTAGCAATAGTCACAACATTTAAGCAATTTGTAACCAAAGTATATTTATGGTCACATTATAATGGGATTATATATGACCAACACATTGAAAATGTCACACAGTAAAATATTCATGTGACAAATGTTTAGAACCAAATGTAATCTCAATTTTCACTAATCTTGATATAAGTCACATTTTTAAGTGTTTGTATGACTAAAGTCACTACACATAGTCACAACAAGTAATTTTCTTTGTGACTAACTAAGCCCATAAAATAATAGTTTTTCTCAACAAGTATTTTTTTATGTGACTAACTAAGCCCATCAAAAAAAAATTTGTCACACACATTTATGAGTGTGTGTCGAAGCTTCCTTGGTACTCCCTGCATGCATTGAGTTCAGACTATTTGCCATTATGGTTTGCAACTCTTCATTTGCCCCGATAAAAAACCGTGGTCGTTATGGGTTGTATAAATACCCTGCCTATGGTTACATAATCTATAACATCACCAACTACCTGTCATCTTCCCCAAATCAAAAACACCTTCTTCTTTCAATTAACAAATCGATCCATGGCAGATTCTCAAGGAAGTACTTCTGATGCAAATGCCACCCCTGTGTTGGACGAGATTATGCAACCCACTGGTGGTGCACCTATTTCGTATGCCATTAGGGTCTTCTTGGAGCAACAAGTTATTGAGGAGAAGGCTTTTACTAATGATATCCGGGATTTGATTGAACCAGTTAAGGTAATCCTTAAAAGGGTTCATACTGCACTTGCTGAAATGAATACCAAGCATCCAGCTGCTGAATGGGAGGAGTCTATTGAAGCTTTTACTAATTCAAAGAAGAGGTTGGAGTTGAAGCTTTTTCGTTTGAACAAGATTGTCGAGGAACAACTTGAAGGTGTGGATGAGTTGAAAGCTTGGTCCACTTCAATGGAAATAGTTCCACCACCAGAAGAAGAAAATGTTTGATGATTGTTGTGCATCGGCACATATGTTTGTGTCGTTTTTACCATCAATATGCAGTTCGGGTATGTTGTGTCTAACCTAGTTATTTTGTTTAAGTTAATATACTATGTATTCATGTTTTGTTACTGCATATGTAATATATGGTGGTCTAATGGTAAATGTTTGACATTTATGTTTAATTTCGTTGAATAGCATGCTATTGTGTTCATCTTAATTGGTATATATTACATCTTAAATTGATCTTTAACTTATAATTATGCTTAATATCAGTACCTGTTGTTATTTTTGGGGGTTAAGATAGAAGAATGTGTTGTGTGTATGAAATTAAAGAAGGTACATGAACTGATTTAAGTATGAATTTTAGCACAAAGTTGCCAAGTATGAAAAAGTTATGTATTATAGATTATTCAAACTTCTTGCAGACACAAACTTATACTCTTGCAGACACAACCTTATACTCATTATGTCAATAACTATATATGCATAATGCACTTCAGTAAAGAGTAGATTTTTGCAATATATGCTGATCACAAAATTTGTGAATAAAGACTGAAATTAAAACCAACTTTAACCTATTGTAACTAAACCCTAGGTGTGCAGGCAATATGAGGTTTTAATCATGTTGTCAATAATGGTTTAACATACAGTCCCAAACACCCTTATGTTGAGCAGGATATCAAATTTCCAAAGGAATAATGAACTTTAAGCAATTTCAGGGCATGCAACCAACCTAAAATATAAAGGTGAGCAACAAAAGACTTAAATAAGCTGGATAATCAATAAAATAAGCATTCACAAGCCAAATCACTAGTGGAGTTGAAAGTTATACCTAGGTTGATGTACATCCACACCAACCTTGCAAACTAATGCAATAGTTATATATACATTGTGCAGTTCAATTATTGCAACTCAATCACCAAATTGAACAATATAGTCGAACATAAACGACACAATTACGACAGAATTCACTATGACATAGTATGAAAACTTATATGGACACTGTAGAAACAAATATAGAGTAAAAAATACTATGTAGTATGTCACTATATAAACAGATATGCAACTCATCTGACTAATTTGAACACTCTTTTTGAACACAAAGTTTCACTAGTATGACAGAATTCCATATGACAAATTATGAAAACTTACATGTAATTAGCTATATCAGCAGGACACAATTGAAATCTAAATTTCATAAAAACATAATTAAAATAACTAATGAATGTTAATGAAAATTCATATTCAAATAAAAGAGATTACAAGTGTTTATGTAGAAAAAAATGAAAGATTTATGTTTGTGATATGCACACAAACATAAATCCTTAAACAAGTACTAGAATTCAAATATTCATATCCTCTAAAAGAACAAGTTAAATACGATAAAAAGGCTGATTGTGCCAACTTGAGCATGTAAGGCTTCACTTGGTTTTTCGTATGACAACTCCTTCACCGTCGGCTTGATAGTAGTCACTGTGTGAATCATCACCTACAGGTACACCCGGAAAAGTGTTATCATTGTTCTGGTGAATAACTATACTAAATTCCTCATCGACTTTGTCACATGTATCTTTTTAATTCTTGCTAGGTGTCCTGAAGACAATAGACATATTTTTTTATACCTGGTCTTGGACATAAAACACTTGTCCTGCTTGTGAGCAAAATATGAACGAATTAGCTTTGTGGCCTAATTTATTCAGGTCTAACAATGTATAACAAAGAAGCTTATCTGTTTTGACCGCATGTTTCTTGTGATTAACCCAATCGCACTTGAAAAGAGGAATTCTCCTGAAACGGTAATCTAGTACCCATATCTCTTGTAAAACCCCATAATAAAATAGTTTTTTTGGTTTGAACTTCTTTGGATATATGAGTATATTCTACCTCAACACAAACCCTACTGTTCTGGTGAACTTTGCCATCAGTTATTTTCGTACGAAATGTATACCCATTGATGTTATATGCATCATATTTCAGTATGGTGGCGCGTGGTCCAAATGATATCCACCTAACAGTATCTGATACACTATCTATTGATATTTCTAACTCTCTCAAAACCTGAATTTCAACAGTTAAAGAATAGTGTTTCAGATAAAGAAATGGTGTACTGGTGACCTCTTCCTAGCTAATGACAACGCTTCAAATTACTAATGAAAGTTGGATATGGCCTCATTACGTTGTAAGTACTTATGTATTATACTCTACTACTAGCTTAGTATTGGTTTTTGAGATGTTAAGTTAACTAATATTTAGCAACAAACAAACAATTATAGACATCATACAAGTAATTACCTCATCATGTAACCAATTAGCAAAAGTTTTACAATGCCCAGCCTCCAACAATACTATTCGTTTAGCCGGGTTATTTTTTTTCAAATAATCCTTGTGTCGCCTGAAACGAAACAATGTATTTGATTAATTTTTTTTGTTTTTAGAATATTTATATCAATGAAATAGACATTTGTTAGTAATACTTACTCGATATAGGGTAAAGGTTCATCTGTATTTTGTAGTACATATAAATGAGCTTTTGCAAATAGTTCCCCATTCATTTCGAATGGTGTAACGGCCGACAATGGCATTCCGTCCTCATTTTCATTGGATACATCTTTATCAGGTGGCAAACCAATAGATTTCATTGTTTTATGATACCCGTTAAAAAACTCTATTGTTTCTCCCGCAATGGTATCCTCAGCAATTCATCCCTCTGGTCTTTTTCTGTTTCTAACATGGTTTTTAATAACCTTCATACATATTTCAAATGGGTACATCCGACAAAAGCATATGGGACCACACAATCTTACCTCTCTAGTTAGGAGCACATTCAAGTGTATCATAATATCAAAAAATGATGGAGGAAAGAACTTCTCAAGTAGGCACAATGTCACAACTAGTTCTTGTTACATCGCATCTAGTTCTTCCAATTTTATTTCTTTTCTACATATAGATTTAAAGAAAAATCAAAACTTTATAATAGCATATCGTGGGGTGGATGCATGATTGAACGTATTGCAATTGGTAAAAACTCTTGTATCAGCATGTGATAGTCATGTGACTTAAGGCCAATGATCTTCCTTTCATTTACGTTGACAAAACTAGCAAAATTTGAACAATATCCCTATGCTACTCTGAGGTTGGCTAACGTTTCACAAAATTGGTCTTTTTCAGCATTAGTTAACGTGTAGCCTGCTGGAAGTAGTGTTGTTTTGTCTTGTTCAAGCCTAGCAAAAAGCTTTGGTTTTATACCCAAAGCTGCCAGATCCAATCGTGCCTTCAATCCATCTTTCGTCTTACCAGGAACATTTAGCAAAGTTCCAACAAAACTCTCCCCACAATTGTTTTCTACATGCATAAAGTCAATATAATGTGGAGCAGGATTATGCCTCCAATACCTTAGCCTTCGATACCAAATGTTGTATTTCTTCCAATACGATTCAGTAGGTTAGCTTGAACTACCCTCGTCTTCTGTTGCTTTTCTTTTGTTATTTTGAATTTTCCCACCTTTGCCTCTTGTATCTTCCAGGTTTCCCGATGCGTTATTGTTAGTTTTATTTACTTTTCCCCACTTATTTTGAATATGTCGAACTTCGTCGTATATTTCTTCCCATGTCTTTGGTACTGGAGCACGTTCAAGTTCTTGTTGTCCATTAAACGATTTCCTTTGCTTTCTGAATGGATGGGTGTATGGTAGATATCGTCTGTGACAAGCATAACTTTGTTTGGCTGAGGACAAAAGTCTTACACAATGTGTATCTTTCCCTGTGATACCCTAGAACCGAGGTCACTAACATTACCCTAAATTACGCTAATTTTTGAAATTTTTAATAAATATTAATTGCTATATATTTTAGTATTTTGGTTGAAACCGATGTTCGAGGTTATAATTTTGACGATTGACGATTCAAGAAGAACGATGACGAATACGATTCCAATGGATGCCCAAATTTCTATAATTATTGACGTTTTATCGATAATGTAATTTTTCGAGAATTTTACTTACGGTTCGTGTTAAGTCGAGTCGGGTGAGTTTTATAGCTTTTCGGGTACATTTAAAGTATCCCAAAAGTATTTTGGAGTGTTTGGGATAATTTCCGACTCCCGTAAAATTTTCTAAAATGACTAGTGAGTCAATCCCGCAAAGTTTTAGTGTCGTTTTTACTTGAGGCCAAAAGAAAGCCTAAATTGCACAAGGGGTCCTTCCAATTTTACAAAAGGGGAAATGTAAACACACATATAACAAAAACACTTGAAAAAAAAAAAATTTGTTCTCTCCCTCTCTTCCCCTTTAGGCCGACGGACACCCCCAACCCACCAAAAACCACCATTAATTTTTTTTTCTACTTGGTTTTGATTAAAACTAAGGTTAGACCACCTCTAGTCTAATCATTCCCTATCTTTCTATGTAATCAAATCCAACATGCATTCACATTTTTTTTTTCAAGAATCAAAGGAATTTTTCAAACTCGTTTTTGATGTTAATTGGATAAATGCATGTTAAATTCATGTGTAATGGGGGTATAATCACTAAACAAACCCACCAAAATTGATTTGGTTGTGGTGTTTTGGTCACCCAAACCCCACGGCTAAGGGGGGTGTTTGGGGAGCCATGATGATTGATGTTTTGAGCATTGGTTTTGTGTTTAATCTTGTGTTCATAGATGTTTTAGATGGGTACAAGTACTTGCATGTTTGTTTTTAGGATTTTAGCTTATGAGGTTGATGATCAATAGGGGTTAGGAACTGAAAATATGGTTTGGTTGTGATCAGAGAAGCTTAGGATGATGCCTAGTGATGATAAATAGGTTTGGAATCGAGCGTAAGTGTGATTTTGGTATGATTGAATTTAGGCAGAAAGTTTAAGGCATTTTCGTAAAAATCATTTTGAAAACAGGTCTTGTGGATAGGATAGACTTGTAGAAAATTTTCTTAGCTTCGATTTGGTATAAGGTAGAGCTTACGACTCCTAACGAGTCAAAAGTTACGACATTTTGAAATTCGTGTACCGGGAGATGAAAACCGTCATAATCCGAAGTTATGATTGGTTTTAGGTCAAATCCCGGGGACTATAAGTCTAGTTTGGTAAATGTTCAAGGACTGAATTTTGGTGTCAAACCTGCACATTTGAGTCTACTATAGGACTTAGGTGTCAAATGGGTCAATGGAGTATTTTAAACGGGTCAAACGGGTCCGACTTGGTCAAAGTACAATTTCAGTCCGAAAAACGTAGTTTTTGGAAAAACGTTGAGTAACGGGTCGTAGAAGTAAAAATTTTTATTGGGATTAAATATGTGTTATCTACAGGTCTTATAGTATTTTTGAGAATTTTGTCAAATTTTATAAAGATGGTTAAGTATAGTAAAATAGTCCGTACTTTTGGTAAGTATCGGCGAAAATGAATAAAAATGGATAACGTTAATAATAAGGACGAATGGTGTAAAATGAGTAACGCTTGTTGTTTTGTTTTGGCGTGAGTTGTAATTGTCATAAGTGACTAGTATTTATGTATTTTATACAGTACCATAAGGTTTTAAAATGAGATTACTCATTACGCGTTATTTGGTTGATAGGTGTTGATTTACCCGGGCATCCGTATCGTCGTCAGTGACCGTCTCTCGAACTATCGACTACTTGATATATAAGGTGTGAATTTATAGCCTCGCTTATTATTATTTCAAACTGTTTTCCCCGCGAGGGAAATGCATGCTAGTTTTTAAAATGAACATATGTCATGAATGATTGTTGGTCCCGAATGTTGCCTTTGAAATTGTGTTGAGTACCTAGTTGCAAAAGTCCCTAATTTCATGAACTATTAACTATTGTTTAGTCCTAGCGTGGATTAGAAATAGCCGCTTATACAAAGTGATAGTACTATGGGGTTGACTACCCTATCCGAGACGAGGGCTAGTACGTTGATACCCCTGCGGACGGATAATTTGTGATAAGAGATAAGGTATAATTGCAACTGATGCCTTATTAGGGGCCATGGTTTCATCTGAATCACGCCGGTAATTATTACGCGGGTGATTGAGTTAACGGTTTAGTGTCATGAGCTTAAACACAATTTGCCAGTATCTTGAATATAGATTGTTTGATCGACAAGTCTATGAATGATCGTGAATGGTTTTTATTTCACATATGTTCAAAATGAATTGTAAAACCTATGAATTCCACTCAACGTTTTCGTTGACCAAATTTAGCATGTGTTTCAGGTAACCGCTGAAGTGTAGCATGGAGCGTGCATGTGATGGATGTTGTGTGTATGGCTTGGAGTCTGCTTATTTTTCCTCCCTTTTCTACTTAAACATTTTTAACTTTAATGTTATGTTGTTGTGAAACTGTAATTCTTGGGTTGAGATTCATGGGGACCGAAAACGCTAAACTCTGTTGTACCAAGTGGGGTTGGAAAAACCGTAGACATGTATCTTTTAACAATTTTTAATTTAAGTTTTAAGTTGACGTCTCTTTGGAGTCGTTCGATATATCTTGTGTGCGATGATAACTTCCTAGCACCCAAATGTTGTAGTTCCGCTGCGCATAGCATTTGGAGGGGTTGTTCAGAAGCGAACAAGGTCAAGTTTGCGGCTGCTACGTTTCTTGACGATGCATTAAGTTGGTGGAACACCCAAGTAGCCACTGTTGGATTGGCAGTAGCGAATGCAAGAACATGGACTGCAACTAAAGCTCTTTTAACCAAGAAGTTCTGTCCGGAAGAGGAGTTGGGTCAATTGGAAGATGAGTTGAGGCACCTGACTTTGAAAAACAATGATATCGTTGCTTACACCAGGAGGTTTAATGAACTAAGCCTTTTGTGTCCAGACACCTTTGCCGATGGTAACAAGAAGATGAAACAGTACATCAAAGGTTTATCCAGTAATATCAAGGGTGAGACGACTTCGTCTAAACCTGGGTCGTTTGATGAAGCGGTCCAGATGGCTCACGCATTGATGGATGTCAAACTCCAGGACAAGAAGAACTTCATTGCTGAAGGAAATAAGAGGAAATGGGAAGCGGCACAGAGCAATCAATCTCAGGGTCAAAGCCGAGGTGGAAATCGAAACAACCATGGTCAAAACCGCAATCAGCAGTTTAACCAGCGAAGGAATGAAGGGATGAGAGCTGTGACAAACCCCAGAGGAGCAAAAGTGAATCCCCACTGTGGTAGGTGCAACTTGTACCATGTAGGGAATTGCCCGCCTGCATGCGGCAAATGTGGAAAAGCGGGTCACAGGATGTCTGATTGCCGAACGAAAGGGGTAGCCACTGGGGCGAATGCTATAAGAATGAGGGGATGTTTTGGATGTGGAGAGAGAGGCCATATGAAAGGGAATTGCCCGAAGGCAGGAAACAAGCAAGGAGGAAACAATGCTGCTACCGTGTATCAAGTAGGGACGGCTGATAAACCACAGGGTCCTAAGGTGGTTACCGGTACGTTTTTGCTAGACGCTTGTTATGCTAGTATTTTGTTTGATTATGGCTCCGACAAGAGTTTTGTAGATGTTAATTTTAGTCGTCATATCGATAGAAAACCGGTGTTGTTAGCGACTAGTTATAACGTTGAGTTAGCCGATGGAAAAATTGTTAGTACGAATTGTATACTGAAAGGGTGTACCTTGAAGTTAGGAAATTACGCTTTTAAAATCGACTTGATGCCTATAGATCTAGGATCGTTTGACGTGATTGTGGGAATGGATTGGCTAATGGCGCACAGTGCTATGATCGTCTGTGGCGAGAGATTAGTTCAGATTCCGTTGAGGAATAAAGTCTTGACTGTGAAGGGAGACGAATGCACTTCTCGTTTGAAAGTGATTTCCTGTTTGAAAATGATGAAGTATGTAGAGAGTGGATGCGATGTGTTTTTGGCACAAGTTTCGAGTGATGGTGATTTAGAGGCAAGGATTGAAGAGGTACCTGTTATCTGCGAATATCCGGAAGTTTTTCCAGACGAGCTGCCGGGTTTACCACCCACCCGTGAGGTCGAATTTCGAATGGATTTGGTGCCAGGAGCTGTGCCGGTTGCGCGTGCACCCTATCGCTTAGCACCATCCGAGTTAAAGGAGTTATCGGATCAACTGAAGGAGTTGATGGACAAGGGATTTATTAGGCCGAGCTCATCACCATGGGGAGCGCCAGTGTTGTTTGTGAAGAAGAAAGATGGGTCATTTCGGATGTGTATTGACTATAGAGAACTCAACAAGCTGACGGTTAAGAATCAGTATCCATTGCCGAGGATTGACGATTTGTTTGATCAATTGCAAGGTTCCAGTGTATACTCAAAGATCGATTTAAGATCAGGGTATCATCAACTACGTGTAAGAGAGGAGGATATTCCTGTAACTGCCTTTCGTACGCGGTATGGACACTTTGAATTTCGAGTGATGCCGTTTGGGTTGACGAACGCGCCTGCTGTATTCATGGACCTTATGAATCGCGTATGCAAGCCGTATCTAGATAAGTTTGATATTGTTTTCATCGATGATATTCTTATTTACTCTAAGAGTAAGGAGGAGCACGAGAAGCACCTGAGAAAGATTTTGGATCTGCTAAAGAAGGAGAAGCTGTATGCGAAGTTCTCGAAGTGTGAGTTTTGGTTAGAATCCGTGCAATTCCTTGGTCACGTGATTGATAGCAAGGGAGTTCGCGTGGATCCTGCCAAGTTCGAAGCAATCAGGGAATGGTCGGCACCGACAACGCCGACTGAAGTTCGACAATTCCTTGGTTTAGCTGGGTATTATCGGAGGTTCATTGAAGGATTTTTGTTGATAGCAAAGCCATTGACAAAGCTTACCGAAAAGAATAGGGTGTATGAATGGGGAGATGAGGAAGAATTCGCTTTCAAAACGCTCAAGGACAAGTTATGTTCCGCACCGATATTGTCATTGCCTGAAGGAACCGAAGACTTTGTAGTATATTGTGACGCATCTCGTAAAGGTTATGGAGCGGTATTGATGCAGCGTGAAAAGGTGATAGCTTACGCGTCGAGGCAACTGAGGAAGAATGAGGAGAACTACACGACGCACGATTTGGAATTAGGAGCTGTAGTCTTTGCGTTGAAGTTGTGGAGACACTATTTGTATGGGACGAAGTGTGTTGTATTCACTGACCACAAGAGTTTGCAACACATTTTAGATCAAAAGGAGTTGAACATGCGACAGAGACGATGGGTAGAATTACTGAGTGACTATGACTGTGAAATTCGCTACCATCCTGGGAAGGCGAATGTTGTAGCGGATGCACTGAGTAGGAAGGATCGAGAGAAACCTTTGAGAGTCAGAGCTTTGGTGATGACTGAGAGCGTTGACTTAACCGAAACTATACTGAAGGCTCAAAAGAGGGGATTAATGAAAAGGAATGTTGAAGCTGAGAACTTGGGAAGAATGTTGAAACCTCTTTTTGTGATTAGGTCAGACGGATTGAGATATTTCGAGAATCGGATTTGGTTACCATTGTGTTCATCTGAGGAAGGAAAGCCTGGAGTACGAGAATTGGTTATGAACGAGTCTCATAAGTCGAAGTATTCGATACATCCTGGATCGGACAAAATGTATCACGACCTGAAGAAAGTTTATTGGTGGCCGAATATGAAGGCGGATATTGCTCGTTACGTTAGTAAGTGTTTAACTTGCGCGAAGGTCAAAGCAGAACATAAGAAACCGTCTGGGTTGTTGGTACAACCAGAGATCCCAGAATGGAAATGGGAGAAAATCACTATGGATTTCGTGACGGGTTTACCTAGAACTCCTAGTGGATGTGATATGATATGGGTAATAGTGGATAGATTGACGAAATCTGCTCATTTCTTACCTATGAAGAAGACAGACAGTATGGAAAAGTTGGCCAGTGTGTACGTGAAGGAGATCGTTTGCAGACATGGAGTGCCGTTATCGATCATTTTGGATCGCGATAGTAGATTTACTTCGGAATTTTGGAAATCGCTTCAACGTGCGATGGGCACTGAATTGAATTTAAGTACGGCTTATCACCCGGAAACTGACGGCCAGAGTGAAAGAACTATACAGACGATGGAGGACATGCTCCGAGCATGCGTGATTGATTTTGGAGGAAGTTGGGAACGCCACTTGCCTCTAGTGGAGTTTTCGTACAATAATAGTTACCATGCGAGTATCAAGGCAGCACCGTTCGAAGCGTTGTATGGAAGGAAGTGTAGATCGCCCGTGTGTTGGAGTGAAGTAGGAGAAAGTCAATTGACTGGACCCGAAATGGTTTTAGAAACGACAGAGAAGATTGTGCAAATCAAGAACCGACTACTTGCTGCAAGAAGCCGACATAAGAGTTATGCCGATAACAGAAGGAAACCGTTGGAATTTGAAGTCGGAGATATGGTTATGCTCAAGGTATCGCCGTGGAAGGGTGTAATTCGTTTTGGAAAGAAAGGAAAGTTAAGTCCGAGGTATATTGGACCATTTAAGATCGTTAAACGAATTGGACCAGTAGCGTACAAGTTAGAGTTGCCGAGCGAGCTTAGTGCTATTCACGACACGTTTCACGTATCGAACTTGAAGAACAGTTTGGCGGATAAGGAATTGGTGATTCCTTTGGACGAGATTCGACTGGACGACAAAATGCATTTCGTGGAAGAACCTGTGGAAATTATGGACCGAGAGGTCAAGAGGCTGAAGCGTAGTAGAATTCCTATTGTGAAGGTTCGATGGAATTCTAGGCGTGGACCGGAATACACTTGGGAACGTGAGGACTTTTTCAAGGAAAGGTATCCTCATCGGTTCCAGCGGTACGAAATGTGAGTATAAGAAGAGGCGAGCGCCGGGACGTCGCTCTCTTTAAGGAGGGGTGGATGTGATACCCTAAAACCGAGGTCACTAACATTACCCTAAATTACGCTAATTTTTGAAATTTTTAATAAATATTAATTGCTATATATTTTAGTATTTTGGTTGAAACCGATGTTCGAGGTTATAATTTTGACGATTGACGATTCAAGAAGAACGATGACGAATACGATTCCAATGGATGCCCAAATTTCTATAATTATTGACGTTTTATCGATAATGTAATTTTTCGAGAATTTTACTTACGGTTCGTGTTAAGTCGAGTCGGGTGAGTTTTATAGCTTTCCGGGTACATTTAAAGTATCCCAAAAGTATTTTGGAGTGTTTGGGATAATTTCCGACTCCCGTAAAATTTTCTAAAATGACTAGTGAGTCAATCCCGCAAAGTTTTAGTGTCGTTTTTACTTGAGGCCAAAAGAAAGCCTAAATTGCACAAGGGGTCCTTCCAATTTTACAAAAGGGGAAATGTAAACACACACATAACAAAAACACTTGAAAAAAAAAAATTTGTTCTCTCCCTCTCTTCCCCTCTCTTCCCCTTTAGGCCGACGGACACCCCCAACCCACCAAAAACCACCATTAATTTTTTTTCTACTTGGTTTTGATTAAAACTAAGGTTAGACCACCTCTAATCTAATCATTCCCTATCTTTCTATGTAATCAAATCCAACATGCATTCACATTTTTTTTTTCAAGAATCAAAGGAATTTTTCAAACTCGTTTTTGATGTTAATTGGATAAATGCATGTTAAATTCATGTGTAATGGGGGTATAATCACTAAACAAACCCACCAAAATTGATTTGGTTGTGGTGTTTTGGTCACCCAAACCCCACGGCTAAGGGGGGTGTTTGGGGAGCCATGGTGATTGATGTTTTGAGCATTGGTTTTGTGTTTAATCTTGTGTTCATAGATGTTTTAGATGGGTACAAGTACTTGCATGTTTGTTTTTAGGATTTTAGCTTATGAGGTTGATGATCAATAGGGGTTAGGAACTGAAAATATGGTTTGGTTGTGATTAGAGAAGCTTAGGATGATGCCTAGTGATGATAAATAGGTTTGGAATCGAGCGTAAGTTTGATTTTGGTATGATTGAATTTAGGCAGAAAGTTTAAGGCATTTTCGTAAAAATCATTTTGAAAACAGGTCTTGTGGATAGGATAGACTTGTAGAAAATTTTCTTAGCTTCGATTTGGTATAAGGTAGAGCTTACGACTCCTAACGAGTCAAAAGTTACGACATTTTGAAATTCGTGTACCGGGAGATGAAAACCGTCATAATCCGAAGTTATGATTGGTTTTAGGTCAAATCCCGGGGACTATAAGTCTAGGTTGGTAAATGGTCAAGGACTGAATTTTGGTGTCAAACCTGCACATTTGAGTCTACTATAGGACTTAGGTGTCAAATGGGTCAATGGAGTATTTTAAACGGGTCAAACGGGTCCGACTTGGTCAAAGTACAATTTCAGTCCGAAAAACGTAGTTTTTGGAAAAGCGTTGAGTAACGGGTCGTAGAAGTAAAAATTTTTATTGGGATTAAATATGTGTTATCTACAGGTCTTATAGTATTTTTGAGAATTTTGTCAAATTTTATAAAGATGGTTAAGTATAGTAAAATAGTTCGTACTTTTATTAAGTATCGGCGAAAATGAATAAAAATGGATAACGTTAATAATAAGGACGAATGGTGTAAAATGAGTAACGCTTGTTGTTTTGTTTTGGCGTGAGTTGTAATTGTCATAAGTGACTAGTATTTATGTATTTTATACAGTACCATAAGGTTTTAAAATGAGATTACTCATTACGCGTTATTTGGTTGATAGGTGTTGATTTACCCGGGCATCCGTATCGTCGTCAGTGACCGTCTCTCGAACTATCGACTACTTGATATATAAGGTGTGAATTTATAGCCTCGCTTATTATTATTTCAAACTGTTTTACCCGCGAGGGAAATGCATGCTAGTTTTTAAAATGAACATATGTCATGAGTGATTGTTGGTCCCGAATGTTGCCTTTGAAATTGTGTTGAGTACCTAGTTGCAAAAGTCCCTAATTTCATGAACTATTAACTATTGTTTAGTCCTAGCGTGGATTAGAAATAGCCGCTTATACAAAGTGATAGTACTATGGGGTTGACTACCCTATCCGAGACGAGGGCTAGTACGTTGATACCCCCTGCGGACGGATAATTTGTGATAAGAGATAAGGTATAATTGCAACTGATGCCTTATTAGGGGCCATGGTTTCATCTGAATCACGCCGGTAATTATTACGCGGGTGATTGAGTTAACAGTTTAGTGTCATGAGCTTAAACACAATTTGCCAGTATCTTGAATATAGATTGTTTGATCGACAAGTCTATGAATGATCGTGAATGGTTTTTATTTCACATATGTTCAAAATGAATTGTAAAACCTATGAATTCCACTCAACGTTTTCGTTGACCAAATTTAGCATGTGTTTCAGGTAACCGCTGAAGTGTAGCATGGAGCGTGCATGGGATGGATGTTGTGTGTATGGCTTGGAGTCTGCTTATTTTTCCTCCCTTTTCTACTTAAACATTTTTAACTTTAATGTTATGTTGTTGTGAAACTGTAATTCTTGGGTTGAGATTCATGGGGACCGAAAACGCTAAACTCTGTTGTACCAAGTGGGGTTGGAAAAACCGTAGACATGTATCTTTTAACAATTTTTAATTTAAGTTTTAAGTTGACGTCTCTTTGGAGTCGTTCGATATATCTTGTGTGCGATGATAACTGCCTAGCACCCAAATGTTGTAGTTCCGCTGCGCATAGCATTTGGAGGGGTGTTAGATTCCCACATAGCACGCAACCATTGAATCCACTGTATGGGCAGCCGCATAATGTACCCAGTGTTGGGTAATCATTTATCATCCATAACACAACGGAATGAAGCTTAAAGTTCTGTTTCGTTGACGCATCATATGTATCAACACCATGTTCAAATAAGGTATACAGATCATCAACTAACGGTTCTAAGAAAAAATCAATATCATTCCCCGGGATCTCGATATAAGGGTCGAAAGCATGATAAACTTTTGCTTCATACACAACCATGGAGGAAGGTTGTATATGACACGTAAAACTGCCCATACACTGTGATGCCTATTACCAAAGTGGACGTAAACGCCATCAGCCAATATTCCCATCCGTATATTTCTTGGATCTTCTGCAATTTTGGGGAATTTTTCATCTATGGTACGCCATGCCTGTGAATCTGCAGGGTGACATAAAACACCATCTGTTATACTCCTTGTTGCGTGCCATCTCATGTTTTCTGCAATACTTGGTATCTTAAACAATCGTTTTAGTCTTGGTATAATTGGGAAGTACCACATCACTTTGGCTGGAATGTTTTCGTAAACTTTCTTTGTCTTATTGTCGACCTTCCATATTGTTGTCCTACAAGTTAAGCAAGCAGTCAATTTTGAGTAAGTTTTCCAGTAAATCATGCAGTTGTTGATACATACATGTATCTTTTTGTATCTTGATCCCATCAGTCGCATCATTTATTAGGCCTGATAAGTTCTTTCAACTAGTTCGTTACAAGTAGGTAGCATCTTTTTAATCAAACCAAGTAATTCAGTAAAGAACTTATCACAAGCTCCATACTTACCCTTCAAGTTTAGAAGTTGTACTATTGCAGACAACGTTGTGAAGTCGGGACATCCTTCATAAAGTGGCTTCTCCGCCTAGTTATTGAAACTTGGCAATGTCATCCTCATCAAAATCATCTTTTGTAGCGTTAACCATCTCTACTGTTGTTGGGCCATCTATTGGAATTTCTGAACCAGCATCTGTGTCGACATCCGTGTTGTCAACATACTCTGTTGTATCATCAACTAATATTTGGGCATTTGATGATTGCTCGTCCCTTTCTCCATGTTTTTTCCAATTTGTGTACTTTGGATTAAACCTATGCTTGAATAAATGGAATCCTACTGATTCTACTGTACCCTCTATGTGGTTTAAGCAGCAGTTACAGGGACATATAATTTTAAGTGGTCCATTATGACTTTCTGGGTGGCGGTTAACCTCCTCTTGCGCTTTTTTTGGCATATTCAATAAACACTTCTACTCCGTCAAAATATTATTTTTTAGTCCTATTACTTCGTATCCAAGACTTGTACATCATAGTGTTGAGGATAAATCGTACCGTATATATCCTACAAATCACAAAACAAACCAATATATCACATTCAAGATAAAACATTCTTAAAGGTTTAAGGCACATAGCATGAATCAATAACGCATAATATAAAACCCTAAAATCCAATCACATATATACTAATTATCTAAACAAATGCATAACATTACAGATTATAATCCTAATAAAAACATTATCTAATTTATAAAGTAATGAAATTAAAACTGGTGTAGATGGCCGAACAGAATAATTGTTGATGATATTGATGGCTGGAGAATGAGGGATGGAAAAAAATTGTGGGATGAGTTTAAAATTTTTGGGAGTTATTTTCAATGTTCACTAAATAACATTTTGGAGGCAAATTTTCAATTTTCAACCAAGTAAAATTTTGGAGGCATGTTTTAAATTTCACTCAATAAAAGTTTGAAGTAAAAGCTGTTAAAATTTGACCCGAAAATGTAGGTTATTTATCCTAATAAAAAGTCCTAACTTTATATTTTTGTTCAAATACGAATATCGGACATAAAAAAGTCCATTGGGTACAATGGAAAATCATAAGTATTTGTGTATTTATTACTTATACCCTTTTATAAATAGGTTATTTATGATTTATTAAACATAAGTTGAGATGGGCTTATGTGTCATAAGCTTACATTTTGTGGTTTATATCTATTACAAAATGAATATAATGCATGAATTATATTTAAGGAATTATTATTTTAAACGGACCAATGCGGTGGAGTCGTATTATCAGGTAATCATATAACATAAACAAATATGTTAAAAGTGAAAGTATCAATATTAAGACAAAAAAAGTCAACAACAGACAATTATTATGAAAGACTAAGTATATAAAACTTCATAAAAATTGTATTAATGAAAATACATTAATTATGTTTTAAATAAGTAATATATAATATATGCAAACGTTTTATACCCCTTTTAAAAGGTCGGGGCTTAAACGGTTTCATGACGTATTTCACCAAGACCAGGTCTGAACGTAACATAAATGATGAGTAATTTATTATCAGACTTACTTTAAAACCTAAACCTTAAACAATTTAACCCTAAACCATATAACCCTTAAACCATAAACCTTAATTAAACAATAATTAATAATCCTACATACCATAATCCCTAATCCTTAAACATTAAACCATAAACATTAAACCTCAATAAACCCTAAACCTTAAACCAATGAACCCTAAACACTAAATCATAAACCGGTACCTATAAACCTTAAATCCTATTTAACCCATAAACCACAAACCCTAGATAATTAAACCATAAATTATAAACCCTAAACCATTAACCAATAAACCTTAAACCCTAAGCCCTAAACCTTAAACTAATGTACCCTAAACACTATATCATACACCTTAAACCGATAAACCTTAAATCCTATTTAACCCTTAAATCACAAACACTAGCTAATTAAACCATAAATCCTAAACCTTAAACCATAAACCAATGAACCTTAAACCCTAAACCCTAAGCCCTAAACCTTAAACCAATGCACCCTAAATACTAAATCATACACCTTAAACCATTTAACCTTAAATCCTATTTAACCCTTAAACCACAAACCCTAGCTAATTAAACCATAAACCAATGAACCTTAAACCCTAAACCCTATGCCCTAAACCGTAAACCAATGCACCCTAAACACTATATCATACACCTTAAACCAGTTAACCTTAAATCCTATTTAACCCTTAAACCACAAACCCTAGCTAATGAAACCATAAATCCTAAACCTTAAACCATAAACCAATGGACCTTAAATACTAAGCCCTAAACCTTAAACCAATGCATCCTATACACTAAATCATACACATTAAACCATTTAACCTTAAATCCTATTTACCCCTTAAACCACAAACCCTAACTAATTAAACCATAAACCAATAAACCTTATACCATAAACCAGTGAACCTTAAACCCTAAGCCCTAAACCTTAAACCAATGCACCCTATATACTAAATCATACACATTAAACCATTTAACCTTAAATCCTATTTAACCCTTAAACCACAAAACCTAGCTAATTAAACCATAAATCCTAAACCTTAAACCATAAACCAATGAACCTTAAACCCTAAGCCCTAAACCTTAAACCAATGCACCCTATACACAAAATCATACACATTAAACCATCTAACCTTAAATCCTATTTAACCCTTAAACCACAAAACCTAACTAATTAAACCATAAACTAATGAACCTTAAACCCTAAACCCTAAGCCCTAAACCTTAAACCAATGCACCCTAAACACTTTATCATACACCTTAAACCATTTAACCTTAAATCCTATTTAACCCTTAAACCACAAACCCTAGCTAATTAAACCAGAAATCCTAAACCTTAAACCATAAACCATAAACCAAAGAACCTTAAACCCTAAGCCCACATAAACCACTTCATTAACCCTAAACCATAAACCCTAAATCATAAATCCTAAACCTTAACCCTCAATCCTATACCTTAAACCATAAACCCTAAACCCCATCCCTAAACCATAAACCGTAACCCATTAATAAACTATAATGTTGTCACCCTAACCTTATTAAACCGACCTTCAAAATCGACCTTATTCATATTAAATTGCTTGAGATGATTATTCAAGGTGATTGATATAAAGCTCAACTAAATCATACTTACTGCTTAAAAACCAAAAGATAATCAAGGTGAATATTATAACCTTATATATTTAAGTTATTTAACTATAATTTTATGTTTAAAATTAAAGTAATATTTTTATGTTATGCCTAAAATTATAACCTTTTTTAGTTAGTTAATTTTGACAAAAATGTTTTTTATAAGAATATAACGTATATGAATTTATTTACTTATTATTTATTTATTATTAACTTTTAATAATTTAATGTTAATTATAATTTTATTATTAAGTAATTTTAATATTTACATTTTCATTAAACACAAATAATATCCTGCAACCATCTTGTAACCGCCACCATCTTCAGAGTCACACACAGGAAGAACAAACCCTAAATCTTCATCCAATACAGAATAAAAAAATAAAACCCTCATACACAATAGTCGCCAATCTACACAATCATTAACGACATGAAGAATCAGGAAAAAAAGTAATGCAACAATAAGTATTGTTCAATTTAAATATTAGGGTTCATACGAATAGTGTAAGTTTGTTATGGTATTAGGGTTTACACTAATTTTTAATGCATATATGTGGACCTATGTCATTTTTCATTAACATGATTCGATTTATAGGACTAGCCCTTCTTAATCTATGTCATTTTTAATTAACGTGTTTATATGGTCTATGTTTCAATCTTGGTTATGGGTTTTGTTAATGTGTCCGGATATGGTCCCATGGTATATTATAGTTACTGGTTTTTTGTAAGATATTGTTTCAGGTTTTTCGAAATCAGTTGGATATGGTCTCCTATGCAAACATATGCATAAAACACTACATTCGGTGACATATAACTAACATTAATATGTACATGTTTGTAGAAGTTATTCGTATTGAATCAGACACTTCATCATCTACTTCTAAATGTGCTAAATTTCACCCACCATATATAAGTCCGATTCGGAGTTTGACCACAAGTTCTTCAAGTACTCCATGTATTCACCCTCCACTGTTTCAAACTCATATTGTAGGCATACATAATGTAAGAAGGTTCGGTCAAGGAATGCTGCATAGGGGAACAACAACAAAGGCAAAAGGAATGTTGGGAGGTTGGATGATGTCAGTTCTCCCTGTGTAATAGATTTGTATGCATTACTATCATTATGAAACAATTATCAGTTATCTATAATCAACAATACTAGTTTGTTAATTACTTAATATAAGTATTTTAAGGCCATGTATAATTCACTATATGTTATATCCATTTTCTTATAATATATGGATTCAAGTTTTTATGCAGTGTAAACTAAAGGTTTTTGGTTGAATGTTAAAATGTGTAAAATAATATAACATTTTGTTCAAACTTTATTTTTACCAGAAAACTCAAAGGGAAAAGTTTAATGTTTAATTTGGAGGCAAATTAGAGTTCAAAATATTTGGTTGTTTAATTTTTGTATTTGGAGCCAAATTTTACATGAAAATTTTGAATGTCCATGCTAAGTTAATGCATATGGAGTTACCATAATTTTTTAACTCCATCTCCATCTCAAATCCTGATTTTTCTATAAAATCTCAAAATATACAAAACTCAATTACTTTTTCACTAGTTTCATACAATTTCCACTTATTGTTCTTGTACACATCGATTTGTGGTCAATAATCATGGACACTAATAACAATGATCAAGATTATATTGTTAATGAGGATGATTATTTGGTTAATAATGATGATGTAAATCACGATAATCAAGGTGATTATGAATCAGAGGATTATGGTGATCAATCAGATGAGGATGAAGACATCAGTAAACAGAAGGTTGTTAATACGAGGGGTATAACTAGGTTATCCATGTTTCGGATAAAATATGGAAAACCAGGTATCATGAAGATCAATGTGAACTTTGATCCACTGAATATAATATCAGGGCCAAACAGATCATTGTTTATCAGTTTTTTAGGAGACACGGTTCGGGAGCAGATAGGATTGAAGATTCTATCATAGAAAGATGTGAAGGAGGAAGCAAGAGAAAAACTTTGGACTGAAACCACGATACAAATA
Source organism: Glebionis coronaria (assembly GCA_025667525.1). Lineage (NCBI taxonomy): Eukaryota > Viridiplantae > Streptophyta > Magnoliopsida > Asterales > Asteraceae > Glebionis > Glebionis coronaria. The sequence goes on from CM046877.1 coordinate 507,925,426, forward strand.
CAAAATTTTTTACCCAACTATTAGTCGTATTCCTACATTTACTTTAACATTATGTTAATATGTGCAGCAATACTTTGAATTTGATGTGTCCTACAAAAAGTTGGTTATTAATAAGCTAGGTGAACTGCTAAGAAATTTCAAAAGTAAATTGGCAGCAAAGCACATAGTTCGCAACCTAGATAATCCTAAAAAACTAAATGTAGTTCCAAAGAATTACAAAGCAATCGTCAATGCCAAACACTGGGTTACTTTTGTAAACCACACGGCGACAGAAGAATTTAAAGTTGTTAATTTCTATTTCGTTTTACATTTATAAACACCGTATGTATGCATTGTTTGGAAACTCCGTATGACAAACACAGTCTGTTACATACTAGCAACTTCCCATCGAGAAATATTTTTTGTTAGGTGAAATCAGCTGCTAATAAATTGGCCCGTTCTAAGTCTCTTTATCAGCATACAATGGGACGTGGTGGTTATGTATATATAAAAGAGAAAATGGTAAGGTTATATTGGTGTAATATCCTAACATTGTTGTCCATGTTGGTTTAAATTTCCATCTGTATGTATTTGATGTTTGGAAGATCATAAAAAAAGAAATTACACCAGATCAAGAACCCCCCCCCCCTTTGGTGTATTGTGGTTTAATGGAAGGGTTAGAAAAGAATGAAAAGAGACAGATGATGAAACAATCAAAGTTGGCACTAAGATTGTAAGTGTTATTGCAATTTTTTTATATAATTTTTATATTCGTATAATAAATTATTTACCATTTTTTGTGTGCAGCTGGAAGCAAAGGAACAGATCAGAGATGGAACCTTGATAGTTGATAGTGGCTTAGATTCATAATCACATGTATTAGGAAAGGAAAAGGGACGGTATGCACGAGGAGTGGGAGGCAGAGTTACGTGTAGAAAGTTCTTTGATCTAACTAGAAGGAAACAAGGAACTGATGTAAGGATTGCGTTGCTTGAAAATGAACTTGAGAAGTAGAGACAGGTGCGTAAAGATAAAGAGAATACAGTCGCTCAATTAAACATCAAGATGTCACAACTAGTTCTTGTTGCATCGCATCTAGTTCTTCCAATTTTATTTATTTTCTACATATAGATTTATAGAAAAGGCAAAACCTGATAATAACATATCGTGTGGGTGGATGCATGATTGAACGTATTGCAATTGGTAAAAACTCTTGCATCAGCATGTGATAGTCATGTGACTTAAGGCCAATGAGATTCCTTTCATTTACGTTGACCAAACTAGCAAAATTTGAACAATATCCCTGTGGTACTCTGAGGTTGGCTAACGTTTCATAAAATTTGTCTTTTTCAACATTAGTTAACGTGTAGCCTGCTGGAGGTAGTGTTGTTTTGTCTTGTTCAAGCCTAGCAAAAAGCTTTGGTTTTATACCCAAAGCTGCCAGATCCAATCGTGCCTTCAAACCATCTTTCGTCTTACCAAGAACATTTAGAAAAGTTCCAACAAAACTCTCCCCACAATTTTTTTCTACATGCCTAAAGTCAATACAATGTGGAGCAGGATTAATGCTCCAATACCTTAGCCTTCGATACCAAATGTTGTATTTCTTCCAATACGATTTAGTAGGTTGGCTTGAACTACCCTCGTCTTCTGTTGCTTTTCTTTTGTTATTTTGAATTTTCCCACCTTTGCCTCTTGTATCTTCCAGGTTTCCCGATGCGTTATTGTTAGTTTTATTTACTTTTCCCCACTTATTTTGAATATGTCGAACTTCGTTGTATATTTCTTCCCATGTCTTTGGTACTGGAGCACGTTCAAGTTCTTGTTGTCCATTAAACGGTTTCCTTTGCTTTCTAAATGGATGGGTGCATTGTAGATATCGTCTGTGACCAGCATAACTTTGCTTGGCTGAGGCCAAAAGTCTTACACAATGTGTATCTTTCCCACATACCACGCAACCATTGAATCCACTGTATGGGCAGCCGCATAATGTACCCAGTGCTGGGTAATCATTTATCGTCCATAACACAACGTAATGAAGCTTAAAGTTCTGTTTTGTTGACGCATCATATGTATCAACACCATATTCAAATAAGGTATACAGATCATCACTAACGGTTCTAAGAAAACATCAATATCATTCCCCGGGAATCCCGATATAAGGGTCGAAAGCATGATAAACTTCGTTTCATACACAAACATGGAGGAAGGCTGTATATGACACATAAAACTGGCTATACATTGTGATGCCTATTACCTGAGTTGACGTCAACCCCATCAGCCGATATTCCCATCCGTATATTTCTTGGATCTTCTACAATTTTGGGGAATTTTTCATCTATGGTACGCCATGCCTGTGAATCTGTAGGGTGACATAAAACACCATCTGTTATCCTCCTTGTTGTGTGCCATCTCATGTTTTCTACAATACTTGGTATCTTAAACAATCGTTTTAGTCTTGGTATAATTGGGAAGTACCACATCACTTTGGCTGGAATGTTTTCGTAAACTTTCTTTGTCTTATTGTCGACCTTCCATCTTGTTGTCCCACAAGTTAAGCAAGCAGTCAATTTTGAGTTTGTTTTCCAATAGATCATGCGGTTGTTGATACATACATGTATCTTTTTGTATCCTGATCCCATCAATCGCATCATTTTTTAGGCATGATAAGTTCTTTCAACTAGTTCGTTACCAGTAGGTAGCATCTTTTTAATCAAACCAAGTAATTCAGTAAAGAACTTATCACAAGCTCCATCCTTACCCTTCAAGTTGAGAAGTTGTACTATTGCAGATAACTTTGTGAAGTCGAGAAATCCTTCATAGAGTGGCTTCTCCGCGTCTACTACTAGTTGTTGAAAATTTGCAATGTCATCCTCATCAAAATCATCTTTTGTAGCGTTAACCATCTCTACTATTGCTGGGACATCTGTTGGAATTTCTGAACCAGCATCCGTGTCGACATCCATGTTGTCAACTGATGTGGTGATTTTACACACCTTTAGGAAAAGGAGGTAAATAGGGTAAGTATGAACAAGTAGTTTAGGAAAACCACAAGTAATGACCCAAAGTGGGATCGTTCTCAAGGAGGCTTGTGTATGTTGTTAAGAAATGATCAGTGGTTTGTGATTATATTGATGAGAAATGAAAAGAAGAAAATAGATTATAAGAGAATGGCGGTTACGATTATGAATTAAACTAAGACGAATAGTCGTGCAAAAAGTGACAAAATTAAAAATTTACCCTAAAAATTCCTAGAAAATTGAAATAAATCCTAAAAAATATAATTAGAGTTTACAAAAAATAAAAAATCACTCAAACCTTTTATTTAATTAAATAATAATTTTTTAATGCTAATTAAAGCCTAAAAATCAATTTAACTAATAAAAAGCCCAAAATGAGATGTTTTAACTTTTAAACCTCTAAAATACCTTAACTAAATTTATAACTATTTTTGAAAATTTTAAAATTAAGAAAAACTATTTAAAAACAATTAAAAACTATTAAACATTAAAATAATTCTAAAAATTAATCTAATGACAATAAAAATATTCTAAAAACTGTAAAATTCCTAACTTAACGTATTTTATCTAAGAAAAATAAAAAACTTTGAAAAATCTAAATTTTAATTTTTAATAATAAAATATTAATAAAAATCCAAATTTTATAAAAATTTCTAAAAAGTTGCAAACCTACGTATTTTTACCTAAGTAACACAGAAATGAAGTTGAAATTACAAAAATACCCCTATTGGGCCTTGAAATAGGCTAAAAGTCCAAACAGTCCCTTAATGGGCTTTAAATAGGCCCAATAAGAAAAATGTTGTCCAAATAAGCCCAAAATCTCCTATCTGACTTAAAATTTGATTTAAGAACAAAACTCTGAAGGCCCAAAAGCTAAAAATTTGTTTAAGCTAGCTTATTTCAAAGCAGCTTATTCTTAATGGGCTTTTTGGCCCATTAAGCTATAAGCTGATGCCATAAGCTAAAATTTGACACACAAGCTTCTTTTGAGTTACATAAGAGATCTGTAAAGAGAAAATTGGAAAAAGCACAAGAAATAAGCCTGAAATAAGCCAAGACTCTCTTCACAAAACGACAAAATAGTCGTTTTGAGTTCTAGACCACCTCAAGTGTTGATTCAACATTCAAAAGGTTTTAAATGACTTAATTAAGCAAAATAATCAAAAAGGTTTCAAATAAGCACAAGAAATAAGCCAGAATAAGCAGATAAACACTTATTTTAAAGTCAACTTAACGAGTTTTCTAGTAAAAAGTCAAAGTCAAACCCTAATAAGCTCCAGATCAAATCAATGGGTCAAATAAGGAAGATCTATCACTAAAACTAAGTTGTTGCAAGTATGGATAAGCCAGAATGGCTTATGAATAAGCTGAATAATGTTTTACACTAGCAAGGGCTAGTTTTGGAGGTTGAGCAGTGGGAACTTTTCCCACTGCTTGACCTTTTTGACTTTTTGTCTTTTGTGGCTTTTTTGTTGATTCAAGTTAAGCAAAGGCACCCAAATGATCAGTTAATCATAAGGAGTCAATATAAGCAACAAAAACACAATTCCAATCAGCCAATTAATACAGTTTAATCAAAACATCCACAGACCTAGCCTAGATATGAACAATAAGCAGTTTACACTCAATAAGCAGTTTTAGCAAAAATCAGCCAGCCAAACTTCACCAAATGCATACACAAGCTATAATTAATTCAAATGAACAAATCTAAACAAGTTTCATGCAATGGTTCAAGGTCTATTTCAAGATTTAAGCACAAAATAGTTACTGATCAACAAAGAACATGCAGTTATGAACACTTGCTGATATACTTGACCACAAGTCCAATTTCAAACACTCAAATCTTGTTAAAAGGTTATATAAACTATGATTTAACACTTTTTAGCCCTAAACATGCATACACTCTAGGTGTTTCCAAAATCTTAGGTCAAAAATGGCAAAATCAAGTGAGATATAGCACAATCTTTAATTTGATGTTACAAAGCTGAAAACTTGCAGGTTTTAGCACACAACCAAGTGATAAGCAGATACAAACTAAAACAAACAACTTCCAATAACACAATAACAAGTTATGATCTTCAACAGGTTAACCCAAACACCCCTTTATATTTTCAAATCAAGATTTTCAAATCAAAAGTTGGATTCAGGTTAGCACATGCATATATAAGCATCAAAACATCAATCTTAAACACAAACAACAAGATTTGGAGCACAAGATCAACATATACACAAGTAGAACTCAAATATCATAAATATCCACTTTCTTGACAGATTTTGAGATTAAGGGTTCAAACCTCATGGATATACATCCACACCCACATATATTTGAGCTGATGTGCCTAGGAAAACAAGGCACAAGCTTCCAATATCAGGCTGCTAAGATTCAACAAGGTTAGAAGCAATATTATCAAAAACAGAAAGGTGACAAAATGGAAAACAAATTTGATTAATGCAACCTTGTTCCCACGCTTGATTATCCCCAAGTTATAAGCCTCACAACACCTAGATAACACTTTATCAGGATGCTATGATCCACTTATAGCCCAAGAATTCCAAGGTTTAAACGAAGCCTTAGCAAAATATCAAATTTTTAACTCTTGTACAATTTCTTGCACAAGGTTTGAAAACACGTTTTAAGATTCAAGATTAGCAAACTTTAAAGAATAACAAGCAGAATAAAAGATTGGCACTTGGTTTTTTTCACAATTTCAAATACTTCTCACTAATCATGAACAAGGATTTACAGCAAAGTGAACAAGGAAAAATCAAGAGCAAGCTGCTATGAAGCAGGTTCTATGCCTTATATAGGCTACAATGACTAACTAGGAACATAAAAAATGTAAAACCTAAGCTGATGAAGTCCCTATTTTGCCCTTGAGGGTTTTGTCTTTATGCTTGATCATGTGACTGAATTTTGGCAGTTTGTTGAGGTGTCAAGCATGTGGAAGTGATCAAAGGCTTGCAAGGAGCTTAAGATTAAAGCTACAATCTTAGGCGTTGGATGGCTGGCAAGTTTTGGCTTTTTCTCCCAAAACCATGTACAAGGGTTTATCATGTTACCAAGGTGATGACGTGGCATAGGTTTTGGGAGTTGGGTTATGATAATAAAACCCTTAATCACTAATCTGGAAGAGATTACGGTTTAATTTTTGGTAATTAACAAATGCCCAAATTTATGAAGAACATGAAGAACAGATGTTTTGATCTTTTTTTAGGTTTAAAAAGTGTTTAGCGCGTGTTTTTAATATTAATTAACATTTGAAAAGTTAATTAAATATTAAACGGTGAGTGGATGGTGAGGTGGAAGCAGGGTGGGCTATAATTGGTTGAAATGGGATAGTGGGACACGTGTAGGGGTGTGAGTGGTCTAGGTATGTTTCATTGTCTGCCCATTTCAGTCCCTTGTTTCTTCTTTCTTTTTCATTTCACTTAGAAACTTAATAAATCCGTTTTCCTTTGTTATTCAAGTTTCTATTTTCATACTTTTCCCCCAAATACTTTTCCAAAGTATTTTCAGGGGTATTTCTTGCCATTTGATGATTCTTAAAGGGCTGTTTTGGCATTTTCTTCATAGATTATAGTCTTGACTTGTATGATTGACTTTTTGGAGGACTAATATTGGCAAGTCTTCATTTTTGAGGGACCATTCTTGCCAATTCTTCAAAGTGGAGGGCCCTTTTTGTAAATTTGACAAACTTTAAGGACCAAACTTGTATTTATGAATAAACAAGGGTTTAAAGTGTCAATTCTTCAATATTGGAGGACCCTTCTTGCATAATCTTCAAATCTTCAAGGGTTTTACTTGGAAAATCTTCATTAGGGCTTGGTTCATTGTGCGGCTTCGTTTCCGTGTTCATTTTTACATGTTTCTTGTGATCTTTTGTCATTTTCTCAATATCCGTACCTAAAATACACAAGTAACAAACACAAGCATATATTTGGCATTTTTGATGATATTTAATGCATTTAAAGCCCGTTTTGGACGATAAGACTATGTATAAAAGCAGTCTCATCACTCCCCTATACTAAACCATTGTCGTGCCCTCACGTAATGCTAGAATAAAGTATCATAGCACCTCCAAAATTCATTTTTATTCACTTTTATTGAATGATAAACTAGCTACACTACTACTATTACTACTACTTGTGTTTTAGACATAATGTATGATTTTCATCGCAAAATGGGACGTTTAGGTTCATAGAATAAGAACACGTGAATGCTTCGTTAGAAATAATTTCATCGTCCTCGATTTTCACCCCAATTCCATGCTAAGCGTGCAACGAGATCATTGTCATTATAAGTTAGTAATGCCAACACTACTCATATGCCCTAATCACGTACTTATCCTCCCATTTTCCTAAGTTGTATCTCTTTATATTTTACTTTGTCTTGAAAGTTTCTCTTTATATTTTATTTTGTCTTGAATGTAACCAAAACCATCGAATTAATAACCCCTAATAATAGACAACGATGTCAAAAAATTAAGTCAACAAGAAGGATCGATAAATACGGTTTTATAACGGTTTTGAACATGAGACTTATTACCAAGACATTTATACGCCCCAGATACAATGATTTTACTAGGTTAAAAAGTTCGTTTTCTCGGTGTCTAATCGAATTGATCTCCGGTTAAATGTGTGACTCAGTCCTCTTTGGTGGATAAAAGAGAAGGTGTCGTTGTCTAGAACTAATTAAAGATAAAAAATAAAGCTTTAAAAGGAAATGACAAAATATAAAAGAAATGAACTAAAAATTAAAACGAATGACAAATAATAAAAAAACGATAATAAAAACAAATATGGAAACGAAACAATTAATTAAAATAAAATTAAAAGAAGAAATTGACTTTCGACTAAAAAAAAATTTACTTAATGAAAAAGGAGGAAATAAAACTAACTGGCTACTTTAAAACTAAACGAGACAAAACCTAAAACGGGCACTAAATAAAAGTTAAAACTTAAACTTATCGAAAAAATATTAATACTTAAAATCGACGAAAAACATAACTAAAAATACGTGACTTTCAGAATTATAATCGGAACAACTTTCAGATTAAACTAATCTATTACGGAACAATATTAATAAATAAGTAAGCAGACAGGTACCCTGCTTAAGCAAGCAAGCTAGCAGCTGGATTTGGCGGGAAAAAGGCTAAGCTAGCAACCAAGCATGTCAAAGTTATAATAAGGTTATATGGAATCAGTGTTTCTTATTCTTATACGGAATACTGTTTTGTTCATCTTATCCGGGAAATGTTTTTTAATCTTTATCCGGGATATGAAATGCTTTGCTTTATCCGGGTTTTGTTATTATTCCAACTATCCAGAATATTGATTGTGTGTCTTATCCGGGTTTCAAATTGTGGTTGTTATTCGGAATAACTGTTTTGGGTCTTATCCGGAATACCAATTTTAGCCAACTATCCGGAATATGTAAAAAAAACTTATCCGGGATACTGGGGTTTATAAACCCGGATAACATAAAAAAATCAAATAAGCTAAAAACCAAAAATAAGCTAAAACTAATAAGCACTTAACCAAAACTTAAACCAAATAAATTTTAAGAAAAACTAAATAAGCCAAAATTTTAAAACTTTTAAAAACACTAAATAATAAAAATATTTAAAAACAACTTTTTATAAAATAACTAATAAGCACTTAATTAAAAATAAAAACATTAACACAATAAGCACTAAAACACTATAAGCTATAAGAATCAAACACATAAAAACCAATAAGCACAATCAATCAAAAACATCAATCAAACAAGAACATGATTAATTAAACTACATGATTATCAAAATTAAACAAGATTAAGAAAGGAAGAATGAGAATGATTAATTGCAGTAGCTTGAAATTAAGATGATTAAGATTCAAATTACAAGATTAATGAAAAAGCATGGAAATTTTGATTACACCTACTCCTACTCCTAAAACTAATATATCTAATCCTAAAATGACTAACACCTCCTAATGACATATTATGAGGGTTTATATACGAGGAGTGGAGGAGTGTTTGTTAGGTCAATTCAGTACCTAATGACCTCCCTGAAGGATTTGAATAACAATCAGCCTAAGTGAATTATTAACCTTGAACATAACAAGGTCACTGAGTAAACAGTCACTCAGTAAGTTGCCTTCGAGTTCCTAGACTGAGTCTAAAAGGAAGACTCAAGCATTCAGAGAGGCGAAGCTCAACGAATGTCTTCTATGACAAAGAAGAAGGTGATGGGTTTAGTGAGTTGTGGTAATAAACTCACTGAACCCCATACGATCTCCTTGAAGAAGACAAGCATTCTCCAAGACTGAAGAAAAGGCGGGATAAGTTGAATTGTGACAATATGAAGCACATCACACAATTAGCGTGACTTACCCTTTTGGGATAGATGGGGTACTGACATGTGTAAAGGACTTACGTCTTACTACTTAGAATAGGTTAAGACAAGATACTACACTGTACCAATAAGAAAAGAATTGCACATGGGCAATTATTGTCTTCTACCCACTTTCCTTCTATAAATAGGATGCTTGTAAAGGAGAGAAAATTATGTTTGTGCAATAAATGCTTTAGACATTCACAAACAAGTTTTTCTCTCCTCCAAACACGATCATACACTTTAGTTATAAACTCCTGTTGATAGAATCGTCAAGCTTAGAAATTGTTAGGATTGGACTAGCTTGTTAGTGAGGAGATCACAAAACTACACATTGTCTATTCAATCCCTATTGTAGCTTCGTATACAATAGGGTATAATTCTTTAATAAAGCTAAGAGTTAAACGTTGAAAACATTGTGTTATTTACTTACTTGTATTAAGTTTATTGCATTACTTAACCATGGGTTAGGAGTATACTTAGTTTACTTAAGTATAGTACTAATTACAAGGGACCAACAAGTGGTATTAGAGCGGTAGGATTATAAAACTTTTAACCATCGTCTCAAAGTTTTTAAAACCTTGATCCATTATGGCTGAAAGTAATGTACCTCAACTTGTTAACAAAAAAGGAGCGAGTTACTCTGTTAACGCTCCTAAGTTAGAAGTTGAAAGATTTAACAAATGGAAGAAAAGAATGCTATGTTATTTGATGGGAATGGAACCTTATTACATAACTTGTATTAAGGATGGTCCATTCAAACCAAAAACAGCAACTGGTGATGAAAACCTGAAAACCAATGGTCTGACGATGAAAGGAGAGTGGTCAATCAAGACCAACGTCTCAAAAGCATCATAATATCTTGTCTTCCTAACGATATTATGGAGGTTTTCATTGAGTGTGAGACGGCCAAAGAGACTTGGACAGATCTTGGTCATAGTTTCGAAGGACCATCTGACACAAAGGAAAATAGGATTATGGACCTGAAGTTAGAATATAACACTTTCAGGGCCAAAACATCTGAAACACTTCCTAAGACTTACACCAGGTATAAAACCTTGCTCAATGAGCTAACGAATGACGGGGTGAAACTGTCTAAGCATGAAATCAATGTTGGTTTTGTGAACAGTCTCCCTGAAAAATGGCTTGGTTTTTCTCAAGGACTGAGAAATGCTAATCACATACAGACTCAGGATCTTGCAGATATTTATTGGAGATTCATCTATGAAGATAATCTGATAAATAGAAGATATCCTGAGTCCAAGAAAGCCTTAATAACAGACACCTCAGCCAAACCCACTCAAATTTATAATGGCCCCATTTCAACGTCTTTTTACTCAAATGCAATTGTTCAAAATTTTCAGGAAACCTCAGATGATGAGGTGGATGAAAGATCTAGTACTGAATACATAAGAGATTTGAACAGGGAATATCATGAAAGGGCCATGTTGGCAAATACCAAACGTTATATCAAAAGAACTAGATTTGCTGGTAACTAATCCACTGAGGGAGTGGATTTCTATCGATGTGGTAAAACTGGGCATTTTGCTAAATATTATCTTTCAAAAACCCCTTTGGCCTCTTATAAAAATCAATTTTTTTCATCAGGGAATGACAATTTTCAACCCAAGTTTACACCAAAACTAATTCAGGCTTTGATATCGCTCATTTATACGAGTTTTTCATAGCGATATTTGTTATGTTTTGTGTCCTAAACGTAATGGATAGACCCCATATTGCTTATATTTTGTGTAAAGTGTGTTTTGTAGGTTCTCAACTCACCATGTCTTACCGACAAGAAAGAGTTGATTCACCTTGAGGGTACGGCTCTTGGTGTGACACATCAAATCCGTTGATGGTTGCCAGGTTACCCAAAACTGGATGGTTTTCACTTGCCATGGTCCTAGACTGAAAAGTGGCTAATCCAAGGGGGTACGGCTCTTGGTAAAGATTTTATCAAATCCGTTGATAGCTGTAATAGCTTGCTTAAAGCTATAGGGTGTTCAATTCACCGATGCTTCATTGCTAAGAATTGGCGAGTCCAGAAGGGTACGGCTTCTGGTAAAGACATATCAAATCCGTTGACGGCTGTGATGGTTTGCCTAAAATCATCAGGGTACCCCCACTCACCATTGATTCACGTTCTAAGAGTTGGGCTGGGTTCTAGTCTCCCAGGGTGATGCTTATTCCACCAGAAAGACTGGCTAGCCCAAGAGCGAGCAGCTACTTGGTAAAGGCTCATCAAATCTGCTCATGTTGCTGTAAAGATTTGGGACCAAAAGGGGCTAAGCAAAACAAGTCAGGGAAATCAGTACCAGCCTCGAAAGCCGAGTTGCGGCGCAAGACCTAACAGTTGCGGCGCAACTGAAGGTGCTACAGAACATTGTGCTTGCGGAAGCCGAATTGCGGCGCAACTCCTACCTATTGCGGCGCAATTGAAGGGGCTACAGATCATGGTGCTTGCGGATCACTAGTTGCGGCGCAAGACACATGAGTTGCGGCGCAACAGATGCAGTTACGAAATTGTGTTTTTATTCCTAATTAAGGGGGAGCCCAAAGAGTTAGATGGGACATTATTGCTAGACGTTTTTTTGATGTCCCAGGAGGAGTATTTAAGGAACACAACATCCACACAAGATGAATCATCCATTCATATCATCATACACTCAACATCCATATTACACACATCCATTCTTGAAGATATAATTCAAGAATCATCATCATCAAGCTTTAGCATCATTTTCATTATCATCATAAGTTTCTATTGAACAATTGTTACTTCAAGTTTTTACTTTGTTACTTTGAAGATCATTGGAACCTCTTTCTCAATTTGGTATTCATCTTCTATCATTTTAATAGCAAGATTAAAGTATGTCTTTTACATATTCAATTGTGTTTGTTACAATCATGAGTAGCTAATTTCTTTATACGTTTGCTTGGATTATGTGATGTTTATGTGTTAGATTTTGGGTTGGAAATTCGATTGATTTGTTGAGATTAATTGGGGATCCGTTTGGGTTAATAACTTAATTATCTTGTCAAAATTATTTATACTCTTGTTTGGTAATCTAAAAACGGGTATTCGAAAGGAATCCGTAATTTTTACTAAAATAGGAACGAATTAATCGGCCTGTCTTTAGTTGATTATAAGTGAATGATATTCGAAAGGAGTCATTAACAACAATTTTCATAAGTAGATATTCACACAAACGCTAGCTACTAAATTAAGAGAAATCGGTTTAGGAGTTAGTAAGCTATTCGAAAGGAAGCTTATAAATTAATTCTCACTTATCAGCTTGAAACTTTATGCACTATTACTTGAGGTGTTAACGGTATTCGAAAGGAATCGTTGCATGGTTAGGTAATTGGAGAAATCCGGTATTCGAAAGGAACTTGGGATTTTACATTAGAAGTTTATCGATATTTTCATACCTAAGGAATAACTCATAGTCATTCACGGTCCAAGCAAGCGTATCTTTTATCCATATTTGAAATCTTGAATATTTTCACTGTTTTTATAAGCAAGTCTTCACTAAGACTAAAACCAATTTGTTACTCGTTACGCATTTTTACTAACTAATATTTCAACTATAAATAGTCCCTGTGTTCGAACCCGATATTTGCTAATACTATTTTACAATTGACAAGGGTACACTGCCCGTGTTATAATCTAGTAAAGGTTAATTTTGGGAAAACTAGATTGCACGCATCAAGTTTTTGGCGCCGCTGCCGGGGAATGTGTTAGTCAAGTATGGGGGGGTGAGTCGGGAAATTAGTTAGTTTTGTCCCCTATAACGTTTATTTTAGTCCCATTTGAGTCATTTAGAGTCTTTCAAAAAAAAAAAAAAAAAAAAAAAAAAAAAGAAAAAAAAAAAAAAAAAAACATTACGGTTTGAGTCGGATTTGCTTAGGGACAAGCAAATGCTTAAGTATGGGGGGTTTGATATCGCTCATTTATACGAGTTTTTCATAGCGATATTTGTTATGTTTTGTGTCCTAAACGTAATGGATAGACCCCATATTGCTTATATTTTGTGTAAAGTGTGTTTTGTAGGTTCTCAACTCACCATGTCTTACCGACAAGAAAGAGTTGATTCACCTTGAGGGTACGGCTCTTGGTGTGACACATCAAATCCGTTGATGGTTGCCAGGTTACCCAAAACTGGATGGTTTTCACTTGCCATGGTCCTAGACTGAAAAGTGGCTAATCCAAGGGGGTACGGCTCTTGGTAAAGATTTTATCAAATCCGTTGATAGCTGTAATAGCTTGCTTAAAGCTATAGGGTGTTCAATTCACCGATGCTTCATTGCTAAGAATTGGCGAGTCCAGAAGGGTACGGCTTCTGGTAAAGACATATCAAATCCGTTGACGGCTGTGATGGTTTGCCTAAAATCATCAGGGTACCCCCACTCACCATTGATTCACGTTCTAAGAGTTGGGCTGGGTTCTAGTCTCCCAGGGTGATGCTTATTCCACCAGAAAGACTGGCTAGCCCAAGAGCGAGCAGCTACTTGGTAAAGGCTCATCAAATCTGCTCATGTTGCTGTAAAGATTTGGGACCAAAAGGGGCTAAGCAAAACAAGTCAGGGAAATCAGTACCAGCCTCGAAAGCCGAGTTGCGGCGCAAGACCTAACAGTTGCGGCGCAACTGAAGGTGCTACAGAACATTGTGCTTGCGGAAGCCGAATTGCGGCGCAACTCCTACCTATTGCGGCGCAATTGAAGGGGCTACAGATCATGGTGCTTGCGGATCACTAGTTGCGGCGCAAGACACATGAGTTGCGGCGCAACAGATGCAGTTACGAAATTGTGTTTTTATTCCTAATTAAGGGGGAGCCCAAAGAGTTAGTGGGACATTATGGCTGAACGTTTTTTAAACTACCAGGAGGAATATATAACAAAGGAGTGAGTGGAAGATCAAGGAGGCATTACCATCATACAGAGAAGCATCATCTATCATCACACATCATCATAATCATAATTTTCTGTTGAACAATCGTTGTTTTCAATTTCTACTTTGTAATTTGGGAGATCATTGGAACCTATTTCTCAGTTTGGTATTGAATCTTCTATCATTTTAATTGCAATTTGAAGTATGTCTTTTACATATTTAATTGTGTTTGTTCCCATCATGAGTAGCTAATTTCTTACTACGTTTGCTTGGATTATGTGATGTTTATGTGTTAGGTTTTGGGTTTGAAATTCGATTGATGTGTTGAGATTAATTGGGGATCCGTTTGGGATAATAACTTAATTATCTTGTTAAAATTGTTTATACTCTTGTTTGGTAATCTAAAAACGGGTATTCGAAAGGAATCCGTAATTTTTACTAAAATAGGAACGAATTAATCGGCCTGTCTTTAGTTGATTATAAGTGAATGATATTCGAAAGGAGTCATTAATAACAATTTTTACAAGTAGTTATTCACACAAACGCTAGCTACTAAATTAAGAGAAATCGGTTTAGGAGTTGGTAAGCTATTCGAAAGGAAGCTTATAAATTAATTCTCACACATCAGCTTGGAACTTTATGCACAATATCTTGAGGTGTTAACGGTATTCGAAAGGAATCGTTGCATGGTTAGGGAATTGGAGAAATCCGGTATTCGAAAGGAACTTAGGATTTTACATTAGAAGTTTATAGATATTTTCATACCTAAGAGATAACGCATATTCATTAACGGTCCAAGCAAGCGTTTCTTTTATTCATATTTGAAATCTTAAATATTTTTACTGTTATTATAAGCAAGTCTTCACTAAGACTAAAACCAACTTGTTACTCGTTACGCGTTTTTATAAACTAATACTTCCAACTATAAATAGTCCCTGTGTTCGAACCCGATATTTGCTAATACTATTTTACAACTGACAAGGGTACACTGCCCGTGTCATAATCTAGTAAAGGTTAATTTTGGGAAAACTAGATTTTTCGCATCAGGCTTCTCCAATTAATCAAAGTTTTTAGAATAGTAAGAAATTTGAGAAGGACTATAGGTCTGAGTATAAAAAGGTAAAAGCTAAACTTGCACTCTTGGAAGCTGAACCTACTATTCCTCAGACTCAAAAGCCTGCTCAAAACAAAGCCAGAGGTCTATTAGCTGAAACTTTTGATTGGGATGATGAAGATTTGTCCTTAGAAGAGGAGGAAGTCAGGTATTAGGTGTTAAAGGCTCTAGCTGATGATGAATTATCTGTTGGAAAGAATCATGCTCGAAATGGAGAATGGGTTGACATCACCATGAGAAAGGTAAACATGCTTCTCTCTATGGATGAAGAATCTGATTGGCAAAAATTCCTTAAGTATATTAACATTGACCTATCGTTTGTTGAATAGCAGAGATTGAATCTTTTGTCAAAATATAATAAACTTGTTTTTGAATTAAAAAAATGTAGAGATGATTTATTAGTTCTAAAACAAGCTAAACTTGAAGCAGTAAGCTATCAACTTCAGAACACTGAACTCACTAAAATCAATCATGCTCTTCAAGAACAACTTAAGGAAGAAAAACGAATCAATGAGAAATGGACAAATAGCTCTACCTTAGCTTCTCAGTGTATAAACAGTCAAATACCTGCCAAAAAGAAGAAAATTCTTGGGGCACGACAACTCACTGAAAAGGCACCAACTAAGGAAATGAGTGAAAAGTCATTCCTCCCTGCTTCAGTTGGTTTTGATCATGAAATGATTCCTAAGTCAAAAGACTGGGTTGAGAGATCAAATCCTGAGAGTGTTCTGCCTAACTTTGGCACTGGAAAAATATTAATTCCTTAATCTCAGGCTATTAATGAAAAACTTGGTCTGAATGAAGAGACTGATAAAGTCAGTAACACTGAAACATCTAGTGTCGCTGAAAACATTCAGACTCCTCTACCTCCTTTGAAAAACCTTCAAGGAGCAAGTCCATGTTCTAAACTAATTCCATTGTCTTATCAAGAACACTCACCTAGAGGAAGAGCTGGGTTAGGTTGTATTGAACAAACAAAGCCTGACTCAAAAATGATACCAGATCACACTGAGTCAGGAACTGTCACTGAAAAGAAAACCAAACCTATATCTCCCTCAGGGACTCCTAAACATTCAGTCAACTCCACTGCTATTGTAAATCAAGAGGAGTTAAGTAGATTATTCCAACTTTTCATGGAGGAGAAGCTGAACTCAGCCTCTAAAACTCAGGGTGAAACATTTGTGTCCTCACAGCCTGAATCATCAACAAGTAACAAAACTGAACCTGAGTCTTTCAAGAAAGTTAAAACAAAGAAACCGACTTGTGAGCTATGTCACTATACAAATCACACCACTGACGACTTATATAGAATTCTCTATTGCATGAAATGTAAAAGTGAAGATCACAGGACAGCAGATCATGAGATGTACATTGCTTCTATTAAAATGCTAAAAGATACAATGCTCAGCCTTACAACTATGGGCCCACCTCAAAACAAACCAGAAAATCTAAGGCTAAGCCTTACCCACCATTTGCACATTGTGGGATTCCTGATCACAGACCTGATGATTGTGTGTACTATCCTGAGTGTGAGATTTGTGGAAGCAATGATCACGCTACCTCAGGACACAATATAATCATCATGGTCAGAAGAGGAATGATAGCTGAGTCATCTCAAAGTACTGAATCCTCAGTCGGACTAAGCTGCAAAACATGTGGAAGCAATGTTCATTCTACCTCAGACCACGCTGAGTTTGAGTACATAAAACGAGGTGAAAGACGTCAGGCTCTTCGAGCCAAAGGGCCTACTAAAAAGTGGGCTCACAAGAGAAACTAATCCACCTCGTTATTTGTGCAGAAACACTTCAAGGAGCCTGTCTGGTACTTAGACAGTGGGTGTTCAAGAAGTATGACGGGGTCAAAAGTTATCTGCACAAATACGTGGAGCAATCAGGTCCTAAGGTAGTATTCGGTGATAATTCATCTTGTGTTACTGAGGGATATGGTTCAATTAAATGTGGTGGAATAGTTTTCTCAAAAGTGGCGTTTGTAAACGGTCTGAAGTACAATCTCATCAGTCTCAGCCCACTGTGTGATGCTAAGTACATCGTTCAGTTTGATGATAAGCAAGGTACAATATTTAATGCTAACAAAGATATTGTGTTGACTGCTCCAAGAAGAAATGATGTATATGTCCTAGACATGTCATCTGTAACAAACTCAAGAGCACGTTTGTTTGCTAAACCATCAGACTCTGTCAATTGGCTTTAGCATAAGAGACTGTCACATCTAAATTTCAAAGATATGAACAAACTTGTAAAACAAAACAAAGTTCTTGGCTTACCTTCTCTTGTGTATGCAAAAGACAAACCTTGTTCAGCCTGTGAAAAAGGTAAACACAAGAGAGCTTCTTTTAAGCCAAAACAAAACTTTTCTATCAGGAAGTATCTTCATCTTCTTCATATGGACTTGTTTGGACAAGTCAGTCCAATGTCTATAAATCATGAGAAATACACTCTTGTGATTGTTGATGAATATTCTAGATACACTTGGGTATACTTCCTGAAAAAGAAAAGTCAAGCTCCTAAATTCATAATGTCTTTTATAAGGCAAGTAGAAAATCAAAATGATACTAAAGTTAAACAAATACAAACTGATAATGGAATAGAATTTAGGAACCAAGAGCTTGAGAGTTTTTGTGATGAGAAAGGAATTTCTAATAACTTCTCTTCTCCTTACACACCTGAACAAAGTGGTGTGGCTGAAAGGAAGAATAGAACTCTCATCGAAGCTGCTCGAACCATGCTTAATGGATCCAATCTTTCAAAACACTTCTGGACTAAGGCTGTAAAAATAGCTTGCTATACTCAGAACAGATGTATCATTGTCAAAAGACATGATAAGACTCCTTATGAAATATTCAGGGAAAGGATTCCAAATATCAGCTAATTTCATGTGTTTGGTTGTCCTGTGTTCATTCACAATCAAAAGGACCATCTTGGTAAATTTGATGCCAAAGCTGATGATGGATACTTTCTTGGATACTCTTTTGTCTCCAAAGCCTTCAGGGTCTTTAACACAAGGAGACAACAGATTGAGGAGTCATTTCATGTCACCTTTGATGAAAGTATGGATGCCATTAACTTCACAAATCAATCAATCGAAAAAATAGGGATCAAGACTCATCAAGATATCCTCCTGATGAGTATGAACATTGTCCCTCAAAACAGTATCAAACAGATGCTGATATTTTCTTCCATATATCACCTCATAATAGGTCAATTGATAATTTAATCACATCCCAACATGTCCTTGAAGTTATCACTTCTCAAGCTAATGAATCAAACGGTTCACCCATCTATGAGAACACTGAAGGGACAAGTGGTGAAAATATTGAATACCCTATTACTGAAAATCCTTCAGAAGGAGGTGATGTCCCAGTTCAATGTACTGAATCTCTGGTCCCTGATAATCACCAACCATCAACAAGCTCTAATCCAAGTCCTCAGGACAGATGGTCAAGACAACAACACATAGAGCTTGTAAACATAATTGGTGATGTATATGAGGGGATGCTCACACGCAGTCAGGCTGCTAAACTCTCTACTGCCTCAGCCCATGAATGTCTGTTTGCAGACTTCCTCTCTGAAATTGAACCAAAGAAGGTTTCAGAGGCCCTGACACATCCAGGGTAGGTTGAAGCCATGCAATAAGAGCTCAACCAATTCCTCAGGAACAAAGTGTGGAAACTAGTTCCTCTCCTTACAGGGAAATCAGCTCTTGGTACAAAATGGGTATTTAAAAACAAGACTGATGAAGATGGAATTGTCATCAAAAACAAAGCTAGGTTGGTTGTTCAGGGGTGTGGTCAACTTGAAGGGATCGACTACGAGGAAACCTTCGCCCCTGTAGCAAGAATGGAAGCCATCAGGATCTTCCTTGCCTATGCTACCTACATGAACTTCAAAGTTTTCCAAATGGATGTAAAAAGTGCCTTCCTGAATGGAAAGATCACTGAAGAAGTTTATGTTGCTCGGCCTCCTGGTTTTGAGAGTTCTGAGTTCCCAAACCATGTTTGTAAACTTGACAAGGCCCTTTATGGACTGAAACAAGCACCAAGGGCATGGTATGAAACTCTCTCTACATTCCTGATAATGAACAAATTTGTCAGGGGGAAGATAGACAACACCTTGTTTATCTTCAGAACCAAGGAGGATGTTCTACTAGTTCAGATATATGTTGATGACATCATATTCGGATCTACTAACTATGATCTTTGTAGAAAGTTTGAAAAACTTATGACAAAGAAATTTGAAATGAGTATGATGGGTGAATTAACATATTTTCTTGGACTACAAATCAAACAAGGGGACAAGGGGATCTCAGTCTGTCAAGAAAAATACACTAGAAAATACTTAAGAAATATGATATCTCTGAGTGTGCTTCAGTAAAGACTCCCATGGTTCCCCCCAACAACTTAGGTCCTGATCTTACTGGTAAACCAGTCAATCAAACCTTATTCAGGGGAATGATTGGATCATTAATGTACCTAACTACAACCAGGCCTGATATTCAGTTCTCAACAATCTTATGTGCAAGATATCAGGCCGATCCCAAAGAATCACATCTTACTGCTGTTAAACGAATCTTCGGGTACCTGAAGGGTACTCCCTCACTAGGTCTATGTTATCCTCGTTGTTTAGGCTTCAATCTTAAAGGATACTCAGACTCAGACTATGCTGGCTACAACATGGATAGAAAAAGTACCTCAGGTGCATGCCAATTCCTTGGTGGCAAGCTAGTATGTTGGATTGCAATGAAACAACAGTCAGTCGCAATGTCCTCTGCTGAGGCTGAATACGTGGCAGCTGCTAGTTGTTGTGCAAACATCCTTTGGATGAAAAGTCAACTCAAGGACTATAATGTGGAATACAAAGTAGTCCCTATCTTTTGTGACAACACCAGTGCAATTGCTATTTCAAATAATCCAGTCAAACATTCAAGGACTAAACACATTGACATAAGATATCACTTCCTCAGGGATCACATCTTAAAAGGAGATATTGAATTACACTTCATCCCCACCAAATATCAGCTAGCTGATATTTTCACCAAACCTTTGGATGAACCAACGTTCACTAGACTGAAAGCTGAACTTGGTATGCTGAATATTGATTAATTAGTCTCCCTGATCACATTGGATTCAGTATAATGTATATTCTTTATCTTCACTCTGAGTAAATATATCTTATTGTCCTCCCTTTGACACTGAGGTACATTAAATGATGTAACTAAATGCTCTAAGGATTTAGTTACTTAATGTCCTAGGTTGGTGAGTCACAATATTAAATAAGGAACATATATTCCTTCAATAAATTGTCATAAACCAGTCAAAGGGTCACTCATGACAAGTATCCCACTAAGCATTAAATGCTTACCCTTTTTCTAGCAAAATTCGTTGTAAAAACGTCCTTTCCGATGCACGTGACCCCACGTCATCTCTGGAAAAAACGTTATCTTTTCAGTAATGGAACAGTTGCCAAGAAAATAGGGGGACCACTTGTACGCTTTCATTAAATGCGGATGTGAAAATAAATTATAGAAAATAAAAATCTTCTTCACATCCGAGCCTATAAATACCCCACAACCCCAACAAACACACACACAAAGAACTTGCAATTTTACTCTGCCAAAATTTTCTCTCAAATAAAAAGTGTGTGTGTTCAAACTAATTTCCAGAAAAGGTTTCTTGTACACAAGGCGATCACATTGATTACTCGTTTTATTGTTATATAACAGAAGCAATCAAAGTTACCTATTGTTTATAACTCTTGATCCTTTTTATAAGGCAAAAGTTCTCATTAGGTCACTTGGTGAATCTTGTTGTATTATAACAAGAAACAAGTCTTGATTTGATTTCCACAAATTGCCATTGTCCTTTTTCAAATCTTTAAAAGTTATCTTTAATGGTAATGTCCAAGACTATCAAATATGCCCCTCAGGCTGAACATCTCACCAATGAGGGTGTCCATTTTGCTAGAAACAACTATGAGGGAAATTTCAATTACCCTAGTAGTGTATCAGCCTACAAACCAATTTGCAAATTTTTGAAAAACTGTGATTGGGTTGATGCTTTTACAAAAACCCCCTCAGTCTTCTACCATGAATATCTCAGGGAGTTCTGGTATACGGCTGTGGTTGTAACCCCTAACCAAGGGCCTGAAGGATCTCAGGGGTCTGAGATCAATCACATAAGAACTGTGTCATCCTGTTCACTACAAACAATGGGAAGACCCCATTGATTTTAGACTTCAAAACATTTTGTCAAAGCAGTGGACTTGATTATAACAATGGAACGTATGTTTCACATCCTGACATGGAGTCAGTTAAAAAAGGACTAAAATAAATCGGGGTCCCTGAGTTACTTGTGACTAAAACCCTATTGATAAAAACTTCTTTCCCCATGGCTTGGAGGATCCTGGTCACTTTTATGATTCAGGTGATCGGTAGGAACTACTCATCTACTAAGCAAGTTAATTCTACTCAGCAGATGCTAATCTACAGTATTATTAATGGACTGAAGATTGACATAGGACAGATTGTTTATAATGATCTCGTAACCAGGCTCTTGAAGGATTCAAGGCAAAAATATGTTTCTTACCTAAGATTCATATCATGCGCCGTAGAACGGTTACTGGGTTCCCTTTACACTAAGGAAAAATTCAATGTTTTTTCTACTCCAATCCTGAGTTCCACAAACTTTTCAAAGAACCCATCTGAAGTCAACCCCATTGCATTAACGGCTCACATGACTGAGGTGATCAGCCATGAATCATCCGTGTCTCCCATTCCCTTTTTACCAAAGAAGGGGAACAAGAAGACTCAGACTGTGCCAAAAACCAAACCAACAAAGGCACAGGGCCTTGAGGCTTCCGAGGCACGACCCAAAAAGGCCAAGGCTAAAAATACTACCTTTGTTCTGACCAAGCTTCAAATACCCCAAAGGAAAGAGCTTACGGGAGGCCCTGATACATCACAATCAGGGTCGACGGGCCAACCTACCGGTCCTCTTGATGGAGAAGGAAACAAACAACCTTCTTCTACGGGACTGCCTTCCACTCAGACCGATGAGGGAATTCTTAAATCACAACCTTTTACTGAGGTCAAAACTATGGCCAAAGACTTAGAGGCGCCTACGGGTAACACACCTCGCTGATAGGCCTATAACATCTACCAAGTCCAATGAAGGCACACTAGCTTAAAAGTCTTTGCCTGAGGACCCAAAACTTGATTCCTTAGACTCAGAGGGACGTCCACGGGTAAAACACTCCGCTGATAGGAATCTCACTTCTACACTCCCGATGAAGGCACACTAAAACAAATGTCTTTGCCTGAGTGAACCACTCTTGATCCCAAAGACTCAGAGGGACGCCCACGGGTAAAACACAATCCGCTGATAGGGATCCTACCTCCACAATTGATCAATCACAAACTGCCCCTGAGTATCAGTTGGCTAAATCCCAAGCCTCAAGATTTGGGGCAGGGAGTGACGACAACAAAGGCAAACCTTCTTCTGAGGGGGAGCTGGATAAACCTAAGGGGTCACTGAACTTTGGAGATTTTATAAGTTTACTTGAGAATCCTGATGAGTTACTCCAAGGGTTCAGTGACGACGACGAAATGATTGAGGCTGGGGAAGAACCTGAAACTCATGCCCCTCCTCAATCAGACCAGAAGCCACAGTCCCCTCCCTTGTTCGCGGACATACAACCCTCCCTTGAGGCTCAACAAAAGCCCTCCCTTGAGGCATCCGAACAAAAGGGGCCCTCCCCTGAGGCACCGAAAAAGCCCTCCCATGAGGCAAAACTTGACACCTCTACATTGGGGACTCAGACTGTGGTTCTGGATGAGGTAGCTTTGAAAGCCCTACAGGCTGAGGTAACTCAGGCTCATGACGATTTGGCTTCAAAGGCTGATGAACTCCTTGATGAGTTCAGGACATATGGTGATAGTTTTGATGTGGCTGAGGATAAGATGAGAATTCAGGTAGATAATCAAATGGAATTCATCAGCTCTGTTAACAACAGTCATGAGAATCAGGAAAAGAAGCTCATCAACTTCCTTAACCATGCTCTTCTAACGGTCGTGGGAAATGTGTCCTTAAAGACAACTCTGGATGGACTGATCACTAGCACCACTGAGTCCAATTCCAGAGTTGGTCAATTACTTGACTTCCTGAAGGTGGACAGGCTCACTGAGGTTTTCACTAGGTTAGACTCTCTCAAGTCTGACTTGGATGTGGTGAAAGGGAAATGCGATGCCATCTATGAGGATGTTCATATGGATGCCGAAGCAGAGTTCAGATTGTCAAGGGTTGCACAAGGATACATGGCTAATGCCACCAATCTCTCTGACATCTCCAAATCCCTGAAAGAAGCTGATATTCCTAGGCTCAGGACAAGGATCACCACCATTGAAAACACTCAATCCCTTATTCAGTTATATGTTCGAACTATCAAAGCAGACACTCAGTCCATGAAGGAGATGGTGACTGAGATGTTTCAGACTTTTAACGGATCTTCCCCCACCTCAGGATCCTCACAAAGGGAAAAAGTTGGGATTAGTCAGGCTAATCCTTCAACTTTTGAGGGGGAGAATGTGCCACCAATGATGTTAACATGGAATGAACCTCCTTCTCACACTGAGGGGGAGCAGGAAATACTAGCACAACCCCACCCTTAAACTCAATTCCTCCCAACCCTAAGCCCTTAGTATCTAAGTCAGATAGGGGCAAAGGTATAGCTGATGAAACCCTTACACCTCCAAAGAAAGTTGTAAAGGCTTCAAGGGAAGTAAGACCCGACCCTGATGCCTTGGTCTTGGTACCATATAAGATAAATGGAATAATGTACCAAATGACTCCTGATCAAATCCAAGTGTATCTAGATAGAATGGATTCGGCTAAGGCTAATAAAGCAACAAAGGCTGAGATCTTGAAGGTGTCCACTGAGTTTATGAAAGAAGTGGGTGGTAACCCTGAGGTCTTGCTGAGCAGAAAGGGGGAGAGGAGTTTATTCAGAAGCAGGAGGAGGAACTCAAGGCCATTCAGGATGAAATGGTCTTGAAGCAAAAATAAAGAACCACACAACTCAAGAAGTTGTATGACCAATACACCAAAGTCGTCACCCAAAGAAGAAAGCTTGAACCAATCAATAATCTTCAGATCATTCCTCATACCACACTAGTCTCAGTATCTGTTTACAGAAACAATGATGAGAGGAACTTTGAAGTCATGAAGAAATTTTCATTTGGTGATTTCGGTCTCAGTGAGTGGGACGAAATGGGAAGGATTTTCAGGACTAAAACAAACAAGTGTGTCCCTGAGATACTCAACTCTCTCAGTAAGAGATATGAGAGGTTGAATCAAATGAAGGAACAATTGGGAATCACTGAAGATCTTCCTTTATCTGAACAGGATCCTACCAAAGCCCAGGGAAGAAAGAGAAAAAGAGTTGAGCTTGAAGCTGAGACTAAGATCTCTGGGTTAGAATGCAATCGTACTCTCCCAGAAAATGTCCCCTTTGTGAACAACATGGTTATAGGGGAACCTGAGTGGGGTATCTTCTTCATTGATGTATTTGGGGATCAAGCATTTCAAAGAATGAGTGACATAGAGAAATGCACCACCGAGAGTGTTCTCATATTTATTGTGATGACTGGACAAATTCAGACTGATGAGAATAAAAGATTTGGTGAGAAGCTCAGGGAGATAATTGCTAGGAGGCCTGACAAAGAAAAGGTGTTAAAGTCATCAAGGGTGAAGAGGGAAGCAATGGATTCCTGAATAACTGTAATCTTTTGTTTTTTATGTTTCTTGTACCAATAAGAAAAGAATTGCACATGGGCAATTATTGTCTTCTACCCACTTTCCTTCTATAGATAGGATGCTTGTAAAGGAGATAAAATTAAGTTTGTGCAGTAAATGCTTTAGACATTCACAAACAAGTTTTTCTCTCCTCCAAACACGATCATACACTTGAGTTATAAACTCCTGTTGATAGAATCATCAAGCTTAGAAATCGTTAGGATTGGACTAGCTTGTTAGTGAGGAGATCACAAAACCACACATTGTCTATTCAATCCCTATTGTAGCTTCGTATACAATAGGGTATAATTCTTTAATAAAGCTAAGAGTTAAATGTTGAAAACATTGTTTTATTTACTTACTTGTATTAAGTTTATTGCATTACTTAACCATGGGTTAGGACTATACTTAGTTTACTTAAGTATAGTACTAATTACAAGGGACCAACAGTGTTGATGCTTTCTTCTTTCTTTCTTCTCGTCTCGACTCGATTTAAATTCTTTGTCTTTCTCGACGTCGTCTTGGGATATGTCGATATAAATTGAAATCGTCTTATAATTTTCTTCTTCTATTAGACTTGAGTTCTTCGACTTCATTAAACTTCCGTCTTTAGACTTTTTCTTCGATAAATCTTCAGAATAGGCCTTGGACTTCCGTTATTTTTGCACTCTTGAACTTTTGACTTTGTCTTTTGTCTTTTTCTTTGATAAAAGCCCGTGTTTTCTTCCTTTTTCATCTTTTGGTCCTAAAACACAATAAAAATGCAAACCACACATAATTCCGACTTTTACGACATAAAATACACGTTTTGGCTTGGTTATTATTATAATTAAGTGGTAAAAGGATGGGTGTTTTCACACCTATCAAATCCCCTACACTTGACCATTGCAATGCCCTCATGTAATGCATTAATTTCAAAGCACAGATTACATTTCTCATCATAATTAACCCACCTTGGCCTTTATTAAATACTAAACATTAAGGAACCTAAAAAGATAGAAATATATACAAAACAAATAAAGAAATCAAAGACTTACATTGGGGTTTTGGTTGTCATGAATGTTTATCATCCTCAAGTTTCACGTTCCCCACACCAAGCTTATAAACGAGATCATTGTTATTATAAGTTAGGAAATTAACACAAATTCATGTTGCCCAATTATTCACTTAGACTCCCTTATTCCTAGGTGTATCTCTTATATTTTATTATTGTCTTGAATGATCACGAGGATGCATTGTTGACTTATTTCGATAGTTATTTAAGCTGAAAATAAAGTAGGACGATTTAATCAATAGTTAGCTAAAGGACAAAATCTTTTAAAACTGCTTCTCGGGACCTCATAAAGTTCATATCTTGGCATAACTTGCTTCACGATTTGAGACCTTTCTCGGATCGATATTTGGCATTGACTTCATACTTCAAATCTTGAGAGACGTTCATGAAATAATGGTCTTCTCTTCATAATAGAAATTTCTTCACTTGAACTTTTTGAGAGATTCTTCATATACCACGACTTCTTCATTTTTCTCCAATCTTTATTTGGGATTTTGATATACAACGATCCGCCTCCTTTTAGGACTTGGATCTATATATCCTCATACCTTGTTAGGGCCTTTTTGGATAGACTTCTCCATGATCTTTACGGGAGTATTTGCTTTTCGTCGTGTGTCTCGATCCTTCATATTGATTTTTGAGAAATGATTCTTCACATCACTTTTGGATCTTTAGCAACAAAATGTATCCCTCATGTCTTGTTAGGACCTTTTCGGACTCGCCAATCTTCGCATCCCGCTTCAATAAGTTATGCCTTGGCTATGAACTCTAACTAATACCGAGCAACTTTTAAACGATCTTGGGCTAGAAGCTAAGTAACTTTTCAAATCGTACAACCTTATTTATTGCAATTAAATTTATTAGTAAGCGATGGGGGAAAAAGCTCATAATCAACTCACAGAAAGTTATGAAAGAATACCAAACTTATAATTGACTCTATCATCTCTCGTTCTCCATAATTTAAAATCTCAAGGAATGAGACTCGTGGATGCTTAGCCAATTAAATCAAAGTTTTGGGTTTTCAAGTCATCTATAGGATCTTGCAACTTCTTAGACTTTTTCAAGTTTAGAATTCACATTTTAAAGTTCCCTTGATAAACGACTTTCTAGGTTCAATTATAGGAACTTGCGAAAAGTTCTTGTTCTTAACCCGTAAGAGTTCAGACTTTCGCGTTTTAAAGTTCCATATATAAAAGCCTAGAAAAACTTGACTTAAACACGTTAAGGATACTAGCTAGAGTAAACTTGGATAAGTAAACTCGGGTTGAGTCAAAAGATTCACAACGTTTGAAAAATTAAAACCACTTTATTAAAAAGTTATTCTTAGCAAAGAAAGTAAATAATGATAACAAAAGAAAATACGACTATACTACTAGGCCAAAATAGATTAAAATTTTTGAAAAATGTCGAAAAATCAATTTTTCGACTAAAATGAGGACAAATTAATGGAAAAGCCCACTTACTTCGATAGAAGTCCCCCTACACTTGATATAAAAATTGTCCATAATGTTTAAGCATGTGGGAGTAAACTCCCCTACACTTAGGACATTGTCAACGTTGTTTAAATCTTGCTAAGGAAGAGACAACTAAAGTGATTCCTATTTTAATCATAAATGATAAAATAATGAATCAAAAGAGTTTAGGATAGAACCGGGAAGACGGGAACACGGAATCACGGGTCGTCAAAAGTCATCAAGAATGGATCTTTGAAAGCTCGAATCCCTTCACATGATAAGAAATAAAACAACAAACACATATTAGGGTCTCCCCCTACACTTATTAGAAAAACAAAACAAAAGGATAGATAATTGGGTTGCCTCCCGAGAAGCGCTTGTTTTTGTTAATCGAGTCACGAGCCTGACTCGTCCCCGAATTAAATGGTCCATGGGGAAGCCTCGAATGTAATACCGGGATCAAAGACCTTGTCCTCGTTCCCGGAGGACATCAATGAAGGAGAGGCGGGAGGGTAAGTTTTAAAAGGTAGAAAAGTCCTCTCAACATACGAAAAGTATGTGAGATCATGATCCACGAGAGGTGGGGTGGGTAAAGGAATCAAAATTTCAGCCCCAAAAGACATATGATTATCACTGAGCGGCAAAGCCATAAAGGTGTCAATCATGGAATGGTCAATGTCACCTCCCGGGTCAAAGCACTCATCCTCGGTAATGGTTTCTAAAGGTTGGGATAAAAGGTGCTCGGGAGGGAGACTTGGGGCAATATCTTCATGCAGCAAATTATCAAAAATAATATCCCCCTCCGTGTCATCATCATCAATACCTGGAGGTATTGAGAGAATGTCGATTTCTTCCATAAATGTGTCATTATTCTCTACGGGAGTAATAGACAGAGGTAAAGACTCGGAAATAGGAGCAGAATCCAACGCTTTATTTTAGCAATAAGAAGATGAACTTTCAGTAATTTGTCGCGAAGAATAACATCTTCCACCTCATCTACAAGACCAAGTTCAGAGGTGAACTTCTCGTAAGTCGGAGAGAATAAATCAACATCGCCATCATCGCCCGGAGGAGATTGAGAAATTTCAAAGGTGAAATTCACATAACATGGAGAAAAATCATCATTAAGAGCGACCTCGTCCGTAAGCTCCTTAAAAGTCAGCACATCACAAACCTCATCAAAGAATTTGTCGAGACCAAAATCACTAATCACACTCGATGAATCACTATCCTTAGACGTATTAGGTATATCAAGAGTAGGAGTAGTAATCTTAGAAGATGGGTTGAGATCATAGATATCATCCTCGTCATCATCATAATAGTAGTACGGACGCACAAGAGGAGGATTATAATCACTAAGATTAGATACTTGCTCTTGTTGATGTCGCTTTTCCTCATCCCGTGCTTCTTTTAGTTGAACCACGGCTTCTTGAAGTTGCAAAATAAGGGCGTGTGTTTCGTCATTCAGATTCAAAGAAGGTTGATGATCGAGGGTGTATTGTGGGGGCTCAAAATTATGAAAACCGGAATAATAGCACGGATGTGGTCCATCATAAATCATCGGTTGAAAAGAATTAGAACACGGATTTGGCTCATAATAATTCATCGGCTGACAATAAAAGGTATCGTGAGGGCCCCCACAATTGTTGTAACACGGGTATTGAGAGAAACCCGGTGCATTTTGTGGATATGGATCGTCATATATGGGAGAGGGTGAAATAGTGTCATTAGAAGGGAAGAATGAATTGAAGTATGAATTGATTGAATTGCATGATAGACAACGGCCAAATTCGTAATTAGGGATATCCATTCTATACCGTTTGCATGCACACCATTGACAGGATTGACTACCAGAAGATGGTCTTCCACACCCAACACAATCAACAAACGAGTCCATTAAACACAATAGATAAGTAAGAGGAATATTTTTGGTGCAAAACTTTTGAAAAGAATTGATTTTTATGATTTTTAAATGTTTTTGGATTTTTTGAAAATTTTAATTTTTTATGGATTTTTGAAAATTTTTGAGCAAGAAAAATAACGTTCACGAGTGAACGGATCCCAAAATCCAACGCGTGTCTCACAAAAATTGTTAATCTTCACGAAAAGAGCCAGCAGCGGCGCCATTTGATAAATTGATTTTACTAGGTTAAAAAGTTCGTTTTCTCGGTGTCTAATCGAATTGATATCCGGTTAAATGTGTGACTCAGTCGTCTTTGGTGGATAAAAGAGAAGGTGTCGTTGTCTAAAACTAATTAAAGATAAAAAATAAAGCTTTAAAAGGAAATGACAAAATATAAAAGAAATGAACTAAAAATTAAAACGAATGGCAAATAATAAAGAAACGATATTAAAAACAAATATGGAAACGAAACAATTAATTAAAATAAAACTAAAAGAAGAAATTAACTTTCGACTGAAAAATAAAATGTACTTAATGAAAAAGGAGGAAATAAAACTAAGTGGCTACTTTAAAACTAAACGAGACAAAACCTAAAGCGGGCACTAAATAAAAGTTAAAACTTAAACTTATCGAAAAAATATTAATACTAAAAATCGACGAAAAATATAACTAAAAATACGTGACTTTCAAAATTAAAATCGGAACAACTTTCAGATTAAACTAAAAGATTACAGAACAATATTAATAAATAAGTAAGCAGGCATGTACCCTGCTTAAGCAAGCAAGCTAGCCGCTGGATTTGGCGGGAAAAAGGCTAAGCTAGCAACCAAGCATGTCAAAGTTATAATAAGGTTATACGGAATCAATGTTTCTTATTCTTATACGGAATACTGTTTTGTTCATCTTATCCGGGAAATGGTTTTTAATCTTTATCCGGGATATGAAATGCTTTGCTTAATGCGGGTTTTGTTATTATTCCAACTATCCGGAATATTGATTGTGTGTCTTATCCATGTTTCAAATTGTGGTTGTTATCTGGAATAACTGTTTTGGATCTTATCCGGAGTACCAATTTTAGCCAACTATCCGGAATATGTAAAAAAAACCTTATCCGGGATACTGGGGTTTATAAACTCGGATAACATAAAAAAAACTCAAATAAGCTAAAAACCAAAAATAACCTAAAAACTAATCAGAACTTAGTAGAAACTTAAACCAAATAAATTTTAAGAAAAACTAAATAAGCAAAAATTTATAAACTTTTAAAAACACTAAATAATAAAAATATTTAAAAACAACTTTTTATAAAAATTAACTAATAAGCACCTAATTAAAAATAAGAAAATTAACACAATAAGCACTAAAACACTATAAGCTATAAAAATCAAACACATAAAAACCAATAAGCACAATCAATCAAAAACATCAATCAAACAAGAACATGATTAATTAAACTACATGATTA
This sequence comes from Glebionis coronaria, assembly GCA_025667525.1. Taxonomy (NCBI): domain Eukaryota; kingdom Viridiplantae; phylum Streptophyta; class Magnoliopsida; order Asterales; family Asteraceae; genus Glebionis; species Glebionis coronaria. The sequence continues at coordinate 507,956,486 of CM046877.1, forward strand.
TCAAAATTAAACAAAATTAAAAAGATTAAGAAAGGAAGAATGAGAATGATTAATTGCAAAAGATTGAAATTAAGATGATTAAGATTCAAATTACAAGATTAATGAAAAATCATGGAAATTTAGATTACACCTACTCCTACTCCTAAAACTAATCTATCTACTCCTAAAATGACTAACACCTCCTAATGACATATTAGGAGGGTTTATATAGGAGGAGGGGAGGAGTGTTGATGCTTTCTTCTTTCTTTCTTCTCGTCTCGACTCGATTTAAATTCTTTGTCTTTCTCGGCGTCGTCTTGGGATTTGTCGATATAAATTGAACTCGTCTTATAATTTTCTTCTTCTATTAGACTTGAGTTCTTCGACTTCATTAAACTTCCGTCTTTAGACTTTTTCTTCGATAAATCTTCAGAATAGGCCTTGGACTTCCGTTCTTTTTGCACTCTTGATCTTTTGACTTCGTCTTTTGTCTTTTTCTTTGATAAAAGGCCGTGAAAGCCCGTGTTTTCTTCCTTTTTCATCTTTTGGTCCTAAAACACAATAAAAACGCAAACCACGCATAATTCTGACTTTTACTACATAAAATACACGTTTTGGCTTGGTTATTATTATAATTAAGTGGTAAAAGGATTGGTGTTTTGACACCTATCAGCCCCCTAACGGAAGGGTCTTATTATCATAGGTTTACCTCCATCTTTTATTCAACTTCACCATGAAGCTTTTATTATGACTTCGGTCTTGCCTTGCCTTTTATTATCCTCCTCATTGGTGGTTTTATTATGGCCAAAGACGTATATCCTCACGCTAAAGGCGAATTTTGGATCTTTAAAGCTTCAAAGATTAAGGCTTGATTCACTTTCAATTTTGCATAGATTTTTCGCCCTTGTGAGCTTCAAATTGTTTGCTTGATTTAGGTGAGCACTTGAAATCTTATTATTGGGTGAAGCTTTCGATTATTCGGGTTGCCAATACTTCAAAACTATGACGCTGGCGATACCTTAATGTCTTCCCAATTTAATTACATGGAAGCTACTAGAAAAGACTAGAAACCAACAATCAAGACTAAATCGCTAAGTCAATACTTATTAAGCAAAATATATTTACAAGCGAAGGGAGAATAAGAAAACAACGAGAACACATGAGTTTTTGAAAGAATACGAGTACTCTACGTTTAGCATAGTAACTTATAATTAACTCTATCATTTCTCGTCCTCATTTAAGAGACTTAGCCTAATAAGGAATCGAAGCTAAGTGATCAACACGCACGGTCGAGTCAAAAATTACTCATATTCTCGCCATCAGAAAATCTGCATTCGTGTCTTCAAACACTTATAAAAACATGAGAAAAATTTTAAAATTTGGCCATTTTTAGCCTTATTTTGCAACAAAAAGATAAACAAAGAGATAAACTTTGGAAAGCGTGATGGTTTGGCAAGGCAAGTATCTATTCACCCCCATACTAAAGTTAAACATTATCCTTAATGTTTCGTGTCTAAGGGTTGGAAAACCCCATACTAGAGACGTAGTCAAATGCTTTAATCTAGCATGGAAAGGGCGTAACCGTTAAATTTAAAGCCGTTTATAAAGTGTGCTATAAACCTAAGGTTAGAAAATCAAAGGATATATCATGGATATTGAGAAATTCTTCCAAGCAAACGATCGAGTGCTCCTATAAAACGAACACGAGAGGCTCCAATCGTGAAGATCATGATCATCTAAAAACCACAATGCACAAACAACCACGGAACAAAGGTTGAAAGGGAAAAAATCCTCACACGTTACTACATTAGAAAGCGATAATATGTACATAGGATAAGCATGGGACTCCCCTACGAGGCACCTCGTTTTTTATTACCGAGTCATGAGCTCGACTCGATCCCCTCAATACTATTTATCATTGGGGAAGGTGATTTGGTCGAGGTAGTTAAAGGATGGAACTTCCCCGCCAAATTAGTGCATCAACCTATGTCCATTCACCTTGAAATTGGGGCCATCATTTTGAGCTAGCTCGATGGTCCCATAAGGAAAAACTTGAGTCACGGTGAATGGACCGGACCAACGGGACGTCAACTTACCAGAAAATATTTTCAAATGAGAGTTAAAAAGCAACACTTGATCCCCAATGTTAAAAACCTGGTTTTTAATTTCTAAATCATGAAACTTTTTAGTCTTTTCTTTATAAATTAATGAATTTTCATAAGCAATGTCTCACAATTCATCTAATTCATTTAATTGCATTTTCCGATGTTTTCCCGCGGTCTCAATATCATTATTATAATGCTTAAGGGACTAATAAGCTTTGTGTTCAAGTTCAATTGGCAAGTGACAATTCTTCCCATACACAAGCTTATTTGAAGTGCACCCGATGGGTGTCTTATGAGTGGTCCTAAAGGCCCATAAAGCATCGTCCAACTTATCCGACCAATATTGTCAGTTTTCCCCAATAGATCTCTCCAAGATCCTTTTCAAAGCTCGGTTTGAATCCTCGACTTGCCCACTCGTTTGTGGGTGATAAGCCGTAGAAAGCCGATGTGTAACCCCATATTTCCTTAGGACCCTTTCGAATTGGTTGTTACAAGAATAGGTTCCACGATCCCTTATGATCGCACGAGGGGTTCCAAACCGAGAAAACAAGCTTTTCAAAAACTTGACTACCACACGAGCATCGTTGGTGGGCAAAGCCTTAGCTTCCACCCACTTAGATAGGTAGTCAACGGCGACAAGGATGTACTTATTACCACGAGATGATGGGAATGGCCCCATAAAGTCAATGCCCCAAACGTTAAAGATCTCACACACCTGGATGATATTTTGTGGCATTTCATCGTTTTGTGAGGCTTTTCCTTGTCGTTGGCGTGAGTCGCATGACTTCACAAGTGCATGTGCATCTCGGTAAATAGTAGGCCAAAAGAAATCGGCTTCAAAAACCTTCTTAGCCGTGAGATTAGCACCGTGGTGACCACCCGTGGGTCCCTCTTGACAAGCTCTAAGGATGTTAGAAGCTTCGGTACCAAAGACACAACGTCGAATGATTTGACCCGCACAAGTTTGAAACAAGTAAGGGTCGTTCCAAAAATAGAAGTTGACGTCACGAAAGAATTTTCATTTTTCTTGAGTCGTCATACCCTTGATGATGAAGTTCCCCGCATGGTAATTTGCGATGTCCGCAAACCATGGGGTAGATGAATCAAGATTAGAGTTCACTACACCAAGTGTCTCGAGCGGAAATGTTTCGGTGATTTCCTTTAGCTCGTACATACTTTGGTGAGGATCTTCCAAACGAGAAAGATGATCGGCCGCTAGATTCTCGGATCCTTTGTTGTCAACGATTTTGTGATCAAATTCTTGAAGGAGGATAATCCAACGAAGTAATATCGGCTTTGCATCTTGTTTAGCCATAAGATACTTGATAGCCGAATGATCCGTATACACTATGCATTTAGTCAAGACGATATAAGGTTGAAATTTCTCAAATTCATACACCACGTCAAGGAATTCCTTCTCCGTTTTAGTGTATTTTAGTTGCGCCTCGGTCATCGTCTTGCTAGCATAGTGAATAGGCAAGAAGTGTTTTTCATGACGTTGCCCCAATGCGGCCCCAATAGCATAGTCAATAGCATCACACATGAGCTCAAAGGGGAGGTTCCAATTGGGAGCAACAAGAATGAGACCTTCAGTAAGATTCCTCTTAAGGATTTCAAATGCTGGTACACAATCTTCGTCAAAGACAAAACATGCATCTTTTTCGAAGATACGTGTAATAGGGCGAGAAATCTTTGAAAAATCCTTGATTAATCGACGATAAAAGCCCGCGTGGACTAGGAAACTCCTAACTCCCTTGACGGTTTTGGGATGAGGTAATTTGGCGATGACGTCTACCTTAGCTTGATCTACCTTAATCCCCGCTTTCGAGACCTTGAGCCCTAAGACGATTCCACTTTTAACCATTAAATGACATTTTTACCAATTTAGCACAAGGTTCGTTTCCTCACAACGTTTCAACATTCTCTCAAGATTCGACAAACACGAAGTGAACGAACAACCAAACACGGAAAAGTCATCCATGAAGACTTCCATCGTCTTCTCGATAATATCATGAAAAATAGCCATCATGCACCTTTGAAAGGTTCCCGGTGCATTGCAAAGTCCGAATGGCATTCTACGATAAGAAAACGTTCTATATAGACATGTAAACGTAGTTTTTTCTTGATCACGAGGATCGATGGGAATTTGGAAGTAACCGGAAAAACCATCTAAAAAGCAATAGAAATCGTTTCCCGCAAGACGCTCCAACATTTGGTCCATGAAGGTCAAGGGAAAATGGTCTTTACGAGTGGCGTCATTCAAATTACGATAGTCAATGCACACTCTCCATCCGGTCACGAGTCTAGTTGGAATTAACTCGTTGGCATCGTTTGGCACAACGGTCATTGCTACCTTTTTAGGGACACAATGAATAGGACTCACCCAAGGGCTATCAGATATAGGGTAAATCATTCCTGCATCAAGGAGTTTTAGGACTTCCTTTTTGATGACGTCGTAAATTTTGGGGTTCACCCTCCTTTGACATTGGATTGCGGGTTTGTAATCCTCCTCCATTAAGTTTTTGTGGGTAAAAAATTTTCGATCGATCCCCTTAATGTCGGATAACTTCCACGCAATTTCCCCTTTGTGATCCTTTAGAACAACGACAAGTGCAGTTTTTACATTATTTGAAAGATCTTTTGCAATAATAACTGGCAACTTGTCGTCCTCCTCTAAAAATACATATTCAATGTGAGGAGGTAAATCTTTGAACTCGAGGATTGGTGGTTCCTCAATTGAAGATTTGGGCTTGATACTCATAACCTCCTCGGGTGGAGGAAATGGGAAATCGTTAAGAAAATCCTTGATAATCGAGAAGTCCTCATCATTGTCGAGGTCTTCGTCACAAGTACGTGGAACATCGAATTCTTCCAACGTAAAACCACCAGCATAGTGGGATTGCCACTATTTTCATCATCACCAAAACCTAGAACTTCTTCTGAAAATTCCTCGCAAACAACGTCGATCATATCAACAAGGTTTATAGTAGCAACAAAATAAACATGAGAAATTAGAGAATTTTGAGTTGCGTTTATAATAAGTTCCTCGTCGTTGAAACGTAAGGTGATCTTTCTAGCATGCACATCAATTAAAGCCATAAACGTATCTAAAAACGAACGACCTAAAATAAGAGGAACTTGAGGATCCGTGGGAATATCGACAACGATAAAGTCTACCGGATAATAGAACTTTCCCACTTTCACAAAAACGTCTTCCGCCAATCCACATGCGGGAATCATGGAATGATCGGCCAACTCGATAGACATTAGTGAAGGAGTAAGATTAGGAAGATTGAGTGACTTGAAGATTGCAAGTGGCATCAAGTTAATACTAGCACCAAGATCGGCCAAGGCATAGCATTCTTCCATATCTTTAATTGCACAAGGAATCAAGAATTTACCGGGATCACCGACTTTTTGAGGTATGCGGTTAAGATAAACCGATGAACAACTAGACAATTGTTACAATTTATCCTTGTTGTTCAACATACTCTTGAAGTTAGCGGCAAATCGAGGCATCATGACCAAAGCATCGTCAAAACTCACATTAAAATGAACGTCACGAAACATTTTCATAAAAAGATCAAACTGGTAATTATGGCGCTCTTGACGTTTATCCTTTCTAAGTCTCGATGGATAGGGCAAAGGTGGTGTGGTTGAGGCATAGGCATAGTCTTTGGAATCTCGGGTTCCAAATGTGGTAATGGGTCAACCGTAGGTGTGGCATGAGCGGTACTTCGTGGGATTGTGACATGCTCCTTTTCGACCACCACCTCGGGTTCTTCCTCAGTTGCATCCTCCGTAGGAGCAATTGGTTGAGGAGTCGGTTCCTTACGTGCCTTACCACTTCGTGTGGTAATCACTTACATCTCTCCCTTAGGGTTCGATATGGTGTTACTAGGAAGACTTCCCGAAGACGGTTTGCACATTATAGCCTCAAACATAGATGAAATTTTATCCTCAAACATAGATTGCCTCTTCTCGGCATTAATCATCTCTTGTTTTATTTCATGTTGCCCTTGTTCCATTTTTTGTTGGTTTTGTTGTAACCTAGTTACATTTCCTTCCATTTTGTTTGTATGGATTTTAAGCTCATTTTCTAACTCATTTTTCAACTCCTTTTTCAAGTCATTCTTAAACTCGGATCTTAGGCTAATGATTTCTCTTTGAATGTTGTCAAACCTAGCATCGTTTCCATTTGCGTATTCAACAAATTCATTTGGAAGATCTTTCAAAGTTTGCAAACCCTTGTTGTTGTTTTGAAAATCATTGTTTTGATTTTTGTTTGAAACTTGATTGTTATTAGCCCCTTGATTCCCATAGTTTCCTTTGTAATTGTTTTTAAAACCAACTTGATTGTTTCGATAGTTGTTGTTAGCATTTTGATTGGGAGCAAAACCCGGTGGATTCAATTGATTAGAGCGGGTAACTTGACCGTTTTGGTTGTAAATTCCCGTGGCCGCGTAGGCACTCGAAGTGTTACCACCGTTGGTAATGCACTCGGAGAAATCATGACCTCCACCACAATACATACATGAAACCTCAACCGCTTTAGCCGTAGCGGGAGCACTTTGTTCACCAACTTTGAATTCAATTAAAAGTCCTTTAAGCTTATCAAAGATTTTGTTTTCGAAGTTCGCCTCAATTTGGCAAGCATCGATGGTATTGGACAAAGAAGGTGAAGTCGAAGACGAAGCCTTACGAACACTCGATGTGTTACGAGGACTATACACCTTAGATCTATTCTCAATTATCAACAACGCTTCCTCAACCATTTTACACAAAAAATTACCACCCGCGGCGGCATTTAGATAATCCCTTTCATGATCATTTAAACCATTGTAAAACGTGTCAATTTGATGCAAATCAAAAAAATCATGATGAGGACACTCATGTAACATTTCCTTAAACCTATTCCAAGCCGTTGAAAAACTCTTATTAAATTCTTTTGAAAATTTTGAAATCTCGTTTTTCAAATGCGTAGTCTTAGAGGGCGGGAAAAATTGGTTCACAAATTTTGAAACGAGATCCTTCCACGTCAATATAAAATTAGGTGGCTCTTTCTCTAACCAAATTTTAGCAGGCCCCGCTAAGGAATACGGAAAAAGCATCATCTTAATCGAGTCATTAGCAACATCCTTAAATTTGCAAGTGGCGGTAAGACGAATGAATTGGCGGATACGGTTGTGCGGGTTGTCTTTTTCATCACCACGGAATTTGTTGTTTTGGATCATTGACAACAAACCCGTTTTCACTTCAAAATTCTCCACAAGGATAGCGGGAATCACAATAGCCTCTCCATAACCCTCGGTGGGTGCTTGAAGTAACTCCATCATAGTAAGATTTGCCATGGTTGGTTCTTCTTCTACGATAGGTTCGTCAATAGGAGACTCCTCACTAGAAAGATTAGGTGTAGTTGTTGACTCCTTTCGGTTTTTTTGTTTACGTGCACGTCTTGCTTGATTACGAGTAAGCATAAACGTCACGTACAACGTGGGGATGAGCAAAGAAGATTCTTTTTGGTGTTTTTAATTTTTCCAATTTTTTTATAGTTTTTGATTGTTTTTACTTTTTTTTTGGATTTTGTGATTGTATTAGGTAGACAAAAATCTACAAATCTCCTCCTTAATCAAATCTCTTTATTAAGGAAGCCTCAAGGAATGAAAACGATCACGTGAAGTGAACGCCTTCGATGACTTTAGAACTTTGTTCAAGAGGGTTTAATCAAATGAAACCAAGAATATATATATGATAATTAGATAATACTTTGGTTGGCAAACCCTCGATTAGCCCTTTTTATCTAAACACTCACAAGCAAGCGGGGAAACGAGGCGGCGCGAAGCACTTAAGAGCCTTTTTCCATAGAGTATATTTTATAATACCCGCCTTATACCCACCTTATAGTTTGTGTTTTTCAAAATTAATCTATTTTGCCTTTTCTTTCTTGCTTAAGATTCGAATACAATGATTGAGTCATGACCTCCCAATCAAGATTGTGTTTTCACACTTTTGGAGTACTTGTGAATCTATTGTTCTACGTATACAATATAGTAATAGTATTCACACAAAAAACGAAAACCGATAGTACGTATTAGTAGAGTGCTACTAATACAATTAGCTATTATGGCTATATAAGAACAACGATTGTTCAAATCAAAACACAACACGCCTCCCCGGTAGCGGCGCCAAAATGATGTAGTGATTTTACACACCTTTAGGAAAAGGAGGTAAATAGGGCAAGTATGAATAAGTAGTTTAGGAAAACCACAAGTAATGACCCAAAGTGGGGATCGTTCTCAACGAGGCTTGTGTATTGTGTTAAGCAATGATTAATGGTTTGTGATTATATTGATGAGAAATGAAAAGAAGAAAAGAGATTAGAATAGAATGACGGTTACGATTATGAATTAAACTAAGACGAATAGTCGTGCACGTAAAACCGTAAAAAGTGACAAAATTAAAAATTTACCCTAAAAATTCCTAGAAAATTGAAATAAATCCTAAAACATATAATTAGAGTTTATAAAAAATCAAAAATCACTCAAACCTTTTATTTAATTAAATAATAATTTTTTAATGCTAATTAAAGCCCAAAAATGAATTTAATTAATAAAAGCCCAAAATGAGATGTTTTAACTTATAAACTTCTAAAATACCTTAACTAAATTTATAACTATTTTTGAAAATTTTAAAATTAATAAAAAACTATTTAAAAACAATTAAAAACTATTAAAATTTAAAATAATTCTAAAAATTAATCTAATGACAATAAAAATATTCTAAAAATTGTAAAATTCCTAACTTAATGTATTTGATCTAAGAAAAACAAAAAACTTGGAAAAAACTAAATTATATTTTTAAATAATAGAATAATAATAAAATATTAATAAGAATCCAAAATTTATAAAAAAATCCTAAAAAGTTGCAAACCTACTTATTTTAACACAAATAACACAAAAATGAAGTTGAAATTACAAAATACCCCTATTGGGCCTTGAAATGACCTAAAAGTCCAAACAGTCCCTTAATGGGCTTGAAATAGGCCCAATAAGAAAAATGTTGTCCAAATAAGTCCAAAATCTCCTATTTGACTTAAAATTTGATTTTAAGAACAAAACTCTGAAGGCCCAAAAGCTGAAAATGTGTTTAAGCTTGCTTATTTCAAAGCAGCTTATTCTTAATGGGCTTTTTGGCCCATTAAGCTATAAGCTGATGCCATAAGCTAAAATTTGACACAAAATCTTCTTTTGAGTTACTAAAGAGATCTCTAAAAAGAAAATTGGAAAAAGCACAAGAAATAATCCTGAAATAAGCCAAGACTCTCTTCACAAACCGACAAAATAGTCGTTTTTGAGTTCTAGACCACCTCAAGTGCTTATTCAACTTTCAAAAGGTTTTAAATGACTTAATTAAGCAAAATAATCAAAAAGTTTTCAAATAAGCACAAGCAATAAGCCAAAATAAGCAGATAAGAACTTATTTTAAAGTCAACTTAATGAGTTTTCTAGTAAAAAGTCAAAGCCAAAACCTAATAAGCTCCAGATCAAATCAATGGGTCAAATAAGGAAGATCTATCACAAAAAATAAGTTGTTGCAAGTCTGGATAAGCCAAAATGTCTTATGAATAAGCTGAATAACGTTTTACACTAGGAGGGGCTAGTTTTGGAGGTTGAGCAGTGGGAACTTTTCCCACTGCTTGACCTTTTTGACTTTTTGTCTTTTGTGGCTTTTATGTGGATTCAAGTTAAACAAAGGCACCCAAATGATCAGTTAATCATAAGGAGTCAATATTAGCAACAAAAACACAATTCCAATCAGCCAATTAATACAGTTTAATCAAAACATCCACGGACCTAGCCTAGATATAAACAATAAGCAGTTTACACTCAATAAGCAGTTTTAGCAAAAATTAGCCATCCAAACTTCACCAAATGCATACACAAGCTATAATTAATTCAAATGAACAAATCTAAACATGTTTCATGCAATGGTTCAAGGTCTAGATCAAGATTCAAGCACAAAATAGTTACTGATGAACAAAGAACATGCAGTTATGAACACTTGCTGATATACTTGACCACAAGTCCAATTTCAAACACTCAAATCTTGTTAACAGGTTATATAAACTATGGTTTAACACTTTTTAGCCCTAAACATGCATACACTCTAGGTGTTTCCAAAACCTTAGGTCAAAAATGGCAAAATCAAGTGAGATATAGCACAATCTTTAATTTGATGTTACAAAGCTAAAAACTTGCAGGTTTTAGCACACAACCAAGTGATAAGCAGATACAAACTCAAACAAACAACTTCCAATAACACAATAACAAGTTATGATCTTAAACAGGTTAACCCAAACACCCCTTTATATTTTCAAATCAAGATTTTCAAATCAAAAGTTGGATTCAGGTTAGCAGATGCATACATAAGCATCAAAACATCAATCTTAAACACAAACAACAAGATTTGGAGCACAAGATCAACACATACATAAGTAGAACTCAAATATCACAAATATCCACTTTCTTGACAGATTTTAAGATTAAGGGTTCAAACCTCATGGCTGTACATCCACACCCACGTATGTTTGAGCTGATGTGCCTAGCAAAACAAGGCACAAGCTTCCAATATCAGGCTGCTAAGATTCAACAAGGTTAGAAGCAATATTATCAAAAACAGAAAGGTGACAAAATGGAAAACAAATTTGATTAATCTAACCTTGTTCCCACACTTGATTATCCCCAAGTTATAAGCCTCACAACACCTTGATAACACTTTATCAGGATGCTATGATCCACTTATAGCCCAAGAATTCTGTTGGGAATAAAATGTAGCCAGTCCACTTGAGCGCTAACAAGAGGAAAACAAGCGTTGATAAGAAGAAAACAAACGCTGAGAGATCAAGCGTTGACAGGAAGAAGTCAAGCATTGATAGGTTGAAGACAAGCACTGATTGAAAGATATGATCTTCGTGTATTATGTTTCTAGTTTGTTTCTAGTAAAGATAGGATCAACATTGTATTTTCTATAATCATCTTTACCTAGAATAGTTGATACCTAGACTCTTGTACAAGGCTTCTTATGTCTATAAAAGAAGACCTTTAGGTTATGTTTCATATAAGTTTTTATATGTTAAACACTTTCATTGTAAGCAAGTTCGTTATTATCAATCAAGTGAAAGTTTGTTTTACATCCTTTGTGTGTTCTTGTTTAAGTGTTAATTCCGCATAACACTTAAATTACTTTATACATAAACAAAGTTTCTCTACGTGTATAACTTGATCTAATCTCGTTTGCACAAGCTAAATCGATCTAAGTTTGGGATCAACAAGTGGTATCAGAGCTTGTTGAGAAACTTTGATCTAAAAGAACACAAGAACCCTAAATCACCAAAACCCTAATTTTCACAAAACCCTAAAAACATCATGTCCACTCCAGAATAACCTCCTCCTCCTCAAACCACAACATCAAGATTCCCATGCTAGATGCAGACAATTTTGAGCTGTGGAAGTTCAACTTTGAGCAATATCTGCAAATCCATGATTACACTCTCTGGGAGATTATTGAATATGGAAACACATTCAATAAAGCTCAAAAGATTGCAGATGCTATTGCTACAAGATCAGCTGTTCAAGGATGTTCTGAAGCAGATAAGAAAGAAAAACCTGAAGATGGTAGAGCTGTGTGTGCTGATGACATAGCAAAGAAAAGGGTTGATATGAAAACACTAAGCATCCTAAAACTTTCTTTGGGAAAAGAAAATCAGCACAAATACAGAGGTTATGAGTCTTCAAAAGACCTTTGGGCAGCCCTTGAAGTTGCATATGGTGGTAATGCTGATACTGTGGAAGAGAAAAGGAAGCAACTCTTACATGAGTATGCTGTTTTTAACTCTCAACCTAATGAGAAGCTAAGTAGTGTGAGAAACAGACTTCTTGACATTACAAGCAAGTTGTCCTTCATGGGGACAGTAATTGGTGATGTTGACATTATTGCCACTTTTCTTAAAAGCCTTGGTGATGCGTGGAAGATTGAGGCAAGATCTATAATTGCCAACAACACTCACAAAAGTTCTACTTTTGATGATGTTTACAACAAACTGAGGCTGTTGGAGAATGAAACTCTTTTGGATCATGGAAGTAAGTCCACCAATAGTAACATGGCCTTCTTCTCACATAGTGAAGGCCAATTTGATCAGAAGGATTCATACATGCACCCAGTTACTGGATCAACATGTGTCAACGCTGGATCATATCCTGTCAACGCCTCACATTCGGACGCTGACACGTACAAAATTGACTCACCAAGAGTTAAGCCTGCTGGTTTGGATCTGGATACTGTGTGTGCATACATTGCTTCATTGCCCAATGGTTCAGTGATTACATATGAGGACCTTGAGCAAATAAGTGATGATCATTTGGAGGAAATGGATATAAAGTGGAACATGGCTCTTGCAAGTATAAGAGCAAACAGATGAAATAGAAGGTTCAAGAAGAAGATGACCATTAATGCAAAGGACACTGCTGGATTTGATAAATCCAAGGTTGAGTGTTACAATTGTCATCGTATGGGGCACTTTATGAGAGAATGCAGATCTCCAAGAAGATCTGATGCTGGAAAACCCTCAAGCCAAATTGTTAAGGCTCAGGATCCTAAGGCCATGGTGGCATTGCAAGAAATTGATGGTATTGGATGGGACTAGAGCTATTTGGCTAAGGATGAGGAAGAGGATAAAGCTTTTGTTTCTGAGATAGAAGAAGAAGAGCATGTTCAATATGCTCTCATGGCACACTCCTCATCTTCATCCGAAAATGAGGTATATGATGATGCTTTTCGTAGTAAGGGTTATCGTTTAAATACTGAAAGACTTAACAAAGAGGTTTTAAGATTGTTAGGAGATGTGAGTACTGAGAGATGCAAGTTGTCTAACTATCAACTTGCTCTCACTCAAACTGAAAAGACAGTTTCTGAGTATAAGAAAATGGAGCTTGACCTAAAAGATAAAATAAATATCTTAAAACATGATTTAAATGCTAGTAATGATATTAGAAACATCATGGAAAGGGTCAATGCTGAATTACATGCTAAGTTATATGAGGCTATCAAGAATGTAAAACCCACATGCTTTTACCATGAATAGTACCCTTAAGATCGTACGTACTAGATTAAAACGTTCCTATTATAGCATAATTACGATTACGTGTTAGGATTTTACGTATTACGTACGTGTTAGAACACGATAAGTATTTACTACACACGAACACGCAATAATTATTTGACAATAATTAATCACGAACATTGGATCATGAAATCATGAACGTAATTAATCACGAGCAAATATTAATTATGTCTATATATTTATTACGAACACGAATAAATGTATTAGGTCACGATCGAAAACTAATTAAATCATGTAAACTACGTAACACGTAATCACGAACATTTAAACAATTATTATTACGTATATTTAAAATAACATGACAAGTAATTACGTAATTAATATTACGTTAAACAAGCATGAGAATAACTGTGATATTCACGACACTTTAATTATACAAACACGCGTATGTTTTATTATATAATTAATACTCACGATATGGAAAAGTATAAGGGCTATTTTAGACAACAAGGGAAGAAGTAGGACTTGGGCTCAAGGACCAAGTAGTTGTTTGGACGTGTATATCAAAAAGGACGTGGGGGGGTCTGTTTTTCTTTGGTCGACACAAACAACACAAACTAGGAAACCCTAGAACTAACTTTTCAGCCGTCACTTTTCTTTGGTGCTTTTTCTTGATGCCGACGTGGGAAGAAGCAAAAACAAGGGCTGTCATGCGTTTTCGGATTCAAGGGATCGTGACGATTCATGTTTTGTTACTCCTAAACCCTAAATAACATGTAAGAAACCCTAATCTCATTATTTATTTTTTTTAAATGATCATTAATAAAACTTGATTAGGGTCGGATCTGATTGTTTTTGGTTCGGCTTGCACCAAACCGAGAGTCTATGACTCTCGGTGGTGGGTTTTCCTTCCAGCCGCTGCAAACCAAACGGCCAGTGGGTTTTTTTTCTTTTTCAGCCGCAACCCCTGCAGTCAGCAGGGGTGCGCTTGGCTTAACAGTGGAAACTAGAAGTGAATGGGGCTGTTTGGTTTTGGGTTTAAAAAGAATTAAGGGGGCGTTTGCAGAGTTTAATAACCATAAAATAATGGACAGTTTGGTTTGGCTTAAATGTATAAACGACACGTGTTTCACGGTTTATCACGGGTTCGGGTTACTACACGGATTAATAAAATAATACATGGGTTCGGGTATTATTATTTTTATTTTTTTACAAGTTATTAGCTTTAACATGTATATTAATTTACAAGGTAAATTAAATTAATTAAAACGACTTATAATTACATGATTATTTAATTACAAGTTAATTAAATTAATTTAACATGCTAGATAATTAATTTAATTAAAACATGGACTTAGGGTTATTATTATTAATTAATAATACATGATTTTAGCCTAAGTATTTATTTATTTAAATTAGACTAAGTAATTAATTAATTATTAAAACCATGACCTATAATTAATTAATTCTAATGACTTAGGTTATATTGATATAATTAATAATACATGTTTTAACCTAAGTATTTATATCTTTATTTAATTAAATGACATTATATTTAATTAAATGCTTTAACCTATAGTTTATTTAAAATACATGGAATAATTAATAAACTATACATTATATTAGTACGACTTAGAATAATAATCAGAAACACTTAATCTTATATACTTAGCTTATTTAACCAGCTTATATCTAATTATGGAAACTTTATATTTTTAGAAACTTATTTAATTAAGGCATCTAATCTATTTATGGAAACTTTCTATTTTAAGAAACTTATCTATTTTTAGCAGTAATTTCTATTTTTGGAAACTTTCTATTTTTGGTAACTTTCTATTTTTGGAAACTTTCTATTTTAAGAAACCTACTATTTTTAGAAAGTTACTTATTATTACACAGCAAGTATAATAATACAAGAAATACAAGTAATACTTAATCAGAATATACAGAATACACGATAAATATAGTATAACGTTAAAATCAGTAAAATAAGACGTGAACATATAAAACAAGCTAAGACATGACTTAAAAACCAGTTACGTACTCAGTGATCAGATACTTATACACGTATATATTTATGTAGCTTTAGTGATACCGAAGTAGGACTCTCTTCTGTTCATCTTCTTCGTTCACTAGACATAAGGTACGGATTCCCGTCCTTTCAGTATGGACATTCTTTCCTTATTAGGATTCCCCGTATGCAGCCAAATGTCTTCCCGTAGTATAAGTTATGTGTTTGAATTGCTTATGTTTAATTTAGAATACCTATAGCCATATACATGCATGACCAGTTTCACCTAGTTATGGAGGTACCATAACCATAACATTAGAGGCACTGATGTTATGACTTCACCACGGCGGAGTGATTGCTCGTGGCGTCCCTTCAGCTTTTGGCCATTTATATTATATTTATAATGTAGGGCGTATGGGTGCATCCTAGTTACATGTTTTCAGTCAGGATTTCATGGTGAATGTGGTGTGTGCCTTGCATCCTTCACAAGGAGCTGATCCCTCCTACTCAAAACCAGTATATTAAATTAGAGGCAGCCCCTCTAATGTGCATGATGAGGTCACCCCTCCAAGTGTTCATGCACGGTGGATTTTCATGACCTATATTGGCTAATGGTAAAATATGTTAAACAGTTTTCATAAGATAAACATAAGGCTTTTCAAACTATAAAACCAGTTTTATGAACATGTTCCAGGTTTTCCAGGACTTATACATTTCCGCTGCTATTAAGTCTTTATTATGTTTTAGTCATTCATACTATGTCTATATCCGTGCACTGAGCGTTTTGCTCAGTCGTTACTTTCCTTTCCATGTCCCAAAACGGCAGATACCCTAGGAAAGACTCAAGCATTTGGAGGACGTGCGTAGGATGGAAGCTGCTAGAGATTTCTTTTCCTTTTTGCCTTCATATACTTATGCTTGTTTAGTCTTTCATTCATTTATTTTTCTTATTATGTTTTGGGCTTATGTTTGGGAACCGATGTTTGATTCCGGTTATCCCTTTGGTCATGTAATGTTTTAGACATTTATCCTTGTATGCTTTGATGACACGCCATAATTACGTGTGACATTCCATTATCAAAAATGGGGTGTTCCAATTATGGTATCAGAGCCAAGGCTTCGGCCTGTAGGCTCTAAAACTCGACCTGTGACTAGTGGGTAGTCACTAGGAGCTTCCTATGCCAACGTTTGTTATTCTACGTATTGATGTTTTCAGCGCATTGTTGTTTTAACCATGATGTTTTCAACACCTTGAGGTTTTAATCTTCATGTTTTCATCGATATTGTTTTACTAATATGGATGGACAACCGTCATTCATATGTAGTTATGTGTCATTGTTTCATGTATAATGTTCCTCGTGAACTGTGGCTATGTGGACTGAACCCCAATAGTTCATAATTAGTCACATAAAATTTTTTTTGATAAGTTTTGACAAATGAGTTTCATTTATTTATGTTTCATGTATCATTGTTACAGGGATTATGACTAAGTAATGGTTGGTACAGGACTGGCCCTATTTATTCGCATGTGCTTTTATCGAAACTTTTAACTTTGGGACCAACCCATAGGCGTCCCATCGCACATATAAAGGTTTTTATAAACTACATTACGCATTCATGCACTATTTTTCATGCATAAAATTTTTCTCATGATTTAAATTGGCATAAATTTATTATTTTTTTTTCTCATGTCCCCTCATAAGTCACTATGCTTTTATGTCAACTATGTTTTCATACTGTCATGGTTAACTTTAGTTCATGCTGATTATGTTATACACTCCTTCAAGTTGAATTGTTCATGTTTCTTCATGATAATTCCGTCTTCATGTTGATTACGTCTTACGCCTCTTTTGTTATTTATGTTTTCATGCAAGGCATTGTAGGATTTCATTGAATCCTGCTTTCGTGATAGTCATGGTTGGTTTTCATTGATCATGCTGTCAGGAAAATCATCGTTGAATTTTGGGTAACCACACTTTAACGTTTCTCGTTAAACCAGAATGATGTCTATGCTAATACTGCTAGGTTATCATGATGGTTCTCCTAACCGTTTAACCAATATACTTTCTTTAAATCATGACAAATGATCGACCCCATACCAGTCATTTCATGTACATTCCATGTGTACTCCATGTACCTTATCCCATGTGCTTACTTCCACTTGCTGATACTCTACAAATTGTTGATGTCGCTCATAGCTTGGAGATGTTACTAAAGGTTGATGCCGCTGACTTTCGGAGACGCTATGAGATGCGGATGCTGTTCACAATCTGGAGATCCTACAAGACGAAGACAAAGGCGTCAGATCAAAGCAATTGGACGAGAAGATGCTTCACCATCAGACGATTTTCATCAATCATTGTCCTTAATTCTTAGTTACATGTCACATGTCATTCAGCTGTCATTCCAGCCATATGAGTGCAAACCGGTACCAGCCGGCCACTCAGCTGAATAGTTACATGAATCACGGTCATGAGAATGACCATCATGGAACTGAAGGACAGGACGATAGTAACCACTACTATGACAGCAACTATCCTAGAAATCACAACCGAGGCTCTGACCGCGGACGTGATCAGAAATACAAATGATTAGTAGTCCAACCGATCCGCCAATTCTGGCATAATAACCTAATATTGGAATTCTATTGTTTTACGTCTCGAGACACGTGTCAAGACATCAGTCAAGACACATGTCTCACGTATACTTTTGAAGACACATGTCAAGACACCATTCAAGACATATGTCATGCTTATAGTTCCAAGACACGAGTCAAGACACATGACTCACGTCCAACTATGGAACATGTCTAAGAAATTCAAGGTACCCTCCAAGGGTATATCCATTTTGTTGTGCCATGTATTAATCAGGCCACAAGAATTTCAATACCATTATCGGCGCATCAGTGAGAACTGTCGCGTTGTTGATGTCACTTTTATTTCTTTCACCATATTTCATATATTCATGACCATGAAGGACGCCTTTCGTATTACCACGTATACGAAGGTTTTCCTTTAGCTTAATAATGAGATCCAAGCTTCTAACGCATTTCCTCAGACAGACACGAGATGAATTTTATCCTACGATTCATAATTATGTACAGAAATGTTCAGGCTTCTGAATACATTCAGCTAGATTTTCCATCGGGAAAATCTGTACAAATTATCTATGCTTACAAGCATGTGCGTTGTTAGCCATGGTCGCTAAAATTTTCTAGCTGTCAGTAAGACACTACCACTTAAGTCTTTTGCGCATAGCCAGTTGATTATTCCAAAATCTTCCCATACATTCCAGAAGAACTTACAAGGAGGATGGTACCATGAGATTATGTGTCGACTACCGTCAGCTTAAACAAATCACCATTCATGACCGTTATTCTCTTCCACGTATTGACAACAGGTCCAATCGACCTTATAGTGTTAATCACTTTTCCAAGATTGAACTCATGATCATGCTGCCAACAGTGACGAGTGAAAGAGCAGGACATGTCCATGACTGCTATTCGTACACGACTCGGTCATGCTAGATTTATGATTTTGAATTAGTCTCATCAATTCTCCAACGGCATTATAAGAATGAGTTTCCATGAACTCATAGCAAATTCATCAGTGTTTTCATGAGGATAACCTGATTTCCTCTAAGCCTAGAGAAGAACAGGAAGACCGTATCTGCATTATGTTGCAAATTCTATGACAAGAGAAATTTCACCCTGGAAATATTTCCAATATCAATTCTGGTTGATTACAGTGACAGGCTGGATCACCTGGATTTGCATGGTTAATCTACCATGACTCAGCTTATGCGTAAAGGAGTGAACCCTACATTACATTAGGTGTTATAGAAAATCCTACGCTAAGAGAAGTTTAGATTCATAGACTCAGAGTTTCGCGAACTCATATGTATCAAGTTCGATGAAGCAAGATACAGTTACGTTCATATCTTCATACTTGTCATACAAACAGGTTAAGATAGGACACCAACAGACTGGGATGTTTTCATCATCTGAAATTGTGAATCGAAAAGGGACAATATCTCCATGGGGTTTGGTTACTAGATTAATGCAAACTCAGAAGAAGCATGATGCTATCTGGGTTATTGCAAACAGTTTGATCAAGTCTGCAGAATCCTTACATCCGCAAGGATTGCAGAACCAACAGATTGATCGGACATGTTCTAGCCAAGGCTCATCCGACCACTTGGTAATCCCTCAACTATCGGGTCAGACAAAGATTCTTAATTGTACTCCTAAATTACTTCAGGTCTTCATTCTGATTCCATGACTTGCTTTCGCGCTCGCGTTCATGACACTATTCATGTTTATGATCGTATCTGGGCTTATGATTTTACGTTCATTTCATTCTGGGAAGTTTTGCAAGAACTTGAGAGACCAGACCCAAGTTTAGTATAACTCTCCATCATCAGATAGACGTTTCACGTCATATTCCACGTCTCACCTTGTAGCGTTTGGCATTATCGCCATTATATTCTATGTTCATGATATGTTTCACATGTCATGTTCATTCCACATTCCTCATATCATGATCAAGATATGTTACACGTATCATGGATCACGATATGTTTAATCATACTACACTCGCCATATCTCCACGTAGCACGTTCAAAAATTTTCACGTATCACGTTCAAAAATTTTCACGTACTACGTTTCTTTATGTCTCGCGCATCGTTTCTAATTATCAGTTAAGTCAGATTATCTTGCATCGTAACGTTTCAGTTACCCTTGCACGTTAACTCTTATTTTCCTCGATCGAATTTAGGGGATCTGCCTTCCGTTGATAACCAAGAATTTCTTCGTATTCCAAGTCAAGGTCAGGAGTACCAAGATTTATCATTAGTGTCAAGATCTTCTGAAGGAACCGTTCCAAGAGGGAGGCCACTTGGAAACGGACAAGTTCATCCGAACTTTTATCCATTTTCTCTCATCAATTGATATGTCCTTTCAGTCACGTTACGTTCCATGTCCTTTCAAGACATGTCAGGTTCCACGTTCCTTCTACCATGTAACATGTACGTTCATTAATCTTACATACCCTCTCAGTTTGATTCAGGTATGTTTCTCTTTCAGTTACGTTATCAATAATTCGGGGACGAATTATTCTTTTTAGGGGGGAAGAGTTGTAAAACCCGCATGCTTTTACCATGAATAGTACCCTTAAGATCGTACGTACTAGATCAAAACTTTCCTATTATAACATGATTACGATTACGTGTTAGGATTTTACGTATAACGTACGTGTTAGAACACGATAAGTATTTACTACACACGAACACGCAATAATTGTTTGACAATAATTAATCACGAACATGCGATCATGAAATCATGAACGTAATTAATCACGATCTAATATTAATTACGTATATATATTTATTGCGAACACGAATAAATATATTAGGTCACGATCGAAAACTAATTAAATCACGTAAACTACGTAACAGTAATCACGAACATTTAAACAATTATTATTACGTATATTTAAAATAACACGACAAGTAATTACGTAATTAATATTACGTTAACCTCACATGAGAATAATTGTGATATTCACGACACTTTAATTATACAAACACGCGTACGTTTTATTATATAATTAATACTAACGATAGGGAAAAGTATAAGGGCTATTTTAGACAAAAAGGGAAGAAGTAGGACTTGGGCTCAAGGCCCAAGTGGTTGTTTGGCCGTGTATATCAAAAAGGACATGGCGGGGGGGGGGGGGGGGGGGGGGGGGGTTCTATTTTTCTTTGGTCGACACAAACAACACAAACTAGGAAACCCTAGAACTACCTTTTCAGTCGTCACTTTTCTTTGGTGCTTTTTCTTGATGCCGACGTGGGAAGAAGCAAAAACAAGGGCTGTCATGCGTTTTCGGATTCAAGGGATCGTGATGATTCATGTTTTGTTACTCCTAAACCCTAAATAACATGTAAGAAACCCTAATCTCATTATTTATTTTTTTAAATGATCGTGAATAAAACTTGATTAGGGTCGGATCTGATTGTTTATGGTTCGGCTTGCACCAAACCGAGAGTCTATGACTCTCGATGGTGGGTTTTCCTTCCAGCCGCTGCAAACCAAACGGCCAGTGGGTTTTTTATTTCTTTTTCAGCCGCAACCCCTGCAGTCAGCAGGGTTGCGCTTGGCTTAACAGTGGAAACTGGCAGTGAATGGGGCTGTTTGGTTTTGGGTTTAAAAAGACTTAAGGGGGCGTTTGGCAGAGTTTAATAACCAGAAAATAATGGGCTGTTTGGTTTGGCTTAAATGTATAAACGACACGTGTTTCACGGTTTATCACGGGTTCGGGTTACTACACGGATTAATAAAATAATACATGGGTTCGGGTATTATTTTTTTTTTACAAGTTATTAGCTTTAACATGTATATTAATTTACAAGGTAAATTAAACTGATTAAAACGACTTATAATTACATGATTATTTAATTACAAGCTAATTAAATTAATTTAACATGCTAGATAATTAATTTAATTAAAACATGGACTTAGGGTTATAATTATTAATTAATAATACATGATTTTAACCTAAGTATTTATTTATGTAAATTAGACTAAGTAATTAATTAATTATTAAAACCATGACCTATAATTAATTAATTCTCATGACTTAGGTTATATTAATATAATTAATAATACATGTTTTAACCTACGTATTTATATCTTTATTTAATTAAATCACATTATATTTAATTAAATGCTTTAACCTATAGTTTATTTAAAATACATGGAATAATTAATAAACTATACATTATATCAGTACGACTTAGAATAATAATCAGAAACACTTAAGCTTATATACTTAGCTTATTTAACCAACTTATATCTAATTATGGAAACTTTCTATTTTTAGAAACTTATTTAATTAAGGAAGCTAATCTATTTATGGAAACTTTCTATTTTTAGAAACTTATCTATTTTAAGCAGTAATTTCTATTTTTGGAAACTTTCTATTTTTGGTAACTTTCTATTTTTGGAAACTTTCTATTTTAGGAAACCTGCTAATTTTAGAAAGTTACTTATTATTACACAGCGAGTATAATAATACAAGAAATACAAGTAATACTTAATAAGAATATACAGAATACACGATAGATACAGTATAACGTTAAAATCAGTAAAATAAGACGTGAACATATAAAACAAGCTAAGACATGACTTAAAAACCAGTTACGTACTCAGTGATCAGATACTTATACACGTATATATTTATGTAGCTTTAGTGATACCGAAGTAGGACTCTCTTCCGTTCGTCTTCTTCGTTCACTGGACCTAAGGTACGGATTCCCGTCCTTTCAGTATGGACATTCTTTCCTTATTAGGATTCCCCGTATGCAGCCAAATGTTTTCCCGTAGTATAAGTTATGTGTTTGAATTGCTTATGTTTAATTTAGAATACCTATAGCCATATACATGCATGACCAGTTTCACCAAGTTATGGAGGTACCATAACCATAACATTAGAGGCACTGATGTTATGACTTCACCACGGCGGAGTGATTGCTCGTGGCATCCCTTCAGCTTTTGGCCATTTATATTATATTTATCATGTGGGGCGTATGGGTGCATCCTAGTTACATGTTTTCAGTCAGGATTTCATGGTGAATGTGGTGTGTGCCTTGCATCCTTCACAAGGAGCTGATCCCTCCTACCCAAAACTAGTATATTAAATTAGAGGCAGCCCCTCTAATGTGCATGATGAGGTCACCCCTCCAAGTGTTCATGCATGGTGGGTTTTCATGACCTATATTGGCTAATGGTAAAATATGTTAAACAGTTTTCATAATATAAACATAAGGCTTTTCAAACTATAAAACTAGTTTTATGAACATGTTCCAGGTTTTCTAGGACTTATACATTTCCGCTGCTATTAAGTCTTTATTATGTTTTAGTCATTCATACTATGTCTATATCCGTGCACTGAGCGTTTTGCTCAGCCGTTACTTTCCTTTCCATGTCCCAAAATGGCAGGTACCCTAGGAAAGACTCAAGCATTTGGAGGACGTGCGTAGGATGGAAGCTGCTAGAGACTTCTTTTCCTTTTTGCCTTCATATACTTATGCTTGTTTAGTGTTTCATTCATTTCTTTTACTTATTATGTTTTGGGCTTATGTTTGGGAACCGATGTTTGATTCTGGTTATCCCTATGGTCATGTAATGTTTTAGACATTTATCCTTGTATGCTTTGATGACACGCCATAATTACGCGTGACATTCCATTATAAAAAATGAGGTGTTACAAAGAATAAGGATAATGTAGACCTTAAAATTCAGAGATTTGATAAGGCCTCACAAACCCTAGGAGAATGTGTTAGTAAACAGAGGGATTCTAGGGACATGACTGCGATTGGGATGAAAGAGTATTCTGGTGTTCCACCACCAGCTGGGGACTTCTATGGTGTCCAAAGAAAGGACTTATCTTGGACTGGTTTACCAGAACTCAAAGAAGAGGAACTTATTCCTCCACCAAGAGTTCTTATCCCAGTAGAGGAATATAGGCAAAAGTTGACTGATTTGAATGAATGGAAGAAAACTAACCCTACCTTGTTTGTCAAGGGTGGCATGCTTTGTGATAGTCGAAATGAGTCGAACCCTATCAAAGTAACAACCCCAATCACTGGCAAGACTGTTGAACTTGGCTCAAACACTGTTAGAAAACCTAGCATTAAGTATGCAAAAATGTATAGGAATACTAGGTCACCAAAAAGCCAAGTTAGTGAAAACGAAATAGGTTTCTTTTCTTCTAGACCTAGAGTTGTGTCTAGAAAAGCCTGTTACACTTGTGGTAGCTTTTCACATTTAGCCTATAAGTGTGTCAACGCTTCCAAGGTCAACGCTAAAAAAAGGTGAAACACTATCAGACCCAAAACTTTTATGGAGCAAAGTCCACAAGTTGTTAGACCAGCCCTATTCTTCACTAAAGGGTCTAACACTCATGGACAAAGACCTTTTCAAAAGACCAATACATGGTCTAATAGGCAATGGGTTCCTGTAGCAAACCCTAGATTCAACGCTGATAAGGGTAACTTTAGCGTTGACAAGACCAAATCAAACGCTGACAGAAACGTTGTTAGACCTAAATATTTGCAACCACAGGGAAAAAGGTCTAGAGCTTCTTCTAGCTTGACATGGAGACCTAAGCAAGATCAAAATCCTAATTCTAATGGGATTTCTATGACCTACAACAGATTTAATTATATTTCAAAGGTTATCACAAAACCAATTGGGGTTAACTGGGTGTTTCATCCAAAAAGGGATGAACAAGGGGTTGTTATGAGAACTAAGTATGTTCTTGTTGAACAACCAGATGAATCCAAGTCTGCTCAGGCTTGGGTTCCCAAAGAAAACTAATTTGTTTTCTTTATGTGCAGGACATTTAAAAACAGGTGAATTACTATGGCTATTGGGATAGTGGATGCTCTAGGCACATGACTGGGAAGGAAGATTACCTTACAAACTGCACTCCCATTAAGGATGGTGATAAAGTTTACTTTGGAGGCGGATATGGAACTATCACAGGCAAAGGAACTATTCTCACCAAAAACTTACGTTTTAAAAACGTGTTTCTGGTAAAAGAACTTGATTATAATCTTTTCAGTGTATCATAAGTTTGTGGTAACAAAAATAAGGTTCTTTTCACTGATACGGAATGCTTGGTGTTGAGCAAGGACTTTAAAATGCCAGATGAGAAATTTATTGACTATAGAACACCTAGGCATAAGGACATTTACAAGGTAAATCTTAATGGAATTAGGATGAATAATAACATGTCATGTTTTTATGCTAAAGCTTCAGTTGATGAAAGTAATCTATGGCACAGGAGACTAGGGCACATTAACTTTAAAAATATAAACAAGCTTGTGAGACTTGGCTTGGTTGATGGTTTGCCTGAAAAGGCTTTCCACAATGACCACTCTTGTGTTGCATGCCTTAAAGGCAAACATCATAAGGTCTCATTTAAGTCTAAACATGTGCACTCTAGTTCTAAACCACTTCACTTGCTGCATATGGACCTGTTTGGTCCAACTAATATAGAGAGTTTGAATGGTAAATCATACTGCTTTGTCATCACAGATGACTTTTCTAGGTTTACTTGGACTTTCTTTTTAGCTATGAAAAGTGACACTGATGATACTTTAATTAACCTTATTAACCAAATAGAAAAGAAAAGTGGTAATTAAGTTAAAATGCTTAGAAGTGATAATGGTGGTGAGTTTAGAAATAAACTGTTGGATGATTTTTGTGCCAAGAAAGGGATTACTAGGCAGTTCAGTATTGCCAGAACCCCACAGCAAAATGGGGTTGCTGAGAGAAAGAATAGAACCCTAATTGAAGCAGCCAGGACTATGTTGGCTGATGCTCACTTTCCCATAGCTTTTTAGGCTGAGGTTGTGAATACAGCTTGTTATGTTCAGAATAGAGCATTGGTCAACAAGATACATAACAAAACACCTTATGAGTTACTTTGGGGAAGGAAACCTAATATTGGTTTTCTTAAACTTTTTGGCTATCATGTAGTTGTGTTGGATACTAGTGATGCCTTAGGTAAATTTAGTGCTAAAGGTGATGAAGGCTATTTCATGGGTTATTCAGTGCAGAGTAAGGGATATAGGGTTTACCTTAAGAAGGAAAAACGTATACTTAAAAAAGTACATGTTAGGTTTTAAGAGAGTAAACCTAGTGATCCTGAAAGTGGTCCAAATTGGTTGTTTGACTTGGAACCTCTATCCAAGACTTTGAATTATATGCTTGTTACTAATCTAGACATTGTGAAGGTAACTTCAAATGTTGTGGAAGAACCAGTTGTTGATGTTTCAGGTACACATGTTAATGAAGAGGTTGGATCACAAGCAGACAAGTCATCTCCTATACTTGAATATGTTACTGTTCCCATATGGACATATGCTTTTGCTGCTGCTGCTGGAAAGGAAAATGGTGGTCCCCAAGTATCACCAGTTAACAACATGCATGGTCTTTCAGGCGCTGACAAAGGAAAATCTGGCGCTGACAAGACAAATTCAGGTGTTGATGGCTCAAACGTTGACAACACCATTTCAGGCGTGGATAGATCAAACGCTGACAACCTTGGTTCAGGCGTTGACAACTCTTTTGATCATATTTTCTCTTCCAATTTTGAACAAGGTGAACCTTCAAGAAGAAATGAAGAGGTTCATACAAATATTGATGGAAGAGAGTCTGAAAAAGATATTGGTAACTTGGATGATGAGATTGAAGACAATAGACTTTTTGAGGGAGGAGTTCTCACTTCTACCATGAAGAATCACCCCTCTTCTCAAATTATTGGGGATGTCATGTCTCCTGTTCAGACTAGAATATCTCATCAGAGTCTTGGAGGATTTATTGCCAATATACACAAGAAGGTTGATACCCCTCTTGTTCAAGCATGGTTGTTTGCCTGTTTTCTGTCACAACAGGAACTGATGAGATGGCATTTATACATGATCTCATCGTTCTTTTCGGGCTTTAAATGCATAAAAAATGTCATAAAATACCATATATATACTTGTGTTTGTTTACTTTTGTATTTTAGGTATGGATATCGTGAAAAAGACAAAAGATCACAAGAAACAAGGAAAAACGGACACGAGAAACGAAGCCGTACAAAGAACCGGGCCCTAGTTCATGAATTATCCAAGATTAAACCTTGAAGACTTGAAGAAATACAAGATTGATCCTCAATGAATGAAGAAATGACACTTAAAACCCTTGCATATTCATAATTACAAGTTCGGTCCCTTAAGTTTGTCAAAATTACAAAATGGTCCTTCAACTTTGAAGAAATGGCAAGATTAGTCCCTCATCAATTCTAATTTGTCAAAAATGATCCCTCATGAAGTCAAAGATCAAAGAAGACCCTTGAAGATCAAGAAAATTACACTTCTAGTCCTTTAAAAATGGAGTTAATATCAAAAGGACTGAAGTTGTAAATAGCCTAAAGTTTAAAAAGCCCTAAAACCTTGTTTTGGAACTTTTTGTGGCCAATGTGTGAAATCAGAAACTTATTTACAAAGGAAAACAGGTTTCCTTGGAAAAGAAACTTGTTATTCATTGTTTTCCAAAGATTAAGGGCCAAATGTGTACAACTGAAACATTCAAACGAATATTGCGCCAAACACTTACCCTTCCCCCATTTTCGAATCAAAAGGAGTTACTGTTTACCATCAAGAACCCAGTAACTCCCCTCACTTAAACAAAGGGTAAAATGCAATTACCCATTCTCACACTTGATTCGCACGCCCAGAAACATCTCACACACAAAACCCTCAATCCCACTACCCAAGTGATCCCACACTCAACCTCATCCACCAATGAAAATGTAACTTTCTCCCCAAGTAATCTGACATGTCAAGATCAACATCTTAGAGTCATAGCTTAACTCCGAAGCTAAACTGAACGTCCATGATGCATTTGGATAGCTCACACACATCAAACGGCATCAAGCACTCACGGGCAATTTTGAGCATTCATAGCTAGGGTTTTTAGCATTCTAGAACCATCTGTTAGGCCTATATAAGGAGACCTCAACATGTGAGAGTCCCTTGTTCCATATTTTGGCTATTATCTTTGTAATCCCTTTTTATTTAAATAAAATTTGAATTTCTGAAAATTGTGAAATCTCTTTTGTGTTTTATAAAAGTTGGTATTAGAATAGCTGAAATCCGAGTTCCATTTAATGTTATAGACCTTCCTTAATCTTGTGGTTAAGGTACGTCTATGTTTGTTAGGTTTTCAAAGGTTCAAAAACCTTGAAATCCTTGTTTCTGTTTTAGCTATTATCTTGTACTAACCCTTAGCCAAAAGCCTTAAGCTCCCTCAAGCTTGTTGACACCAAGCCTGAGAAGAGATTTAAGTTATTGGTTGAGTTGTTTGTTCATTTGTGTTGAAGAATCATAATCATCAAAACCTTGTTCTACTTTGAACATCAGCAGGTTTTGATCCTCTTGATTGAAGTACCTTGGTCTTGTTCTAGTTTTTGAACAAGGTCCAAGGAGCATTGCTGGTCCTCCTAGGATGTTGTGGAGGACAAGTATGGCCTCTTGTTTAAGTTTCCCCTAAAAATTTCATGTTATTGCCTGTTTTTTATTTTGGACTTTGATATTGTGTTCTTATGTTTGAGGTTGTGATTTTTGTGTTTGAATTTGTTAGTTGTCATCTAGGAAGTGTGTTTGAATCATAAAATCAGTAGGTTGTTAGTTGGAATCACAAGTTGCTTTGAAAAGTTGTGGATTAAGGGTTGTTTGTGTTTGCTGGTTCAAAGGCCTTAAGGCCTTGGAGGTTGGCTCCTTTTTATTTATATCTATTTGTTTGCTGATATACAAGTTGTTTCAAGTGTTGGATAGGTCTAAAACAAATTATAACTAAAATTCATAGGTTGCTAGTTTTTGAACACTTTTTTAGTCAAACACATCAGCAGGTCTAATTTGTTTGTTTGTTTGAATTAAGGTGTGAAACTTGGTTTGCTTATAGATTTGTTGGTTGTGCAACTCTGCATCATCTGGTTTTAGAGTTTGGTTGCTTATTAAGTAGTCTATAGCTTATTGAATTTCAGCTTTTGGTCATTTAGATCAGCAAATGCGTGCTATGAGATTTTGATGCTATTGGTTTGATTCCTGTTGTTTTATGCTAGTATTTGGTTCCTTGTGCATTACTTGGTTTGTGCCTTTTGTTTGCTGCTTATCTCACAAGCTTATAAGCCCACTGGCTTATTGGCTTATTTGTGCCAAAACTCATCAAGTCTGCCCAACTGGTAGACCTTGATTCACAAGGTTTGCACTCAAGCCTTGACCAGCAGGGTGAAAACAAACTCTCAACACTTCATTAAGTCTGTCAACGTCCAAATTGTGCTTGTCAG
Source organism: Glebionis coronaria (assembly GCA_025667525.1). Classification (NCBI taxonomy): domain Eukaryota; kingdom Viridiplantae; phylum Streptophyta; class Magnoliopsida; order Asterales; family Asteraceae; genus Glebionis; species Glebionis coronaria. The sequence goes on from CM046877.1 coordinate 507,985,602, forward strand.
CGTTTGATTTTCTCTTGTCAGCGTTTGACTTTTGGTCAAACTTGGTCACATAGCTTATTGAATCTGTTTTGCTTATTGGTACATGCAACAACTTGGTTTTTGTAATAGAACTCATTTTTCTCAGCTTAATAACAAATCTGGAAGGTTACAAGTCTTTTGGTTAAGCTTTTGCTAGAAAACTAGCTTATATGGCTTTTTCAGCCAGCTTATTGGTTCTTATAGCTTATTCTACTTGGCTTTTGTGATTTTCTTGATTGATTATTCTTAGTTAAGCTATTTGTGAGCTTTTGCAACAAACCAGAGCTTCTGAGGTGCCCTAGAACTCAAACCCGACTATATTGTCTTTTAGTGGATTTGAACTTGGCTTATTTCTGGCTTATTGAGTGTGCTTTTTCAAAATTTCTATTTATAGATCTCTTTAGTATCCCAAAAGAAGGTTGTGTGTCAAATTATAGCTTATGGCATTAGCTTATTGCTTATTTGGCTTAATGGGCTTAATGGCCCAATAAGAATAAGCTGTTTGTTCATTAAGCTGTGATAAGCTCACTTTCAGCTTTTGGGCCTTCAGAGTTTTGTGTTTAGAATTAAATTTTGAGTCAGATAGGGCTTTGTCAAGTCATTTGGGCTTATTTTGACTTTTTGGGCTAAAAAGCCCATTAAGCTTGACTGTTTTTTATTTTAGCCCATTTGGGGGCCCAATAGGGGTAATTTGGTAATTTTGCTTTCATTTTCTGATTATTTAGGTTAAAATAAACTAGTTTGCAAGTTTTTAGAATTTTTTATAATTTTTGGATTTTTAATATTATTTTTCAAATTTCACATTTTTGCACTTTTTATATTTTTCTTAAATACATTAAAATAGGATTTTTGCAACTCTTAGATTAATTTTATCATCTTTAGATTAATTTATATAATTATTTTAATTTTTATAGTTTTTAAATCATTTTAAATAGTTTTTCTTAGTTTAAAAATTTATAAAAATAGTTTTTAATCTTTTTAGGTCATTTTAGAGGTTTACCAATTGAAAAATCTTTATTTGGGCTTTTTGATAATTAATTTGATTTTTAGGGCTTTAATTAGCATTTAAAAATTAATATTTAATTAATTAAAAGGTTTGAAAAAGTTTTGATCATTGGTAAACTCTTAGTTTATTTATTTTGATTTTTGGTAAATTTTTGGTAATTTTTAGATTTAATTTTTTATTTTAGCAATTTTTACGGTTTTACGTGTAGTCGTAGTAGTAATTAATTTCACCTCTTCGTCATTCTTTTCTCTCATCCCCTTATTTCAAATATTAATCTCAAATCATGCTACATTTTAGTCACACACATATACCTCCTTAGGAAACGAACTTCATTGGGTCATTAGTGCTTGATTTTCCTAAATCATCACTTAATACTTACCGCTCATTTACGCTCTTTTGTTTTCCTAAACAAGAGACGTATTTTACCACAATCATTTTGGCGCCGCTACCGGGGAGGTGTGTCGTGATTAATTTGTCTTATTGTTTTTAATATTAACCACTAATAGTATTTGTATTAGTAGAAATCTACTAATACGTATTATCGGTTTTTTGGTTTTTCTTGTGAAATTATTATTACTATATTGTATTAAGTATCACAATCAATTCAAAATATCTCCAAAAGTATGAAAACACAACCTTAATTGGGATTTGATCTCCTAATTATTTTGTTCAAATCTCAAACAAAAAGAAAAAGGCAAAAATAGATAAATACTTTCGTGAAGCTCGAATTTGAAAAATACGAACTATAAGGTGGGTATAAGGAGGGTATTATAAAATATACCCTAAAGAAAAAGGCTCTTAAGTGCTTTGCGCCGCCTCGTTTCCCGCTTGCTTCTGAGTATTTTGAGATTCAAGGCTAATCGAGGGTTTTGCCGCCCAAAGTATTATTACGTATAATATATTTGCTTGGTTTTCTTTGTGATTAAACCCTCTTGAACAATTTGGTTTTCACTAAAGTTCTAAAGTCATTCGAAGGCGTTCACTCCACGTGATCTTTTTCATTCTTTTGAGGCTTCTTTAATCAAGAGATTGATTCGAGGAGAGATTTGGTAAATTGTTGTCTACGAAGATACACCAAAATCCAAAAAAAAATTAAAAACAATCAAAAACACAAAAAATTGAAAATTCACAAAACACCCAAAAAGAATCTTCTTGGCTCACCTCCCATTCTTCGTGAAGTTTATGATCACTCGTAATCAAGCAAAACGAGCTCGTAAACGTCTTCAAAAGCAAGCAAATCAAGAGACGTTAATTGAAGAACAAACTCCAATTGTTGAACCTATTGTAGAACAAGAAGTCGTCATGGCTAATCGTACTATGATGGAGTTGCTACAAGCACCCACCGAGGGTTTTGGAGAGGCCATTGTGATTCCCGCTATCCTTGCGGAGAATTTTGAGATTAAGACGGGTTTAATGTCGATGTTGCAAGCTAATAAGTTTAGAGGTCATGAGAAAGACAACCCGCATTACCACATAAGGAATTTTAATCGTCTCACCGCAACTAGCAAGTTTAAGGATGTTCCACATGACGCCATTAAGATGATGTTGTTTCCATACTCGTTTGATGGACCTGCTAAAATTTGGCTTGAGAAAGAACCGCCAAATTCAATTTTGACATGGGGTGATCTCGTTTCTAAGTTTGTGAACAAATTTTTTTCCACCATCTATAACAACACATTTGAAAAATGAGATTTTAAGATTTGTACAACGAAATAATGAAAGTTTTTCAATGGCATGGGAAAGATTTAAAGAAATGTTACATGAATGTCCACACCATGATTTTTTAGAATTACATCAAGTTGATACTTTTTATAATGGGCTTAATGATCATGAACGTGATTACTTGAATGCCGCAGCGGGTGGTAATTTTTTGTGCAAAACGACCGATGAAGCTTTAAAGATTATCGAGAATAGATCTAAGGTTTATAGCCCTCGTAACACACCGAGTGTTGCCAATATAGGTTCGTCATCGTCGTCATCCTCTCGTAGCATTAATGCCTTACATGATGAAGCTAATGAGGAAAGTCTGTTTTTTGATAGATTTGCTAATCTTATGACTCATTGGAAAGCACAAGAGGCTTTGAATTCCGCTTCGGTTAAAGCGGTTGAAAAGAGTTGTTTGTCTTGTGGTGGAGCTCATGATCTTTCCGAGTGCATTACCGCTGGTGGTAACACTTCGGGTGCTTACGTAGCAACTGGAACTTACAACCAAAACGACCAAGGTTCCCGCCTAAATCAAGCTCCACCAAATCAAAATTCTAATAACTATCGAAACAACAATCAAGGTGGTAATTATCAAGGCAATTCACGTAACTACAACAAAGGGAATTATCAAAGTGGGAATGGACAAGTCACTAATCAAAACCAAAACCGCGATTTTCAAAACACTACACAAGGTTTTCAAAATGCTCACACTAAAAATCTTCAAGGAGAATTTTTGGATTATGCTAAAGCAAATGATGCTAAGTTTGATAACATGCAACGTGAGATGATTAGCTTAAGATCGAGTTGAAAAACGAGCTTAAAAACGAACTTGCTAATGAACTTAAAACTCATGCAAATAAAATGGAAGGAAATGTTCAACGTCTTCAACAAAATCAACAGAAGATGGAACAAGGACAACATGAGATTAAGCAAGAATTGTTAAAAGCAGATTTAAGGCAATCAAAATTTGAAGACCGAATGGCAAAAATGTTTGAAGCAATCATGTGTAAACCCTCTTCCTCGGGTGGTCTTCCTAGTGATTCCATTGCAAACCCGAAGGGAGAAATGAAGGTTATTACTACACTAAGTGGTAAAACTTTCAAGGAACCAATCTCTCGTCCAAGTACTTCTACAAAGAAGGAAATCGAGAAAGAGCCCGAGGTGATGGTCGAAAAGGAGCATATCATAATCCCACGAAGTACCGCTCATACCACACCTACGGTTGAACCAATACCAATTATGGAACCCGAGATTCCAAGACCGTTTCCTAATGTCCAACCCACACCACCCTTACCTTACCCTTCGAGACGAAACAAAGAGAAATTGCAATAACGTAACAAACAACAAATCGATCTTTTTATAAAAATGTTTCAACAAGTGCATTTTGATGTGAGTTTAGCCGACGGTTGTTATACATGCCTCGTTTCGCTTCCACTTTTAAAAGTATGATGAGCGATAAGGAGAAGCTTTCAAAGCTTGCTAATTGTTCTTCGGTTTATCTTAACCGCATACCGGAAAAAGCTGGTGACCCCGGAAAGTTTCTCATTCCTTGTGACATACAAGATATGAAAGAATGCCTCGCCTTGGCCGATCTTGGTACGAGCATTAATTTGATGCCATTTTCTATTTGGAAAGCGCTTTCGCTTCCGGCTCTTACTCCTTCGAACATGTCTATCGAGATGGCCGATCATTCTACGATTTTAGCATGTGGAGTAGCCGAAGATGTTTTCGTAAAAGTGGGGAAGTTATACTATCCCGTTGATTTTATAGTAGTTGACATCCCCGCAGATCCTCAAGTTCCTCTAATTTTAGGTCGTCCATTTTTAGACACCTCGAGATCGCTTATCGACGTTCATGCAAGAACTATCACTTTGAGATTCAACGAAAAGGAACTTGTTATAAAAGCTACTCAAAACACAAAACCTTCTCATGTTTATGCAATCGCTACCATCAATCACATTGACTTAGTTGACGTGGTTTGCGATGAGTTTTCACAAGAAGTGTTAGGTTTTTCCGATAGCTCGTCAAGTGGCAATCCCACTATTTTGGATCCGATTCTTGCTAATTCTACACCAAATCTCACTCCATTCCAAGGAGGCGATTTCACTTCAAATGAAATCGACAATGAATATGAGGTGTTTATTAGTGATGAAACTTCTATTCCACCATTTCTTCCGCCGATGGAAGTTATGAGTGTTGAACCAAAATCTTCAATCGAGGAACCACCTATCCTTGAATTGAAAGATCTTCCTTCTCACCTTGAATACGCATTCTTGGAAGGTGATGACAAGTTGACGGTTATTATTGCAAGAGGTCTTGCTAATGATGAAAAAACCAAGCTCTTGAAAGTTCTTAAAGCTCATAAAGGAGCAATTGCGTGGAAAATTTCCGACATTAAGGGTATTGACCCAAAATTTTGTACTCACAATATTTTAATGGAGGAGGACTACAAACCCGCAATTCAAAGTCAAAGAAGAGTAAACCCCAAAATTCACTATGTCATTAAAAAGGAAGTTTTAAAACTCCTTGACGCGGGAATGATTTATCCTATCTTCGATAACCCATGGGTGAGCCCAATCCATTGTGTCCCTAAAAAGGGAGGAATGACCGTTGTGCCTAATGAAAACAACGAGTTAATTCCCACTCGTGTTGTGACCGGTTGGAGGGTGTGTATTGACTATCGAAAGTTAAATGACGCCACTCATAAATACCACTTTCCTTTGCCCTTCATGGATCAAATGTTGGAGCGACTAGCGGGAAATGAATTCTATTGCTTTTTAGATGGTTTTTCGGTTACTTTCAAATCCCTATCGACCCTCGTGATTAAGAGAAGACTACATTTACGTGTCCTTATGGAACGTTTGCTTATCGTAGGATGCCTTTCGGACTTTGTAATGCACCGGGTACGTTTCAACGGTGTATGATGGCAATTTTTCACGATATTATCGAGAAGTCGATGGAAGTGTTTATGGATGACTTTTCGGTGTTTGGAAATTCATTCACGTCGTGTTTATCAAATCTCGAGCAAATGTTAAAACGTTGTGAAGAAACCAATCATGTGCTTAATTGGGAAAAATGTCATTTCATGTGTAAACAAATAATCGTTTTAGGACATAAGGTCTCGAAAGCGGGGATTGAGGTCGATAAAGCTAAGGTAGACGTCATCGCCAAGTTACCTCATCCAACAACCGTTAAGGGAGTTAGGATTTTCCTAGGCCACGCGGGCTTTTATCGTCGTTTCATCAAAGACTTTTCGAAAATCTCTCGACCTATGACACACCTTCTCGAGAAGGATGCTCCTTTTAATATCAATGAGGATTGTGTTAGAGCTTTCGAAACTCTTAAAAGGAAACTTACCGAAGCTCCCATTCTTGTTGCTCCTAATTGGGAATTACCCTTTGAAATCATGTGCGATGCAAGTGATTTTGCTATAGGGGTCGTCTTAGGGCAACGTTATGAAAAGCATTTCCGTCCTATCCATTATGCTAGTAAGACGATGACCGAGGCTCAATTAAAGTACACCATAACGGAAAAGGAATTCCTTGCCGTGGTCTATGATTTTGAGAAATTTCGACCTTATCTCGTCTTAACTAAAAGCATCGTGTATACCGACCATTCGGCTATCAAGTATCTCTTAGCTAAGCAAGATGCTAAGCCGAGATTTCTTCGTTGGATGCTCCTCCTCCAAGAATTTGATGTCACCGTGCTTGACAAAAAAGGAGCCGAGAATCTAGCGACCGATCATCTCTCTCGTCTAGAAGATCCTCACAAAGATGTTTTCGAGAACAAGGAAATCACCGAAACATTTCCTCTTGAGACTCTCGGTGTAGTGAATTCTAAAGACACCACCCCATGGTTTTCCGACATTGCAAATTACCATGCGGAGAATTTCATAATCAAGGTATGACGACACAACAAAAGCGAAAATTCTTTCGTGACGTCAAGTTCTATTTTTGGGACAACCCTTATCTCTTTCGGGTTTGTGCGGATCAACTCGTTTGACGTTGTGTTTTTGGTGCCGAAGCTTCTAATATCCTTAGAGCTTGTCACGAGGGACGCACGGGTGGTCACCACGGTGCTAACCTCACGGCTAAGAAAGTGTTCGATGCCGGCTTCTTTTGGCCTTCTATCTATCGTGATGCACACGCACTTGTGAAGTCGTGTGATTCGTGCCAACGTCAAAGAAAATCGTCTCAACGTGATGAAATGCCACAAAACATAATTCAAGTGTGTGAGATGTTCGACATTTGGGGCATAGACTTTATGGGGCCGTTCCCATCGTCTCATGGTAACAAGTATATCCTCGTCGCGGTGGACTACCTTTCTAAGTGGGTGGAAGCTAAGGCTTTACCTACTAATGATGCTAGTGTGGTAGTGAAGTTTTTGAAGCAACTATTCTCTCGGTTCGGAACCCCTCGTGCTATTATAAGCGATCGTGGAACCCATTTTTTAATGACCAATTCGAGAAGGTCTTAAAGAAATATGGAGTTACTCATCGTCTTTCTACGGCTTATCACCAGCAAACGAGTGGGCAAGTCGAGGTTTCGAAGCGAGCTTTGAAGAGGATTTTAGAGAGGTCAATTGGAGAAAACCGTGCTTCATGGTCCGACAAACTCGATGACGCTTTATGGGCCTTTAGGACCGCTTATAAGACACCTATTGGTTGTACTCCTTATAAGTTAGTCTATGGGAAGAATTGTCATTTGCCCATTGAATTGGAGCACAAGGCATATTGGCCCTTAAGCATGCAAACTTTGACTTGAAGACGGCGGGAGATCACCGGAAAATACAATTGAATGAATTGGATGAATTAAGAGACAATGCTTATGAAAATTCATTGATTTTCAAAGAAAAGACTAAAAAGTTTCATGATGCAAAGATTAAAAACCGGGTTTTTAACGTTGGTGATCAAGTGTTACTTTTTAACTCTAGACTTAAGATATTTTCCGGGAAATTGAAATCTCGTTGGTCGGGTCCTTTCACCATTACACAAGTGTTTCCTTATGGGACCATCGAGCTAGCTCAAGCTGATGGTCCTAACTTCATGGTGAATGGACATAGGCTTAAGCACTACTTTGGTGGGGAAATTCCTTCAATGGTTGACCTCGACCAAGTAACCTTCCCCAATGATGATTAGCATTGATGGGATCGAGTCGAGCTCATGACTCGGTAATCAAAAACGAGGTGCCTCGTGGGGGAGATCACATGCTTATCCTTTTATGCTTTCTAATAACTAATGAGGGGATTTATGCCCTTCCAACTCGTTGTCTCATGGTTGTTTTTTATTGTGTTATCTAGATCATCATCATCTACGATTGAAGACTCTCGTGTTCGTTTACGTGAGCCTCCATCGTTTGCTTGAAGAAGTTTTTCACGAATCCATGACATATCCTTTATTGTTCTAACAATTATCTATTAGCATAATTAATAAACGGCTTTAGATATATTGTTGGTCACCCTTTCCATGCTAGATCCTAAGCATTCGACTCTTCGTCTCTAGTATGGGGGTGCTCCACCTTTAGACTCGAAACATTGAGGACAATGTTTACTTTTAGTATGGGGGTGAATAGATACTTGCTTTACTACGCCCTCTAGATACTTGCTTTACTACGCCCTCACGTTTTCCAACTTTCAATGTTTTGTTTCTGTTGCTAATAAGGCTAAAAATGGCCAAATTTTAAAAATTTTCTTAGTTTTCATAATTGTTTTTAAGACACGAATGTATATTTTCCGATGGGTAGAATAAGAGCTAATTTTTGACTTGATTAGCGTTTGGAGCCCTTTACATTCCTTAACCCGCTCAATTCAAGTTTTGCTAGACATTTATATAGGGAACTTTAAAACGCGAAAGTCTTAGCTCATACGGGTTAAGAACAAGAACTTTTCGCAAGTTCCTATAAATGATCCTAGAAAGTCACTTATCAAGGGAACTATAAAATGCATTCTCTAAACTTGAAAAAGTCCAAGAATGTGCAAGATCCTATAGGTGGCTTGAAAACCCAAAACTTTGATTTGATATAGTCTTAATGAAAGCTAATCCAAATTTGGCTTAATTTTGACTTGCATGGCTAAGTATTCACGAGTCTCTTTAATTAGAGGTCTTTATATAGTGAAGAACGAGAAGTGATATAGTTACACAAGTGATCATGCTAAACGTAGATCATGAAAATGTTCTTTCAAAAAATCATATGTTTTTAATTGTGTCTTTTTCTTCCCATAAGATCAATGAATTAGGAATAAAAATAGTTGCAATAAGTAAGGTCGTACGATTTGAAAGGTTACTTAGCCTCTAGCGCTAGATAGTTTAAAAGTTGCTCGGGGTTGAATAGAGTTCATAGCCAAGGCATAACTTATTGAAGCATGACACGAAGATTGGTGAATATCAAAAAAGGCCCTAACAAGGCATGAGGAGCTCTATTTTTGCTAAAGATCCAAGATGATGTGAAGTATCATTATTCCTAAATCAATATGAAGGATCGAGACACACGACGAAAAGCAATTACTCCCCTAAAGATCTTGGAGAAAGTCTATCCAAAAAGACCCTAACAAGGTATGAGGATAAATATATCCAAGTCCGAAAAGGAGGCGGATCATTGTATATCAAAATCCAAAATAAAGATTGAAGAAAAATGATGAAGTCGTGGTCCAAATATGAAGAATCTCTCAAAAATGTCAAGTGAAGAAATTCCAAATATATGAAGAGAAGACCATAATTTCAAGAACGTCTTCCCAAGATTTGAAGTATGAAATACATGCCAAATATCGGTCTGAGAAAGGTCTCAAATCGTGAAACAAGTTATGCCAAGATATGAACTTAAGGAGATACACGAGAAGCCGTTTTAAAAGATTTTGTCCTTCGGCTAACTATCGATTAAATCGTGCTACTTTGCTTTCGGACTAATAAATACTCAAATAAGTTAATATGAATCACTTGTGATCCATGACAAATAGTTAAAAAATGCTAGTAACCCATTTCCTTTTATAATAACCAGGATTGCGGGGAGAGAAAGTATTACACAATTTGGACGTATGAGTAGTGTTAGCATTGTGACTTGTACCAACAATAATCTTGTTTTTGCACTTAGCATGGAATGTATAACAATCAAGGATGACGAAATTTACTCTAAGGGACATTTACTTGTTTCTATTCATTGACCCTAAAAGTCACACTCGTGATGAAAATCATACATTATGTCTTTACACATCTTCGTAGTATTGTTGCAAGTCTTTTACTTTTCAATAAAGGATAATAAAATTGAATTTTGGTGATGCTTAGAAACTTTATTCTAGCATTGCATGAGGGCACGGCAATGACTTAGTATGGGGGAGTGATGAGATGGCATTTATACATGATCTCATTGTTCTTTTCGGGCTTTAAATGCATAAAAAATGTCATAAAACACCATATATATTCTTTTGTTTATTTACTTGGGTATTTTAGGTATGGATATCGTGAAAAAGACAAAAGATCACAAGAAACAAGGAAAAACGGACACGAGAAACGAAGCCGTACAAAGAACCGGGCCCTAGTTCATGAATTATCCAAGATTAAACCTTGAAGACTTGAAGAAATACAAGATTGATCCTCAATGAATGAAGAAATGACACTTAAAACCCTTGTATATTTGTAATTACAAGTTTGGTCCCTTGAGTTTGTCAAAATTACAAAATGGCCCTTCAACTTTGAAGAAATGGCAAGATTAGTCCATCATCAATTCTAATTTGTTAAAAATGATCCCTCATGAAGTCAAAGATCAAAGAAGACCCTTGAAGATCAAGAAAATTACACTTCTAGTCCTTTAAAAATGGAGTTAATATCAAAAGGACTGAAGTTGTAAATAGCCTAAAGTTTAAAAAGCCCTAAAACCTTGTTTTGGAACTTTTTGTGGCTAATGTGTGAAATCAAAAACTTATTTTACAAAGGAAAACGAGTTTGCTTGGAAAAGAAACTTGTTATTCATTGTTTTCCAAAGATTAAGGGCCAAATGTGTACAACTGAAACATTCAAATGAATATTGCGCCAAACACTTACCCTTCCCCCATTTTCGGATCAAAAGGAGTTACTGTTTACCATCAAGAACCCAGTAACTCCCCTCACTTAAACAAAGGGTAAAATGAAATTACCTATTCCCACACTTGATTCACACGCCCAGAAACATAACCCACACACAAAACCCTCAATCCCACTACCCAAGTGACCCCACACTCAACCTCATCGACCAATAAAAATGCAACTTTCTCCCCAAGTAATCTGATGTGTCAAGATCAACATCTTAGAGTCATAGCTTAACTCCAAAGCTAAAATAAACGTCCATGATGCATTTGGACAGCTCACACACATCAAACGGCATCAAGCACTCAAGGGCAATTTTGAGAATTCATAGCTAGGGTTTTTAGCATTCTAGAACCATCTGTTAGGCCTATATAAGGAGACCTCAACCTGTGAGAGTCCCTTGTTCCAGATTATGGCTATTATCTTTGTAAACCCTTTTTATTTAAATAAAATTTGAATTTCTGAAAAATTTTGAAATCTCTTTTGTGTTTTATAAAAGTTGGTATTTCATGAGACTGCAATTATACATAGTCTCATCATCAAAATCGGGCTTAAAACGTTTAAAATATCATCAAAACACCTCTATATATGCTTGTATTTGTGTCTTGTGTATTTTAGGTACGGATATCGTGAAATCAACAAATTATAAAAAAATGAAGCAATAACGAACACGGGAAATGAAGTCGCACAAAGAACCGTGCCCAAATCATGATTTTCCTATCAAGTTCTTGAAGTTTGAAGAATTGGCAACTTTGGTCCCTCTACTTTGGAAGATTTGTCATATTATACCCTTGTGAACACTCAAATTACACATTGGGTCCCTAATATTTCAAGTATCTACATCATTGGCCCTTGGAATATGATCAAAATTACATTTATGGTCCTTTTGTAAGATTGGGGAAACAACCTGCCAAAAATGACAAATGCTTGAAAGTTGGTTACAAAGGAAATGGGGGAAAAACTTATTTAAGCTTGGAATGAAGACTGTTAAGAAGATTAAGGGCTGTTTTTGCCCAGACAACCAAAACCTCACCCACCAATCACCAACTGCCATGTCAGCTCCCCTCCAATCATCTCTCTCCACCTCATCACCCTTACACGTCTAAATCCGACCACCTTATTATTAATATTAGTTTTTAAATTAATATTAATTAAAACTTGTTTTTCCCTCTAAACATTCACTGTTCCGATTAAACCCCCAAATAATTCCCAAACCCAGGTTATAAACCCTAATCTTGAATTTACCGAAATCAAAGGGTTAATGGTTAAGGGTTTCCAGAACATTGATTAAGGACCCAATGATACCTTTCACACACCCAGAAACAACCTTACATGCTTCAGGGACCCACACGAACCCTCCCCTGCTCTTGTCATTTTCACACATCTCCCAAAACTCGACAAAATCAACCATCCTTGTTCATTCCTTAACCCCCACACCACTTTGAACGATTGTGATCAAAAGAAGACAGTTGGACGTCACCATCTTGGCAGAAGCATCACATGTGGAAGATTTGGACCATTTGACCAAGATTCAAACCAAGGGCAAGAATGGAAATCAGCTGCTAGGGTTTCTAAGTTGTAATATTTTATTATATAGTATTCTAGAATCATCCTAGGTCTAGTATAAATACATTCGACTTGTGAATGTATTAGTTGTTCAAGATTTTGTAATTTCTTAGTTTTATTTAATGAAAAGTGAAAATTTGTTAAATTACCTAATCTGAGTTCCAAGTTCAAGCTTCAAGTTTTATGATATTCATTGATTGTGAAATAGTTAAGAGTTACTAGTTTTCTAATTTATCAAGTAAATTCATAAAAAAATCAGTTTATGAGTTCTATTGGCAAAAGTTTGTGAAATTTTGAAATCAATTTTGATATGAAGTGAAAGTGGAATTTTAAAATTGATTTGCTAGTTTTGATACTCTTTTGACAAGAAGCTTCAAAGATTTCTGTTTGGTTCCAAAGATTGGAAGAAAAATCGGTTTTAAAAGTTTTTTTAAGCCAAAAGTGATAAGCTGGCTTAATCAATAAGCCAGGTTTATACACTTTTTGGTGGCTTATTTCCAGGTCACTCTTTCTTGTTTTTACCCTTTTGATCTTGACAGGTACACAAATCATGCATATTGGAGGATGGATTGCTGCTTGAATTCATCATCATCATCAAACATACCACAAGCCCTTTTCTGAGATTGGTCAGCTCAAGCCCGAGCTTGATGGAGGAGGCAAAAGCTACCTTTGTGATCCCTGGATGTAGGGTCACAAGGTAAAGTCCTTTCCTTTCTTTCTATACTTACTTGGAAGTTTTATTTGAGTTTGGTTGATTTAGAATATTAGGTTGAAAGGATGTTGATCAAATGTAGGATGTTGCTTATTTGTTGATCTCATATAGGTTAGGATAGGTTAGATAGGGTTTGGTGAATGTTTGGTTACAAAATCTTTGTTAAATTCAAGTTTCAGTTTGTTAAGGGGTGTTTGGATTCAGGTTTTAGAACCAGGTTTTGATAAGCTTATGGTTTAAAATCAACTCAAATCCACTTGCCTTGGTAGTTCTATGCATATCCAGTTTGTTGTGTTGGATTTAGAACCTGTTTGAAAGAATTGCATGCTAGTTTGGTAAAAGTCACTAGAAAATCAGTTAAGCCTATAACTGTTTATTTTTCATAGATTTTGCCATCAATTCTTGTAGGTTGTTAGTATATAGGGCAAGTTAGGTTTTGGACTTGAGTTGGGGAAGATAGTGAGTGACTTGAGTGAGTTTTGGTCCACCAAAACTCACCCAAGTGCACAACACACTAGCAAAAGCCAACAGACCCCCAAAGTCCTATATCAGTAACTGCTTAGGGGCCATTTGTTCTTGATTTTGTTCAGTAACCTTGTGTTTTTAGTCTTTTATTGACTCCCCACAACCCAACTGGTTGTGGGGGTGCCTTTGTTTGCCCCTAAAACCAAGCAACCAACAAAATCTAGGCATAAAAGTGCCCAAACCCCATTTTTTGTGAAGGCAGTGGGAACTCACTTCCCACTGCTAGTGTAAACATTTCCCCTGCTAAGCTAGCAGACAAAAGTGACCAAATGTCACTATCAGTTTTCAACCTTTTTGTCTTTTGTGGTTAAAACTAGGTTTTAGGCATCCAAACCAGTTTTGTTATTTTTCTTATTTTATTTGTGATTTTTCTGTTTATTTAATTTTTATTTTACTGTTCATTTAGTATTTATTTACATTTAATAGCTATTTTTAATTAACTTTTAATTTTTGAATTTTGTCTTTTAGTGTTAAATTGTAAGATTTTTCAGTTTTAAAATTTTTCTCATATTTAGAAAAACATTTTAATGTTTTTAGTCCAAAAATATTGTACTATTCACTTTTTAAATAATTTTTAGATTTTATTTAGTTTAATTAGGGTTTTAATTGTGTACTATTTTGTCTTTTAGTGAAAAATATTTGATTTTTCAAACTTTTTCATTTTTCTACTGTTCATTAGGGTAAATTAGGATTTTTAAAATTGTTCAATTAATTTTGGCATTATTTTATTATTTTTTATAATTATTTTAGTTTAAAAATAGTTTTTAGAGATTTAAAAATAGAAAAATAGTTTTTAAAATTTAGGAAAAATATTTTTTAGTTTTTAAATCATATAAGTGAGTTATTTGTCCAATAAAATAATATTTTGGGCTTTTTCTTAATTATATTTAATTTTTGGGCTTTAATTAGCATTAAAAATTGAATATTTAATTAATAAAAGGTTTAAAAATATATTTATTGGATTTTTATCCTTATTTATATTATTTTGAACTACTTTTTCATTTTTAATTTGTTTTTAGCTTAAAATTTTTAAATTTTCACGTTTTACGTACTTACGTTCGCGCTTTACGTTTTTCGTCGTAGTTTAATTATAATCATAGCTCGTCTTAGTTTCTTTTCTTTCTTTTCTCATCTAAAAAACGACACTACCCCAAGATTTTGATTATACTTATTGGCACATTAATCCACACACCTCCTCGAGAACGAACCCGCATTTGTTCGGTTTCGCGTTTTTCCTATAACGTGCAACTTAATACTTGCCCATAATACGCTCTTTTTCCTAAAAGACGTGTTTCAACACTTATCAAAATGGCGCCGCTGCCGGGGAGGTGTTTTTAGTGTGCCATTATTAGTATCGTGTTTTTGTGAGTGGTGCATTTTTGCTTTTCACATTTTGGAAAGCGTGAATATCGTACATACTCATTTTTGTTATTTTACCTTATTATATTATATTATCCAAATAAATTGTGTTTAGTTTTCCTAAATTAAACACACAACAATCATTTTACTATATTGTAGATATATTGGTTTTCGTTTTATTGTGAATATTATTATTAATATATTGTACTTACGTAGAACAATAAAGATACAAGTACTCCAAAAGCGTGAAAACGCAACCTTGATTCGGTATTTCATCACTCGATCATTTTATTCGAATCCAAAGCAAAAGTAAAAGGCAAAATAGATAAATACTTTCGTGAGGCTTAATTTCAATTAACATAAACTATAAGGTGGGTATAAGGCGGTTGTATTTCACGACCTAAGGGAAAAAGGCTCTTAAGTGCTTAGCGCCGCCTCGTTTCCCCCGCTTGCTTGTGCGTGTTTTGAGAAAAAGGGCTAATCGAGGGTTTGCCAACCAAAGTATTATCTACGTATATATATTTGCTTGTTTTCTAGATTAAGCCCTCTTGAACGTTTTGGTGTTCCACCAACGTTCTAAAGTCATCGAAAGCGTCCACTCCACGTTATCGTTTTCATTCCTTGAGGCTCCTTTAATCAAGAAAGTCGATTCGAGGGGAGATTTGTAGATTTGAGTCTACGTAATACAACAAAAATCCAAAAAAAATTAAAAAATCAAAAATCAAAAATATTCTTCTTACCCTTATCCATTAATTCTACTTCTAACCCTCTAGTGTTTAATTCTCGTAACACCGTTCTCGTTGCATCATGTCGAATCATGGTGGTTATTACTCGTGTCCATATTGTGGAGGCCCGCCCGATGGTGCCAATTGTTTTTATTGTGAGGTTAATGAAGGTAGAGGGGGTTATATATATAACCCCACTCCACGTGATCTTGGTAACAATTTTCAATCTTACGACCAAGGTCACCCATCGTCTTCGTTTTATTCGTCGTATGATCCGTCTTTTAATTGCAACAATGAGTCTTTTCATAATGCCTTTAATGATTTTGTGAGACGAAATAATGAGAAATTAACGATGGTGGAAGAACAAATGACTAGCCTTAAGGAAACTTGTAATAAACGAATGGCAACCCAAAGGGACACTTTCAAAAAATGGAAAACGATTATGACACCTTTATTGAAGGGCAACAACGTTTGTATGATCAAAATGAAGAGATGTGGAAAGGATATGTGGATAGCATTAAGGAAAAACATGCTATTGAAAGAGAAAATTATGATAGAGAGAGAGATAAAATTCTTTTAATGTTCGAAGGCTTAGTGGAAAAATTTAATTCTTTATCTAATAACACCAATCCTAATTCCGAGGGAGAGGTTAAAGCTTTATCGACTCCTAAGACTCGTACGTCTCACATTGATCCATATCTCTTGAATTTTAGAGTCGTGCAACCTTCATCGTCTTGCAAAACCGTAGAGGAAACGAAAAAGTCATCCAACGAAGTTTTGAAGAATGTTTTTGAAAATAAACCAAAGGAAAAACTCGTAGGATACTTGGGAGTTTTAAATCTAATACCTTGTGAACCTAATTTTTATACTGAGGATGAAATTATTGAGGATTTTCTAAATCAATATACACTTAATTTTGACGAAGAAATTCCATTAAATGATTTTAAAGAAGAAAAATGTGAAAAGTTTTTAAGGAAAGCATTGAACCCTCGTTTTTACAAGATGAACGAAAATTAATTCCGAAGGGACGTGTTAGTAGTTTTGCTGAAATGTTTGAAAACCCACGTTCGATCCCTTCGAATGACAAAGTTGAAACCGTCAAGGCAAAATCGTCACGAGACGAGCCTTTTACTCCTAATCCCACACCGAGTGAGATTTTGGATTTATCATGTGAGAAGTCCGCCGATGGCCTTGCTCACATCGATACGTTTTTCGATATCGAGGTCGAAACGACAAAGGCAAAATCTTCAATCGAAGAGCCTTCTTTTCCTAGTTTCACGACGGTTGAAGCTAGCGACTCGATTATCGACGACTTTATTGTTCAACCTCTTCCACGAGGAAGAGAAGACGTTTTTGATCCCGATGGAGACTTTTGCGAGATCAAATGTATTCTTGATAATCCGCCTTCTATTTTCGATTTTGATGAGGACCGTTGCGTTAGCCCAGAGGGGGATGTTTTATTAATCGATTCACATTTTAAAAAATTAAATCCTCCTCCCGCCTTCAAGGTAAATGTGGAAATTTTAAGTGTGCCTAAAATTGTTTTAGAAACACCAAATATTTTCAATTTAATCAACTTGGGTTTTCGTAACAAAGAGTTAAAAAATGAAAAAGGAAAAGATTTTACAAGTGATTTGAAATTTTTTCCAAAGATAACTCCGTCATCACCTCGCTTAATTGAGCTTGCTACAAACGCGTCTACTTCTTTTGACGACGCTTTGTGTGGATCTAGTGAGGGGGAAGCCCCATTTGTTTCCTCACACTTCTCCATCGAGGACGAGATTTTTGACCCCGGTATCACATTTAAGATAAAATCTCGGTCTTTTACCGAAGTAGTCACTAGAAGATCCTTCTACACTTACGGTATGAGTTTACCTCGAGTAACTCGATTTTTATGCCCAACCAATGTCCAACCCTTCTCTTCTTATGCTATTTTCTTATGTCCCATTGGGACATTGTTACTTGAAGTCGTGTTGTTTCGTTTATCATCCGAAAACGAAGACACGATCTTTGATCCCGGTATAGAGGTTTTGCCTTTATACACGGTTGCTTTTGGGCCTTGATTACATGTAAGTCCCACCAAAAATGACCGAACCATGATTATCCCTAAATGATCACATTTATGGGGATTCGAGTCGAGCTTTTGACTCGGTTATCAAAAACAAGGTGCCTCGTGGGGGAAACCCATGCTTATCCATGTACATATTATTGCTTTCTAATTTAGTTTAATGTGAGGGGATTTGTGCCCTTCCAACCTTTGTTCCGTGGTTGTTCGTGATTGTGATTCATTAGGTACATCGACATCATTGAAGCCTCTCGTGTTCGTTTTACGTATCACTCGAGCTTCGATCATTGCCTTTGGAGATTCCGATATCCGATGATATCCTTTTATGTTCTAACGTTTATCTTAATAGCATAATTCATAAAGGGCTTTTAGGTTATTCATTTTACCCTTTCCATGCTCGAGATTAAGCATTCGACTTCGTCTCTAGTATAGGGGTGTTTGCACCCCTAGACTCGAAACATTGAGGACAATGTTTAACTTTAGTATGGGGGGTGAGTAGATACTTCACCTTGCTTACGTCAACACGCAATCCAATATTCATCTTTTTGTTATCGTTTTGTTGCAAATAAGGCTAAAAATGGCCAAATTTTAAAATTTTTCTAGTTTTTCATAAGTGTTTAAGACACGAATGTAGGTTTTCCGATGGTGAGAATAAGAGTAATTTTTGACTCGACCGTGCGTGTTGAGCACTTAGCTTCGATTCCTTAACTTTTTAGGCTAAGTCTCTTAAATGAGGACGAGAAATGATAGAGTTATTTATAAGTCTTGTAATCGTCACGATCTCATGTGTAGTAATTATTAGCTTATTCTCCCCACGCTTTTGCATAATAAATTGTTAATAAATATTGATTTGGCGGTTTAGTCACTATTGTTGGTTTCTAATTTGTTTTGGTAGCTTCCATGTAATTAAATTGGGAAAACATTAAGGTATCGCCAGCGTCACGGTTTTGAAGTATTGGCACCCGAATAATAGAAAGCTTCACCCAATAATAAGATTTCAAGTGCTCACCTAAATCTAGCAAACGATTTGAAGCCCCACAAGGCCTAAAATCTATGCAAAATTGAAAGTGAATCAAGCCTAAATCTTCGAAGCTTTAAAGATCCAAAATTCGCTTTAGCGTGAGGATATACGTCTTTGTCTAATAAAACCACCGATGAGGCGGATAATAAAAGGCAAGGCAAGACCGAAGTCATAATAAAAGCTTCATGGCGAAGTTGAATAAAAGATGGAGGTAAACCAAAGATAATAAGGCCCTTCCGTTAGGGGGCGTATAAAAGTCTTGGTAATAAGTCTCATGTTCAAAACCGTTATAAAACCGTGTTTATCGATCCTTCTTGTTGACTTAATTTTTTGACATCGTTGTCTATTAGGATGAATTATTAATTTAATGATTTTGGTTACACCGTTAAGTTTCTATTTTTAGACTTAATCTCTATTCACGCATAAGTCAATGATGTATCTTCCTGATCATTAAGACAAAATAAAATATAAGAGATACCAAGTAGGAATAAGGGAGTTTAGGTTCATAATTAACGCTCATGAGATATGATCGTGTTGCTAACTTATAATAACAATGATCTCGTTACACGCTTAGCATGGAATCGAGTGAAAATCGAGGATGACGAACTTATCTCTATGAGGCATTCACGTGTTCTTATTCTTTAACCCTAAACGTCCCATTTTGCGATGAAAACAATACATTATGTCTAAAAGCACATGTAGTAGTTTATTTAAGTTTACGTTTTCAATAAATGTCATCATAAAATGAATTCTGGAAGTGCTATGATACTTTATTCTAGCATTGCGTGGGGACACGGCAATGGTTTAGTATGGGGGAGTGATGAAACTGCAATTATACATAGTCTCATCATCAAAATCAGGCTTAAAACGTTTAAAATATCATCAAAATACCTCTATATATGCTTGTATTTGTGTCTTGTGTATTTTAGGTACGGATATCGTGAAATCAACAAATGATCACAAAAATGAAGCAATAACGAACACGGGAAATGAAGTCACACAAAGAACCGGGCCCAAATCATGATTTTCCTATCAAGTCCTTGAAGTTTGAAGAATTGGCAACTTTGGTCCCTCTACTTTGGAAGATTTGTCATATTATACCCTTGTGAACACTCAAACTACACATTGGGTCCCTAATATTTCAAGTATATACATCATTGGCCCTTGGAATATGATAAAAATTACATTTATGGTCCTTTTGTAAGTTTGGGGAAACAACCTACCAAAAATGACAAATGCTTGAAAGTTGATTACAAAGGAAATGGGGGAAAAACTTATTTAAGCTTGGAATGAAGACTGTTAAGAAGATTAAGGGCTGTTTTTGCCCAGACAACCAAAACTCCACCCACCAATCACCAACTGCCATGTCAGCTCCCCTCCAATCATCTCTCTCCACCTCATCACCCTTACACGTCTGAATCCCACCACCTTATTATTAATATTAGTTTTTAAATTAATATTAATTAAAACTTGTTTTTCCCTCTAAACATTCAGTGTTCCGATTAAACCCCCAAATAATTCCCAAACCCAAGTTATAAACCCTAATCTTGAATTTACCTAAATCAAAGGGTTAATGGTTAAGGGTTTCCAGAACGTTGATTAAGGACCCAATGATACCTTTCACACACCCAGAAACAACCTCACATGCTTTAGGGACCCACACGAACCCTCCCCTGCTCTTGTCATTTTCACACATCTCCCAAAACTCGACAAAATCAACCATCCTTGTTCATTCCTTAACCCCCACACCACTTAGAACGATTGTGATCAAAAGAAGACAGTTGGACGTCACCATCTTGGCAGAAGCATCACAAGTGGAAGATTTGGACCATTTGACCAAGATTCAAACCAAGGGCAAGAATGGAAATCAGCTGCTAGGGTTTCTAAGTTGTAATATTTTATTATATAGTATTCTAGAATTATCCTAGGTCTAGTATAAATACATTCGACTTGTGAATGTATTAGTTGTTCCATATTTTGTAATTTCTTAGTTTTATTTAATGAAAATTGAAAATTTGTTAAATTACCTAATCTGAGTTCCAAGTTCAAGCTTCAAGTTTTATGATATTCATTTATTGTGAAATAGTTAAGAGTTACTAGTTTTCAAATTTATCAAGTAAATTCATAAAAAAAAAATCAGTTTTTGAGTTCTATTGGCAAAAGTTTGTGAAATTTTGAAATCAATTTTGATATGAAGTGAAAGTGGAATTTTAAAATTGATTTGCTAGTTTTGATACTCTTTTGACAAGAAGCTTCAAAGATTTTTGTTTGGCTCCAAAGATTGGAAGAAAAATCGGTTTTAAAAGTTTTTTTAAGCCAAAAGTGATAAGCTGGCTTAATCAATATGCCAGGTTTATACACTTTTTGGTGGCTTATTTCTAGGTCACTCTTTCTTGTTTTTACCCTTTTGATCTTGACAGGTACACAAATCATGCATATTGGAGGATGGATTGCTTCTTGAATTCATCATCATCATCAAACATACCACAAGCCCTTTTCTGAGATTGGTCAGCTCAAGCCCGAGCTTGATGGAGAAGGCAAAAGTTGCCTTTGTGATCCCTGGATGTAGGGACACAAGGTAAAGTCCTTTCCTTTCTTTCTATACTTGCTTGGAAGTTTTATTTGAGTTTGGTTGATTTAGAATATTAGGTTGAAAGGATGTCGATCAAATGTAGGATGTTGCTTATTTGTTGATCTCAGATAGGTTAGGATAGGTTAGATGGGGTTTGGTGAAAGCTTGGTTACAAAATCTTTGTTAAATTCAAGTTTCAGTTTGTTAAGGGGTGTTTGGATTCAGGTTTTAGAACCAGGTTTTGATAAGCTTATGGTTTAAAATCAACTCAAATCCACTTGCCTTGGTAGTTCTATGCATATCCAGTTTGTTGTGTTGGATTTAGAACCTTATGAAAGAATTGCATGCTAGTTTGGTAAAAGTCACTAGAAAATCAGTTAAGCCTATAACTATTTATTTTTCATAGATTTTGCCATCAATTCTTGTAGGTTGTTAGTATATAGGGAAAGTTAGGTTTTGGACTTGAGTTGGGGAAGATAGTGAGTGACTTGAGTGAGTTTTGGTCCACCAAAACTCACCCAAGTGCACAACACACCAGCAAAAGCCAACAGACCCCCAAAGTCCTATATCAGTAACTGCTTAGGGGCCATTTGTGCTTGATTTTGTTTAGTAACCTTGTGTTTTTAGTCTTTTATTGACTCCCCGCAACCCAACTGGTTGTGGGGGTTACTTTGTTTGCCCCTAAAACCAAGCAACCAACAAAATCTAGGCATAAAAGTGCCCAGACCCCATTTTTTGTGAAGGCGGTGGGAACTCACTTCCCACTGCTAGTGTAAACATTTCCCCTGCTAAGCTAGCAGACAAAAGTGACCAAATGTCATTATCAGTTTTCAACCTTTTTGTCTTTTGTGGTTAAAAATAGGTTTTAGGCATCCAAACCAGTTTTGTTATTTTTCTTATTTTATTTGTGATTTTTCTGTTTATTTAATTTTTATTTTACTGTTCATTTAGTATTTTTTTACATTTAATAGCTATTTTTAATTAACTTTTAATTTTTGAATTTTGTCTTTTAGTGTTAAATTGTAAGATTTTTCAGTTTTAAAAATTTTCTCATATTTAGAAAAACATTTTAAGGTTTTTAGTCCAAAAATATTGTACCGTTCACTTTTTAAATAAATTTTAGATTTTATTTAGTTTAATTAGGGTTTTAATTGTGTACTGTTTTGTCTTTTAGTGAAAAATATTTGATTTTTCAAACTTTTTCATTTTTCTACTGTTCATTAGGGTAAATTAGGATTTTTAAAATTGTTCAATTAATTTTGGCATTATTTTATTATTTTTTATAATTATTTTAGTTTAAAAATAGTTTTTAGAGATTTAAAAATAGAAAAATAGTTTTTAAAATTTAGGAAAAATACTTTTTAGTTTTTAAATAATATAAGTGAGTTATTTGTCCAATAAAATAATATTTTGGGATTTTTTAATTATATTTAATTTTTGGGCTTTAATTGTCATTAAAAATTGAATATTTAATTAATAAAAGGTTTAAAAATATATTTATTGGATTTTTATCCTTATTTATATTATTTTGAACTACTTTTTCATTTTTAATTTTTTTTTAGCTTAAAATTTTTAAATTTTCACGTTTTACGTACTTATGTTCGCGCTTTACGTTTTTCGTCGTAGTTTAATTGTAATCATAGCTCGTCGTAGTTTTTTTCTTTCTTTTCTCATCTAAAAAACGACACTACCCCAAACTTTTGATTATACTTATTGGCACATTAATCCACACACCTCCTCGAGAACGAACCCGCATTTGTTCGGTTTCGCGTTTTTCCTATAACGTACAACTTAATACTTGCCCATAATACGCTCTTTTTCATAAAAGACGTGTTTCTACGACTATCAGTATTAGAATAGCTGAAATCTGAGTTCCATTTGATGTTATAGACCTTCCTTAAACTTGTGGTTAAGGCACGTCTATGTTTGTTAGGTTTTCAAAGGTTCAAAAACCTTGAAATCCTTGATTCTGTTTTAGCTATTATCTTGTACTAACCCTTAGCCAAAAGCCTTAAGCTCCTTCAAGCTTGTTGACACCAAGTCTGAGAAGAGATTTAAGCTCTTGGTTGAGTTGTTTGTTCATTTGTGTTGAAGAATCATAATCATCAAAACCTTGTTCTACTTTGAACATCAGCAGGTTTTGATCCTCTTGATTGAAGTACCTTGGTCTTGTTCTAGTTGTTGAACAAGGTCCAAGGAGCATTGCTGGTTCTCCTAGGATGTTGTGGAGGACATATATGGCCTCTTGTTTAAGTTTCCCTTAAAAATTTCATGTTATTGCCTGTTTTTGATTTTGGACTTTGATTTTGTGTTCTTGTGTTTGAGGTTGTGATTTTTGTGTTTGAATCTGTTAGTTGTCATCTAAGAAGTGTGTTTGAGTCATAAAATCAGTAGGTTGTTAGTTGGAATCACAAGTTGCTTTGAAAAGTTGTGGATTAAGGGTTGTTTGTGTTTGCTGGTTCAAAGGCCTTAAGGCCTTGGAGCTTGGCTCCTTTTGGTTTATATCTATTTGTTTGCTGATATACAAGTTGTTTCAAGTGTTGGATAGGTCTAAAACAAGATATAACTAAAAATCATAGGTTGCTAATTTTTGAACACTTTTTCAGTCAAACACATCAGCATGTCTAATTTGTTTGTTTGTTTGTTTGAATTAAGGTGTGAAACTTAGTTTGCTTATAGATTTGTTGGTTGTGCAACTCTGCATCATCTGGTTTTAGAGTTTGGTTGCTTATTGAGTAGTCTATAGCTTATTGAATTTCAGCTTTTGGTTATTTAGATCAGCAAATGCATGCTATGAGATTTTGATGCTATTGGTTTGATTCCTGTTGTTTTATGCTAGTATTTGGTTCCTTGTGCATTACTTGGTTTGTGGCTTTTGTTTGCTGCTTATCTCACAAGCTTATAAGCCCACTGGCTTATTGGCTTATTGGCTTATTTGTGCCAAAACTCATCAAGTCTGCCCAACTGGTAGACCTTGATTCACAAGGTTTGCACTCAAGCCTTGACCAGCAGGGTGAAAACAAAGTCTCAACACTTCATTAAGTCTGTCAACGTCCAAAATGTGCTTGTCAGCGTTTGATTTTCTCTTGTCAGCGTTTGACTTTTGGTCAAACTTGGTCACATAGCTTATTGAATCTATTTTGCTTATTGGTACATGCAACAACTTGGTTTTTGTAATAGAACTCATTTTTCTCAGCTTAATAACAAATCTGGAAGGTTACAAGTCTTTTGGTTAAGCTTTTGCTAGAAAACTAGCTTATTTGGCTTTTTCAGCCAGCTTATTGGTTCTTATAGCTTATTCTACTTGGCTTTTTTGTGATTTTCTTTATTGATTATTCTTAGTTAAGCTATTTGTGAGCTTTTGCAACAAACCAGAGCTTCTGAGGTGCCCTAGAACTCAAACCCGACTATTTTGTCTTTTAGTGGATTTGAACTTGGCTTATTTCTGGCTTATTGAGTGTGCTTTTTCAAAATTTATTTTTACAGATCTCTTTAGTATCCCAAAAGAAGGTTGTGTGTCAAATTAGAGCTTATGGGATTAGCTTATTGCTTAATGGGCTTAATGGCCCAATAAGAATAAGTTGTTTTTTCATTAAGTTGTGATAAGCTCACTTTCAGCTTTTGGGCCTTCAGATTTTTGTGTTTAGAATTGAATTTTGAGTCAGATAGGGTTTTTTCAAGTCATTTGGGCTTATTTTTACTTTTTGGGCTAAAAAGCCCATTAAGCTTGACTATTTTTTATTTTAGCCCATTTGGGGACCCAATAGGGGTAATTTGGTAATTTTTCTTTCATTTTCTGATTATTTAGGTTAAAATAAACTAGTTTGCAAGTTTTTAGAATTTTTTATAATTTTTGGATCTTTTAATATTATTTTAATATTATTTTTCAAATTTCACATTTTTTCACTTTTTATATTTTTCTTAAATACATTAAAATAGGATTTTTGCAACTCTTAGATTAATTTTATCATCTTTAGATTAATTTTTATAATTATTTTAAGTTTTAATAGTTTTAAATCATTTTAAATAGTTTTTCTTAGTTTAAATATTTATAAAAATAGTTTTTAATCTTTTTAGGTCATTTTAGAGGTTTACCAATTGAAAAATATTTATTTGGGCTTTTTGATAATTAATTTGATTTTTAGTGCTTTAATTAGCATTTAAAAATTAATATTTAATTAATTAAAAGGTTTGAAAAAGTTTTGATCATTGGTTAACTCTTAGTTTATTTATTTTGATTTTTAGTAAATTTTTTGTAATTTTTAGATTTAATTTTTTATTTTAGCCATTTTTACGGTTTTACGTGTAGTCGTAGTAGTAATTAATTTCACGTCTTCGTTATTCTTTTCTCTCATCCCCTTCTTTCAAATATTAATCTCAAATCTTGCTACATTTTAGTCACACACATATAACTCCTTGGGAAACGAACTTCATTGGGTCATTAGTGCTTGATTTTCCTAAATCATCACATAATACTTACCTCTCATTTACGCTCTTTTGTTTTCCTAAACAAGAGACGTATTTTACCACAATCAGGAACCCCAAAAAGATTTTTGATGCTCTCAAAGAACCAAGTTAGGTGGAAGCAATGCAGGATGAGCTTCACCAATTTGCTATTCAGGATGTTTGGGAGCTGGTTGATTGTCCCAGATATGTC
This sequence comes from Glebionis coronaria, assembly GCA_025667525.1. Taxonomy (NCBI): domain Eukaryota; kingdom Viridiplantae; phylum Streptophyta; class Magnoliopsida; order Asterales; family Asteraceae; genus Glebionis; species Glebionis coronaria. The sequence goes on from CM046877.1 coordinate 508,011,585, forward strand.
AGACCTATTGGGACAAGATGGGTTCTTAGAAACAAGAAAGATGAAAGAGGCATTATGGTCAGAAACAAGGCACGTTTAGTGGCTCAAGGATATACACAAGAGGAAGGGATAGACTATGAGGAGGTATTTGCACCAGTTGCAAGGATTGAGGCTATAAGGATATTTCTAGCCTATGCTTCCTGCATAGGCTTCACTGTCTATCAAATGGATGTGAAGAGTGCTTTTCTGTATGGCACAATTGTTGAGGAGGTGTATGTCATGCAGCCTCCTGGTTTTGAAGATCCAAAACATCCAGACAAGGTGTATAGAGTCAAGAAAGCTATGTATGGACTTCATCAAGTCCCAAGAGCATGGTATGGCACATTGTCCACTTATTTGGTGGAAAATGGATTAAAAAGGGGCACCATAGACCAGACATTATTTACAAAGAAGACTGGTAAGGATGTCTTACTTGTTCAGGTTTATGTGGATGATATCATCTTTGGTTCTACCAATCCAAAGATGAGTGAAGACTTTTCCAAGCTTATGACAGACAAATTCAAGATGAGTGCAATGGGGGAGATGAACTTCTTTCTAGGGTTACAAGTTCAGCAGAAAGAAGATGGTATCTTCATCTCTTAGGATAAATATGTGGCAGAGAAGAAGTTTGGCTTTTCTCCACATGAAAAGAGGGCCAGTACTCCTATGGATAGAGAACACCCTTGGGGAAAAGTTGGAGATGGAAAAGATGTGGATGTCAGGCACTATAGATCAATGATTGGTTCATTGATGTATCTCACAGCCTCAAGACCTGACATTATGTTTGTTGTGTGTGCATGTGCACGCCATCAAGTGACTCCCAAAGAGTGCCACCTTCATGCTGTCAAGAGAATCTTTAGGTACCTTAGATGTTATCCAGATCTTGGCTTATGGTATCCAAAAGATTCATCATTGGAGCTTATTGCATATTCAGACAGTGACTATGGTGGTGATACGTTTGATAGAAAATCCACAACTGGTGGATGTCAGTTTCTTGGGAGTAGGTTGATATCTTGGTAATGCAAGAAACAAACAGTGGTGGCCAATTCTACAACTGAAGCAGAGTATGTTGCTACAGCTGCTTGTTGTGGACAAGTCTTATAGATTTAAAACCAGCTGTTGGATTATGGGTATAATTTCATGCATACCAAGATTTTTGTTGACAATAATAGCACTTTATGCATTATTAAAAATCATGTACATCATTCTAAAACAAAACACATAGAAATTAGATATCATTTTATAAGGGATTGCTTTGAAAAGGGTTTAATACATTTGACACAGAAGAAAATGTGTCTGATTTATTAACTAAACCTTTTGATGCTAGAAGGTTTCAATACTTGGTAACAAGTATTGGAATGATCAATCTCACATAATATGTGTTTTGGGGTCTTAATGTAAAAGTATGTACATGATAATGCATTGTTATTGGTCTTTTTGAGAAGTTAGATTTTCCACTATATTTGTCTAACGCTGACAAAGGTTACCTTAACGCTGACAAGTGTTATCGTGACGTTGTCAGCAACAATGTTAGTTTCGTGGTTTTTGATCTAAGTGTGTAGGCGTTGATAGCATTTTACCATTGGATACAGAGTTGCTTATGGATCCTTGGAGAATCATTTGGAGCATGTTTTAGTTTATGGATGATGGTTGGAATATTTATATTCCTATCTTGACATAAATTTTTATATTCATGCATATTATTTAGCAACATATGTATCACAATTTAAGGGGAGGCTTAAGGAACCTTTAGGACTTTTGGGTTTTCTTATAATACTCTTATCATAATTCTAGATTGTGTCCACAGGTGAGTATGAGTTAGTTTACTAAATCATGAGGCACTGTAGCATGCAAAGTTGATATACTATGCATGCTACCAAGACATTTTTGGCCTAGAATTGGATGTGGTCTGTTGGAAGACTTGGGAATGATTTATAATGGGTTTTACCTGGGACTTACAAGGAATTTTATGAGGTAACTTAATTGTTAAGAATTTTGGTTAGCAAGGGACACTAGAGGACTGTTATGTCTATCTTGCATAAGCAAGTGTGCATAACTGGACAGTGCTTGCCGCCCTATAATAATTATCAATTTATAGGTTATCTTCACTAGGATAAATTACTTTGTTAAGGTCCTTTTTCATTTTTATTACATTTATTTTGGATGCTGACAAATATTTTTCCAAACGTTGTTATGACCAATTTAGACGCTGACATGGTTTTGGCAAACGTTGACAAGCATATAGAAGTTGGGCGTTGATGGATTATTTTTGACCGTTGACACTCATTGGGACCTACCCAGTTGTTATTTTTGACGAATTTTGGGGCCGTAATTTTGGGAGCAGATAACTTTTAATTAATGCACAAGATAACTTATTTTCTTTTCAATATTTTCATCATTATATTTTTAAAATAGTTTCCTAGTTTTTGACCAATCACATCTGCCTATCTCTCCTATATATTTGGCTCCTATTTTTAAACAGGGTATCTCATATTCTTGTCTAACAAATTTTCTCCTATAATTCATCTTTCTCAATAATTCACAAACAGTTTTTTTCAACAATGGCACCAAAGTTTAAACCAAGTGACTTGGTATTGGGATTCAGGAGTCAGTACAACATGATTGCTTATTTGGACGCTGATGATTCTCTATTTCCACAATACACCCAGATGGTGGCGTATTTGAATGCATCCCCTATTAGGGAATAAGATGACTTTGGCTTATCCCAGATTTTTGCAAATGGTTTTTGATGTGCAAAATTACTGCACAAGGGATCATGATGATTTTTTTGAGATCCCCGTGCAAAAGAAAGCTATTTTTACCAAGATGAATTCACCCCCTCACCGTGAATTACCCATCACCCCAGCTATGCTTGCTGTTATTGCAGCAGCACAACCCCAACCAGACCCACAACCACAACTTGACCCAATACCAGAACTTTTGCCTTCACCTCAACACATGGAAATTGACCAAGAACCCTTCAACGCTGACACCTTAAATGTTGGCGTTGACACAAGTAATCCAGACGTTGACACCTTTCCTTCACAGACCTAAACACTCCTTAACCTTCCCACATCCACCCAATCCACATCATCTTTTACCCCACCTCAATATAGGTTGCAAAAACGCCCAAGGACTACTGGAGTGTTCTCCTCTAGTGGTCCTAGCCATGTAGCAGAGAGAACCACCACCACAAGTTGTCTAACTATCAACTTGCTCTCACTCAAACTGAAAAGACAGTTTCTGAGTATAAGAAAATGGAGCTTGACCTAAAAGATAAAATAAATATCTTAAAACATGATTTAAATGCTAGTAATGATATTAGAAACATCATGGAAAGGGTCAATGTTGAATTACAGGCTAAGTTAGATGAGGCTATCAAGAACAAGGATAATGTAGACCTTAAAATTTAGAGATTTGATAAGGCCTCACAAACCCCAGGAGAATTTGTTTGTAAACAGAGGAATTCTAGGGACATGACTGGGATTGGGATGAAAGAGTATTCTGGTGTTCCACCACCAGCTGGGGACTTCTATGGTGTCCAAAGAAAGGACTTATCTTGGACTGGTTTACCAGAACTCCAAGAAGAGGAATTTATTCCTCCACCAAGAGTTCTTACCCCAGTAGAGGAATATAGGCAAAAGTTGACTGATTTGAATGAATGGAAGAAAGCCAACCCTGCCTTATTTGTCAAGGTTGGCATGCTTTGTGATAGTCCAAAAGAGTCGACCCCTATCAAAGTAACAAACCCAATCACTAGCAAGACTGTTGACCTTGGCTCAAACACTGTTAGAAAACCTAGCATTAAGTATGCAGAAATGTATAGGAATACTAGGTCACTAAAAAGCCAAGTTAGTGAAAATGGAACAGGTTTCTTTTCTTCTAGACCTAGAGTTGTGTCTAGAAAATCCTGTTACACTTTTGGTAGCTTTTCACATTTAGCCTATAAGTGTGTCAACGCTTCCAAGGTCAACGCTAACAAAAGGTCAAACACTGTCAGACCCAAAACTTTTATGGAGCAAAGTCCACAAGTTGTTAGACCAGCCCCATTCTTCACTAAAGGGTCTAACACTCATGGACAAAGACCTTTTCAAAAGACCAATACATGGTCTAATAGGCAATGGGTTCCTGTAGCAATCCCTAGATTCAACGCTGATAAGGGTAACTTCAGCGTTGACAACACCAAATCAAACACTGACAAAAACGTTGCCAAACCTAAATATTTGCAACCACAGGGAAAAAGGTCTAGAGCTTCTTCTAGTTTGACATGGAGACCTAAGCAAGATCAAAACCCTAATTCTAATGGGATTTCTATGACCTGCAACAGATTTAATTATATTTCAAAGGTCATCCTAAAACCAATTAGGGTTAACTGGGTGTTTCATCTAAAAAGGGATGAACAAGGGGTTGTTATGAGAACTAAGTCTGTTCTTGTTGAACAACCAGATGAATCCAAGTCTGCTCAGGGGTTGGGTTCCCAAAGAAAACTAATTTGTTTTCTTTATGTGCAGGGCATTCAAAAACAGGTGAATGATTATGGCTATTGGGATAGTGGATACTCTAGGCACATGACTAGGAAGGAAGATTACCTTACAAACTTCACTCCCATTAAGGATGGTGATAAAGTTTACTTTGGAGGCGGATATGGAACTATCACAGGCAAAGGAACTCTTATCACCAAAAACATGCGTTTTAAAAACGTGTTTCTGGTAAAGGAACTTGATTATAATCTTTTCAGTGTATCACAAGTTTATGGTAACAAAAATAAGGTTCTTTTCGCTGATACGGAATGCTTGGTGTTGAGCAAGGACTTAAAAATGCCAGATGAGAAATTTATTGACTATAGAACACCTAGGCATAAGGACATTTACAATGTGAATCTTAATGGAATTAGGATGAATAGTAACATGTCATGTTTTTATGCTAAAGCTTCAGTTGATGAGAGTAATCTATGGCACAGGAGACTAGGGCACATTAACTTTAAAAATATAAACAGGCTTGTGAGACTTGGCTTGGTTGATGGTTTGCCTGAAAATGCTTTCCACAATGACCACTATTGTGTTGCATGCCTTAAAGGCAAACAACACAAGGTGTCATTTAAGTCTAAACAGGTGCACTCTAGTTCTAAACCACTTCACTTGCTGCATATGGACCTGTTTGGTCCAACTAATATAGAGAGTTTGAATGGTAAATCATACTTCTTTGTCATCACAGATGACTTTTCTAGGTTTACTTGGACTTACTTTTTTGCTATGAAAAGTGACATTGTTGATACTTTAATTAACTTTATTAACCAAATAGAAAAGAAAAGTGGTAATGAAGTTAAAATGCTTAGAAGTGGTAATAGTGGTGAGTTTAGAAATAAACTGTTGGATGATTTTTGTGCCAAGAAAGGGATTACTAGGCAGTTTAGTATTTCCAGAACCCCACAACAAAATGGGGTTGCTGAGAGAAAGAATAGAACCCTAATTGAAGCAGCCAGGACTATGTTGGCTGATGCTCACTTTCCCATAGCTTTTTGGGCTGAGGCTGTGAATACAGCTTGTTATGTTCAGAATAGAGCATTGGTCAACAAGATACATAACAAAACACCTTATGAGTTACTTTGGGGAAGGAAACCTAATATTGGTTTTCTTAAACCTTTTGGCTGTCATGTAGTTGTGTTGGATACTAGTGATGCCTTAGGTAAATTTAGTGCTAAAGGTGATGAAGGCTATTTCATGGGTTATTCAGTGCAGAGTAAGGGATATAGGGTTTACCTTAAGAAGGAAAAATGTATACTTGAAAAAGTACATGTTAGGTTTTTAGAGAGTAAACCTAGTGATCCTGAAAGTGGTCCAAATTGGTTGTTTGACTTGGAACCTCTATCTAGGACTTTGAATTATATGCCTGTTACTAATCCAGACATTGTGAAGGTAACTTCAAATGTTGTGGAAGAACCAGTTGTTGATGTTTCAGGTACACAGGTTAATGAAGAGGTTGGATCATAAGCAGACAAGTCATCTCCCATACTTGAGTATGTTACTGTTCCCATATGGACAGATGTTTTTGTTGCTGTTGCTGCTACTGGAAAGGAAAATGGTGGTCCCCAAGTATCACCAGTTAACAACATGCATGGTCTTTCAGGCGCTGACAAAGGAAAATCTGGCGCTGACAAGACAAATTCAGGCGTTGATGGCTCACACGTTGACAACACCATTTCAGGCGTGGATGGATCAAACGCTGACAACCTTGGTTCAGGCGTTGACAACTCTTTTGAGCATATTTTCTCTTCCAATTTTGAACAAGGTGAACCTTCAAGCAGAAATGAAGAGGTTCATACAAATATTGATGGAAGAGAGTCTGAAGAAGATATTGGTAACTTGGATGATGAGATTGAAGACAATAGACTTTTTGAGGGAGGAGTTCTCACTTCTACCATGAAGAATCACCCCTCATCTCAAATTATTGGGGATGTCATGTCTCCTGTTCAGACTAGAAGATATCATTAGAGTCTTGGAGGATTTATTGCCAATATACACAAGAAGGTTGATACCCCTCTTGTTCAAGCATGTTTGTTTGCCTGTTTTCTGTCACAAACAGGAACCCAAGAAGATTTTTGATGCTCTCAAAGAACCAAGTTGGGTGGAAGCAATGCAGGATGAGCTTCACCAGTTTGCTATTCAGGATGTTTGGGAGCTGGTTGATTGTCCCATATATGTCAGACCTATTGGGACAAGATGGGTTCTTAGAAACAAGAAAGATGAAAGAGGCATTGTGGTCAGAAACAAGGCACGTTTAGTGGCTCAAGGATATACACAAGAGGAAGGGATAGACTATGAGGAGGTCTTTGAACCAGTTGCAAGGATTGAGGCTATAAGGATATTTCTAGCCTATGCTTCCTGCATGGGCTTCACTGTCTATCAAATGGATGTGAAGAGTGCTTTTATGTATGGCACAATTGTTGAGGAGGTGTATGTCATGCAGCCTCCTGGTTTTGAAGATCCAGAACATCCAGACAAGGTGTATAGAGTCAAGAAAGCTATGTATGGACTTCATCAAGCCCCAAGAGCATGGTATGGCACATTGTCCACTTATCTGGTGGAAAATGGATTCAAAAGGGGCACCATAGACCAAACATTATTTACAAAGAAGACTGGTAAGGATGTCTTACTTGTTCAGGTTTATGTGGATGATATCATCTTTAGTTCTACCAATCCAAAGATGAGTGAATACTTTTCTAAGCTTATGACAGAAAAATTCAAGATGAGTGCAATGTGGGAGATGAACTTCTTTCTAGGGTTACAAGTTCAGCCAAAAGAAGATGGTATCTTCATCTCTCAGGATAAATATGTGGCAGAAATCTTGAAGAAGTTTGGCTTTTCTCCACATGAAAAGAGGGCCAGTACTCCTACGGATAGAGAACACCCTTGGGGAAAAGTTGGAGATGGAAAAGATGTGGATGTCAGGCACTATAGATCAATGATTGGTTCATTGATGTATCTCACAGCCTCAAGACCTGACATTATGTTTGCTTTGTGTGCATGTGCACGCCATCAAGTGACTCCCAAAGAGTGTCACCTTCATGCTGTCAAGAGAATCTTTAGGTACCTTAGATTTTATCCAGATCTTGGCTTATGGTATCCAAAAGATTCACCATTGGAGCTTATTGCATATTCAGACAGTGACTATGGTGGTGATAAGTTTGATAGAAAATCCACAACTAGTGGATGTTAGTTTCTTGGGAGTAGGTTGATATCTTGGCAATGCAAGAAACAAACAATGGTGGCCAATTCTACAACTGAAGTAGAGTATGTTGCTGCAGCTGCTTGTTGTGGACAAGTCTTATGGATTCAGAACCAGCTGTTAGATTATGGGTATAATTTCATGCATACCAAGATTTTTGTTGACAATAACAGCACTTTATGCATTATTAAAAATCATGTACATCATTCTAAAACAAAACACATAGAAATTAGACATCATTTTATAAGGGATTGTTTTGAAAAGGGTTTAATACAACCAGATAGGGTTAACACAGAAGAAAATGTGTCTGATTTATTAACTAAACCTTTTGATGCTGGAAGGTTTCAATACTTGGTAACAAGTATTGGAATGATCAATCTCACATAATATATGTTTTGGGGTCTTAATGTAAAAGTATGTACAGGATAATGCATTGTTATTGGTCATTTTGAGAAGTTAGATTTTCCACTATATTTGTCTAACGCTGACAAAGGTTACCTTAACGCTGACAAGTGTTATCGTGACGTTGTCAGCAACAATGTTAGTTTCATGGTTTTTGATCTAAGTGTGCAGGCGTTGATAGCATTGTACCATTGGATACAGAGTTGCTTATGGATCCTTGTAGAATCATTTGGAGCATGTTTTAGTTTATGGATGATGGTTGGAATATTTATATTCCTATCTTGACATAAATTTTTATATTCATGCATATTATTGGGCAACATATGTATAACAGTTTAAGGGGAGGTTTAAGGAACCTTTAGGACTTTTGGGTATTCTTATAATACTCTTATCACAATTCTAGATTGTGTCCACGGGTGAGTATGAGTTAGTTTTACTAAATCATGAGGCACTGTAGCATGCAAAGTTGATATACTATGCATGCTGCCAAGACATTTTTGGCCTAGAATTGGATGTGGTCTGTTGGGAGACATGGGAATGATTTATAATGGGTTTTACCTGGGAGTTACAAGGAATTTTATGAGGTAACTTAATTGTTAAGAATTTTGGTTTACAAAGAACACTAGAGGACTGTTATGTCTATCTTGCATAAGCAAGTGTGCATAACTGGACAGTGCTTGCCGCCCTATAATAATTATCAATTTATAGGTTATCTTCACTAGGATAAATTACTTTGTTAAGGTCCTTTTTCATTTTTATTACTTTTATTTTTGGACGCTAACAAATATTTTTCCAATCGTTGTTATGACCAATTTAGACGCTGAAATGGTTTTGGCAAACGTTGACAAGAATATAGCCGTTGGGCGTTGATGGGTTATTTTTTACCGTTGAAACTCATTGGGACCTACCCAGTTGTTATTTTTGACGAATTTTGGGGCCATAATTTTGGGAGCAGATAACTTTTAATTAATGCACAAGATAACTTATTTTCTTTTCAATATTTTCATCATTATATTTTGAAAATAGTTGCCTAGTTTTTGACCAATCACATGTGCCTATCTCTCCTATATATTTGGCTCCTATTTTTAAACAGGGTATCTCATATTCTTGTCTAAAACATTTTCTCCTATAATTCATCTTTCTCAATAATTCACAAACAGCTTTCTTCAACAATGGCACCAAAGTTTAAACCAAGTGACTTGGTATTGGGATTCAGGAGTCAGCACAACATGATTGCTTATTTGGACGCTGATGATACTCTGTTTCCACAATACACCCAGATGGTGGCGTATTTGAATGCATCCCCTATTAGGGAATAAGATGACTTTGGATTATCCCAGAGTTTTGCAAATGGTTTTTGATGTGCAAAATTACTACACAAGGGATCATGATGATTTTTATGAGATCCCTGTGCAAAAGAAATCTATTTTTACCAAGATGAATTCACCCCCTCACCGTGAATTACCCCTCACCCCAGCTATGCTTGCTGTTATTGCAGCAGCACAACCCCAACCAGACCCACAACCACAACTTGACCCAATACCAGAACCTTTGCCTTCACCTCAACACATGGAAATTGACCAAGAACCCTTCAACGCTGACACCTTAAATGTTGGCGTTGACACAAGTAATCCAGACGTTGACACCTTTCCTTCACAGACCCAAACACCCCTTAACCTTCCCACATCCATCCAATCCACATCATCTTCTACCCCACCTCAATATAGGTTGCAAAAACGCCCAAGGACTACTAGAGTGTTCTCCTCTAGTGGTCCTAGCCATGTAGCATAGACAACCACCACCACAAGTGTGGTTGGTGCTATGGATGAGGCTGGGACTATTGGTTCTGGCTTAGATGCAGGCCAAGACAGTCCTAACATCTTTAAGACCTCATCCATGCCCCATGACTCTACCTTGGGAGGTCAAATACCCATTTTAGAGGAGGGCAGATTGGAACCATACACACTGATGGAATTGACGGCTGTCTACAGTAGCTTGCAAAAGCAAAATGCAGACCTGGTACAAACAGTCAGTACAGAAGGCCTTGAACTCAAGCAATTGAGGGAGAGGATTGTCATTTTGGAAAATGCTAGCACTAGACGTGGGATGGAAGAATCTTCCAAAGGGGAGGATGAGCAGATTAATGTGAGTGATAAAGGCTCATATGATGGAGAATCTTTGGATGTTGCTGAAGCCCTCACTGAAGTGAAGAAGCAACCAGGTTTTGATACATCTCTGGTTACTCCTACAAATTTAAACTTGTCTTTTACAGCTATGTTGGAACAATTTACAAGAGACGCTGAGACAAGTAAGTTGGGCGTTGACAAGAAAAATTTGAACGCTGACACACCAAGCGCTGACAAGAGTAATTTTGGCGCTGACACAAGGAATTTGAGCGTTGACAGACCTGCAGATATGGTTGATGTATTCCAGTCATCAGCTATCATCAAAGAAGTGTCGTCACAGGTATTACCATCATCATTACCCATCATTGATCCATTAGATAAGGGTAAAGGAAGCATGGTAGAAGTAGAAGTTCCAAAGGATGCAGCACAGGTAGAGTTTGATTCAAGGTTGGCTGCACAACTCATGGAACAAGAAAGTAAGAAGGTTGGTGAATCACCATTTGTTGTCACTTCTAAGGAACAAGAAGGAAGTGATGAAGAAAGTTCAGATTCAAGTGTGATGATAATTGAACAACCAGAAAGACTTGAGTATGATGATTACTTGGCAAAGGAGAAGCTTAGAGAGTTGAAATTGCAAGTAGACTTTGATATGCCAGAAGTAGTTCAGATGTACCATGCTTAGGAGAATAGGATTATGGAGAATACAGATTTGACTATTTCAGACCAGATTTGGGGATTGGAGATTCTTCTAAGAGTTCAAAGAGACTGCAAGGTAATTCTGAAACACAAGGCTAGCAATCTTTTCTCACTGCTGGAGAGGGATAGAAGAGAGCTTTACTACATGTTACTCAGATGTCATGGAACTGGATGGACCTTCAAGAAATTGCAGGGATTATCTTTTCAAGAATTGGAGTACAAGGCTTATCCCATTTGGGCAAAAGTACAGGAAATGAACACTCTAAGACTTCTTTTAGATGAAAGGAAAGAAGAACTTGCAGAAGAGATGGAGATTCAGAAGGCAATGATTGTTCCAAGGCCTTTGAAGAAGGGAGTTCCACTTGAGTTCCCTAAAGATATGGATAAATTGAATCCCAGTGAAGCTGTTATAAGAAGGAGAATTAAGCTCTCACCCATGGAAGCTTAAGATATGGTACAAGTGTTACCTCTTGATGCCAGAAACCCTATCATAAGCTATAAAGAAGATGCAAGTGGGTTTTGGAAGATTGGCAGGTATGGGAAAGAGGTACACATATTTACTACTCTTGTGTCTCTCTTTGCAAGTGTGGATAGAGAAGACTTGGTAGACCTTTGGAGGTTGTTGGAGGCCAAGTATGAGACTGAAGCTCCTACTTCAGTCAATGGAATAAAACTTTGTTCAACATTCAAGAGAATGTGTGGACCAAAAGAAGAAGATCCTACTGTTTGGAAGGATCTTGAGGATGATATCAGTGGTCTTCAATGGCGTTTGTATTCAGCTGCTGGTGTGTACTACTTGAGCTCTACAAAGTTTGCTTAGTATCTTCTTGTAGATGCTCAGTATCCCATATCCAAAGAAGTTTTGGACAAGATGAAGACAACACAGCTGGAGATTGACTATTCAAGTGATGTGGCCAAAGATTTGATTAGGCATGTTTATTACCAATATGATAAGATTTGTAAGATTCCTCCTACTTCTTAATTTTTATTCAGAAACTTGATTACTAGAGTAGATATCAAGTTTAGGGGAGGATTGTTGGGAATAAAATGTAGCCAGTCCACTTGAGTGCTGACAAGAGGAAAACAAGCGTTGACAAGAAGAAAACAAACGCTGATAGATCAAGCGTTGATAGGAAGAAGTCAAGCGTTGATAGGTTGAAGACAAGCACTGATAGAAAGATATGATCTACGCGTATTATGTTTCTAGTTTGTTTCTAGTAAAGATAGGATCAACATTGTATTTTCTATAATTATCTTTACCTAGAATAGTTGATACGTAGACTCTTGTACAAGGCTTCTTATGTCTATAAAAGAAGACCTTTAGGTTATGTTTCATATAAGTTTTTATACGTTAAACACTTTCATTGTAAGCAAGTTCGTTATTATCAATCAAGTGAAAGTTTGTTTTACATCCTTTGTGTGTTCTTGTTTAAGTGTTAATTCCGCATAACACTTAAATTACTTTATACATAAACAAAGTTTCTCTACGTGTATAACTTGATCTAATCTCGTTTGCACAAGCTAAATCGATCTAAGTTTAGGATCAACAAATTCCAAGGTTTAAACCAAACCTTAGCAAAATATCAAATTTTTAACTCTTGTACAATTTCTTGCACAAGGTTTGAAAACATGTTTTAAGATTCAAGTTTAGCAAACATTAAACAATAACAAGCAGAATAAAAGATTGGCACTTGGTTTTCCTTCACAATTTCAAACACTTCTCATTAATCATGAACAAGGATTTACAGAAAAGTGAACAAGGTAATATCAAGAGCAAGCTACAATGAAGCAGGTTTTATTCCTTATATAGGCTACCATGACTAACTAGGAACATAAAAAACGTAAACCCTATCTGATGAAGTCCCCATTTTGCCCTTGAGGGTTTTGGCTTTATGCTTGATCATGTGACTGAATTTTGGCAGTTTGTTGAGGTGTCAAGCATGTGGAAGTGATCAAAGCCTCACAAGGAGCTTAAGTTTGAAGCTACAATCTTGGGCGTTGGATGGCTGGCAAGTTTTGGCTTTTTCTCCCAAAACCGTGTACAAGGGTTATCATGTGACCAAGGTGATGATGTGGCATGAGTTTTGGGAGTTGGTTTATGGTAATAAGACCCTTAATCACAAACCTAGAAGAGATTAGGGTTTAATTGTTGGTAATTAACAAATGCCCAAATTTATGAAGAACATGAAGAATAGCTGTTTTGATCTTTGTTTTAGGTTTAAAAAGTGTTTAGCGCGTGCGATATGTGTGTAAACACACATCTTTTCTACCACTTAATTACAATAATAACCGAGCAGAAAACACGGGCATTCACGGGCATTTACGGACTTTTATTGAAGAAAAAGATGAAAGACGAAGTCCAGAAGTCAAGAGTGCAAAAAAGAACGGAAGTCCAAGACCAATTCTAAAGATTTATCGAAGAAAAAGTCAAAAGACGGAAGTTTATCAAAAGCCGAGGAACTCAAGTCTTATTTATCGAAGAATTAAAAGACGAGTGCAAAGAAATCCCGAGCCAAAAGTCATCAAAGTCCAAGATTAACAAAGAGATTAAGAAGGAAGGACTTGATGGCGCAATTAAGAAGAAAGGAAGGAGGGGAGGAAGCTTCCTCTAACCACTCCCCTAATCTCCTATATATACTCCTCTTATTCATTTCACTAGTTTTTGTTGGCTAGATTGACAAACTAGTTCTTCCACCTTTATTTTATTGCACTTTTAATTACTTGCACCTTTAATTACATGTCTTGCACTTTATTTACCATTTAATTTCAAGTAAGTGTTTCTTTTAATTCTCGCACCTTTACTTTATCTTGTTGATCTCATTCTTCCTTTCTTTAATCTTTGATTTATATGCTTTTTATCTTGTTTACTTGTTTAAAGATTACATTTTTATGCTTTTGGTTGTTTTAAATCAATTATTTTCATAGCTTATTTTGTTTATTTTCAAGTTTATAAAGTTTTTATAAAAGTTATTTTTATGTAAAAAGTTGTTTTTCGAAAAGCTTATTCATTTCTTGTTTAAAAAATCTTTAAATTTCAGTTTCGTAGCTTATTTTTATACGGTTTGTCTTAGGGATTTAGTCTTGTGCTTATTAGAATCATAGCTTATTTGTGTAGCTTAATTTGTACTTTTTCTGCCGTATTCCGATTGGTAAAATCGGAAAAGGGATATACATTCCGACCATAGCTCCTTGCTTGGTCGGAAAAGGGTTTATAACTTTCCGATTGGAAAGTGTTTCAGTATTCCGATTGGTGGCTTGGTATTCCGATCGAGGTGCAGGTTTGGTATTCCGATTGGGACTAGTGACAGTATTCCGATCACGGGTTCCGAACTACATTCCAACCAAAGTTCACTCCATATTCCGATCAGGTAGCTCATCCCTCATTCCGATTAAGTAAGTTGGTATTCCGATAGGGACTAGTGCTAATATTCCGATTGGTAAGATCCGAATATATTCCGATTGGGGGTTATTTTCCATGTTTTGTCTTGTTTAATTTTTAGTTTACGTTTTTAATACTTGTCTAATTTTAATTCTCGTCACGCTTTAATTTTTATCCGTTTAATTAATTTACTTTCCGTCACGTTTTTAAATATTGCACATTTAATTTTAATTAGATTTAGATTTACTTTAACGCCACTTTACTTTAACGACATTTACTTTTAAGTCTTGCACATTTAAATTTAAAAACAAACAAAAATATTTGTTTCACCAAAAACAATAGAGTCACACATTAAACACAAGTTTTTCAATTCGATTAGACCACTAGAACGATAATCTTTTTAATTAGGCAAAAGCCTTGTATTAAATGGCGCCGCTGCCGGCTCTTTTCGTAAAGATTAACGGTTTTCTATGAGAGACGCGTTGCTTTTTGGGATCCGTTCACTTGTGAGCGTTATTTTTCTTGCCTAAAAAATTCAAAAAATCCATAAAAAATAAAATTTTCAAATATCCAAAAAGATTTTATCTTTATTGTGTATATATATTCTCTTTGTGTTTGGTTTCTTTTTCTTTTGCATTTTCAGGTGTATGCGTACTAGATCTTCTAATTATCAAGAGCCCGAGACTCAAGAAGATTTAGTTATGTCTGGTGTCAACAACAATAATCCACCGCACCTTAATAATAACAACAATGTTCTTCCACAGCCCGATCTTCGGACCATGGAGGAGCTTTGTCAACCTACAATTTTTGGACGAGGAGGACCGATTGCGCCGATGCAAATCAACGCTCCTGAGTTTTTGTTGAAGCACCACATGATTCAGCAAGTGCAAACTAACCCATTCCGTGGATTGCCTGATGATGATGCCAACAAACACCTCGACAAGTTCATTACAATCACCCAAAGCATGAAGTTGGCTGGTGCCACAATGGATGAACTTCGCCTACAACTCTTTCCACATACTTTATTACATCATGCCGAGAAATGGTTTGATCGTCTCCCGAAGAATTCTATTCACACTTGGGATGACATGACTCAACGCTTTTTATCGCGCTACTTTCCACCATCCATGGTCACGAGCCTTCGCAATCAAATCAGCGGTTTCATGCAAGATCCTGATGAATCTCTTTTTGATGCTTGGGAGAGATATTATGTCTTGATCGATAGATGTCCAAACCACAACATGCTACCCGTGACCTTAATTGATACTTTCTACAACGGTTTGACTTTTCGAGATCGTGATACGATCAATGCAGCCGCCGGTGGCACATTCATGAAAAGGAGACCCGAGGAGTGTAGAGAGCTTATTGAAAACATGACTACTCACCACAAAAACTGGGATTCCTCTGCTTCTTCAAGGAACAATCCGAGAGTCAATGTTTCCTCCACTTCAGCAAACCCTGAAATGACTGAACTCACCCGTGTGCTGACTGAAATGAGCAGAAGTATGCAACTCTTGGCTTCAAACCAACAACAACAAGTTAAAGCTGTTGCTACTCCTTGTGAAACATGCGGCGGTCCACACCCATACACCGATTGTCCTTCGACTCAAGGAAATCCGGAAAATGTGTATGCAGCTTATGGTAATT
The DNA here is from genome assembly GCA_025667525.1 of Glebionis coronaria. Lineage (NCBI taxonomy): Eukaryota > Viridiplantae > Streptophyta > Magnoliopsida > Asterales > Asteraceae > Glebionis > Glebionis coronaria. Next base: position 508,027,578 of record CM046877.1, read on the forward strand.
ATTCACCGGAAAATTACCAAGCTCGACCTCAAGGGGATAGAAATCTGCTGAGTTACCGGTCAAACAATTACCTTTCACCCGGTTTTTCTCCTCAAAACCAAAACCCCGCCAACAACTACAATAGAAGCAACCAAATCCCACCAAGAGCTTCTAATCCTTATCACCCACCCGCCCAACAAACCCCACCCAGTAATCCGGATGTTGAAGCCATCATGAGAACCCAAGGTGAGCAAATCAAGAACCTGCAGAGTCAAATTATCATTCTTAAAGGAGATATCACAAAGCAAGGAAATGAGATAAGATCCGAGCTTCGAGATAACATTCAATCCTCCTTCAGCAGTCAAACCAATGATTTGAAGAATATGCTTGCTAGTTTCTTGCTCGCCGCTCAACCTTCTTCTTCGAGTTCTCTACCTTCAAACATCGTCACTAATCCGCGAGCCAATGTGAGTTCTATTACTACTCGTAGTGGAGTCACCATCGTAGGACCAAAAATCCCACCACCATCATCTACACCTCCTCCACCACCATTTATCCCTACTCCTCCTACACCTAGTATTAGTGCACCATTACCGTCTCTGCCTCGACGTGATGAAGTTCCCACGAATGACCCTTCAACATCTCAACCTTTACCTACACCTGCACCTTCACCACCTAAACCCAATATCCCTTATCCCTCTCGTTAAGGCAAGACCAAAATGCTAACCAAAGAGGACTCCGAAGTGGCACGCTATGTGAAGATGATTTCTCAAATGAACTTCAACATTAGCTTTCTTAAAGCACTTGTCCACATGCCCAAATTTGTTAAAGCATTTAGGGAATTGCTTAACAAGAAGGAGAAGCTGATTGAACTCGCCAACACACGCTTAAATGAAAACTGCTCTGCAGTTATTCTTAAAGAACTGTCGGAAAAGCTTGGAGATCCCGGTCGTTTTGTGTTGCCTTGCGTGTTCAACAAAACTGAAGAATTTACTGCCCTTGCTGATCTCGGGGCCAGTATTAATTTGATGCCTTTGAGTGTTTGGAAAACACTATCATTACCCGACCTCACTCCAACAAAGATGACTCTTGAACTGGCAAACCGCACTAACGCTTACCCCGTTGGTATAGCCGAAGACGTGTTTATTAAAGTTGGCACATTTACTTTCCCGGTTGACTTTGTGGTTGTTGATTATGAAATGGACCCTCGTATTCCTTTAATACTTGTTCGGCCATTCTTGAGAACCGGACGAGCTTTAGTGGATGTGGCCGAAGGTGAGTTATTCTTAAGAGTCGGGGATGATGCACAAGTTTTTAAAATGGGGAAGCTTACCAGTACAACCTTTGGAGGCCGCGAATCAGTGAATATGATTAATGTGCTCGATGACTTTACCGTCTACGACAATCCTCTATTCGACTCTTGCATCGATAATCCACTTTTTCAAGATGATGTGGATGATTCTCGCCCCACTTTGGAACTTTCTCCCATTTATGATTCGCCACCGGTCTTTGATGCTTATGATGATGATGATTCTAGCTCAGACTCGGATGATTATGATGACCTTACTTCTGAGTATCCCGATCTGCCCACGTATGATGATTTCGATGAGGCTGATACTCTTCCGAGCGATTCTTCACATGATGAAGATCCTTCGCCATCACTCGATCCTACTTTGGACGATTACTCATTTGAGGAAGATTTCTCTATGTTTCTCAACACTTACTTCCCTCATGGGAGTGATGCACCTCCTTTGGACTTTGAAGATTATCGTCTTGATCCTACTTTGGATTTGAAGCACATTCTTTCAAAGGAGAAGAAACCGGTCGACACCGATATCCGCAGCACGTATGAGTTAACACCTCTTTGTCCCCCTTCTGAGGACGAGGTTGTGCTTTTTCGCGGATCTTCTTCACATTCTGCTGAGCCTGAGTGCTATTTTCCCTTAAAGGAAAAGGTGTTCGACCCCGGTATTGAAATCTTTAAGCCATCTCAGTATCCACCTGATGAAATAAAAGGAAAAATCTTTGGAATTATTGAAGACATGCTTGCACCACTTCATCTCTGCTTCCACCGTGCTCCATCACTGCTTAAGGGAACCTTGCCTACTCTTCTTTGGCTTGCCTTGTTCGCCTTAAGCCTATGCTACTTAATGGACGAAAGCTATGTCTTTGATCCTGGTGGATATGTTTCATGCTTCTTCCGTTGATGATCAAGGTCGAGTCAGGCTAATGACTCGGTTAACAAAAATCAAGCGCTTCTTGGGAGGCAACCCATGCATCTATCTTTTCGCTTTCTTTATCATAAGTGTAGGGGAGACCCGTTGGTGTTTGCTCTCTCCTCTCTTCTACTAATCAGGGATTCGAGCGCTCAAAGTTCCACTCTTGATGATTCTTGACGACCCGTGATTCCGTGTTCACTTCTTCCCGGTTCTATCCTAAACTCTTTTCGATTCACTATTTTATATTTTCACAATATTAAAATAGGAATCTCTTTAGTTGTTCTTTCCTTAGCAAGATTTAAACAAAGTGCACAATGTCCTAAGTGTAGGGGAGTTCACTCCCACATGCTTAAACATTGAGGACAATGTTTATCTTAAGTGTAGGGGGACTTCTATCGAAGTTAAGTGGCCTTTTCCTTGTTTTTGTCCTCATTTTAACCGGAAAATCAATTTTTCGACATTTTTCAAAATTTTTGATCTATTTTGGCCTATTAGTTTTCATCTTTGTATAGTTATTTTCTTCCTTTGCTAGAATAAATCTTTGAATAAGTGGTTTTTTATTTTCAAACATGGTGAATCTTTTGACTCAACTTGAGTTTACTTATCTAAGTTACTCTAGCTAGTATCCTTAACGTGTTTAAGTCAAGTTTTGCTAGGCTTTTATATAGGGAGCTATAAAACGCGAAAGTCTTAAATCTCACGGGTTAAGAACAAGAACTTTTCGCAAGTTCCTATAATTGATCTTAGAGAGTCGTTTATCAAGGGAACTTTAAAACTCGATTTCTAAAACTGATAAAGTCTAAGAATTTGCATGATCCTATAGGCGACTCGAAAACCCGAAACTTTGATTTAATAGGCTAAGCATCCACGAGTCTCATTCCTTGAGATTTTAAACTGTGGAGAACGAGAGATGATAGAGCCAATTATAAGTTCGGTATTCTTTCGGGAATTTATGTGAGTTAATTATAAGCTTATTCTCCCATCGCTTGCTAATAATTTATCTGCTAATAAATAAAGTTGTACGATTTGAAAAGTTACTTAGCTTCTAGCCCAAGATCGTTTAGAAGTTGCTCGGTATGGATTAGAGTTCATAGCCAAGGCATAACTTATTGAAGCGGGATGCGAAGATTGGCGAGTCCGAAAAGGCCCTAACAAGGCAAGAGGGCTATATTTTGTTGTTTAAGATCCAAAAGTGATGTGAAGAATCATTTATCAAAAATCAATATGAAGGATCGAGACACACGATGAAAAGCAAAAACTCCCCAAAAGTCATGGAGAAGTGTATCCGAAAAGACCCTAACAAGGTATGAGGATAAATAGATCCAAGTCATAAAAGGAGGCGGATCGTTGTATATCAAATTCCAAAATAAAGATTGGAGAAAAATGAAGAAGTCGTGGTCCAAGTATGAATCTCTCAAAACTTCAAGTGAATAAATTCCTATATGAAGAGAAGACCATAATTTCATAAACGTCTCTCAAGGTTTGAAGTATGAAGTCGCTGCCAAATATCGGTCCGAGAAAGGTCTCAAATCGCGAAGCGAGTTATGCCAAGATATGAACTTTATGAGGTCCCGAGAAGCAGTTTTAAAAGATTTTGTCCTTTAGCTAACTATTGATTAAATCGTTCACTTTATTTTCAGACTTAATAATTATCGAAATAAGTCAAAAATGCATCCTCGTGATCATTCAAGACAACAATAAAATATAAGAGATACCCCTAGGAATAAGGGAGTCTAAGTGAATAATTGGCCCACATGAGTTCGTGTTAGTTTACTAACTTATAATAACAATGATCTCGTTTTTAAGCTTGGTTTGGAGAAAGTGAAAACTTGAGGATGATGATTATTCATAACATTTCCAAAACCCAAGGTATGCTTTTGATTTCTTTACTTTGAATGTTTATAGTTTCTATCTCTTTAATAAAGGCCAACATGGATTAATTATGATGAAAAATGTAAACGTGCTTTGTAACTAATGCATTGCATGAGGACATTGCAATGGTCAAGTGTAGGGGATTTGATATGTGTGTAAACACACATCTTTTCTACCACTTAATTACAATAATAACCGAGCCAAAACGTGTATTTTATGTCTTTTATGTCGGAATTATGCGTGGTTTGTGTTTTTGTTGTGATTTAGGACGAAAAGGTGAAAAGTGGAGAAAACACGGGCATTTACGGACTTTTATTGAAGAAAAAGACGAAAGACGAAGTCAAGATGTCAAGAGTGCAAAAAATAACGGAAGTCCAAGACCAATTCTGAAGATTTATCGAAGAAAAAGTCAAAAGACGGAAGTTTATCAAAAGCCGAGGAACTCAAGTCTTATTTATCGAAGAATTAAAAGACGAGTCCAAAGAAATCCCGAGCCAAAAGTCATCAAAGTCCAAGATTAACAAAGAGATTAAGAAGGAAGGACTTGATGGCGCAATTGAGAAGAAAGGAATGAGGGGAGGAAGCTTCCTCTAACCACTCCCCTAATCTCCTATATATACTCCTCTTATTCATTTCACTAGTTTTTGTTGGCTAGATTGACAAACTAGTTCTTCCACCTTTATTTTATTGCACTTTTAATTACTTGCACCTTTAATTACATGTCTTGCACTTTATTTACCATTTAATTTCAAGTAAGTGTTTCTTTTAATTCTCGCACCTTTACTTTATCTTGTTGATCTCATTCTTCCTTTCTTTAATCTTTGATTTATATGCTTTTTATCTTGTTTACTTGTTTAAATATTACATTTTTATGCTTTTGGTTGTTTTAAATCAATTATTTTCATAGCTTATTTTGTTTATTTTCAAGTTTATAAAGTTTTTATAAAAGTTATTTTTATGTAAAAAGTTGTTTTTCGAAAAGCTTATTCATTTCTTGTTTAAAAAATCTTTAAATTTCAGTTTCGTAGCTTATTTTTACACGGTTTGTCTTAAGGATTTAGTCTTGTGCTTATTAGAATCATAGCTTATTTGTGTAGCTTAATTTGTACTTTTTCTGCCGTATTCCGATTGGTAAAATCGGAAAAGGGATATACATTCTGACCATAGCTCCTTGCTTGGTCGGAAAAGGGTTTATAACTTTCCGATTGGAAAGTGTTTCAGTATTCCGATTGGTGGCTTGGTATTCCGATCGAGGTGCAGGTTTGGTATTCCGATTGGGACTAGTGACAGTATTCTGATCACGGGTTCCGAACTACATTCCGACCAAAGTTCACTTCATATTCCGATCAGGTAGCTCATCCCTCATTCCGATTAAGTAAGTTGGTATTCCGATAGGGACTAGTGCTAATATTCCGATTGGTAAGATCGGAATATATTCCGATTGGGGGTTATTTTCCATGTTTTGTCTTGTTTAATTTTTAGTTTACGTTTTTAATACTTGTCTAATTTTAATTCTCGTCACGCTTTAATTTTTAGCCGTTTAATTAATTTACTTTCCGTCACGTTTTTAAATATTGCACATTTAATTTTAATTAGATTTAGATTTAATTTCAACGCCATTTTAATTAACGCCACTTTACTTTAACGTCATTTACTTTTAATTGTTTTGCACATTTTCATATACTACAACGACAACCTTTTTGTTCCACCAAAATAAAACTGAGTCATACATTAAACACAAGTTTTTCAATTCGAAGAGATTGGTACAACGATAATTTTTATACTAGCCCAAAAGCCAGTTATTAGCGTGTTTTTAATATTAATTAACATTTGAAAAGTTAATTAAATATTAGACGATGAGTGGATGGTGAGGTGGAAGCAGGGTGGGCTTTGATTGGTTGAAATGGGATAGTGGGACACGTGTAGGGGTGTGAGTGGTCTAGGTATGTTTCATTCTCTGCCCATTTCAGTCCCTTGTTTCTTATTTCTTTGTCATTTCACTAGAAACTTAATAAATCCGTTTTCCTTTGTTATTCAAGTTTCTATTTTCATACTTTTGCCCTAAATACTTTTCCAAAGTATTTTCAGGGGTATTTCTTGCCATTTTATGATTCTTGAAGGTTGTTTTGGCATTTTCTTCATAGATTATGGTCTTGACTAGTATGATTGACTTTTTGGAGGACTAATATTGGCAAGTCTTCATTTCTGATGGACCATTCTTACCAATTCTTCAAAGTGGAGGGACCTTTTTGTAAATTTGACAAACTTTAAGGACCAGACTTGTAATTATGAATAAAAAAAGGGTTTAAAGTGTCAATTATTCAATATTAGAGGACCCTTCTTGCATAATCTACAAATCTTCAAGGGTTTTTCTTCGAAAATCTTCATTAGGGCTTGGTACATTGTGCGGCTTCGTTTCCCGTGTTCGTTTTTGCGTGTTTCTTGTGATCTTTTGTCATTTTCTCAATATCCGTACCTAAAATACACAAGTAACAAACACAAGCATATATTTGGATTTTTGATGATATTTAATGCATTTAAAGCCCGTTTTGGACGATAATACTATGTATAAAAGCAGTCTCATCATCAACATACTCTGTTGTATCATCAACTAATATTTGGGCATTTGATGATTGCTCGTCCCTTTCTCCATGTTTTATCCAATTTGTGTACTTTAGATTAAACCCATGTCTGAATAAATGGAATCCTACTTATTCTACTGTACCCTCTATGTGGTTTAAGCATCTGTTACAGGGACATAGAATTTTAAGTGGTCCGTTATGGCTATATGGGTGGCGGTTAATCTCCTCTTGCGCTTTTTTCGGCATATTAAATAAACGCTTCTACTCCGTCAAAATGTTCTTTTTTAGTCCTATTACTTCGTATCCGAGACTTGTCCATCATAGTGTTGAGGATAAATCGTACCGTATATATCCTACAAATCACAAAACAAACCAATATATCATATCCAAGATAAAACATACTTAAAGGTTTAAGGCACATAGCATGAATCAATAACGCATAATATAAAAACCCAAAATCCAATCACATATATACTAATTATCAAAACAAATGCATAACACTATAGATTATAATCCTAATAAAAACATTCCCTTATTTATAAAGTAATGAAATTAAAACTGGTGTAGATGGCCGAACAGAATAGTTGTTGATGTTATTGATGGCTGGAGAATGAGGGATGGAACAAAAATTGTGGGATGAGTTTAAAACTTTTAGGAGTTATTTTCAATGTTCACTAAATAACATTTTGGAGGCAAATTTTCAATTTTCAACAAAATAAAATTCTGGAGGCATGTTTTAAATTTCACCCAATAAAAGTTTGAAGTAAAAGGTGTTAAAATTTGACCCGTAAATGTAGGTTATTTATCCTAATAAAAAGTCCAAACTTTATATTTTTGTTCAAATAGGAATATCGGACATAAAAAAGTCCATTGGGTACAATGGACCATCATAAGTATTTGTGATTTATTACTTATACCCTTTTATAAATATGTTATTTACGATTTATTAAACATAAGTCGAGATGAGCTTATGTGTCATAAGCTTACATTTTGTGGTTTATATCTATTACAAAATTAATATAATGCATGAAATAAATTTAAGTAATTATTATTTTAAACGGGCCAATGTGGTGGAGTCGTATTATCAGGTAATCAATATGTTAAAAGTGAAAGTATAAATATTAAGACTAAAAAATCATCAACAGACAATTATTATGAAAGACTAAGTATATAAAACTTGATAAAAATATTATTAATGGAAATACATTAATTATGTTTTAAATAAGTAATATATAATATATGCAAACGTTTTATACCCCTTCTAAAAGGTCGGTGCTTAAACGGTTTTATGACGTATTTCACCAAGACCACGTCTGAACGTAACATAAATGATGAGTAATTTGTTATCTGACTTACTTTAAAACCTAAACCTTAGACAATTTAACCCTAAACCATATAACCTTTAAACCATAAACCTTAAATAAACCATAATTCATAATCCTACATACCATAATCCCTAATCCTTAAACATTAAACCTCAATAAACCCTAAACCTTAAACCAATGAACCCTAAACACTAAATCATAAACCGGTACCTATAAACCTTAAATCCTATTTAACCCTTAAACCACAAACCCTAGCTAATTAAACCATAAATCATAAACCTTAAACCATTAACCAATAAACCTTAAACCCTAAGCCCTAAACCTTAAACTAATGTACCCTAAACATTATATCATACACCGTAAACCTATAAACCTTAAATCCTGTTTAACCCTAAAACCACAAACACTAGCTAATTAAACCATAAATCCTAAACCTTAAACCATAAACCAATGAACCTTAAACCCTAAACCTGAAGACCTAAACCTTAAACCAATTCACCCTAAATACTAATTCATACACCTAAAACCATTAACCTTAAATCCTATTTAACCCTTAAACCACAAACCCTAGCTAATTAAACCATAAACCAATAAACCTTGAACCCTAAACCCTAAGCCCTAAATCGTAAACCAATGCACCCTAAACACTATATCATACACCTTAAACCATTTAACCTTAAATACTATTTAACCCTTAAACCACAAACCCTAGCTAATTAAACCATAAATCCCAAACCTTAAACCATAAACCAATGAACCTTAAACCCTAAGCCCTAAACCTTAAACTAATGTACCCTAAACATTATATCATACACCGTAAACCTATAAACCTTAAATCCTGTTTAACCCTAAAACCACAAACACTAGCTAATTAAACCACAAATCCTAACTAATTAAACCATAAACCAATAAACCTTAAACCATAAACCAGTGAACCTTAAACCCTAAGCCCTAAACCTTAAACCAATGCACCCTATACACTAAATCATACACATTAAACCATTTAACCTTAAATCCTATTTAACCCTTAAACCACAAACCCTAGCTAATTAAACCATAAATCCTAAACCTTAAACCATAAACCAATGAACCTTAAACCCTAAGCCCTAAACCTTAAACCAATGCACACTATACACTAAATCATAAACATTAAACCACTTAACATTAAATCTTATTTAACCCTTAAACCATAAAACCTAACTAATTAAACCATAAACCAATAAACCTTAAACCCTAAACCTTGAGCCCTAAACCTTAAACCAATGCACCCTAAACACTATATCATACACCTTAAACCATTTAACCTTAAATCCTATTTAACCCTTAAACCATAAATCCTAGCTAATTAAACCATAAATCCTAAACCTTAAACCATAAACCATAAACCAATGAACCTTAAACCCTAAGCCCACATAAACCACTTCATTAACCCTAAACCATAAACCCTAAATCATAAATCCTAAACCTTTACCCTTAACACTATACCTTAAACCATAAACCCTAAACCCCATCCCTAAACCATAAACCATAACCCATTAATAAACTATAATGTTGTCACCCTAACCTTATTAAACCGACCATCAAAATCGACCTTATTCATATTAAATTGCTTGAGATAATTATTCAAGGTGATTGATATAAAGCTCAACTAAATCATACTTACTACTTAAAAACCAAAAGATAATCAAGGTGAATATTATAACCTTCTATATTTAAGTTATTTAACTATAATTTTATGTTTAAAATTAAAGTAATATTTTTATGTTATGTTTAAAATTATAACCTTTTTAAAGTTCGTTAATTTTGACAAAAATGTTTTTTATAAAAATACAACGTATATGAATTTATTCACTTATTATTTATTTATTATTAACTTTTAATAATTTAATGTTAATTATAATTTTATTATTAAGTAATTTTAATATTTACATTTTCATTAAACACAAATAATATCCCGCAACCATCTTGTAACCGCCACCATCTTCAGAATCACACACATGAAGAACAAACCCTAAATCTTCATCCAATACACAATAAAAAAATAAAACCCTCATACACAATAGTTGCCAATCTACACAACCATTAACGACATGAAGAATCAGGAAAAAAGGTAATGCAACAATAAGTATTGTTCAATTTAAATATTAGGGTTCATACGAATAGTGTAAGTTTGTTATGGTATTAGGGTTTACACTAATTTTTAATGCATGTATGTGGACCTATGTCATTTTTCATTAACGTGATTCGAGTTATAGGACTAGCCATTCTTAATCTATGTCATTTTTAATTAACGTGTTTATATGGTCTATGTTTCAATCTTGGTTATGGGTTTTGTTAATGTGTCCGGATATGGTCTCATGGTATATTATAGTTACAAGTTTTTTGTATGATATTGTTTTAGGTTTTTTGAAATCAGTTGGATATGGTCCCCTATACAAACATATGCATAAAACACTACATTCGGCGACATATAACTAACATTAATATCTACATGTTTGCAGAAGTTATTCATATTGAATCAGACACTTCATCATCTACTTCTAATAGTGCTAAATTCGCCCACCCCTAGCAATATAAGTCCGATTTGGAGTTTGACCATAATTCTTCAAGTACTCCATGTATTCGCCCTCCACTGTTTCAAACTCCTATTGTAGGCATACATAATGTAAGAAGGTTCGGTCAAGGAATGCTGCAGAGGGGAGCAACAACAAAGGCAAAAGGAATGTTGGAAGGTTGGATGATGTCAGTTGTCCCTGTGTAATAGATTTGTATGCATTACTATCATTATGAAACAATTATCAGTTATCTATAATCAACAATACGAGTTTGTTAATTACTTAATATAAGTATTTTAAGGCCATGTACAATTCACTATATGTTATATCCATTTTCTTATAATATATGAATTCAAGTTTTTATGTTGTGTAAACTAAAGGTTTTTGGTTGAATGTTAAATGTGTAAAATAATATAACATTTTGTTCAAACTTTATTTTTACCAGGAAACTCAAAGGGAAAAGTTTAATGTTTAATTTGGAGGCAAATTAGAGTTCAAAATATTTGGTTGTTTAATTTTTGTATTTGGAGCCAAATTTTCACGAAAAATTTGAATGTCCATGCTAAGTTAATGCATATGCAGTTACTATAATTTTCTAACACCATCTCCATCTCAAATACTGAGTTTTCTACAAAATCACAAAATATACAAAACTCAATTACATTTTCACTAGTTTCATACCATTTCCACTTATTGTTCTTGTACACATCAATTTGTGGTCAATAATCATGGACACTGATAACAATGATCAAGATTATATTGTTAATGATGATGATTATTTGGTTAATAATGATGATGTAAATCACGATAATCAAGGAGATTATGAATCAGAGGATTATGGTGATCAATCAGATGAGGATGAAGACATCAATAAACAAAAGGTTGTTAATAAGAGGGGTATAACTAGGTTATCCATGTTTCGGATAAAATATGGAAAACCAGATGTCATGAAGATAAATGTGAACTTTGATCCACTGAATAGAATATCAGGGCCAAATAGATCATTGTTTATCAGTTTTTTAGGAGACACAGTTCGGGAGCCGATAGGATTGACGATTCTATCGTGGAAAGATGTGAAGGAGGAAGCAAGAGAAAAACTTTGGAATGAAACCACGGTACAAGTACAGTTTTTTTACCCAACTATTAGTCGTATTCCTACATTTACTTTAACATTGTGTTAATATGTGCAGCAATACTTTAAATTTGATGTGTCCTACAAAAAGTTGGTTATGAATAAGCTAGGTGAACTGATAAGAAATTTCAAAAGTAAATTGGCAGCAAAGCACATAGTTCCCAACCTAGATAATCCTAAAAAACTAAATGTAGTTCCAAAGAATTACAAAGAAATCATCAATGCCGAACACTAGGTTGCTTTTATAAACCACACGGCGACAGAAGAATCTAAGTTTGTTAGTTTCTATTTCGTTTTACATTTATAAACACAGTATGTATGCATTGTTTGGAAACTCCGTATGACAAACACAGTCTGTTACGTACTAGCAACTTCTCATCCAGTAATATTTTGTGTTAGGTGAAATCAGTTGCTAATAAATTGGCCCGTTCCAAGTCTCTTTATCAGCATACAATGGGACGTGGTGGTTATGTATATATAAAAGAGAAAATGGTAAGGTTATATTGGTGTAATATCCTAACATTGTTGTCCATTTTGGTTTAACTTTTCATCTGTATGTATTTGATGTTTGGAAGATCATAAAAAAAAAATTACACCAGATCAAGAACCCCCCCCCCCCCCCCCCCCCCCCCCCCCCGTGGTGTATTGTGGTTTAATGGAAGGGTTAGAAAAGAATGAAAAGAGACAGATGATGAAACAATCAAAGTTGGCACTAAGATTGTAAGTGTTATTGCAAAAAAAATTATATAATTTTTATATTCGTATAATAAATTATTTACCATTTTTGTGTGCAGCTGGAAGCAGAGGAACAGGTCAGAGATGGAACCTTGACGGTTGATAGTGGCTCAGATTCATTATCACGTGTATTAGGAAAGGAAAAGGGAGGGTATGCACGAGGAGTGGGAGGAAGAGTTACGTGAAGAAAGTTCTTTGATCTAACTAGAAGGAAACAAGGAAATGATGTAAGGATTGCGTTGCTTGAAAATGAACTTGAGAAGGAGAGACAGGCGCATAAAGATAAAGAGAGTACAATCGCTCAATTAAACATCAAGATTTCATAAACACAAGAAACTATTGAAAAAATATTGAAAGTTATGTCTGCACAAGGGGTTAATATATCCGAGTTAATACCAAGTCAGTCAAATGTAAGACTAGTTTTCTAACTTTGATTTGATGATTTTCAGTCTGTAATACCATTAACAATTAGCATACTTATATATTGCAGGTATTACAACTAGAAAATAATACATTAAATACAAAACCTAGTGAAGAACAAAGGACGTCGATCAGTGGTGGTGGTCTTCAGAAAGGTGTGTTAATTCCAATGTCTAAGTCAGCTGAAACTTTGAACAAGGATTTGGACACTTCAACTGCAACTGTAATTACGAACAAGGTAAGTTATAAAAAAAGCATGTTTGGTTTCTAAATTGTACTATACAGGACTTATTTACTGTCTTATGTATATATGCAGGGACCTGGTAGAAGTAGGGGAGGAAAAAAAAGACTAGATCGTTAAAAAAGAAGTCTCCACTTCAAAATTCCCAATCTCAAGAAGATATTTCTCAGCTTCCGGTTCACAACAAAATCTGTCTCCCTCGACACAACAAGACGTACCTATTTCATCATTACGAAATAAGTGTACACCTTCTAAATCGAAAGTAAATCAGTCTCCACCATCACTACCAGATGTAAGTATTTCATCATTTTTCATATAATTACTTGTTTAATTTATTTCTCATTAACGCATGTAAACATATTTTCTTCATACATTTAAGTGCAAACTGTGGAACATATCTAGGACAAATATCATTGGTAACGGTACGATATACAAGTCTAAGGATGGAGACAATGTAATGATTCATAACCAACCACTACCAAAAAAATTGCTACAAAGTTTCAGTTGATGAATCCCTAGTGGATGCAGCATTCATACCTGATGACGGAAATAATGGTTTACAAATGTTAAGGATGTAAAAGGTAAATTTGTGGCATGGCCAAAGGAAAAGGTTATTTTTTTACAAGAGGTACATACACTTGACTTATAATCCTACATATACATAGCTTTTCATATTTAGTTCAATGTTTAATACACGGCTTTTTTCCCTACAGGAAACAACACCACCAAATACCATAAAAGCTTTTGTTGAAAGTGCACCAAAGATAGGATCTAAGCGCTCGATGAATGTTCCAGCAGGCAGTACATTTACGACTATTCCTCATATGCAGAAACAAGCTAGGAATAACAAGGCTCAAAAGACTTTACAATACGGTGATTCAAAGTCTTTACAAATGTGATTCTATGTGAAAAGTATGTTAGTTGAGAATAATACGATATTAAAGTTGTTGAATTGATTATGTACATTCAACTTCATATATTAATGCAATAGAAATTTGATTTCCAGACCTTTGTTTTTTGTTTTTATTGAATTCTAAAAGGTTCCTAGAAGATGAAACATAGCCACACTTATTCACATTCCAATGTGTGACTACATATCATAAAAAGTCACACAAACATACAATTCTATGTGACTATTGGATGCATATAGTCACACAAAATACAATTTGCTTGACTTAACAAAGCATACAGTCACACTTATTACTATTATTGGTAACTATTTGGTTAATTATATGTGACAAACTCAGAGCCATTAGCATAATTTGTGTGACTACATGTCATAAAAGGTCACACAAACATACCCTTCATGTGACTATTTGATGTATATAGTCACACAAAATACACTAATCACATAGTAAATGTCACACATATTGTATATTCATATGACAAATATAAAAACAATAACCACTCTTAAACAAAACTCGTGTAACTGTAGAGTGTTTACCGTCACACATATTCACTAAAACACCAAATATTGTACCTAGTTCGTCACACATTTCAAGTATTGGTCACATTTTTTGTTGGTTATCGTCATAAAGATCAGATCGTCACCGTAGTGTACCTACGCTCGCGGGACCTTTGGTCACAAAGACAAAAAAACAGCGTGTGACTGTATGCCTACGGTCACTCTTTTTGAGTGTGACAGATACCATTTTTTGTACTAGTGATAGAAAATTGAAGATTAGGTCGACTAGCTTTGATATAAAGAAGGGTACCGATCATTCCATGATAAAGTGTCAGATCAACGGAAATCCCATGTCGATCTGCATCTAGCTTAGTTCGTTCCACCATTGGGGTGTCCACGGGGTCGCAAGATTCCATCTTATATTTCGTAAGCGATACAAGGGTATACTTGGATTGATTGATAAAGATGCCTCTTAGACTCTGAGATATCTGAAGACCTAAGAAGAATGATACCTTGCCCATCATTGACATCTTAAACTTGGAAGACCTGAGTGTCCCAAACTCATCCGATAAGGTTTGGGTCATGGCATCAAATATAGTATGATCCACATATATTTGTACCATAATCATATCTTTACCATGTTTCTAAATGAACAGCGTTGGATCCACCTTGCCTTTAGTGAAGCATTGTGTATTGAGGAATTGTGACAATAGATCATACCACGCGCGTGGAGCTTGTTTCAACCCATAAAGAGCCTTCTTAAGCTTGTACACGTGATTAGGATATTTAGAATTCACAAAACCATCCGGTTGTTGAACATAGACCTCTTCCTTGATTTCACCATTGAGAAATGCCGTCTTCACATCCATCTGATAGACGATCATTATCATGTGGGCTGCATAAGCAAGGAATAGTCTAATAGCTTCCAAACGGGCAACAGGTGCAAAGGATTCCATAATGTCGATGCCCAATAATTGCTAGTATCCACGAGTTACTAGTCGAGCTTTGTTCTTCAATATTCCTCCTAACTCGTCGAGTTTCACCTTGTAAACCCATTTCAAAGTGAGTAACTGCACTTGGTCCGGGCATGGGACAAGTTTCCATACATCAAGACGTATAAATTCATTAAGTTCTTCTTGCATAGCTTCTATCCAACAATATTGGGTAAAGGCTTGTTGCCACGTCTTAGGTTCAACTTCACTAAGAAAAGCATCAAAATGACAAAACATTGCACTTTCTTGTAACTGACATCGTGTGGATACCGGATGATTAGGGTCACCAATAATAGAATCTACAGGATGATCCTTTGTCCACTTACTGTCATGTTCACGAATCCGTAGATTGGAGTAGACCGTAGAAGGAGCTTCCTCTGAGGTGGACGACCCGGCTTGATTAGACTCGGGAATTGGTACACCAAAGAATGGAAGTTCACGCATCTAAGCGAATTCCAAATCGTGATCATCATTATCCTCTTCATCATCAATAGGCATGACATGGGTAGTTGTTACATGTGTTGGTTGAGAATTACTTGTTGAAGGTATATCTTGACCAATTGTAGGTGTAGACGTATGTGATTGTGCTTGGTTGCTGGAGCGACAACTTCGGTTACCGGAGCTATTACCCCAGGTTCTGGAGCAAAAATACTTGGAGGATTAAAGAATTCATCAAAGAACGGTTGAAACAACGTATCCCATTCAGTCCTAGAAGGTGGTGTAAATGATGAGGAAGTGGGATAGTTTGGGACAATACCAGAGCTAATGTTACTGGGTCCCATTTCATGAAGTGCGGGTTCAGAGCTACTTTTCTCAGAAGCCATCACTGTCAGCTCATCAAAATCAACATTAATAGTTTCGAGGATCTTACGAGACTTACGATTGTAGATTTGGTATGCCTTCTTTGCTGCTGCTTAACCAATGAAAATACTAATATCAGCTTTTGGTTGTAGTTCTCCCAAATTGTCACCATCATTATTTGCATAGCAAAGAGAACCAAATACATGAAGATATGATAAATCTGGTACTTTTCCATTTAGAAGCTCATAAGGTGTTTTAACATGGCGTTTTAGAATTAGTGACCGGTTTTGGGTGTACACTGCTGTAGACACTGCTTCTGCCCATAAAAATAACGGAGCCTTTGCGTAAATTAACATCGTGCGAGCTGCTTCCATAAGTGTGCGATTTCGCCTTTCAATGACACCGTTTTGTTGTGGAGTGCGAGCAACGGATGTTTCATGAGATATGCCAACTGAATCATCTTGAGACGCACTTGAATCATCTGTAAGAATGCGTTGGATAGTAGTGTTGAGACGCACTTGAATCATCTTGAGAAAATCGATGATGACTTTAAGTGTCTCGTCTTTTGTTGCAAGAAATTTCACCCATGTAAACCGAGAGTAATCATCCACCATGACGAGGATGTACTTTTTACCACCAAGACTTTCAACACGCATTGGCCCACAAAGATCCATATGCAACAAATAAAGTTTCTCTTGGTTGGTGTCTTCAGACTTGGGTTTATATGATTTCTTAGTGCTTTCCCTATTGTACACGCGGAACACAAATGATCCTTATGAAATGAAAGTTTAGGAAGACCACGAATAAGTTCGTTTTTCGCCAAATGATTAATAGCGTCAAAGTTAAGATGAGATGACCGTCGATGCCATAACCATGACTTAGTATTTGATGCTTTGGAGAAAAGACACACGGGAGAAGCAGCCATCTTGTAGAGACAAAGTGTACAAATTATTCCCTCGAGTACCTTTCAATAAATCAACCCCTTCCAAATTACGAATGAAGAAGGTATGCTCACGAAAAGCAACTTCAAGTTTTGAATCACAAAATTGTCCCACATAAAATAAGTTGTGACCGAGACCTTCCACATAATACACTCTTGAAATAATAACATTCCCAATATGATATTCACCGTAACCCATTATCTTTGCAATATGATCATTTCCAAATCGAACCATACCAAGAAACTTGCTGACGAAATTTCTGAGCTAAGAGCGATCTCCGGTCATATGCTTGGAGCAACAAGAGTCCAAATACCAGAGAACAATTTAGACCACCTGTTTTCATCAACAATTATAGACAATACGTTGGAAACTATTGGTTTCAGAGTGTTAGCAGACACATATACAAAATTATTAGAATTGCTAACATTTATGTTACCCTTAGATCTCCAGCATTTTCTAATGTGAGTTTTGCTAATAACAGGTTTTATTGTTACAATTTTCTGAGGTTTTGGATTATTAGTGGGCACTACAGTGGGAGTAGACCTATTTACAAGGCACTTTGTTCCTACAGTAGTGTTAGTGTTCCTAATTAAAGGACACACTTGTGTTTTGGTAGCCTTTGTACTCCTATTTAAAGGGCACACTTTCTTCACTTTAGTGGGAGTGATCCTAGTTAAAGGGCACACATTTCCTACTATAGTGAAAGTTCTACCAGTGAGGCGCCACATCTAACCAACTTGGGTTAACACTTTCCCAGTCGGTTTCCATTCTAAACCATTTTTACGGACATTCATCTCATTCACATGGTCAATAAGGAAAGAATCATGACGACTAGAAAACATACATTCATCGCAATTCCAACATTTCAAATTAGAATTCATAGTAGGCTTAGAACGCTGCACAACCGCAGAGCCTTTAGGTTTAGCTACATGATTCTTTTTATTCAAAACAGAAATAACATTCCTAGGGTGGGCTTCTACTTTCTTCTTCACTTGACTACTAGATGAGGGCAAGATCCTATCATCCTTCTTATTTGTTTTAAGCTTAGATCTTTGAGCCTTAGTAGTGGTGCTTACTCCAGTAGAAGGAAACACGGGAATATTAGAAGCTGGTTTTGATTTTGCCTTATCTTTAGTGACCAATGTTTGAGATGGTTTAGTTCCAGGGCCCTTGTTAAGTGGTGTGACAGTGATGAGGTTCTTTTTTATTGAACTAGAGGATGATGCTGAGACAGTGGCAGCGTTATCCGCAACATTCTTACCTTTTAGGGTATGAAGTGTTTCCTTTAACTCAGCCAAAGCCAGATTTTTATCACAAATTTGTTCCCTCAAATCAGATATTTCCACCGACTTTCGACTTAGTCGTTTAATCAATGATTGATTCTGTGCAGTGGTGTCAACACATGCAGGCTTTACTGAATCGAATAGTTGTGTATTTTTCTGTTTTAAGTTATCAACTTTTGACAAAAGCTTGGAAACTCGATTATCTAGATCATGTTTAAAATTCTCAGCAGCCTCAAGTACGTTCACACAGTTAATCTCCTTAGATTTCTCTATGTCTATCGGTATGCAACCTTGTCACTCGGCTGACGCTGTTTTGATTCTAAATTCAATAAAAAATTCTTTTGAAAATTTGAATCATCTATATTTACACCTTCGAATGAAGTTCAAAGATCTCTTTAATAAATTTTTGCTTGCATTCAAGCGAAATACAATGTTTTTTAATCTCATCAAAAAATTTGGAAAGCGAAGTATAAGAATCTTGAATCTTTAAAAATTCAGTGTCAGATTTGTGACAAGTACTATCTACCACATTATCCATAGTGTCAACATTATGCACAATAGAATCATTATCAACACTAGTATTCACATAGACGGATACAATATCACGCGACATCACTTGCTTCAGAAGCTGATCATTTTAGCTTGAAATTCATTCTATTTCAAGTACACCATTTTCATAAGCATCATCCATTTCATTGAAAATGCGTCTAACTTCTTCTATTTCCAAAAGCAATTCTTTATCAATATTGTGAAGACAAGCTTTAATATTGTTTACAAATGGAACAATTTCGTCTCGAAATGCAGCTCTAGTGTGCTCAAAATTCAATTCACCTTTCGTTATGGCCGAAGCCGTCGTACGTTCCATAATCACCTTGTCAAAATCGGCTAAGTGTTGCTGCATCGCGTTTAAGCTATCAGACGCCTTACTTACCGGTGGAATTAACTTAGTTAAATCCTTTTTGACAAGTGTAGGAGACGTACTAGGAAGGTTTTCCATTGACAAACTTTGGGGCACAAAAGCTGATAACTGAGATAATTCCTTTTGTAATCGATTACGAGTCTTTTTATCAAATTGATCTTTATTATGCTTATCATAATCAAGCTTATGCAATTTTGAAAGCATTTTAGATTGAGTTTCTTCCGCAAGTGACTGTGTCTCCTTAGTACTATGAACATAAGGTGCTTCTTTTGATTTTCCAATTAGGGTCACATCATAAAGACAAGGAATATATTCCTGAGCTTATTTTTCATAACCGAGATTAGGTGGTAAATCTTGAAGATGCTTAAGTTTGAGTTCTTTAAACGATTTAGTTAAAAGATGAACCTTCTGTGGAAGCGTACTGTTTTAAAAGCTGTTGTTCCTTGAATTTAAAAAGTTTGGTAGCATTAATTTCTGAAAATCATTTACAACCGAATCTTTTTCTTTTAATTCGTTGGAAAGATTAGCTTTTAATGATTCTATTTCTTTTAAGTGTTCAATCTTTTCAAAACGAAATTGGTCAAATTTAGAATAATTTATTTTCTTTGCTTGAGGGACCATTTAAAAAGTTTTGACCTTTTCCTTATAGAGCAAGCTCATCGGTTAGGTTGGTATTCATATCTATGGTTTGTCGAATAGCCACATTCATTTTATCAATAATATGTTTAGGCACCATTACCAGATCACGTTGATCATATGATTCCATACCCGTCGTAGCATTTGGTTAAGGATCACTCAAATGTGTTGGATTGGATACCACATCATTTGAGTTACTAGTTCCCGAATGTTGTTCGAGGTTGTCATTTTCATGCTCAACATGATGTGGATTATCACGAATATTATTAGATGTGGTTTGTACCTTACTAACGACATTAGAATCATATTGAGAGATATTAACAACAAGAGCAGCTTGGGCTGAGTGAATGTCATCACAATCCGAATCATATGCGTCAAGATCATCTGCTTGATATGCTACATTAGAAGTAGAAACAACTGCAATGCCTTTATTATCTACTTCCCCTGGGTTTGCAAGAAATGCTAACTCCTCTGAATCTAAAATCTTTCCCTTAGACTGAGCATCGACCAAATACATCTTCTCACGAAACCACGTTCCATCCGTTTTCCTTTTCGACTAAGTGCATTGCCTAGCCATATGACCTTGTCGTTGATAATTGTAGCATGTCACAACCTTTCGAGGACCAACAGTGCTTCCATTACCATTAGCTTGAGAATTCACATCGTGAGCATTCACGGTCCTTGTAGTGGGTCCATTTGAACTTTGCCTTCCCTGAATGGGTTGCACCGTTACTTGACCATCTTGAACAGTGGCTTGTTGTCGAGGATTTGAAGAGGTGCGGAGCTGATTTTTCGTTGGTGGAAAACCTCTAGTAACAACAAGTTTTGACAAGTAGGCAGTAAGATGGTTTAAGACATCAGTAGGCGTATCATTTGGAGTAAAGACCGGTGGTTGAATTGGTGGAAGTTCATTATAGTAGAAGGCTTGTGATCATGGTGCTTCATTTGGAAAATATCCTTGCTGAGGAGTATAGCCCATAGGAGAAGTGATAGCTTGTGATGGTGATGCCTGATGTGTTGGTTGTTGTGGAAGAACACTTTGTTGATATGCTTGATGTGGCATCATCTGTGGTTGATAGGATGGTTGCTATTGTTGCTGATATGTGTGTTGTGGTGGCTGCTGCAAGTATGATTGTTGTTGATAAGTGTAAGCCATGTTGTGTTGGGGGGTCATTCGTGGAGAAGCATACATGGCAAGTGGATCACGAACTTGTGGTGAAGACAATCGAGCCTCGATCACATGGCATTCGTGTTGTTGAAGAAAAGCTTGAAGTTGATCCACATTGGTGTTATGCAAGTCCTTAGCCAATTTAATAGCCGTCACGTACTTACGCCATTCGGATGGAAGGGTGTTCAAATACTTGGTGTTTAACTGAAACGTAGGAATTGCCATGCCATAGATCTTGAGCTCATTTAACAATAGAGTAAATCTCAAATAGTAATCATTGAGAGTCTTCCCTGGAACATAGGCAAACTTATCAAATGTATCATAAAGCTTACACTCTCGTTCTTGTTTAGTTAGGAGGTTCCTTGCATTAGAACACGAATTCTATCCCATAACTCTTTGGCAACTTTATGTTTACTCACAAGTTTGTAGACATATGGAGGAAGGGCTTGGATAATGATGTTTATAGCTTATGTATCACACTTATCTTGAATCTTCAAATCTCCTATAAATTCACCCTTTGTGCGAGGACGAGTAACTGTACCTTCCGTCACAATACCGTAATCTACAGGTCCATCGAGCACCGATGCCCAAATGAGATGTCCATTCTCTTTGTTCAACATGTAAAGTTCCATTCGGAAAGTCCAATCCTCATACATATTGTTCACCAATATTGGTGGACGATTATCCGTACTTGAGAGGATAGACTTATCCATAAGAGATGTGTACTCCATTTCGATAAGTTAAGATTTACAAACGTTGATCAAACAATGAGAGATAGTAAATGTGTTTGTTGTTGTGTGTGGAATTCGAGAAACAATGTTGAAATCCCCTAATAATTTTTCTCGATAAACCAAAAATTCCAAGATAAAATTACACATTTTCAAAAATAAGTTTTTGAAAAATCTTGGAATATTTGTCACTATAGCGCAATGTGATCGGAATGTGATCGGAATGTCTTATCGGAAAGTGATCGCAATACTAATCACAATGTGATCGCAATAGTTATCGCAATGTGATCGCAATACTGATCGCAATGTGATCGCAATAGTTATCACAATGTTATCGCTATACTAATCGCAATGTGATCGCAATAGTTATCGCAATGTGATCGCAATGCTGATCGCAATATGCATGATCACAATGTTGATCGTAATATGTGATCGCAATGTTGATCGCAATATGTGATCGCAATGTTGATCGCAATATGTGATCGCAATATGTGATCGCAATATGTGATCGCAATGCAGTGATCGGAATCTTTGATCGCAATGTAGAAACCATTATGTTTATGCGATCAATACATGAGCACAAGTACCACTGATCTCGGATAGTACACAACAAATTTGAGATTTTTAGCCAAAAAATGAATCAAACCCCCAAACATTTTGTGTTTTTAACGAAAGAAACAATACCAAATCACTAGCACAAGTATGTAGATGATTTGTATCAAGATTAAACCATAAAAACACAAAAAAAATTGGTACGTATGATGTAGATCAAAATAGGCACAAAAAATCAAGAACACAAACACATAAACAATACAATCATCCCATGGCTCTTGATACCATTTGTAAGATATTATAAATCTTGCTTACGTTTAGAGAGAGAAAGAGATAGAAAGATGGTGAGAACACACATACTTAGAGAAAGAAAGTGAGAAGAAAACACCTTTAACTATGTGTAAAATATGTGAACCAACACCCTCTCCAACTAAGGAGAGGGTTTATATACCCAAGCCCATGAGATGGGCTTGGGCTTACATTGGGCCGCCGGCCTACACATGTTGTAGGCTTGGCTTGGCCTTGTTTGTTTACTATTAAGATAACTAAACTACAAGCTACTACTTAGACTATTGTTGGAGTGCCCGATCCTTTCTAATACGTAAAACGTATTTCCAACATTGGTCCTAGACTAAAAAGTGGCTAGTCCAAGGGGATACGGCTCTTGGTAAAGATCTTCATCAAAACCATTGATAGCTGTAATAGCTTGCTCAAAGCTATAGGGTTTTCAACTCACCGATGCTTTATTGCTAAGAGTTGGATAGTCCAGAAGGGTACGACTTCTGGTAAAGATCTTAATCAAATCAGTTGACAGCTGTGATGATTTGCCCAAAATCATTAGGGTACTCCCACTCACCATTGATTTACGTTCTAAGAATTGGGCTGGGTTCTGGTCTCCCAGGGTGATGCTTATTCCACTATAAAGACTAGCTAGCCCAAGAGCGAGCAGCTACTTGGTAAAGGCTTATCAAATCTGCTCATGTTGCTGTGAAGATTCAACAAGTGCAGATATGTTCTAAGCTTTCAAGAAGCTTCTTAGAGTCCTTAGTTGCAACGTTCTTTGTGCTTTTACATTTGATGGTTATTTTGCTGCTATTGTTTTGCTGTTTCAATCCTCAACCTGCTGTTGCAAGATCTACCAGGAAACTTGAACTCAACCCGTCAAATTCAAGTTTAAGGGAGGATTGTTAGGACATATGTAATAGGATATTTGTAACAGATAAACTAGGAGGTATGTAGTTTCTCCTGGTCCTAGTAGTAGTAGGAGCAACACGTGCTCTTGGTCTAGTAGTAAGTCAAACAATATTATTCTTAGTAATTTGTTAGGATATGCATGAGATATCTTAGGAAATGATATGCATATCAGGAGTTACACGTTTTGTAGTTAATGTAATTTAGGGTTTCCTTGTAGTATAAAAGGAACCCATTGGCAGAAGGGTTAGACACACCTTTCACCCTTATTCATTTCATTTCAATAGTAGAAATCCTTAGTAAGGATCAAGTTATTTAGTTTTTCTGTTTCTTCTTGATCTTAGTATTTGTATTCCGCACTAATACTTTGTATTAAATTAAGAGTCTCTCTATGAATAGACTTGTGAATAAAGAAGTTGTTCACCATCCTTAACAGGTTGCAAGATCCACAACCAGTGGACCCAACACTCTCTCCAGGTAATTACACTTACATGATATAATAAAAAGAACTACTAGTCATTTTCATTATGTATCTGTCGAATGATGATCATGTTACTCTTGCACTATTGTAGCTCAGGCAGTCGAGGAGCAATTTTTGGCAGCTTTTATTCCCGGTGTTAATATTGTGAAAGTGCTTCTCATAGGTTTGGGAATAGTTAAAGATGAGGCCACTGTCAAATCTATGAGCAGATTCGGAGACTACAGGTTTTTATCTCAGTTTTACTTTATGCTTGCCGGTCAGCCGACCAATTTAACAAAGATAGATAATGTTTTTGCTTTTTTGTTTTGTATGAGGGAACTTATTAAGGGTCCAATGTACTATGCAATTACACTCACTTTGTGTTGCGCCATCTATTGGAGAACATCGCCGATTGCCATTACTGCAATTTGCAATCTTTGTGCCGGTGACGGTAATGATTTCTTTTTGAAATGGGAAAATTTCAAGAAAGATGTATATAAATATCAAATTTGACATTGTGGGGTTGTCTTAAAAAGGGAATTTCTGTTAAAATTGAAAAATTTTTGGGTCCTATAAGTTTTCAAACTTGGAATTAACTAAAAGTTTATGGACATAAAATTAATAGTCGTGTGTTAGGATCAAACTCGGGATTACGGGATTGCACACAATACGTAAAGGGTTAATTTAATTTAATAAATGTATTTATTTTATTTATTAAATTTAAACTGAGCTTAACTTAACGGTCGTTAAAATAATTAAGAGTTAAGTATAACGAACGTTGTGGAATTAAATAGAAGAGTTGGAAAGTTTTAGAAACCCACCCACCGTAGGTGTTTATTATAGTTTGGGTTGGGTGAATACTTACATAAAATGGGCATTCTTTGAACCTTCTTCCCGGATTCAATCTTGTCCATGATACTTGAGTATCCATCTTAAGTGGCTGTATACAATTGCAATGTGTCATTCTCCTTACATCATAGTATCGACGCCTATAGGAATTTGTTGATAAAGAAGACATATTTCCTTGTAGTCGTTAAGTCTGTGTGTTGGGGTATTTATTCATTGGATGAAGCTGCATAGCCTTTAGTATGTATTTCTTGGTTGTTAGCAAGACTTAATTATTTGACTAGTTGTTGAAATTTTTTAATAGTTTATCAATTTATGTTTACTTTTTATTCGACCGGTGGTTCAACATGTATACTCATTCGAGTGTTAGTTAAACAAGCCCGAATGTTTTGCCCTTTTGTATGAAGCTATGTTTTTTACACCCGAAGAACAAATTTTATTCGACTTGTAGTTCAACCTATGTTTACTTTTTATTCGACTAGTGGTTCAACATGTATACTCATTCGAGTGTTAGTTAAACTGTAAAACCCGTATTTAAAATCCACGAATATTAAATATACGCAGTCTCAGCTTTAATTAAATGTTACGAAAATAATTATTCATAAAATAATTAATAAATGTAAGAAAATATTACGTATATATTTTGTAAGTATTTTTATTCAGAAAATAAATAATACATTTCAAGGTTTCAGCACGGAAATTATAACACGAACACGAACATCAAAAATTAACATGAAACGAAAATGAAATGTGGTTGTTGGCTAGCGATTGTTTAAGAAAAAAAGAAAGAATTATGGGCCGAGGCCCAGCCCGTCTTAAAGAGTATCACAGGGAAACATGTATTCACTTTCATTTCATTATAACAAAACATAAAAAAATTAGGGTTTGAGAGTGCTTGTGGGTGGCCGACGGATGGAGATAAAAACACAAGAGAAAACGATTTTGATTCTTACAATTTATTTGGCTTATGTGTTCACAGTCAATCCGTAATCACGTTAAAGGTAATCATCTCTTAATTCTTTTTATTAATTCACGAAATCCATTTTGATATAATAAGAAACACACGGGGTTTGGATTTAAACATGTAATAGTTATTAATCAAGTCGTAGTTTGATGTTATATATGAAAACCGAGAGCATAAAAGGTCTCGGTGGGCTTTTGGTTTAAACAGCCGAGACCTATAAGGTCTCGGTGGTCCTTTTCTGGTGATCAATTGCGAACCAACCCCCAAACAGGGGGTAAACGGGCTTGTAGGGGTGTTTGGTTTGAAGACAGTGGGAATAAATGAATTAACAGGGGTGTTTTGTTGTAGATCATTGGCAACCGTGAGTTAATAACTCTCGGTTGGTCTTACAAAATAAACAAGGGGAAAAAAAACAAGCAGTGGGAACATATGAACAATCGGTGGGAATATATTATACAGTAGGGGTTTGGTTGATTCCAAATTACAGAATTAGCGACAGTTTAGCGACAGCAATTCTGTCGCGGTTTCTATAGACAGTTTTTGGTCACAATTTAGCGACAGTTTAGTGACAGAAACTTTTGTCGCTAATCCGGCTGTGAGAGTATTCATTGTTGTTGCTTTGTTTTAGTGCGACCGAGAGGGGTATCTCGGTAGGCTCGGGTTCACGGTTTAAAAATTAAGCAAGGGTTGATTTATTAAATATTTTACTCATTCTACAATAAGTTTATTTTCAAAATTTAACAAGTTTAAAAGTTTTATTAATTTAATTAGTAAATTAAATTATAAATGATTTGACTAGTTTAATTAATTAAAACGTATAATTTTTTTAAATGATTTAAAATGATTCTTGAAACCTTTCTAACTTAGGAAACTTTCTAATTATAGCAAGTTACTATTTATAGTAATATCAGAATACATAATCAGTAGTACATAATACATTTATCAGAATAATGTAGAAGAATCAGATTGACAAGATTATACACAAACAGTAATACAATACTATAATAAATCAAACTAATAACAGTAAAGATCAGTAAAAATAAATAGATATCAGACAACTCATTCGCGTCCATTATTCATGTAGATTTTGTGGAGTCATAGTAGGAGTTTTATCAGTTTTCCTTCCAGTCAGTTACTGTACACAAGGTACGAATTTCTCGTCCTTCAGTAGGGACTTCCTTTCCTATGCATGATTAGGATTTCCCGTCTGCAGCCAAATGTTTTCCCTAGTACATGTTATGAAATTTACAATACTTATCTTAATAAATAAGTTAAATTGCCTAGGCTTTATATACATACATGACCAGTTATATACTAGTTACGGAGGTACCGTAACCATGACACTTGAGGCACCGGTGTCACGACTCCTCTGAGGGGGAGTGATTTCTCGCAGCGTCCCTTTTATTTCAGCTTGGCCATTTTATCATTATTATCAGTCGGGCGTATGGGTGCATCCTAGGTTATTAGTTTACAGCTTATCAGGTGAATGTGGTGTATGCTCTACATCCTTCACATTGAAGTTGATCCCTCCACCCAGCTTATCAGTTAGAGGTCACCCCTCTACAGCATGACGAGGTCACCCCTCTATGTATTCATGCAGACGTTGTTATAGCACATGACCTATACAAGCTCTTGGCACTTAAAATACCGTAAATGCATGTTTTCATATTTAACAGATAATAAATCATCTTTACAAATTATAATCAGACTTTTCGGAACATACACAGTTTTCCTCTGCTCTTTACTTATCAGTTTTATAGCTCCAGTAATTGTTATCTAATTCGTTTTAGTACATTCTTATCATGCTTTATATCCATTCATTGGGCGTTATGCTCAGCCGTAGTTTTCCGTTCATGTTCCAAACGGCAAGTACACAAGGACGCTATTAGGATTCTGAGAGAGTACGTGCATTGGACGGAAGTTGTCCAGAGTTTTTTACTTTATGCACTTCATACATTACTTTGCTTATTTGGACATTGTTTACTCCTTCCTTTCAGTACTTACTCTTTTATATTTGAGCTTATGTTTGGATTACCGATGTTTGATTCCGGTATTTCTGTTACGGTCAGTTAATGTTTTAAGATATTTGCCTTGCATGGTTTCACGACACACCATAAACACACGTCACGGTCCATTTATCCAAGTGGGGTGTTACAATTATGGTATCAGAGCGCAAGGTTTCGACCTGTAGGCTCTAAAACTTGACCCTTGACTAGTGGGTAGTTACCAGGAACTTCCCATATTTTGGCATTGTTATCTTCTTGTTTCTTATGCATGTTATCTGTCAGTTTTTCCTTATTTTGACTAAGTAAAAGGTTGGTACAGGACTTGCCCTATTTAGTCGTATGTGCTTTTCTACGACTTTTTCGTTTTGGTGAACCGACCCATAGGTGTTCACCCTTGCCCATTCAGATTTTTTATTGGTGAACCGACCCATAGGCGTTCATCCTTATCCATGTCAGATTCATGTTTTCAGTCGAATGTTACCTTGTGGACCGACCCATAGGTGTTCACAGTATCCATGTCATATTTCGTTGGCTATGCCTTCATAAACTACGTCATGCATATTTCAGATTTCTTATTCCATGTTTCTAACAAGTTAATCATCTTATCCTCTTTAAACTTTCAGATGCTACCCAAACCTAACAATCAGAATGGTTCTACATCTGCTGATATTGCTGCAGCTGTTAAAGCAGTTGTGTAAGCCATGCTACCCCAGATTCGGGATGAGATTCGAGCTGAGTACCAAAACGGACCTTAGAACAATAACAACCCTCCTCCTCCACCACCTGCCACTTTAGCTATCTGGTTAGAAAGGTTTAATAAACAGAAACCCCGGTCTTTTGAGCAAACAGTAATTCCAGCGGACGCAGAAAACTGGATTTCTCATATGGAGAAGATCTTTGAGGACATGGATTGCGGGGATGCCTTCAATGTCAAGCTAGCTATTTACAAGTTGGAGGGTGACGCCCTACATTGGTGGAGGGATTATAAGCTGACAAATGGGGGAGATGATTGGGTGCTCACATTGACTTGGACACAGTTCAAGCCACTATTTTATGATTAGTTTTTCCCTAATGCTGAGCAGGAAAGACTAAAGAGAGAGTTTCACTACATCCGCCAGAAGAATGGAGAGAACAATATGTACTTTATGTACCGATATCTCAGGTTGGATGGATTCTTGGGAGCGGCTATAGGTACTGCTGAGGAGCAGGCGATACACTTTCGATGGGCTCTTCACTCCTGGACTACAGATAGACTACTTAGTTCCACGTACACTAACGTGTCGTAGGTAGCTAATGCGGCTCGTAATGTAGAGATGCTTTATGAAAGGGATGAGCTCAAGAACACAGAGCGACCTGAGAAGAGGTATATTCCATTCAGGAGACTTAAACAATTTAACTCTTGTACTTACTTGACAATATATATATATATATATATATATATATATATATATATATATATATATATATATATATATATATATATATATATATATATATATATATATATATATATATATATATATATATATATATATATATATATATATATATATATATATATATATATATATATATATATATATATATATATATACACTAGCGTCGTAACCCGTCCAACGGGCGGGGTCGTTTTTATGTTGCCTCGGAGGGTTTATGATTTGTGCGTTTTTTGTGTATTAAATTTGTAATTTAACCTTTAGTATATTTTAGTTATATTTTACGCTTAAGTAACGTTAAATTTATGCTAAAAAATAGATGTTTTTAAAAATTTTAAAATTTAATCCAGATTAAAATTCAAATTATTTTAGCTTTTTAAAAGTCCGAATAATATTAACTTTTTAAACAATCCGAATGTTTTTAAAAGAAGTCTAAAACGCATTTTGTGTTTTATTTATGTTTGATGTTAGTATGTGTGATATTTTTATGCTTTAAGCCACTCAACAGACGTGTTTTGTCTGAATTTTTAATAATGTACTTATATATTTATATGAGACACATATATATAATTTTTTTAAAATCTTTTATTAAAGTATGTTTGTTGTGAGTGCGTTTGATTTTTTATGCCTTGGTCCATCAAATAGACATGTTATGTCCCCTCTAAATCTTTGGTTGTACATTTATCGGCTTGTGTTTTGTTTTTTATGTTTTTTTAACGTAAGCTACCCTTATTTTGTAAACGGCATCATGTGTTTATATATTCTTGTGCCTAAGATTATGGTATTAAAAAGCAGAGTCGTGCCCGAGTTTCACAATACAATAGAAAGTAAAGCTCAATGTGATTGTTAATTTTTTAAAATACTTTTGTGTTTTATTTTTATTTATTTGCAATGGGACTCTTTTTTGTTAAAATTAAACTTAGATAAAATTTTTTTGGATATTTTTAGGGCTTGACCCACACAACGGACATGTTTAGTCCCATGTCAATCTTTCGTTTTACTAATATGGGTGGGTTTTTTTCGTTTTATTACAAAACGTTTGTGTAATTTTTTAATTTTTTTTTTGCAGTGGGCCTTGTTTTTTTAAACGAAAACTTAAACGAATCTGTTTTTGATACTTTAGGACTTGTTTAATCCCATGTCAATTTTTTGTTTTACTAATATGAGCGGGTTTATTTCGTTACTTTTTTTTACTAATATGTGCTCACATGTTGATTCCAGCAGGAACCCTCGGTCCTTTTTAAAATAATACTAAATAGATAAAAATAAGAAGTTTACCGAACAACACATAATACTAACATAATATTGAATAGATGTAAATATAAATTGTATTGAACGACACATAATAATTTTAAAAAATTACAGTGAAACAATGTTGCTTTAGTAATACAAAAGATATTCAAAAAGTTGTATATAAACAATATTGATTCCTATCAAATACAATATAAAACGTCTTTGTAAACAACGTTTATCGTTAAATTTGAATAGCTGTCAGTTGTCACCTTTGTCAAAAAAAGAAAATCTTTAATCTTCTTTTATTTTTTACTCGACATATATATTTATGTGTATCGGTTTTTGTAAAAAATAGTGTATCGGCCTTGTCTTTTATTAATCGTCATCATCAAGATAACGCGAATTGGAAGATAAACATTTGCACGCATACAAATTTCAAATGAAAATTTCAAAGTATTATCTAATATCTATGTTAGAAAAATAAGATTTTAGCGTGGTTAGCTGATTAAAGATTACTAATGAGGTTTCAGTAAAAACAAATTGAAGTGAAAATACGCATATAACAATTAAATATTAACATAATATATGATTCATTCATATTAAAATATTCATCTGGCCTGTTGTTTCAGATATATTATATAAGACAAGTTCACAAAGTCAGTAGTAACCATCAAACTAATTATAATATTTTTTATATAATAAAAAGACAAGAGATGTTAAAAGGCTCAACACTTGAACATCGTGTATGATTTACGTTTAATGTGCGTATGATTTTGCTAAAACTTTTATCATTTATACGAAGTTGTTGATTTATTTAAAAAAATTGGAAATAAAACTTGATTGGTTTTTGTAATAGGGTAAATTGGTGAGAAATTTGGAAGGTGGTTAGTAAATCCAGCGAGAATAATGAAATGTCAACAAATTTTTTTTCATGGGCGATTTTGTCTTTTTGGATACTTTAAGGACTAAATTTTGACTTTACCTTTTAAATTTTAGGTGGTGTTTGGTTAAGTTTATGAGTGGGCTTAGGCTTATATTATATAAGCAAATTATGGCTTTTATATAATATGTTTATAAGCCTTTGTTAAGTGTTTGGTTTATCTTATATAACTAATATGGTAAAATGACAAAAAAGTATATAAAAATAAAAAGGATAGTAATTAGTAAATAAGGGTATAAAAGTCTTTTTATGTAATATTTTTATATAAGTCCAACTAACCTTACATAAGCCATAAATTCTTGTCTTACCAAAACCTCTTTATATAAGCTTATAAACCCAGTTATATAAGCTTAACCAAACACTTGATTTTGTCTTATAAGCTTATATAAACTAATAAGCCTATAAGCCCACTATATAAGCTAAAACAAACACCCCTTAGGCCATGCGCATTGAAACGACCTTTTCTCATTCATGGCCCCATACTGGCGAAGCATTTCAAAAGGTAGTGCTGTGATCTAAGGCGACTACATATAGGTGGCAAAATGGGTGGATTGGGAGGGCACGGGTTGGGGTAAACGGGGCTAAATTGGCGGTGGGTCAAACGGGCGGCGGGTCAAACGAGCGAGCTAAACCGACGTATGTTAAAACGGGCAAAAAAAAACATATAGTAAAATTGTAAAAAAGGTAAAAAAAAATACTTGTTTAAAAGTCGGAAAATAAATATATATATATAAAGACCCGTCAAGTGTAATTGAGTGTTTTACATACGCCTATCGAGCCCATCTAATATCTTACATGTGACCATTAAGCCCATCAATAATAATTGATAGGCAAAAAATGCTTCTCACTTTTGAAAACAAAAGCTTAAAATACACATAATTAGTAAAATGGGCAAAATTTGTCACATCGGCCACATATCAGTTTTCTTTTTGAAAAAAAAACGGCCCCGCGAAAGTAAAAAAGGAACTTACAATTAGAAGTTTAAATTAGGCTGGTGGGAGTGGCTTATAAGTCACTCGTGAGTTGCTTATACCCACCCGTTGCTTCCATTCCCTCTCAAAATAGTCGCGCGCGACTTACTCTCACCAAGAAAAAATAGGGGGCAAACTCACCCAGGTGAGTTGTAATGTTGTGGGCCCCATGTGTTTTTATTTTTTGGGTTAGTTTTATCTGTGGGTGTTTTTTGTGAGTGGGTTGTGTTTAAATAATAAAAAAAAATAGGTATGAAAGGTGAGTGTGGGTGAGTGTCATTATCTCCGTGGGTGAGTTTGGGTGAGTTTGTTAAAAGCTGAGGTGGCGCTGACGTGGAAGCGAGTGGGTTTGCCTCCACTCCTACCAGTGTTATGCATGAACTGAATCACTTTGACTTAGTTGCGGCATATAAACTTATTATACCATTACTTAGTTGAGGCAGCTAATGTAATTCTGCCATTGTTACACATATTAGTGTGCTAATGTAATTGTGCCAAAAAAATGGTTAGAAAGTGGCACGCATATCAAATTTATTGTTACATCATGGGAAACCTTATTTTGGACCAAAGGGACCTAAAAATGTTACCCGTACATATCAATTCCCTTCCTTTTTTTCATTTGTTTAATCCTTTTATATCACTTTTCACCGAGGGTTTGTATAATCAAGAATACTCTTAAACATGAAATACCTACAATAAGAACTTTTTTAAGCAAGTTTATGACTAACTAAAATATCATAAATAACCAGATAGTATGGTGCCATATATAAAGGACTCAAATATACTAAAAATCTACAACAGTTACATTAACGTCCATGTTTACATTAACGTCCATGTTGAGGAGTACAGAAAAAAAAACATGAAACTCATTGACGTCTAAATGAATATAAACAATAGAGTTGAAGCCAATACACAAAAATTGGTGCTTTTTTAATCTCATCTTAAAAAGAACAAAAGAAGGCCGGTGATTTTAATCAAAAGGTGATGCACCTCGCCTATATCTAACACATGTTTTCTTCCGACTTGGCGTGCACGTTTCTGCATTAGGATGTTAGCCAAAGGGAGCTGAGCGTTTCTGCATTAGAAGGTTGGTTAAAGGAGCCGAGTTTAGCTGCAAGTTTCTCACTTTTGTAATCCTCTATAACCTGAATAAACCTGAATACCCAGAAAATATCATTAAAAAGGCAAACAGTAGCACATGATACAATTAGTTAATGACTGCTAAAATTATAGGGATTGTGGTTGGCGGGTCATATGAGATACTGTAAATGATAGTAGTATAAGAGGGTTATTATTACCTTTAGGGCGTCTTGGTTGGTGTGCCTTCGAACAGACTCGTCAAGCTTTCAGGGGAAATAATAAATACATTGGCCATGCTGGAGATAAGAAAACAGATTGTCAGTATAGAGTGCTAGTAAATAAGGTTTGCAAATGACGAAAGGTGTCAAATATCTTTTCTACTACAGAAAAAACTACTACTCCAATAAGAATTGTTGAATATAAACTCTTGTTCTGATCTCACTGCGACACAAGTTTATTCGTTTTACATTAATTAAAAAATATGGAATGTAAGTTGCAAGACTTCCGCAGAGAAAGAGGTTAGAAATGTCTGCAACTTACATGCTTAATGATTCAAATTTCTCGTCAACTGTAGAAGCATTGAAGCTTCTCACAAAATCCCCATATTCAGTGATGTCACGTTTCAACCTTAATCCTCCACTACACAGAGAGAGGACATGGATGAGTTATTTAGGTACAGATAAATATATCACATCTCAATAATTCAACAATATGTATGAGATTTTGTTTGTTTTCTTTTCATGTCATTGATTCTTCCTGATAAAACTATTGAAGTTTGAAATATTTGAAAAAATGATGGTTCTGTTCATATGACAATAGTTTCAAGGTCATATGCATTGTGTAAGAGATACACTATCCTCTGCAAATCAATGTGATTACAAGTGGCTTTAAATAAGAGCAGCAAGTTACCTTGGATTAAAAGTGTACTTCTGCCAGTGATTGCTTAGACATTTGTGCAATCGGTTCCCCTGTATTGATAAAATTAATTAGCATCATCGAATCATGTGATACTAAGATGGTAACAACATAAAATGGAGAAACTATGAATTACCAATTCGGTTAGGAAAGCTTGCTTGTTAAGACCTTGAGAATAAAAGAACACAATAGTTAACTTGTTTATCGCCATTTTTATCCAGACGTTGCAAATATGATGATTACTTACCAGATTTCTTTATTCAGGCTTTTTAGTCTCTGTTGCTTCTTACTTTGAAATGATGAGCAATGATGCTACCTGAAGCATATCTAGCAATCCCGATTCTCTCAAACCCCAAAGGATTTCTCATTTGCATTATTTCACATATATGTCTACCACTATGAGAAGCATTTATAATCAGATTCTATACTAAAAGCATGCCATACTCCTGTTTTCGACTCCATTGACATTTTTATGTATCTGTTAAGGTAAGTTGTCTTTATCCTCCACCCATTATTTTCCATCATTTGTGATTCCCGACATGTCGATAATCATCTTTTAAAGGGTTCATTATCAAACCTCAAACAATTTTGAGGGTAGAATGTAGATATGGTTTCGTGAACCACAGTGGAGGGAAAGCCAAAGTGCCTGGATACAAGGACGACTATAACCCTTCACAAGATGGTAACTTCAATCATATTTGTCCCTGTTGTGTTTGTTGTGTCCGTTGCTGATCTTGAGGAGCTGACATGTTTACGGGTTCTGAATTATAGTGTGCAAATGGCTGGAAGTATAGAGGATTCATCTTATTCTGCAAGTAGGAAAAAAAAATACTTCAATTGGCAAACCATTTTGCATAAAAGTAGATTGAGCAACAATTGACAGCGTGTTTAGTGTTTAGGTGAAACAGGTCAATCTGTAGAGCAAGGTCGTTGTGTGACCCGTAATGTGTGTTTTTCTCCATTTAAAGTAAATAAAATAATTGCTTTACGATAAAAAAATTTGCTACAACTATAATCAAACAATCAAATGAAACACCTGTATGGTTTTTTCACTAAAAATAGACTTTGGCAGACTTTGAGAACTTGTTTTAAGTTAAATACCCACAATTTAGCTTGACTTTATTCATTGAGGAGAATTAGTCTGGTTCTGATATGACAAAAGTCCAAAAGATGATTTTGCAGAAAACTTATACAAAACTGATTTGCTAGTACTGGTTTGTCTTCACACACTTTAGGAAAGAATTGTCAACATAAAGTTTTCCTTTATATGTCAGAACAAACAATATAAAAAATATTGATTTCTGTGAGACCGTACTTACCAGACCACGTTTTCTATTCTTTGAATTGCTATGTTTATAGTACTATCAAAGTGACTTATAACTAAGATTTTTCTTGGATGCAATTCACTGGTCGGAAAAGGGCTTCAATAATGTGTCGTGTTACTTACATTTTGAGCTGCATTAGTAAGAATTCACCTGGGTACGAAATTCTAATGATTGGATGTAAAATTCAGTTTTAACCCATTATAGTAAAGTGTTGCAATGTCCACTGAGAAGCATACATATAGGGATAGATCAAAAGCACGATCCGATAATTCAAAATATAACTCATAACCAAAGCAGTAAAATCACAAGAAACAGAAATGTAAAAAAATATGAGGATTTGGAGTGGCTGTGTGAATCGAAATAGACATTAGGCACTTATTAACTCATTCGACCTCTTAACATGTTTCCCTTTAAGCTAACTGCTATAATTTTAACCATTTGACATGTATGTAAATAATAAACTACAGGTGCAAAGGATCAAATATCACCTAAGGTCTATGTTAATCCATATTAATCTATTAAATATAAAGATATTCTTTTCTTAACAAAACAGATATCAGTGACATTTAGTGAAAGAAGTGATTGCAGGTCGACCCAACATTGATAATCAGTTCAACAAAAGTTAAGTAGTAAGAGAACTTTATTAAACTGAGATAATATGAAAAGTGTTAATAACAATGAGAAAAACTTACTTTGTGCAGGTTCTCTTCGGCTCTTTCCTTCCTTGTTAGTTCAAGCTCTGTCATAAGTGCTTCCGTGTCATCATCATCTTCATCACTAATAACCAAAAAAATGGTAGCCATATGGAACATATGATCAGGGTAGTTAAGATAACTAAAAAAGGTCTGTTGGCCTTTAAAAGGTGGTGATGATGTTACTATGGGACAAGGTGTTTAGGATTGCAATTGCAAACTACTCATATACAGGGTTGCACCATTGTTATTTTTCAAAAATGGCTGAAAAATAGAGAGGGTCCACTTCTTGTTCTGCTATTGATTAATGACAGTGGCAATATCTTCAATATGCTCATTGACAGTCTCAATGACATTATGCTTTTTGATGATACTCTAATGAATGTTGGTTCTATGGTGGTGGTGGTGCTCTTAGTGCTGCTACCCCTGCTGGTGGTGTGCGACTGCCGCTGTGCCAAAACCTCAACAGATGCCTCACCTTTTCTTTCGTCATCAATTATCTAGCGGGTCTGACTCACGCTGTGTGAGAACTGCAATAGAAATAGGGTTAGTATCTATATGTTTTGATGATCAAAACTGGTTAGTTTAATACCATGTTGCCTCTAACTGTGTGCGAATGAAGTCATATGAACACTTGATGGAATCAGGAACTTACTTTGTCTGTGCAAATATACAA
The DNA here is from genome assembly GCA_025667525.1 of Glebionis coronaria. Lineage (NCBI taxonomy): Eukaryota > Viridiplantae > Streptophyta > Magnoliopsida > Asterales > Asteraceae > Glebionis > Glebionis coronaria. Next base: position 508,064,798 of record CM046877.1, read on the forward strand.
TTCTAATCAGTCCAAGATATGGGGTTAAATCAGAAAAATATTACCCTAAAAGCTTGAAGGCTATCAAAATGTGTTAACACTATTACTGATACATGTAACAGCAGCATGCATAGTTTCCACAAAATGAGGGATCGGTGACTGCTTCCCTTTCGTTGCAATTTATTGCAGCCTTGTCATAGCCCTGAATAATTCTATAAAAATCGATAGCAATCTAAAAGTAAGGACCAAATGGATATCAAATTTAAAAAAAGTCAAATGGACATTAGATAATGCAGTAACCTTGCAGCTTGCGCACGCAGAAAAGGCATTGATAACAATTTTCTAATGAAGCAAGTCGAATTTAGTTTACCTACTGCTCACTTTTTCCAAGAAACTGACCCATTAGCAAAATGCGCAGGATATGTGAGTTGTGTAACAGGAAACTCTTCAGTTATGCACTTTCATAACTTTTTAAAAGCAATTAGTGTGTGAAATATGGTTATAAATACCGAGTTATTTCTGTATTGATAAAGCAATCAGAACTGATCGAGAAAATAATTTTGATTGAATAATCCAATACCTGGTAAATCCATGGAGTTATATTCTGAACCATTCATCTTGTGAGAATGCCTAATAAAACAATAAAATTTGCATGAATGACAATTTTAAACAAAGGCTCGATCTTTATTAAATTTATTTTCATTATGTAGCTTTCCTTTCTGCTCATCATCAATTTAACTGATACTTCAATCATTTGATCATTTATTTTGTATATAGACCATAATGGGCCATTAACTTACCAAGCCGCTTTACAAAAAAGGCTGTACTCTATGAAAGATAATATCTAGCTGATCACGATAAGGTGTGAAATAGTTTCAATCCCGTCACATGACTCCCTAAAAACTCTACAAAACTAAAATCTAATATATATGCTAATAAGCTTACACAAACACCGACAAAGCATCGGATGCAAGTGCAAGCACTCCTGCACGAACACTACTTTTGTAATGAGGGGGCGTGGCTGCTAACTGCTGATGGTACATCGAAAGGCAAAAAGGCATAAAATGAAGGGGTTCCATTCTTTCGTGAACCTATCGAAAGATGTAAGTTTCAAAAATTCAAAGTAGCTTTTTTTACTCGAACAATCCTATGGAAGTTACATCATTCCAGACAGGCATCCCCCGTTATTTATAAACTGTGCAGCTGTAGGTCTATCTTTAACAGCAAATGAACTCCTCCAAGAGTTGCTATTACCGTCTTCCGTGCTAGGCAGACTTATTTCTGTCCGGTAAGGCTCGGGTTTAAAAACATATATATATTACCTATGTTGCACGGAGACGGATTCGGGAACGGGGACGGGGACGGGGACGGGGACGGGTACTTAGAAACACCAATGTCCCAAAATCCATTAAACGGGTACGGCTGGAAACGTTTTTTGTATTTTATAAATATTTATTAATAAATTAAATAAACATGATCTTTAACTGATAAAGCAAGAAAAAATAAATACCGATATTGAGACATAACATTTACTTAACATTAAACAAATACTGATAATCAATTTTTAAAGGTTTGTTAGAAGATATGACGACCTACCATATGTTTATACAATATAAATGGCCCAAAAAATATTTCACGGCCCAAAAAATATTTCACGGCCCAAAAACTAGCCCAGAAACGTGTTAAAAGCGCAAGAAACGTTTCCCTTTGGCGTTTCTGCTAGAGGCTCTGCGTTTCCCATATTCAGGAAACGTTTCCCTTTTTGGGGAAACGTTTCCGCCGCGTTTCCGGGCGTTTACCGACGTTTCCCGTTTCCGAAACGTTTCCGGGACGGGCACGACACCCGAGGGGCGTTTCCGTGCAACATAGTATATTACTGAATCTATTGCAGACGTATGAAGAACCCGAAACAAAGCAGACCAACCAACCAAATGCAGACAAAAAACTAAATATGAAGTAAAGACATACACACCCGAGTACTTTTTATTACTCTATGTATTTTTAGGGTGATTTGGTCATAGATTGCTTTAAATAAAGCTAAACAGACAAAAGTAAAAGTCAACATTATGCAAATCCTCAAACCTCATAAAGATGTGGTTTGTAGTTCCTCATCGTCTTCATCATAATTATCATCATCACTCAATAACGATGATGCAAATGGTGGTACTGTAGTAGAAACATAATCAGATCTCGGTAAGAGATCATCCTCCTCAGTTAAGGGTTGGACTTCTGTTCCATCATACTGTTCATCAATGGACTTCTGGTCCCTCATACTGATCATGAATATCTTCAAAATCGATAACATCTTCAGCCTTCATGTCATTATCTGCAATGATGTTGCATAATCGTTTCTTATAATTGTTTCAATCTGATTACGGTTTAAGTTTATTTGTGTCATAAACGGTTTATAAACATAACCCCTAATCAAATTAATTCATCTTTAAAAAAACATTAAATCGTAGATCAATCGGATTAGGGTTTATGTTTAATTGTGTCATAAACGGTTTATAAACATAAACCCTAATGACATTAATTCATCTGTTCATAAACAATTAAAGATAAAGAAACTGAAAAAACGATCAATCATGGATCAATCTGATTAGGGTTTATGTTTCTTTGATGATAGATCAGTTGTTTGATCCAAGGTTTAAAAGGGTTATGATTGAAACAGTTTCATGGGTGTTGGATTGGGGAAAATGGATTTGGAGTTGCTGGTGTGTGTATTTTCCCCATGGTGTGTGTGTTTTCCCGTCAGTGAGTTGTTAGAAAAAAATAAAAAATAATGAAATTCTTTTTTACGAACCTATTATTTATAGGTGCGATATGAAAACGCAGTTTTGGGAAAATTGCGGCCCGGTTTTTAGAAGTTGCGTTTTCGATAACTAATTTTTGCAAGTTTTTGAGATTTTTTAGCTAACAAACAAATTCTATTGGTTTAATGGTGCCATGTCACATATGACTGGGATTACGGGGTGTCGTATCAAGTCATAGTTATACCTATATAATATATATAATATATATATATATATATATATATATATATATATATATATATATATATATATATATATATATATATATATATATATATATATATATATATATATATATATATATATATATATATATATATATATATATATATATATATATATATATATATATATATATATATATATATATATATATATATATATATATATATATATATATATATATATATATATATATATATCATTCACTATCCAATTATCATCTTTCAGATAGAGAGGAGGAGACCGGTCTCAGTCGGCTACTCAATAGCATGGCTACAGAAATCACGGTCAGTCTTATAACCGTAACGGATCAGATAGGAGAGGTGGTGGTGACAACTACCGTCGTAGCTCAAACTCTTTTGGCAACCACATGTGATTCTTTAAACTTCACAATACCAGACTGATGTGTAACATAAATTCTAACTTTCAGCACGTCAACAGAGATGTTGGACATGGGCGTGACCAAAATCACAGAGGTCAGCAGTCTGTCCGACCAGCAAATTCTGAATATTAAATTTACAACTTAGCAGCCTTATTCCAGTTATGTCACCATGGTTGTAACACTCATACATTTTCTTGGATCAGATTCACAACAAACCAAAGCAGCTTCTGCGGGGTATACTAATCCCACCGTATCACATGTGGGAAGAAACACCCCGGACCGTGTCGCCGTGGTTCTAGTGGTTGTTTCAAGTGTGGACAGCCGGGTCACATGATGAGAGATTGTAAGAAGGGGGATGATGCCGGTATCTCAAGCCATACTCCTCAGATTTTACCTCCACCACCACCACTACTACCAACCATAGGTCGCGTTTATACCACTACCAGGGAGCAGGCTAATAAGACCACAAGTACCATCAGTGGCATTTTGTTTTTAAACGGACAGGCTGCCTACGTTCTTTTTTATACAGGCGCTACACATTCAGGTATATCTACTTCATTTGCTTCTAGTATAAACATGACCCCTACACCACTTTATAGTGTGCTAAGTATATCTACACCCATGCGAGACTTTGTACGCATTACTCAGGTGTACAGGGATCTTCCTCTAGAGTTTGACGATAAAATCCGCCCAGTTAATGCCCTTCCTTTAGACATGTGTGAGTTTGATATCATTCTGGGTATGGATTGGTTGTCAGCACATAATGCCACAATAGATTGTCATGCATACCGAGTCATCTTCGGTAATATCCAGACTCTAGAGTATATTCACTGTGGTTTTCTGGTAGGAAAACATGTTTAGATTTTCTCAGCTTTATAGGCCCGTGCTCTATTATACCATGGCTATGAGGGTTTCCTAGCTACCGTTCATGATACTACTTCTGAGTCACTTTCACTCCATGATCAGCCAATTGTGTCAGAGTTTCCTGATGTCGTCTTCCCAGAAGAACTTCCAGGCATATCTCCCAATCAAGAGGTAGAATTTAGTATCGATCTTATTCCAGGAGCATAACCAGTATCCAAAGCTCCCTACCATATGACTCCAATTGAACTTAAGGAACTGAATGATCAGCTATAAGAATATCTAGAAAGGGTTTCATCCGTCCGAGCGCGTCACCATGGGGCGTGCCAGTTTTGTTTGTCAAGAAGAAAGATGGTAGTATGCGGCTGTGTATTGACTACCGCGATTTGAATAAGCTCACCATTCATAACCGTTATCCACTTCCTCGTATCGATGATTTATTCGATCAGCTTCAGGGTGCCAATCGCTTCTCCAAAATCGAATTATGATCAGGTTACCATCAACTACGTGTAAAAGAATATCCAAGACTACTTTTCGCACAAGGTATGGTCACTATGAGTTTGTTGTCATGCCATTCGGCCTCATGAATGCGCTGGCAGTATTCATGGACTTGATGAATCGAGTCTTCCACGAGTTCTTAGACAAGTTTGTGATTGTATTCATCGATGATATCCTTATTTTCTCTAAGTATAAAGAAGAGCATGAGGATAATCTTCGTACAGTTTTGCAGATTCTCTAACGAGAGAAGCTTTATGTTAAATTTTCTAAGTGTGAGTTCTGGTTGAGTAAGGTGGCGTTTCTAGGCCATACTGTTTCTGCAGAGGGGATCACCATGGATCCTACAAAGGTAGAGGCTATCACTGAATGGCCGAGACCGACATCTACCACAGAAGTACGCAATTTTCTTAGTTTAGCGAGATATTACCGCAGGTTTGTAGAAAACTTCTCACGTTTGGCATTATCGTTGACCAAACTTATGCGCAAAGGGGATAAGTTTTTAGGAACTCAAACGGCGTTTAGTTTCAGCAGCGATCCTTACTCTCCCATCTGGCACAGGTGGATATCAGATATACAATGACGCTTCAGGGAAAGGTTTGGGCTGTGTACTTATACAGCATGGGAAAGTCATTGCTTATGCTTCACAACAGCTAAAGCCGTATGAGGAGAATTATCTCACGCATGATCTGGAGCTTACAGCAGTCGTCTTCACCCTTAAAATTTGGAGACATTATTTGTATGGTGAGTCATGTGATATTTTCACCGATCATAAAATTATCAAGTATATATTTACACAGCGAGAGCTGAACATGAGTTAGAGGCGTTGGTTGGAGTTGCTAAAAGACTATAACACTAGCATTCAGTATCATCCAGGTAAAGTGAATGTAGTGGCAGATGCCCTCAGCAGAAAGTCAGGGATGATTAATGGCATCAAGGTTAAGGAGGAGATCATAAAAGACATAGAGCGGTATGATATTGAGCTCTTAGTATGCGGACAAACAGGTTACTGGGCTAGTCTGAGAGTAGAACCAGATTTACTCTCTCGGATTAAAGCTGCACAGAAGGATGATGGTGAAATATGGGCGATTGTCTAGAATATTGACCAGCAGACTGAATTTCGTATCGATGAGGATGGTATTGTATGGCAGGGTACCAAACTATGTGTTACAGAAGACCCTACTCTTAGAGAAGCCTTATTAACTGAGGCTCATAGCTCTCCGTTTTCTATCCATCCAGGTTCCATTAAGATGTACCATGATCTTAAGCAGCATTCCTGGTGGAGCGGCATGAAGCAAGATGTTGCTATATTTGTTTCCAGATGCTTAACGTGCTAGCAGGTTATGATAGAGCATCAGCGTGCTAGTGGTCTACTTCAGCCATTGGATATTCCAACATGGAAATGGGACAAGATCTCTATGGATTTTGTAACCGGGTTACCGTAAACTCAAAGGAAACATGATGCAATTTGGGTCATTGTTGACCGTTTGACCAAGTCAAAACACTTCCTCCCTATCTGTAAGGACTTCTCAGTCAGAAAATTAGCAGATATTTTTACGAAGGAGACTGTACGATTACACTGTACACCTTCAGATATCATATCATACAGGAATCCATGATTCACTTCACATTTCTGCGGAGGTCTGCATAAAGTGTGGGGAACCAAGCTTAAGCTTAGCACAACCTTTCATTCGCAGACGGATGGTCAGTCAGAGCATACCATCCAGACCTTGGAGGACATGCTACGCGCATGTGCATTAGAATGGACAGGTGATTGGGATGACTATATCTGCTTGGTCGAGTTTGCCTACAACAACAGTTGGCATGCTAGTGTCAAATGTGTGCTCTTTGAGATGTTATACGCAGGAAATGTTGTACTCCGATTTGTTAGGATCAAGTAGGGTAACGTTTGATTGAGGGACCCGAATTAACAGAAATAACCAATGAAAAGGTCGCCATTGCCAGCGCAAAGCTGCAAGAAGCGCGTACTCGCCAGAAGAGTTATGCCGACAAGCATCGCAGAGATATATCTTTTCAGGTTGGGGATCATGTGTTTCTCAAAGTATCACCAGCACGCGAGGTCAGACGTTTTAGCCTTAAGGGCAACCTCAGCCAGGGCCGGCTGATGGGAGGTGCAACAGGGGCATGGGCACATGGCCACCACGAATAGAGGGCCATCAATTTTCAGAAAACCCTACTAATTTTATACCTACTTGTTGGGTCCACTAGATGTAGATCTTGCAGCCTGTTAAGGATGGTAAACGACTTCTGTAAATACAAGTCTATTCACAGAGAGACTCTTAATGTAACACAAAGTATAAGTGCAGAATACAAATACTATGAACAAGAAGAAACATAATAACTAAATAACTTGATCCTTGCTAAGGATTTCTACTATTAATATGAAAAATGAATAATGGTGAAAGGTGTGTCTAACCCTTCTACCAATGGGTTCCTTTTATACTACAAGGAAACCCTAATACTACATTAAACCAAAACGTGTAACTCCTGATATGCATATCATTTCCTAACATATCTCATGCATATCCTAACAAACTACTAAGAATAATAATGTTTGACTTTATACTAGACCAGGAGCACGTATTGCTCCTACTACTACTAGGACCAGGAGGAACTACATACCTCCTAGTTTATCTATTACAAATATCTATTATATAGGTCCTAACAATCCTCCCCTAAACTTGAATTTGACTGGTTGAGTTCAAGTTTCTTGTTAGATCTTGCAAAACAGCATGAGGATTGAAACAACAAAACAAACAGCAGCAAGATAACCATCAGAACTAAACACACAAAGTCTGCTGCAACGAGGAACTCCAAGAAGCTTCTTGAAAGCCTGGAACATATCTGCACTTGTTGAATCTTCACAGCAACATGAGCATATTGATAAGCCTTTACCAAGTAGCTGCTCGCTCTTGGGCTAGCTAGTCTTTATGGTGGAATAAGCATCACCATGGGAGACCAGAACCCAGCCCAAATCTTAGAACGTAAATCAATGGTGAGTGGGGGTACCCTAATGATTTTTGGAAAATCATCATAGCCGTCAACGGATTTGAGTTAGATCTTTACCAGAAGCTGTACCCTTCTGGACTAGCCAACTCTTAGCAATAAAGCATCGGTGAGTTGAAAACCTCATAGCTTTGAGCAAGCTATTACAGCTATCAACGAATTTGATATGAGTCTTTACCAAGAGCCATACCCCCTTGGACTAGCCACTTTTCAGTCTAGGACCAAGGCAAGTGAAAACCATCTAATTTTGGGTAAACTGGCAACATCAACTGATTTGATAATCACACCAGATCCGTACCCTCATGGTGAATCAACTCTTTCTTTTCCGCAAGACATGGTGAGTTGAGCACCATTTGTTGTGTGGACTAGGTCCAACACCAGTAGTATACCTCATGACAGCCTAGGTGTGAAAAATCCAAGTGGGAAATAGGTTCATGATGGAAAAGTATAAGCAGATATTATATGATGTACAAGTTTTGAAATTCTATCACATGTTAGAAGTATAAGCAGATATTATATAAAAGTATTTTTTTTAACTAAGTAAAGTGTGAGTCACCAACCACTGTACATATTGGTTAAAAGAATGTATGAAATAACAAGAATATACAAGAACCAAACCAATTACTAACCAGAAGCAGCAACCTTGTCCGCAAGCAGCAGAGCTTGAATACCTTCAACCAAGGAGGTGGCCATAGCAGACTCGTTGCCAGTAGGAGCATTTGACACCACCAAGTGGCTTTCCAACATGGCTTCCATGGTAGCAATGGTCAGAGGATACTCTAAATCCACAAGCATAAAGACACTAGCACCAGATTCAAGTTCTAACACATGCACAACACAACCTGCATACAACTTCCACCTTCGAATCACCCAACGAGATTGTTCCTTCCACACACCAGCACTAGGAGAATCAGGGGGACAATCCAACATGATCTTCAAATCACCCCAAAGGACCAACCTAGGCCAGTTAGGAAGAGCACTCGGGGACTCTGGAATAGCTGCATCAACCAACCCATATAACACCATGAGATCCTGACGATCCACCCAAGACAAAATATCATTCAAACCAGAGAAGTATTTGTAGTGGCTACATTGGTATGGACCATATGAGTAAAAGTTCTAGCACGAATAGGCGATGGTTGAACCTCCCAATGCACAATCCTTCCACGGCCAAGGGGCAAGTCATCATCGCTATCAGAAGCGGCATCTATCAAATGGGCTGGATCCCTCTTCTCTAATAGAACAGTATTACCATGGCGAGCTTGCTTCTTTCGAATAGACCGGAGAGGGGTGGGGATAGCAGGAGAGGGTTCGACCTTGACCTTAAAAGTAGTGGCAACATCAGTAGAAAGATAGTCATCAACAATCATAGGTTCAGTAGTTGCTGCAGCTGCATGTGGAGTGGGAAGTGGTGCAGACACCAGTGGAGGTGTAGGATCATCAATAAGAGTAGCATGTGTGGAAGCAACATCAGGAGTAGTAGTAGTAGCTTCATGAGTAGATGGAGCACCAGAAGTACCTTCTACTTAAACAACCGATGATGGAGTGGGAGCAGCAGCAGGTCTGGAAGTGTGGACAACACGGGGAGGTGGGCGATAGATAGCATGAGCAGGCATAGGGACATCCCTCTGCTTGATCATCTTGGTGTACAGCTCCTTAAGCTCATCAAAAGATAGCTTCCTCACCTTCTTCCATGTCCAACTAGTCTGATAATAGGTGCCAGATTGATTCTTCACATACTACTGCATCAACCGCTTTTGCTCAGCCTAAGACAGAGGTCTGTTGCTGATGTAGTGATTTTGTATATACTTTATTTTAGGAAAAACAAAGCAACACAAGTAGCGGTAAGTATCGAGTGATGATTTTAGGAAAAATCAACACTAATGACCCTTAATGGTGTGTAAGTTCGTTTCCCAAGGAGGTATATGTGTGTGAAAAACTTGCCAAATGTTTGTGATTAATGATTGGTTTAGAAGGGGATTAGAAGAGAAAATGACGAAGTCGTAAAAATAAAAAATTAACTAAAAATCACTATTAGAAAGTTAAGACGTAGAACCTAAAAAATCACCAAAAATAAAATAAATTCTAAAAATTACCAAAAATTCACCAAAAATCAAAAATAATAAACTAAGAGTTAACCAATTATCAAAACTTTTTCAAACCTTTTAAATAATTAAATATTCAATTTTTAAATACTAATTAAAGCCCTAAAAATCAAATAAATTATCAAAAAGCCCAAATAAATATTTTTCAATTGATAAACCTCTAAAATGACCTAAAATGATTAAAAACTATTTTTAGAAATTTTAAAACTAATAAAAACTATTTAAAACGAATTAAAAACTATTAAAACTTAAAATAACTATAAAATTTAATCTATAAGTGATAAAATTATTCTAAAAGTTGCTAAATTCCTATTTTAATGTATTTAACCTAAGAAAAATGTAAAAAGTTGAAAATGTGAAATTTTAAAAATAATAATAAAATAATATTAAAATAATATTAAAAATCCAAAAATTATAAAAAATTCTAAAAACTTGCAAACTAGTTTATTTTAACCTAAATAATCAGAAAATGAAAGTGAAATTACCAAAATACCCCTAATGGGCCATCAAATGGGCCAAATCCAAATTCAGTCAACCTAAATGGGCTTTTGGGCCCAAAAAGTCAAACTTGGCCCAATTGACTTGGAAAAGCCCTATCTGACTTAAAATTTAATTCTAAGAACAAAACTCTAAAGGCCCAAAAGCTGAAAATGTGCTTATCACAGCTTATTGAACACAAAGCTTATTCTTATTGGGCTTTTCAGCCCATTAAGCCATAAGCTAATGCCATAAGCTCTAATTTGACACACAACCCTCTTTTTGGATGCTTAAGAGATCTGTCAAAAGAAATTTTCAATAAGCTCACTCAATAAGCCAGAAATAAGCAAAATAAAATTCCACAAAACGACAAAATAGTCGGGTTTGAGAAATAATGCACCTCAGAAGCTCTAGTTTGTTGCAAAAGCTCACAAATAGCTTAACTAAGAATAATCAATCAAGAAAATCACAAAAAGCCAAGTAGAATAAGCTGTAGGAGCAAATAAGCTGGCTGAAAAAGCCAAATAAGCTAGTTTCCTAGCAAAAGCTTAACCAAAAGACTTGTAAACTTCCAGACTTGATATTAAGCTAAGAAAAATGATTTCTATTACAAAAACTAAGTTGTTGCATGTACCAATAAGCAAAACAGATTCAAATAAGCTGAAAACCAAGTTTGACCAAAAGTCAAACGCTGATAAGTTGAAATCAAACGCTGACAGGAACAAAGTAGGCGTTGACAGACTTAATGAAGTGTAAGGACTTGTTTTTCACCCTGCTGGTCAAGGATTGAGTGCAAACCTTGTGAATCAAAGCTTACCAGTTGGGTAAACTTGATGTATTTTGGCACAAATAAGCCAATAAGCCAGTGAGCTTATAAGCTATGAACAAAGCAATCCAAATACCCAAATATCCTCACAAGCAGCAAACAAATAAGATCCAAGCAACAAAACAACAATCCTAATGCTAGAAATCACAATGCAACAAGAATCAGATGCTGAATCAAAGTAAATAACAAGATCAAAGCATAAAAAGTTACTGATGAACAAAGAACATATGCAGAAACAAGTTTGCTGATATACTTGACACTTGATCCAATTTCAAGCCTCAAATCCCTCTACCCTGGTGTGATTAGCTATGATTTAGCACTTGTTACCCTTAACCTATGCTTAGATCTAGGTGTCCTCAAAATCCTAGCCAATTTTACCAAGTTATGAAGATTTTATAGCCAATCTATGAATCAATGTGTTTAATACCACAAAACCTGCAAACAGATGCACAAATACTCCCAAATAACAGATACCAATACTTGCATACAACACACAAGCATATATCACACCTCAAATCCAACTTATGCAGTAATCCCAAACACCCTTTTAAAACTTATTTTCACAAATTTTCAAAGGATCATTAAGATTCAACCCACAAATCAGATCAAAAACACCTCATAAACATCAAACCAAACCAAATCAACAATAATCATCCACAATAACACAGATTCAAGCAATAATCCACAAAAATCACAAATATTCAGAAACTTAAAGAGAAAATGAAAAGGGAAGAAGGTGCACCTCCAAGACCTACATCCAGGCCCTGGATTGTTTGAGCTGAGGTACTAGCAAAACAAGTACCAGCTTCCAATGCTGCTAAGATGAACAAACCACAAAGTGAGATCAAAATAATATGCCAACTTCTGATTTTTGATGCACAAGCTTTATCACTTAAAACCTTGCCTCAAAAACCTTCAAACAATGATAATGGAACTCAGATTTTAGCTTCTCCAACACCAAACTTTTATAAATAATAGATTAGAACTCAAAATTTTAAGAAATTCAAACTTTATTTCATAAAAAGGAATTACAAAGATTAAAAGCTAAAATCTGGAACAAAAGCTCTCTCACATGTTGAGGAGTCTTTTTATAGGCAAATGCCAAGGCTACACTGTTCATAAACCCTAGATGTGAAATTCCCTAAATGCCCTAAGTCCTTGAGTACGTTTGTTGTTGTTGAGCTGTCCAAAATGATCCTACACGTTCATTTTTAGCTTTGTGATCAAGCAAAGGCTCTCAGCTGTTGATCTTGACACGTCACATGACTTGGAGGCTAAGTTGCTTGCTGATTGGTGGAAAGGGTATTGGGGTGGGGTCCATAGTGAGTGGAGATGAGGGTTTTGTGTGTGGGATAGGTTCCAGCATGTGTGAATCAAACGTGTGCCTGGGTAATTTCATTTTACGCTTTGTTTTAAGTTGTGTAAAATCAGGGCTGTAAAGGTGAATAGTTGTCCTTTTGATCCGTTTTTGGTGGAGTGGAGTTGTTTGGCGCGTGTTTGTGTGTTTAAATGTTTCAGTATGCACACATTCAGCCCTTGTCCTTCCTTTCTTTTTTCACTTGGATGCAAACTTCTATCAGCGCCCATTTTACATGTATCAACGTTTCACCTTTTGTCATTTTTGGCACAAACTTTACAAAAAGTGTTTCAGGGGTTATATTTGACATTTTTGAATATTGCAAGGGCTGATTTTGGACAATGTTGATCTTCCAAGGTCTTCAATGTATCTTAATCTTCATGAGGGACCATTATTGGCAGTTTGGATTTGTTGAGGGACTAATCTTGCCATTTCTTCAAAGTTGAAGGACCTTTTGTGTAATTTTGACAAACTTAAGGGACCAAACTTGTAATTATTAATATACAAGGGTTTTAAGTGTCATTTATTCAATAAATGAGGATCAATCTTGTTTGTCTTCAAGTCTTCAAGGTATTTTGTTGAGAATTCCATTATTAAGGCCCGGTTCTTTATACGGCTTCGTTTCTCGTGTCCGTTTTTCCTTGTAACTTGTGATCTTTTGTCTTTTTCACGATATCCATACCTAAAATACACAAGTAAACAAACACAAGCATATATATGGTATTTTATGACATTTTTATGCATTTAAAGCCCGAAAAGAACGATGAGATCATGTATAAATGCCATCTCATCACTCCCCCATACTAAACCATTGCCGTGCCCTCACGCAATGCTAGAATAAAGTATCAAAGCATCTCCAAAATTTAATTTTTATTAACCTTTATTGAAGAGTAAAAGACTTGCAACATACTATGATGATGTGTAAAGACATAATGTATGATTTTCATCACAAAAAGTGACTTTTAGGGTCACAGAATAGAAACAAGTTAATGTCCCTTAGAGTAAACTTCGTCATCCTTGATTGTCATACATTCCATGCTAAGTGCAAAAACAAGATCATTGTTGGTACAAGTCACAATGCTAACACTTCTCATACGTCCAAATTGTGTAATACTTTTTCTCCCCGCAATCCTAGTTATTATAAAGGAAATGGGTTTCTAGCATTTTTTATCTATTTGTCATGGATCACAAGTGATTCATATTGACTTATTTGAGTAGTTATTAGTCCGAAAGCAAAGTAGCACGATTTGATCGATAGTTAGCCGAAGGACAAAATCTTTTAAAACGGCTTCTCGTGTATCTCCTTAAGTTCATATCTTGGCATAACTCGTTTCACGATTTGAGACCTTTCTCGGACCGATATTTAGCATGTACTTCATACTTCAAATCTTGGGAAGACGTTCTTGAAATTATGGTCTTCTCTTCATATATTTAGAATTTCTTCACTTGATGTTTTTGAGAGATTCTTCATATAGGACCACGACGTCATCATTTTTCTACAATCTTTACTTTGGATTTTGATATACAACGATCCGCCTCCTTTTCGGACTTGGATATATTTATCCTCATACCTTGTTAGGGTCTTTTTGGATAGACTTTCTCCATTCTTTAGGGGAGTAATTGCTTCTCGTCGTGTGTCTCGATCCTTCATATTGATTTAGGAATAATGATACTTCACATCATCTTTGGATCTCTAGCAAAAATAGAGCTCCTCATGCCTTGTTAGGGCCTTTTTGGATGATCGCCAATCTTCGCGTCCCGCTTCAATAAGTTATGCCTTGGCTATGAACTCTATTCAACCCCGAGCAACTTTTAAACGATCTTGCGCTAGAGGCTAAGTAACCTTTCAAATCGTACGACCTTACTTATTGCAATTATGATTTATTCCTAATGCATTGATCTTATGGGAAGAAAAAGCCACAATTAAAAACATATGAGTTTTTGAAAGAACACTTTCATGTTCTACGTTTAGCATGATCACTTGTCTAACTCTATCATTTCTCGCTCTTCACTATATAAAGACCTCTAATTAAAGAGACTCGTGAATACTTAGCCATGCAAGTCAAAATTAAGCAAAATTTGGATTAGCTTTCATTAAGACTATATCAAATCAAAGTTTTGGGTTTTCAAGCCACCTATAGGATCTTGCACTTTCTTGGATTTTTTTTCAAGTTTAGAGAATGCGTTTTAAAGTTCCCTTGATAAGTGACTTTCTAGAATCAATTATAGGAACTTGCAAAAAGTTCTTGTTCTTAACCCATATGAATTAAGACTTTCGCGTTTTAAAGCTCCCTATATAGTAGTCTAGCAAAACTTGAATTGAGCGAGTTAAGGAATGTAAATGGCTCCAAATGCCCATCAAGTAAAAAATTAACTCTTATTCTACCCAACGGAAAATATACATTCGTGTCTTAAAAACACTTATGAAAACTAAGAAAATTTTTAAAATTTAGCCATTTTTAGCCTTATTAACAAAACAAAACATTGAAAATTGGAAAGCGTGAGGGTGTAGCAAAGCAAGTATCTATTCACCCCCCCCCCCCCATACTAAAAGTAAACATTGTCCTCAATGTTTCGAGTCTAAAGGTGGAGCACCCCCATACTAGAGACGAAGAGTCGAATGCTTAGGATCTAGCATGGAAAGGGTGATCAACAATATATCTAAAGCCGTTTATTAATTATGCTAAAAGATATTTGTTAGAACAATAAAGGATATGTCATGGAATCGTGAAAAACTTCTTCAAACGAACGATGGAGGCTCATGTAAACGAACACGAGAGTCTTCAATCGAAGATGATGATGATGATCTAGATAACACAATCACAAACAACCACGAGACAACGAGTTGAAAGGGTACAAGTCCCCTTATTAGTGAATAGTGAGCATAAAAGATAAGCATGGGATCTCCCCCACGAGGCACCTCGTTTTTGATTACCGAGTCATGAGCTCGACTCGAATCCCCATAAATGTGATCATTTAGGGAAAATCATGGTATGGTCAATTTTTGATGGGGCTTACATGATTAACAAGGCCCAAAAAGCAACCGGTATTAAGGACTAAGTCCTTAAATGAAGCAAAATACCAGGATCGAAGATGGCGTTCTCGTTTTCATTGGAAAAACAAATAAACGCCACTTCAACATGTGCCATAAACTCAAAGAGTTTGAAGAAAAGAGATGAGAAGTAGAAGGGTGAGACAATTGGTAAGACAAACTTTCGAGCTACTCGAGGTAGACTCGCACCAAGCAAATAGATATAGTTTCCATTTATTGCATCGGTGGAAGACCGAGATTTCCCTTTACATGAAATTCCGGGATCGAATATCTCGTCCTCGGTGGACAAGGATGAGGGAACATAAGGGGCTTCCCCCATACTAAAACCACACAAAGCATCGTCAAAAGGAGTAGACGAGCTTGTAGCACTCAAAACACGTGGTGATGACGGAGTTAGATTTGTAGATCAATTAAATCAAATTTAAGATCTTTTCTTTTTTTATCTTTTGAACTCTCCTTATGAAAACCCTTTTTGATTATGTCGAAAATATTCGGTGTTTCTAAGACGATGTTAGTTACACTAAAAATTCTCACATTTTGAAACCGTTTTGGTTTTGGTGGTGGCAAGTTCTCAAAACGTTTATCGACGAAGAAAACCTCCCCATCGGGGTCTACATATTCACCATCCGAAAGATCTTCCGTAGAAACCGGCAACTTATCAACACTTTTCAAGAATGAATGTTCGAGGTGAGGCGAAGGATTTTTTGATTCAAGTATTGACGGTTTCTTCTTTGTAGGCTTTACACTCATAACCTCCACCGGCGGAGGAAATGGTAAATTGTTTTTGGCGACATTTCCTAAAACTCTTGGTGAAAATTCTTTGCAAACGACATTGGTTGAATCACCATGGTTTAAAGTTGCAATAGAATAGACATGAGAAAGATTGGAGTTTTGTGTTGCATTGATGACAAGTTCTTCCTCATTGAAACGAAGGGTGATTTTTCGAGCATGAACATCGATAAGTGCTCTTGATGTATCCAAAAATGAACGACCCAAAATGAGAGGAACTTTTCGATCGATAGGAATGTCTACAACGATAAAGTCAACGGGATAGTAAAACTTTCCGACTTTAACGAAAACGTCCTCGGCTACTCCACATGCTAAAATCGTAGAATGATCGGCCATCTCGATAGACATGTTCGAAGGAGTAAGAGCCGGAAGTGAAAGCGATTTGAAAATCTCGAGAGGCATTAAATTAATACTAGCACCAAGATCGGCCAAGGCGTAGCATTCCTCCATATCTTGAATAGCACACGGAATCAAAAATTTACCGGGATCACCGACTTTTTGCGGTATGCGGCTAAGAAAAACCGATGAACAACTAGACGATTGTTGTAACTTCTCTTTGTTGTTTAGCATACTTTTGAAGTTTGCGGCAAATCGAGGCATCATGATAAGAGCGTCGGCAAAACTTATGTTAAAATGTAGATCACGAAACATTTTCATAAATAGCTCAAATTGATAATTGTTCCGTTCTTGTGCTTTCTCTTTGTTTCGTCTCGAAGGGTAGGGTAAAGGTGGTGTGGGTTGGTCATTAGGCAACGGCCTTGGAAACTCGGGTTCCACAATTGGTATTGGTTCAACCGTAGGTGTGGTATGAGCGGTACTTCGTGGGATTGTAATGTGCTCCTTTTCGACCATCACCTCGGGTTCTTTCTCGATTTCCTTCTCCTTAGAATTACTTGTACGAGATATTGGTTCCTTGAAAGTTTTACCACTTCGTGTAGCAACAACCTTCAATTCTCCCCTCGGGTTGTTAATGGTATCACTAGGAAGACCACCCGAAGAAGAGGGCTTACACATGATTGCTTCAAACATCTTAGCCATTCGGTCTTCAAATTTTGATTGCCTAGCATCCGCTTTTAATAACTCTTGCTTAATCTCATGTTGTCCTAATTCCATCTTTTGTTGGTTTTGTTGAAGACGTTGGACATTTCCTTCCATTTTGTTTGCATGAGTTTTAAGTTCATTAGCAAGTTCATTTTTAAGCTCGTTTTTCAACTCGGACCTTAAGCTAATCATCTCACGTTGCATGTTATCAAATTTAGCATCATTTGCTTTAGCATAATCCAAAAATTCTCCTTGCAAATTTTTAGTGTGAGCATTTTGAAAACCTTGTGTAGTGTTTTGAAAATCACGGTTTTGATTTTGATTAGAGATTTGTCCATTCCCACTTTGATAATTCCCTTTGTTGTAATTGCGTGTGTTTCCTTGGTAATTACCTTGGTTGTTGTTTCGATAATTGTTAGCATTTTGGTTTGGTGGAGCTTGATTTTGGCGGGAACCTTGACCGTTTTGGTTGTAAGTTCCCGTTGCTACATAAGCACTCGAAGTGTTACCATCCGCGGTAATGTACTCGGAAAGATCATGAGCTCCCCCACAAGATAAACAACTCTTAGCAACCGCTTTAACCGAAGCGGAATTGGAAGCTTCTTGAGCCTTCCAATGGGACATAAGATTAGCAAATCTATCAAAAAACCGATTTTCCTCATTAGCTTCATCATGTAAGGCATTAATGCTACGAGACGATTGTGACGAAGATGACGAACCCATATTGGCAACACTCGGTGTGTTACGAGGGTTATAAACCTTAGATCTATTTTCAATGATTTGTAAAGCCTCATTTGTCGTCTTGCACAAAAAATTACCACCCGCGGCGGCATTCAAATAATCTCGTTCATGATCATTAAGCCCATTATAGAAAGTATCCACTTGATGCAATTCCGTAAAATCATGGTGTGGACATTCATGTAACATCTCTTTAAATCGTTCCCATGCCATTGAAAAACTTTCATTATTACGTTGCACAAATCGTGAAATCTCATTTTTTAAGTGTGTTGTTTTAGATGGTGGAAAAAACTTGTTTACAAACTTAGAAACGAGATCGGCCCATGTCAAAATCGAATTTGGTGGTTCTTTCTCGAGCCAAATTTTTGCGGGTCCATCCAACGAGTATGGAAACAACATCATCTTAATGGCGTCATGTGGAACATCCTTAAATTTGCTAGTGGTGGTGAGACGGTTGAAATTCCTAATATGGTAATGCGGGTTGTCTTTCTCGTGACCTCTAAACTTATTTGCTTGCAACATTGACATTAAACCCGTCTTAATCTCGAAATTCTCCGCAAGAATGGCGGGAATCACAATAGCCTCTCCAAAACCCTCGGTGGGTGCTTGTAGCAACTCCATCATAGTACGATTAGCCATGACGACTTCTTGTTCTACAATAGGTTCAACAATTGGAGGTTCTTCAACAATCAACGTCTCTTGATTGGCTTGCTTTTGAAGTCGTTTACGAGCTCGTTTTGCTTGATTACGAGTGATAATAAACTTCACGAAGAATGGGAGGTGAGCAAAGAAGATTCTTTTTGGGTGTTTTGTGAATTTTCAA
The DNA here is from genome assembly GCA_025667525.1 of Glebionis coronaria. Classification (NCBI taxonomy): domain Eukaryota; kingdom Viridiplantae; phylum Streptophyta; class Magnoliopsida; order Asterales; family Asteraceae; genus Glebionis; species Glebionis coronaria. The sequence continues at coordinate 508,083,785 of CM046877.1, forward strand.
TTTTTGTGTTTTTGATGATATTTAATTTTTTTTTTTGATTTTGGTGTATCTTCGTAGACAACAATCTACAAAATCTCTCCTCGAATCAAACTCTTGATTAAAGAAGCCTCAAAGGAATGAAAACGATCACGTGGAGTGAACGTCTTCTAATGACTTTAGAACTTTGGTGAAAACCAAATTGTTCAAGAGGGTTTAATCACAAGAAAACCAAGCAAATATAGTATACGTAATAATACTTTGGGCGGCAAAACCCTTGATTAGCCTTCAATCTCAAAATACTCACAAGCAAGCGGGGAAACGAGGCGGCGCGAAGCACTTAAGAGCCTTTTTCCTTAGGGTATATTTTATAATACCCGCCTTATACCCACCTTATAGTTTGTATTTTTCAAAATCGAGCTTCACGAAAGTATTTATCTATTTTTGCCTTTTTCTTTTTGTTTGAGATTCGAATACAATAATTAGGAGATCAAATCCCAATTAAGGTTGTGTTTTCACACTTTTGGAGATATTGTAAATTTATTGTGATACTTAATACAATATAGTAATAATATTTGTACAAGAAAAACCAAGAAAACCGATAATACGTATTAGTAGAGTTCTACTAATACAAATACTATTTGGTTAATATTAAAAACAACAATGCACATTAATCACGACACACCTCCCCGGCAGCGGCGCCAAAATTGATGTAGTGATTTTGTATATATTTATTTTAGGAAAAACAAAGCAACACAAGTAGCGGTAAGTATCGAGTGATGATTTTAGGAAAAATCAACACTAATGACCCTTAATGGTGTGTAAGTTCGTTTCCCAAGGAGGTATATGTGTGTGAAAAACTTGCCAAATGTTTGTGATTAATGATTGGTTTAGAAGGGGATTAGAAGAGAAAATGACGAAGTCGTAAAAATAAAAAATTAACTAAAAATCACTATTAGAAAGTTAAGACGTAGAACCTAAAAAATCACCAAAAATAAAATAAATTCTAAAAATTACCAAAAATTCATCAAAAATCAAAAATAATAAACTAAGAGTTAACTAATTATCAAAACTTTTTCAAACCTTTTAAATAATTAAATATTCAATTTTTAAATGCTAATTAAAGCCCTAAAAATCAAATAAATTATCAAAAAGCCCAAATAAAGATTTTTCAATTGATAAACCTCTAAAATGACCTAAAATGATTAAAAACTATTTTTAGAAATTTTAAAACTAATAAAAACTATTTAAAACGAATTAAAAACTATTAAAACTTAAAATAACTATAAAAATTAATCTATAAGTGATAAAATTATTCTAAAAGTTGCTAAATTCCTATTTTAATGTATTTAACCTAAGAAAAATGTAAAAAGTTGAAAATGTGAAATTTTAAAAATAATAATAAAATAATATTAAAATAATATTAAAAATCCAAAAATTATAAAAAATTCTAAAAACTTGCAAACTAGTTTATTTTAACCTAAATAATCAGAAAATGAAAGTGAAATTACCAAAATACCCCTAATGGGCCCTCAAATGGGCCAAATCCAAATTCAGTCAACCTAAATGGGCTTTTGGGCCCAAAAAGTCAAACTTGGCCCAGTTGACTTGGAAAAGCCCTATCTAACTTAAAATTTAATTCTAAGAACAAAACTCTAAAGGCCCAAAAGCTGAAAATGTGCTTATCACAGCTTATTGAACACAAAGCTTATTCTTATTGGGCTTTTCAGCCCATTAAGCCATAAGCTAATGCCATAAGCTCTAATTTGACACACAACCCTCTTTTTGGATGCTTAAGAGATCTGTCAAAAGAAATTTTCAATAAGCTCACTCAATAAGCCAGAAATAAGCAAAGTAAAATTCCACAAAACGACAAAATAGTCGGGTTTGAGAAATAATGCACCTCAGAAGCTCTAGTTTGTTGCAAAAGCTCACAAATAGCTTAACTAAGAATAATCAATCAAGAAAATCACAAAAAGCCAAGTAGAATAAGCTGTAGGAGCAAATAAGCTGGCTGAAAAAGCCAAATAAGCTAGTTTCCTAGCAAAAGCTTAACCAAAAGACTTGTAAACTTCCAGACTTGATATTAAGCTAAGAAAAATGATTTCTATTACAAAAACTAAGTTGTTGCATGTACCAATAAGCAAAACAGATTCAAATAAGCTGAAAACCAAGTTTGACCAAAAGTCAAACGCTGATAAGTTGAAATCAAACGCTGACAGGAACAAAGTAGGCGTTGACAGACTTAATGAAGTGTAAGGACTTGTTTTTCACCCTGCTGGTCAAGGATTGAGTGCAAACCTTGTGAATCAAAGCTTACCAGTTGGGTAAACTTGATGTATTTTGGCACAAATAAGCCAATAAGCCAGTGAGCTTATAAGCTATGAACAAAGCAATCCAAATACCCAAATATCCTCACAAGCAGCAAACAAATAAGATCCAAGCAACAAAACAACAATCCTAATGCTAGAAATCACAATGCAACAAGAATCAGATGCTGGATCAAAGTAAATAACAAGATCAAAGCATAAAAAGTTACTGATGAACAAAGAATATATGCAGAAACAAGTTTACTGATATACTTGACACTTGATCCAATTTCAAGCCTCAAATCCCTCTACCCTGGTGTGATTAGCTATGATTTAGCACTTGTTACCCTTAACCTATGCTTAGATCTAGGTGTCCTCAAAATCCTAGCCAATTTTACCAAGTTATGAAGATTTTATAGCCAATCTATGAATCAATGTGTTTAATACCACAAAACCTGCAAACAGATGCACAAATACTCCCAAATAACAGATACCAATACTTGCATACAACACACAAGCATATATCACACCTCAAATCCAACTTATGCAGTAATCCCAAACACCCTTTTAAAACTTATTTTCACAAATTTTCAAAGGATCATTAAGATTCAACCCACAAATCAGATCAAAAACACCTCATAAACATCAAACCAAACCAAATCAACAATAATCATCCACAATAATACAGATTCAAGCAATAATCCACAAAAATCACAAATATTCAGAAACTTAAAGAGAAAATGAAAAGGGAAGAAGGTGCAAACCTCCAAGACCTACATCCAGGCCCTGGATTGTTTGAGCTGAGGTACTAGCAAAACAAGTACCAGCTTCCAATGCTGCTAAGATGAACAAACCACAAAGTGAGATCAAAATAATATGGCAACTTCTGATTTTTGATGCACAAGCTTTATCACTTAAAACCTTGCCTCAAAAACCTTCAAACAATGATAATGGAACTCAGATTTTAGCTTCTCCAACACCAAACTTTTATAAATAACAGATTAGAACTCAAAATTTTAAGAAATTCAAACTTTATTTCATAAAAAGGAATTACAAAGATTAAAAGCTAAAATCTGGAACAAAAGCTCTCTCACATGTTGAGGAGTCTTTTTATAGGCAAATGCCAAGGCTACACTGTTCATAAACCCTAGATGTGAAATTCCCTAAATGCCCTAAGTCCTTGAGTACGTTTGTTGTTGTTGAGCTGTCCAAAATGATCCTACACGTTCATTTTTAGCTTTGTGATCAAGCAAAGGCTCTCAGCTGTTGATCTTGACACGTCACATGACTTGGAGGCTAAGTTGCTTGCTGATTGGTGGAAAGGGTATTGGGGTGGGGTCCATAGTGAGTGGAGATGAGGGTTTTGTGTGTGGGATAGGTTCCAGCATGTGTGAATCAAACGTGTGCCTAGGTAATTTCATTTTACCCTTTGTTTTAAGTTGTGTAAAATCTGGGCTGTAAAGGTGAATAGTTGTCCTTTTGATCCGTTTTTGGTGGAGTGGAGTTGTTTGGCGCGTGTTTGTGTGTTTAAATGTTTCAGTATGCACACATTCAGCCCTTGTCCTTCCTTTCTTTTTTCACTTGGATGCAAACTTCTATCAGCGCCCATTTTACATGTATCAACGTTTCACCTTTTGTCATTTTTGGCACAAACTTTACAAAAAGTGTTTCAGGGGTTATATTTGACATTTTTGAATATTGCAAGGGCTGATTTTGGACAATGTTGATCTTCCAAGGTCTTCAATGTATCTTAATCTTCATGAGGGACCATTATTGGCAGTTTGGATTTGTTGAGGGACTAATCTTTCCATTTCTTCAAAGTTGAAGGACCTTTTGTGTAATTTTGACAAACTTAAGGGACCAAACTTGTAATTATTAATATACAAGGGTTTTAAGTGTCATTTCTTCAATAAATGAGGATCAATCTTGTTTGTCTTCAAGTCTTCAAGGTATTTTGTTGAGAATTCCATGATTAAGGCCCGATTCTTTATACGGCTTCGTTTCTCGTGTCTGTTTTTCCTTGTAACTTGTGATCTTTTGTCTTTTTCACGATATCCATACCTAAAATACACAAGTAAACAAACACAAGCATATATATGGTATTTTATGACATTTTTATGCATTTAAAGCCCGAAAAGAACGATGAGATCATGTATAAATGCCATCTCATCAGTTGCGATGTTTCTCGCGAAGTTGAGCAGCTAGATCTTCCCTTTGCCTTTGCATCAATGACATTGCCCTTTGAACACAATTAACCTGATTCATATCCGCACCCAAGACATCGGTAAATTGAGAGTAGTCAGAAGTGAGGACTGTAATCACATTCATCCAGTCAGCATTATCCCAAAACATGGCATCGTGCCTTATCTCCTCACGTCTTTGTTGTTTCAAGGCTTCAGCCTCAGACGCAGCTTGTTGGTCAAAAGCCTCTTGCAACTGCTGAGCAGCCTCCTCGTCCAATCTTTCTTCCTCCAATTGTCGACGAGTTCTCTTCCTAGGAGGGGAGGTAGCATCAGTCATTGGGGCTTTACCCTTTCGATCATGAGAGGGGGCAGGATTGGGGGATGAACGACCAATAGTATCATCCTTTGGCACAGGGCCAGCAGCTGTTTCTGGAATACGAGAAGCACTGGGAGGATCAGACAGGTCATCACTAGGCTTTGCAGCAAAAGCAGCCCTAGCCAATACAGTCAACCCATCTTCCTCCTCATCCTCATCAGACTCAAACAACACCACCTTCTTCTTGTGGCGTTTTAGCTGTTTCTCTAATGATTTGACCATGTTCGCCAATGGGAGCATGAAATACCTTGGGAGCTTGCGATGTTGGTTGAGCTCATCCTCCAAAGAAACAATCTTCTCGTAATACCTGTGCACAAGAGGAAGCAAAGTAGTCAGAGTAACAGTTTCCTCAGCATCCCCACCAAGAGGACTTGGATTGGGGGATGCTTCATTAGGACCAAAAGCAAAGGATTGGTCATCCATACATTCACGAGAGCTAGAAGGCTCTTTTGCTGAAGGACGAACTGGGCTAGGAGGAGGAGAATCAACAAACGGGGACTCATGTGGGCGAGAAGAATAGGTGGCCTTTGAGGTAGATGGCATTTCAATCACCTCTCAAAACGGATCCTCAACCTCCACATGAGGCACACCAGCAACATGAATCTCTTCCTCCATGAGATCATCCACCAATTGAGGTTCCTCCTCGGCTTGGCCAGTCGGAGGAACCACATTGGGACCCCCTTGGGCAAGGCCCAGCATAGCATCAGTGAGGGGCATGTGAGGTCTAACATGACCAATGGTCATATTCGCATAGACTTTAGGAATAAGCCTAGAAGGGTGATATTCTTCCCTATTCCTAGGTATACACATAAGAATCTGTTGCAACAACCTAGGATACATGAGAAACTTCTTTCTAGAACCAGTAGCACTAAGATTACTAAGCATACCATCAAGCAGATAACGAGAAAATTTAAAAGGTCTACCCTAAGAAATAAACACCAAACCAGTAGCAATAGAGATGGGAAATGCATCCCAACTCCCATCTTTGGGACTTAAACATTGTATCAAGAAGTGAACAAGCAGCCTCAATTGAGGGGAAAACCTATTTTTCTGAAAGTTAAACTTTCCCTCATGATTATAACCAATCGCAACCATACCATCCAACACCTCTGCATTTGGAATAGAAAGAATGCCATCTTCATCTTGGAGATGAAGGGCAGACCTAATAAATGCTTATGTTACCACATAGGAGCGACCATATATAGTAGCATGGATCTCCAATGGGTGACCCAAAACAGCATGGCTGTTGGCAGTAGCCCAGAACAGTCGAATGACATAATCATACACAGTTGGGCATACAGTAAGGGCATACCTAAGATTAGAAGCTTCAATGTACTCCAAGATGTCAAGAAACTCGTCTCTTCTAGGACCTTCTTCGAGATAAGCAACCTTGTTGTGATCGGATTTGTAGTGAAGTGATGCCATTGGTGATGATGGAGCAGTGGAAGATGATTAAGAGAGGAAGGTTAAGGGTAGGAGCGTATGCGTGTGTGTTAATGTTTTGATAATTGAGTCAAATGAGCCTTTTGACCATAAATAGTGGTCATAGAAACTGTTCATTGACCCCTAATTATGAGGTTGCCCTTTCCAAAATTAAGTCATTAATGCTGAGTAACCACTTACCCTCGAAACCATTATTAGCAAATCTTAGTTACCAAAGATAAAAAATATGTGCACCAGAAGTATCTCACATTGACTGAAAGTCAAAACGAGTAGAAGTTAACACTAGGAGCAGTGAGTGGTCAACAAAAGTCAACAAAAATGAACAGTGAACCAATGTGGTATGAGATGCCAAAAACATGAGAAGAATAAGGGTGTTAACCCACTAGGAGCAGAAAGGTACCACTAGGAGTAACCAAAATCTTCTAGAAGTTGCACACACCGCAAATATCCACTGAAAATATCGTTAGTTGCTACCAGATGTAAGAATGTACAAGTAAATACGTACAATAAGCCTCCCCTTAGGCTTAGCCTCCCCTCAATCCTAGACCTCAAGGATTGACCATACCAATGTGAACCACCAAGTGGTTAAACCTTGGACCATGAAATGCTTTAGTCAACAAATCAGCAACCTTATCATCCGTATGTACCTTGAGAACTTGTATCAGCTTCTTCTCATTGGCATCACGTATAAAATGGTGTCGAATCTCTATATGCTTGGTTCGTTGATGAAACACAAGATTCTTCACAATGCAGATAGTGCTTTGATTGTTGATGAAAATTTTGGTGTTCATGATGTTGAACCCATAATCCAGCATTTGATTCTGTATCCACAAGACTTGTCCATAACAACTAGCAGCAGCTACATATTCAGCTTCGGTTGAAGAAGTAGCTACTACTGTTTGTTTCTTTCATTGCCAAGAGATAAGTCTTCGACCCAAAAATTAGTAGACATCCTATCATTATTAGCACCTGCATAATCACTGTCACTATAAGCTTCAAGAACAAAAGGTGATTCCCTTGGATACCACAAGCCTAGCTTGGGTTGTGCCTTGATATACTTGAAGATTTTCTTGACTTCATTCAAGTTAGACACTATGGGAGCCACTTGATGTCTAGAACAAGAACTAATAACAAACATAATGTCTGGGCGTGAGGCAGTCAAATACATGAGTGAGCCAATCATTGACCTGTACATGTGAACATTTATCGGGGGATCTGGCTCATTCTTGAGTTTGACTTTAGTGACTTCATAAGGTGTTGCTGCTGGTCGAAGAGGTTTCACATCAAACTTCTGAATGATCTCATCAACATACTTATCTTGACTAATGAATATACCATCCGACTGTTGCTTGACTTGAAGACCAAGGAAAAATGTGAGTTCTCCCATGGCACTCATCTGAAATTCGCCTTTCAATAGTTGTTCAAACTCATCACGCCATTCCTTCTTAGTAGAACCGAAAATAATATCATCCACATATACTTGGACCAGGATGATGTCTTTGGCATTCCTTTTAAGGAACAATGTTTTGCCAATAGTGCCTCTTCTATAGCCATGCTTCAACAAGAAAGTGGATAGACGCTCATACCAAGCTCTTGGAGCCTGATGAAGACCATAAAGAGCTTTGACCACCTTGTAGACTTTCTTAGGATGAAGTGGATCCACAAAGCCCATAGGTTGAGTGACATAAACTTCCTCGTCAATCTTGCCATATAGAAATGCACTCTTGATATCCATCTGAAAAACCGTAAAGCCAACATAAGAAGCAAAGGCCAAAAACAGACGAATGGCCTCAATTTTTGAAATAGGAGCAAAGACTTGAGTATAGTCAATTCCTTCTAGTTGAGTGTGACCTTGTGCGACTAGTCTAGCCTTATTCCTTACCACGATACCCCGTGCATCTTTCTTGTTTTTGAGAATCCATTTGGTACCAATTGCTATCTTTCCATCTGGTAAGTCAACTAGGATCCAAACATTCTGAAACAAGAACTGCTATATCTCCTCCTGCATAGCCTCAACCCAACTTTAATCCTCAAGAGCATGTGAGACAGACCTAGGTTCCACCTGTGAGAGAAAACAAGCAAACAAACAGTGAAGAAAATCTGTGTGATTATTACGCTTTTGGTCTTAAATGTAGCTCACAAGAGCATGATGACCAGACGTTGCTTTCTTATGCATGTGGCGAGTCTTGACAGTAGAACCAAGATCTCCTATGATTTGAGCAGTAGGATGGTCTTTATTGATCTGCTGAATAGGAGTAGGAGCTACTTCTACTTCTGGTGCCAACTTATTAAGATCCCCAACTATGTCATCATCATATGAAGCAGAGTCGAAAATTCCATCTATTGGTTGCTTATGAATGTTATCCAGCTTAGTGGTTGACTTCTTTTGATAGTTTCCCAAGTCTGAAGGACCAAAGAACCTAGTTGTGGAAGTAGGATCACTAACCGGACTACCAATAGGTGTTAAACTTGCACTAGGAGTAACAATAGGATCACCAGGAGTAACAGGTACAGCAGGAATACTCAAAGGAAACTCAAAGCCACCTTGAGTAGCTGTTGTAGTAGCATCTTGTTGTTGCTTAAGCAGTGTATCAAGAGTTCCTTGTGAATCTACAATGTCTAATGAAGTAACATCAATAGGAGTAGCATTGGGGTTGGGAGCGACTGTGGTGGAATAGGGTGGCATAAAAAATGTCATCATCTTCTTCTGAGTCCGAAAAACTAGTTGTAGCACCTGAACTAGAAGACGCAAACACTTGTGGACCTGCATTTTGGTTAGTTTTGAAATGAAAATATCCCAATGAATCAGTAAGATAACCAAGATCAAAATACCATTAAGGAACTTTGCCTTGGATGTTTGTCTTTTCCTCCAAGTACCTGAGATTAATAGTTTCAATGACAAGCTTGGCTGTGAGATTATACACCCTATAGGCTCTCGAGTGAGCTGAATATCCCACAATGTAGCCTTCATCCGCCTTGCCATCAAATTTCCCCAAATAGTCACTAGTATTCAGAATGGTGACAGGACAGCCAAATGGCTTCAGATGTGTAATGCTTGGGACTTTAGCTTTGAGTAGCTCATAGGGAGTCTTCTTATGTGGATTGCTAATGGAGACCCTATTCATCACATAACACACATTGTTGACAGCTTATGTCCAAAACATAGTCGGTAGTTTGGAATCAGCAAGCATGGTTCTTGTTGCTTCTATAAGGGTCCTGTTTTTCCTTTCTACAACACCATTCTGTTGAGGAGTCCTGGCAGCACTATAATCTCTTTTGATACCTTTGGAATTACAAAATACTATGAGGTCTGCATTCTTGAACTCAGTTCCATTGTCGCAACGAATACCTATCACCTTCTTGGACAGCTGATTCTTAATAAGTATAATGAAGTCTTTGAGAATGGAACAAGTCTCATTTTTAGCAGTCAGAAAGAAGACCCACGAGAACCTGCTATAGCCATCAGTTACCACAAGACAATAGTGTTTATGGTCAATGCTCCTAATAGAGGTAGGACCAAACAGATCCATATGTAGTAGCTACAATGGTTCAGTTAATAAGCTGAGAGCAATAATGGTTTTGAAGGATGCTTTGTGTTGTTTGCCTTTGCTGCAAGCAAGGCAATTGATGTCATTCCTGAATGTTTTGGGAGGTAAACCAGAGAGCAAATTCATATTTGCGTGTTTGTGAATCGTCTTGAAGTTTACATGCCCTATCCTCCTATGCCATTTGGTGGCTTCATCTTTTTATGCTTTGGCAACCAAACAAGCTAGTTGACTAGTAGGATTAACTTCATTCAGCTTGATACTATAGAGAGTGTGTCTTTTTGGGATTTTGAGTAGAACATGGGAGTCATGTGGTAACTTAATGTCTTTGGACAACACCAGTGCTTCAGTATCTGTAAAGAGGACAAACTGCTTCTTGTCACAAATCTGAGAGACAAAAATCAAGTTGAAATGTTGAAGTGCTTCTACATAGTAATCCTTCTCAAAATTAAGATTTGGTGTCTGAATGGTTCCTTTGCCAGAGATCCTGCCTTCACCACCTCCAAAGTACACCTTCCCTCCTTGAAATGGTACAAAGTTAGTCAAAAGTCCTTTATTTCCTGTCATGCTCCTAGTGCATCCACTATCTACAATTCCAAGATATGGATCTTGGTATGGAGTAATCTACAACAACAGAAAAGACATAGGTAAAAGTTAGTGTCTTAAGGGGATCCAGACCTTTTCAGGTTTGAGTCTGCCTTGTGGATCATTAGTAGATAGCCAAGAAGATTGATGAGATCCACTGTTGTTCTTGTGTTGCTTATGCATCATATGGGTGTTATTTGGTGTCCAAGAACAACCCGCTGAGGGCTTAACAGTAGTACCCAAATTTCCCAACCCAAAATGCATTTGTCTGAATTAGTAGCATAATTCTGATTAAAATTCTGAAAATAGTTGCTGGTTGGTCTATTATAGGTATAGGCATAAGCATCGGTTCTCCAAGAAGTAGATGCTGAACGAGAGTTCCTTCTAGTAGAAGGAAAATATTGGGCACTTGGATTTAATCTTCTAGAAGCAAAACCCATGCCAAATGGATTAACTCCTGGTGGACCAGGAGTAGCATAAGATTGAGAACCAGGAGGCTTTTGATCATAAAAATCACAATCCTTAATCAAATGAAATTTACTAACACAAACAAAGCATGCTTTAAAAGACCTTTTATTCAAATGACATTGTTTAGAACTGCTATCCTTATTACAAACAATTTTAGGAGAATCAACATTCCTAGAACTCAACAAACTAGAATTAGAAAAAATGGAAGTAGAAGTAGAAGCAACTCTCTCATCACTCATCCTAGCACTAGTAGTAGCAGGGTCATTTGTCTTGGGACTCAAATGTCTTGACTCTTCACTTGAACCATAGGATGCATAGTCACTGGCCTTGTCACTGAAAGTAAAAGAGACAAAGTCATTAGTATTAGTAGATCTTTTGGGAGACTCATGCATCTGTGATCCATCCAAGTCAGTATGCATGGATATGGGCATAAATGTTCCTATAAGAGGTGGTGGAACAGCATGCATTGCTGCAGCTGGTTGAAACCTATTATAACTAGGTGTTCCTTCCTCCTCTGTGTAAGGATCAAATACACTTGAAAAAGGTAAATCAAAAACATATTCTGAGTCAATATATTTATCAAAACCTAACCCTCTCTTAGTCCTACCAGACATGCTACTATCTATTAGCTTTGAAAGATTCTTGGGTGCTTTTTGCCACTTTTCAAATCATAAAAGTGTAGCATCTAATTTTTCTTGCATTTTTTGCTTAGCATGAATACTCTCATTGTTAAGTTTTTCAGTATATTTAAGCATGTTAGTGGTATTCTCTAAATCAATGCTTAACACTCGAATCTTATCCTCATACTCAAGTTGAGCATTTTGAAGCCACTTCTTTTATTGTTCTAAAGTTTTTAGAGAGCTCTTATAAGCTTGAACTTCCACAAAATATTTATCATTTTGGGCATTTAGTTCATTGAATTGACTTAAGAGGTCTGAGAATTTAGCATCACAACCAAGAGGGCCATTTGTACCTAAGGAGAGATTCCCACAAGAACAAATTCCTCTGCTTCCTCTACATCAGATATGTAACCAGCAATCATAACAAACTATAAAACCCGCATGCTTTTACCATGAATAGTACCCTTATGATCGTACGTACATGATTAGAAATTTCCTTATTTAGCACGTTTACGTTTCACAATAGGAATTTACAAGTATTACGTACGTGTTATTACACGATAAGTATTTAATACGTATTAATGCACGATAATTATTTCAACAATAATTATAATCACGAACATACCAACATGAAGTCATGAACGTAAATAATCACGAGCTTAATATTATGTATTTACGTATATTTATTACGAGTACGTATAAATATAAATTACGACACGAACGAACAATAATTAAATCACGTAAATACGACACGTTAACACGTAAATATAGAACACGGGAAAAATCAACGGGTTCTCCATGTGGGTCCCACTTAGGCGCGACATAGAACAAAAGAGGGGGCCCAACCCATTTTAAAATTTAACTAAAAAGGAATAAAAGAAGGAAGGGATTTTTCATAATACAGAAAGATAAAAAAATCAAAAACCCTCCTCCTCCTTCTTCCTTGTAGCCACCGCCCATATACACCACAAGAGAGGTGTTTGTTGATCTTGGTTGATCCAGTTTATTGCAAGATCGTTCGTGTTAGTTTTCTTTTTTATCCACGAATAGGTAATCTTCTTAAACCTTTTCTTTTAATTAATTATTAGATCTAAAAACATTAAAACACGGGGTTATTAAAACAAGTTAATAAACATGTAGATCTAATCAAGAGGGTATTAAAAATACATGGTTTAAGGGGGTGTTTGGTTCGGCTAGGGTGTAAACCGAGAGCAAGGCTCTCGGTGGTCGTGTGATCACCACCAACCGAGACCACAAGGTCTCGGTTTGGTTTTGTGGTTCGGCCGAGAGGACCAAGGGACCCCGACGCATGTCGGGGTTATCCTTGGTGGTTAAGGGGGTCTCGGTTAGAACACCACACGCACCACCGGTTTAGGCCGGTGGTGGTTTGCCATGGTTAAGGGTTGTAGGCCGGTTCATGGGTTAAACCGGTCCGGTTCATGACATGTTTAGTTTTAAAACACGGGTTCAGTTCACGGGTTATTTTTCAAGATTAATTATTTATTTTTACAAGTTAAATAATTAAAAGATTAATTAAGTTAAATTAACATGCTATGTAATTAATTTAATTTGGACATGATTTAGGTTATATTATTATTAATAATAATACACGATTTTAACCTAAGTATTTTTATTAGTTAATTTAGACTAAGAAATTAATCATTTATTAAAATATGGCTTATAATTAATTAATTTTCATGTCTTAGGTTATATTAATAATAGATATTAATACATGTTTTAACCTAAGTATTATTACTTTTTATTTAATTAAATCATGTTATATTTAATTAAATCTTATAATCTATAGTTTATTTAACACATGTAATAATTAATAAACTATACTATTTATCACATGACTTAGAATATTAATCAGTGAAATTTAAGCTTATATATTATTAGCTTAATAATCCAGCTTATTTTTAATTATGGAAACTTTCTATTTTTAGAAACTTATTTAATTAAGGCAGCTAGTCTATTTATGGAAATTTTCTATCTTTAGAAACTTATTTAATTAAGGCAGCTAATCTATTTATGGAAACTTTCTATTTTTGAAAACTTTCTATTTTTGGGAACTTTCTATTTTTGGAAAAAATCTATTTTTGGAAACTTCTTATTTTTGGAAACTTTTTATTTTTGGAAACTTTCTATTTTTGGAAACTTTCTATTTTAGGAAACCTGTTATTTTTAGAAAGTTACTTATTATTACACAACAAGTATAATAATACAAGAAATACAAGTAATACTTAATCAGAATAGACAGAATACATGATAAAAGCAGTAGAAAGCTAAAATCAGTAAAACAAGACATGAAAATATAAAACAAGCTAAGACATGATATAAAACCAGTTACGTAGACAGTGATCATATACTTATAAACGTATATTATTTATGTAGCATTAGTGATATCGAAGTAGGAGTCTCTTCCGTTCGTCTTCTTCGTTCACTGGACACAAGGTACGGGTTATACGTCCTTTCAGTATGGACATTCTTCCTTATTAGGATTCCCCGTATGCAGCCAACTGTTTTCCCCAGTAAATGTTTTATATCTTTTGATTGCTTATGTTTAATTTGATACCTAAAGCCATATACATGCATGACCAGTTTCACCTAGTTATGGAGGTACCATAACCATAACACTGGAGGCACCAGTGTTATGACTTCACCACGGCGGAGTGATAGCTCGTGGAATCCCTTTTAGCTTTTGGCCATATTTTTATATTATCATGTGGGGCGTATGGGTGTATCCTAGGTTACATGTTTTCAGCTGATTATTCAGGTGAATGTGGTGTGTGCCTTGCATCCTTCACAAGGAGATAATCCCTCTTACCCAAAACTTATATTAATTAGAGGCAGCCCCTCTAATTACATGACGAGGTCACCCCTCCAAGTATTCATGCACGTTGATAATTCATGACCTATATTGGCTAATGGTAAACATGTTAAACAGTTTTTATAAGATAAACATAAGGCTTTTCAAACTATAAAACCAGTTTTACTAAGTTATACCAGGTTTTCCAGGACTTAGTTTATTCTGCTGCTATATGCTTATATGCTTATATTATTCATGCTTTACTTGTATATTCGTGCACTGAGTGTTATGCTCAGCCGTTTTTCCTTTCATGTTCCCAAAACGGCAGGTACTCAGGGACGCTCGTAGACTTTAAGCGTACGTACATAGGGATTGGAAGCTTCCTAGCCTTCATTACTTTATGCATTTCTTCATACTTTTGATACTCATTTCTATTGACATTGTTTAGTCCTTTTCATTTACAGTACTTATGTTTGTGTGTGATGAGTTCTACTTTTGGGATACCGATGTTTGTTTTCGGTATTTCCTTTATGGTCATGTGATGTTTTATACATTTATCCTTGTATGCTTTGATGACACGCCATAATCACGCGTGACATTCCATTTATCAAAATGGGGTGTTACAATTATGGTATCAGAGCCAAGGCTTCGACCTGTAGGCTCTCAAAACACGACCTGTGATTAGTGGGTCACTATGGTCTTCCTAGAACTGACAGTCGGTTTTCATGCATTCATCATTTTCATGCATACATATATATGTCATTGTCGCAGGTTTATGACTAAGTAATGGTTAATACATGACTGGCCTTATTTAGTCGCACGTGCTTTTATCAAAACTTTTAACTTTGGGACCGACCCATTGGCGTCCCCTCGCCATGTCTTTTGTTTTGAGTGAACTGACCATAGGCGTTCACTCTCGCGCATACAAAAGTTTTCATAAAACTGCATCATGCATTCATGTACTAATTTTCTTGCATAATTTTTTTTCTCATGATTTATTTGTCTAAATTTTTTCATGTATGTAGTTTATGTTTTGATCAGTTTAATCATGTATTTTATGTTATACTGTCAGATGGTTCTCACACGCGAGCAAGAACAACTCAATGCAGCAATCCAAGCTACAATGCAAGCTATGCTTCCTAAGCTGAGGAACGAAAGCAGGGCTGAGGTGCAGGCTGGCAACAATCAGCAGCAACACCCAGTACCTCCTCCTCCTCCTCCAGCAACATTGGTCACATGGCTGGAGAGATTCAATAAGCTACGCACTCAAGCTTTCGAGAGAACAAATAGCCACAGTGAAGCTGAAAGCTGGTTGGCTCACATTGAGAAGATTTTCGAAGCTATGGGCTGTGACCCCGTCTTCAAGTCAAGGTTGGCCTGCTACCGGTTCGAAGGTGATGTGCTTTCATGGTGGACGGCACTGAAGCAGTCTGAGGGAGGTGATAATTGGGTGGCTGGTTTGACTTGGGCTCAGTTCAAGGATTTGGTGATGGGACAGTTCTTTCCCAAGGATGAGCAAGACAAGCTAAAGAGAGAGTACCATGGAAATCGACAGAGAGCTGGGGAGAATAGCAACGAGTTCATGCAGCGCTTTCTTCGCTTGGCTGGTTTTCTTGGTGCAGCAGCAGGTACTCCCGAAGAGCAAGCACACCACTTCTGGTGGGCTCTTCGTACATCGGTCGCAAACAACCTAGTGTGTGCTAAGTTCAACACAGTGGCACAAGTGGCCGATGCAGCACGTAAGCTAAAGATGCTGCAAGAAAGAGAAGAGTTCGGGGAAGCAGAGAGACCCGAGAAGAGGTAAACATTTGTATTCAGCAGTGATCAAACCGTATCTTTTTAGCACAAGTCAATATTTACATCTCTTTTAAACTGTATCTTCCAGGAAAAAGACTGGGGACCGGTCTCAGCCGGCTACTCAGCAACAGCCTACTCAGCCCAAGGGAAACAGTCAGACTCACGATCGTTCTCCTACGGATAGGCGTGGCGGTAATGATCATTACCGTAACAACGTTGGACACTCCAACAACAGCAGGTCCTTTTACTTACTCATTTTCTTATGATTACATGCTATAGTTCTTAATTCTGACGCATTAGAGAATCTTCTACCAGGAATCATGGTAACGGGAGGGACCAGAACCAGAGAAGTTCACAGCCTAACCGTCCAACAATCACTGGTATTCTATCTTACAAATTATTCGCATTGTCCTTTGTACCTATTATCATGTCTCATGTATATTGTTCTTATTAGGCTCTCAGACAGTGAAGCATGCTTCAAGTGTGGTCTTCCTGGCA
Organism: Glebionis coronaria; assembly: GCA_025667525.1. Classification (NCBI taxonomy): domain Eukaryota; kingdom Viridiplantae; phylum Streptophyta; class Magnoliopsida; order Asterales; family Asteraceae; genus Glebionis; species Glebionis coronaria. The sequence goes on from CM046877.1 coordinate 508,100,394, forward strand.
ATCGCATGAAGGACTGCCGCAAGGGCGAGATGGAGGGCACATTAGGACATGCTGAAACTAAGCCGCCTCCTACTAGTGGACGCGTTTACACGACATCTCGCGATCAGGCCAACAAGTCTACAGGTACCATCACTGGAATCTTGTATATGTATGGTCAAGCTGCATGTGTTCTATTTGACACGGGTGATACACACTCGGTCATTTCTACTACTTATGCTAAGAATGTTAGGATACTCCCCATGCCACTAGAGAATATACTGAATATTTCCACACCTTTACGAGACTCTGTACGCATAACCCATGTGTACAAGAGCCTTCCCCTATAGTTTGATGACAAGATTTGTCCTGTTGACGCACTTCCGCTGGACATGAATGATTTTTGACATGATTTTGGGCATGGATTGGCTATCCAAGCATCCTGCTACCATAGACTTCCATTCATATCGAGTCATCTTTGATGATGTTAATACACCAGAGTACATTCACAACGGGTTCGTACCCGAAAGGTCTAGACAAATCATATCAACCCTGCAAGCACGTGCACTACTTTCACATGGTTGTGAGGGTTATCTAGCTACTGTTCATGACATGGATGTTGAATCCCCATCAATTCAGGATCAGCCGATAGTGTTAGAATTTCCAGATGTATTACCAGAAGAACTTCTGGGCATACCACCTGTACGTGAAGTAGAATTTAATATCGAGCTCATCCCAGGAGCTGAGCCGAATTCCAAGGCTCCTTATCGCATGGCTCCCATAGAGTTGAAGGAGTTGAAGGATCAATTGTAAGAACTTCTGGAACGAGGCTTCATTCGACCGAGCGCATCTCCATGGGGCGCACCGGTCTTATTCGATAAGAAGAAGGTCGGTTGTATGCGTCTTTGCATAGACTATCGCGAGCTCAACAAGATTACTATAAGGAATATGTATCCACTACCACGCATAGACGATCTTTTTGACCAACTACAAGGGGCCAAACATTTCTCCAAGATTGATCTAAGGTCAGACTATCATCAACAACAGGTTAAAGAGCAGGACGTCGCCAAGACTGCTTTCCGTACACGCTATGGCCACTACGAATTTGTAGTCATGCCATTTGGCCTTACCATTGCTCCAACAGTGTTCATGGATTTGATGAACAGAATCTTCCATGAATTTCTAGACAAGTTCGTCATTGTTTTCATTGACGATATCCTAATATTCTCTAAGTCCAAGGAGTAACACGAAGACCATCTTCGTACAGTATTATAGATTCTTCGCCAGAAGCAGCTGTATGCTAAATTCTCCAAGTGTGAGTTCTGGTTAGACAAGGTGGCATTCTTAGGTCACATTGTATCAGCAGAAGGAATCACGATGGATCCAGAAAAGGTTGAGGCTATTACTAAGTGGCCAAGACCGACATCAGCGATTGAAGTCTGATGTTTCCTAGGCTTAGCTGGTTACTACCGTAGGTTCGTGGAGAACTTTTCCCCTTTAGCACTACCATTGACCAAACTGATGCGGAAAGGGGAGAAATTCGTCTGGACTGAAGAAAGATAGAAGAGATTTGAAGATCTAAAGCAAAAGTTAGTATCTGCACCGATTCTTAGTCTCCCATCTTGTACAGGTGGATTTCAGATCTATAGTAATGCATTAGGGAAGGGACTTGGCTGTGTTCTCATGCAACATGGGAAAGTGATCGCGTACGCTTCACGGCAGCTTAAGCCTTATGAGGAAAATTACCCTACGCATGACTTGGAACTTGCAGCAGTCGTGTTTGCATTGAGATATGGAGGCACTACTTGTATGGAGAATCATGTGACATTTTCACGGACCAAAAAAGCTTGAAGTACATCTTCACTCAATGTGAATTGAACATGAGACAAAGGAGATGGTTGGAGCTGTTGAAGGTTATGATATTTATCTGTAGTATCACCCCGACAAGGCAAATGTAGTGGCAGATGCACTTAGTAGAAAGTCCGGAATGATCAACGGCATTGAGATAAAGGAGGAAATTATTAGAGACTTGGAGCGACTAGACATGGAAATCATGGTACATGGACAGCACGGTTACTGAGCTAATCTTAGAGTGGAACCCGAGTTACTCTCTAAGATCAAGGAAGCCCAGAAGGATGATGGTGAAATCTGGGCGATAATTCAGAATTTGGAAAAGCAGACAGAATTTCGAGTAGACGCAGATGGTATCTTATGACAGGGCATGAGACTTTGTGTTCCTGATGATCAAGAACTCCGGGAAGCATTGTTAGCTGAGGCTCATAGCTCCCCATTCTCTATTCATCATGGTTTGACCAAGATGTACCATGACATCAAGCAATACTTTTGGTGGAGTGGTATGAAACAGGATGTTGCGACTTACATCTCCAAATGTCTTACCTGCCAGCAGGTTAAGATCGAGCATCAGCGATCTGGCGGTCTTCTTCAACCGTTAGATATTCTAGAGCGGAAGTGGGACAAAATCACCATGGATTTTTTCACCGGTCTTCCGCCGACAAAGAGGAATCACGATGCGATTTAGGTTATCGTTGATCGACTTATCAAATCAGCTCATTTCTTACCGATCCGCAAGGAAGATTCGGTCAGTAAACTCGCCGATAATTACAAGAAGGAGATCATGAGACTTCATGGTGCTCCATCCAGCATCGTCTCAGATAGAGATCCTCGTTTCACTTCGCGATTCTAGAGAAGTATTCCGAAAGCTTGGGGTACAAAACTTAAGCTTTGCGCGGCTTTTCATCCTCAAACAGACGGCCAATCGGAGCGAACGATTCAGACATTAGAAGACATGTTGAGGTCATGTGCGTTGGCATGGACGGGATATTGGGACGACTATATCTGTTTGGTAGAGTTTGCATACAACAACAGTTGTCACGCAAGTATCAAGTGTGCTCCGTTCGAGATGTTGTATGGCAGGAAGTGTCGCGCCCCAATCTGCTGGGATCAAGTTGGTGAGCGAACACTTGAAGGACCAGAAATGATAGAGTTGACTAATGAGAAGGTCACAATACCTAAGCAGAAACTGCAAGAAGCACGGTCACGTCAAAAGAGTTATGCAAACAAGCATCGTAAGGACTTACACTTTAACGTAGGAGATCACGTTTTCCTTAAGGTTTCGCCAGCACGTGGGGTTAGGCGTTTTGGAATCAAAGGGAAGCTCAGTCCTCGATTCATCAGACCGTTTGCTGTCACTGAGCGAGTCAGTGAAGTATCTTACCATTTAGCGTTACCTCCGCAGCTTTCTCATGTCCATGACGTTTTTCATGTGTCCTTACTCAGAGGGTACAAGTAACATCCCCTTCACATGGTTCAGTATCCACTGGAACAGTTTCGTGAAGATCTCACTTTCATAGAACAATTCGAACGAGTTCTTGACAGACAAGAACGAGTTATGAGAAGGAAGACGATCCCATTCGTCAAAATCCTTTGGAGGGATCATACCAAGCGGGAAGCCACATGGGAAACAGAGGAGTCTATCCAGGCTTCTTACCCTCATTTCATGTTTTGAATTCGGGTATGTTCTTCTTTTCAGTTTACATTATCTATAATTCGGGGACGAATTATTCTTTTTAGGGGGGAGAGTTGTAAAACCCGCATGCTTTTAGCATGAATAGTACCCTTATGATCGTACATACATGATTAGAACTTTCCTTATTTAGCACGTTTACGTTTCACGATAGGAATTTACAAGTATTACGTACGTGTTATTACACGATAAGTATTTAATACGTATTAATGCACGATAATTATTTCAACAATAATTATAATCTTGAATATACGAACATGAAATCATGAACGTAAATAATCACGAGCTTAAGATTATGTATTTACGTATATTTATTACGAGTACGTATAAATATAAATTACGACACGAACGAACAATAATTAAATCACGTAATCACGACACGTTAACACGTAAATATAGAACACGGGTAAAAGAAACAGGTTCCCCATGTGGGTCCCACTTAGGCGCGACATAGAACAAATGAGGGGGCCCAACCTATTTTAAAATTTAAATAAAAAGGAATAAAAGAAGGAAGGGATTTTTCATAATACAGAAAGATAAAAAAATCAAAAACCCTCCTCCTCCTTCTTCCTTGTAGCCACCGCCCATATACACCACAAGAGAGGTGTTTGTGATCTTGGTTGATCCAGTTTATTGCAAGATCGTTCGTGTTAGTTTTCTTTTGGATCCACGAATAGGTAATCTTCTTAAACATTTTCTTTTAATTAATTATTAGATCTAAAAACATGAAAACATGGGGTTATTAAAACAAGTTAATAAACATGTAGATCCAATCTAGAGGGTATTAAAAATACATGGTTTAAGGGGGTGTATGGTTCGGCTAGGGTGTAAACCGAGAGCAAGGCTCTCGGTGGTCGTGTGATCACCACCAACCGAGACCACAAGGTCTCGGTTTGGTTTTGTGGTTCGGCCAAGAGGACCAAGGGACCCCGACGCATGTCAGGGTTATCCTTGGTGGTTTAGGGGGTCTCGGTTGGAACGCCACACGCACCACCGGTTTAGGCCGGTGGTGGTTTGCCATGGTTAAGGGTTGTAGGCCGGTTCAAGGGTTAAACCGGTCTGGTTCATGACATGTTTAGTTTTAAAACACGGGTTCGGTTCACGGGTTATTTTTCAAGATTGATTATTTATTTATACAAGTTAAATAATTACAAGATTAATTAAATTAATTTAACATGCTATGTAATTAATTTAATTTGGACATGACTTAGGTCATATTATTATTAATAATAATACACGATTTTAACCTAAGTATTTTTATTAGTTAATTTAGACTAAGAAATTAATCAATTATTAAAACATGACTTATATTTATATAATTTTCATGACTTATGTTATATTAATAATAGATATTAATACATGTTTTAACCTAAGTATTATTACTTTTTATTTAATTAAATCATGTTATATTTAATTAAATCTTATAACCTATAGTTTATTTAATTTACATGTAATAATTAATAAACTATACTATTTATCACATGACTTAGAATATTAATCAGTGAAATTTAAGCTTATATATTATTAGCTTAATAACCCATCTTATTTCTAATTATGGAAACTTTCTATTTTTAGAAACTTATTTTATTAAGGAAGCTAATCTATTTATGGAAATTTTCTATTTTTAGAAACATATTTAATTAAGGCAGCTAATCTATTCATGGAAACTTTCTGTTTTTGGAAACTTTATATTTTTGGAAACTTTTTATTTTTGGAAACTTTTTATTTTTGGAAACTTTCTATTTTTGGAAACCTGCTATTTTTAGAAAGTTACTTATTATTACACAACAAGTATAATAATACGAGAAATACAAGTAATAATTAATCAAAATAGACATAATACATGATAAACGCAGTAGAAAGCTAAAATCAGTAAAACAAGACATGAACATATAAAACAAGCTAAGACATGATATAAAACCAGTTACGTAGACAAAGATCAGATACTTATACACGTATATTATTTATGTAGCATTAGTGATATCGAAGTAGGACTCTCTTCCGTTCGTCTTCTTCGTTCACTAGAAACAAGGTACGGATTCTCCGTCCTTTCAGTATGGACATTCTTCCTTATTAGGATTCCCCGTATGCAGCCAACTGTTTTCCCCAGTAAATGTTTTATATGTTTTGATTACTTATGTTTAATTTGATACCTAAAGCCATATACATGCATGACCAGTTTCACCTAGTTATGGAGGTACCATAACCATAACACCGGAGGCACTAGTGTTATGACTTCACCACGGCGGAGTGATAGCTCGTGGAATCCCTTTCAGCTTTTGGCCATATTATTATATTATCATGTGGGGTGTATGGATGCATCCTAGGTTACATGTTTTCAGCAGATTATTCAGGTGAATTTGGTGTGTGCCTTGCATCCTTCACAAGGAGCTGATCCCTCCTACCCAAAACTTATATTAATTAGAGGCAGCCCCTCTAATTGCATGACGAGGTCACCCCTCCAAGTATTCATGCACGTTGATATTTCATGACCTATATTGGCTAATGGTAAACATGTTAATCAGTTTTTATAAGATAAACATAAGGCTTTTCAAACTATAAAACCAGTTTTACTAAGTTATACCAGGTTTTCCAGGACTTAGTTTATTCTAATGCTATATGCTTATATGCTTATATTATTCATGCTTTACTTGTATATCCGTGCACTGAGCGTTATGCTCAGTCGTTTTTCCTTTCATGTTCCCAAAACGGAAGGTACTCAGGGACGCTCGTAGACTTTAAGCGCACGTGCATATGGATTGGAATCTTCCGAGCCTTCATTACTTTATGCATTTCTTCATACTTTTGATACTCATTTCTATGGACATTGTTTAGTCCTTTTCATTTACAGTACTTATGTTTATGTGTGATGAGTTCTACTTTTGGGCTACCGATGTTTGTTTATGGTATTTCCTTTATGGTCATGTGATGTTTTATGCATTTATCTTTGTATGCTTTGATGACACGCCATAATCACGCGTGACATTCCATTTATAAAAATTAAGATTTGGGGTCTGAATGATTCCTTTGCCAGAGATCCTGCCTTCACCACCTCCAAAGTACATCTTCCCTCCTTGAAATGGTACAAAGTTAGTCAAAAGTCCTTTATTTCATGTCATGCTCCTAGAGCATCCACTATCTACGATTCCATGAGATGGATCTTGGTATAGAGTAATCTACAACAACAGAAAAGACATCGGTAAAAGTTAGTGTCTTAAGGGGACCCAGACCTTTTCAGGTTTGAGTTTGCCTTGTGGATCATTAATAGATACCCAAGAAGATTGATGAGATCCACTGTTGTTCTTGTGTTGCCTATGCATCATATGGGTGTTATTTGGTGTCCAAGAACAGCCCACTGAGGGCTTAACAGCAGTACCCAAATTTCCCAACCCAAAATGCATTTGGTCTAAATTAGTAGCATAATTCTGATTAAAATTCTGAAAATAGTTGCTGGTTGGTCTATTATAGGTATAAGCATAAGCATCGGTTCTCCAAGAAGTAGATGCTGAAGGAGAGTTCCTTCTAGTAGAAGGAAAAGGTTGGGCACTTGGATTTAATCTTCTAGAAGCAAAACCCATGCCAAATGGAGTAACTCCTGGTGGACCAGAAGTAGCATAAGCTTAAGAACCAGGAGGCTTTTTATCATAAAAATCACAATCCTTAATCAAATGAAATTTACTACCACAAACAAAGCATGCATCAAAAGACCTTTTATTTAAATGACATTGTTTGGAACTGCTATCCTTATTACAAATAAATTTAGGAGAATCAACATTCCTAGAACTCAACAAACTAGAATTAGAAAAAATGGAAGTAGAAACAGAAGCAACTCTCTCATAACTCATCCTAGCACTAGTAGTAGCAGGGTCATTTGTCTTGGGACTCGAAGGTCTTGACTCTTCACTTGAACCACAGGATGCATAGTCACTGGCCTTGTCACTGAAAGTAAAATAGACAAAGACATTAGTATTAGTAAAGCTTTTAGGAGACTCGTGCCTTTGTGATCCATCCAAGTCAGTATGCCTGGATATGGGAATAAATGTTCCTATAAGAGGTGGTGGAACAGCATGCATTGCTGCAGCTTGTTGAAACCTATTATAACTAGGTTTTCATTCCTCCTCTTTGTCAAGATCAAAGACACTTGAAAAAGGTAAATCAAAAACATCTTCTGAGTCAATATATTTATCAAAACCTAACGCTCTCTTAGTCCTACCAGACATGCTACTATCTATTAGCTTTGAAAGATTCTTGGGTGCTTTTTGCCATTTTTCAAATCTTAAAAGTGTAGCATCCAATTTTTCTTGCATTTCTTGCTTAGCATGAATACTCTCATTGTTAAGTTTTTCATTATATTTAAGCATGTTAGTGGTATTCTCTAAATCAATGCTTAACACTCGAATCTTATCCTCATACTCAAGTTGAGCATTTTGAAGCCACTTCTTTTGTTGTTCTAAAGTTTTTAGAGAGCTCTTATAAGCTTGAACTTCCACAAAATATTTATCATTTTGGGAATTTAGTTCATTGAATTGACTTAAGAGGTCTGAGAATTTAGCATCACAACCAAGAGGGCCATTTTGTACCTGAGGAGAGATTACCATAAGAACAAATTCCTCTGCTTCCTCTACATCAGATATGTGACCAGCAATTATAGCAAACACATCAGTAGAAGACTCAACTGATTCCAATACTGGTGTCTCATGTTCATTCCAGTTGACCATAGAATGAACTGACACCAAAGCTTTATTTTCATCCTTGAGCTCTTGAACCTTGAAGGTTGAATACCTGTTCTTCTCCTGGTCATTTTTGTTAGGGCATTCCCTAGCAAAATGTCCTTACTGTTGACAATTATAGCACTTGACCTTGCTCCTATCAAACCTAGCTTGCTCTCTTGGGTTGTAGGTGAACTTTCTACCAACTTTCTTTTCAAACTATGAACCCTGAGAGTGAGCATAGCCATCTGCCACTTCAGATCCATTTCATCCAAGTCGAGCTTATCAACCTATTTTAAATCATCAAAATCTAGCTGCTGTTGTGGATCAACATCAGCAACAAAGGAGTGAAGAACAATTTCCATAATGCTACTTGTCATGGCTTTGGATTCAGGAGAAGTAGTATGTTGGGATGACAAAGTATAGCTTGGGCTACTGGCTTAATACAATGGACTAGAGCCCATGGAACTCACAAAGGCAGGGTTAACAGGAGTGGAAAAGGAATCACTTGAGTACCCTCTTATATGAGACTCAAAGGTTTTAAGTTTACAGAACAAGTCATCAAAATAAAGATATTCAAGCCCACCTTTAGCCTTTAGAGAGATGACTACCTGGTTCCATGAATGAGGCAGAGCTCTTAGAAACCTAGCATTGATGTCTTCATTATCTGGTTTGGAGCGAAGTTGGTTTAATTCGCTGAGTATCTTCTGAAACCTTTCATAGCCTTGATGAAGACCTTCTGTCTCTAAGATCTTGAATTCTGTAAATTCATCTCTTAGAATTGACCTGCGCATCTTCTTGGATTCTTCATTCCCTCCAAATCTTACCTTAATGCCATTGAAAATTTCTCTAGCATCATCCAAGTGATAGAAATCACCCATATGATCATCAGGAAGAGACTGAAGCAAAATAGTTATTGCTTTGATTTCCTTCTGAACACTTGTGATTTCTTCATGTGTTTTAGGATCTAGAAGGATCACATTACCATTCTTATCTCTACCAGTAAGCTTCTTACTGTTGCCATTCTGAACAATTTTCCAAAGGTCTAGATCTGTGTTGGTGATCCAGCACTCCATCTTCGTGGCCTAGCTATCATACTCCTCCTTCTTCAAGAGTAGGAATTTTCCATTTGTATTAGAAACAGTAGCAATGATTTGTTATGTTGTGTTGGTGTTGGATTCTCCTGTTTGAGTAGAACTAGAAGCATACATGATTAAATAAAGATGTTAGAAAAAAATGGTTCTTCTTTAGTAGAGACTCTCCCAGGCTCTGATACCACTTGTTGGGTCCACTAAATGTAGATCTTGCAGCCTGTTAAGGATGGTGAATGACTTCTGTAATCACAAGTCTATTCACAGAGAGACTCTTAATGTAACACAAAGTATAAGTGCGTAATACAAATACTACGAATACGAAGAAACAGAATAACTAAATAACTTGATCCTTACTAAGGATTTCTACTATTAATATGAAAAATGAATAATGGTGAAAGGTGTGTCTAACCCTTCTGCCAATGGGTTCCTTTTATACTACAAAGAAACCCTAATACTACATTAAACCAAAATGTGTAACTCCTGATATGCATATCCTTTCCTAACATATCTCATGCATATCCTAACAAACTACTAAGAATAATAATGTTTGACTTTATACTAGACCAGGAGCACGTATTGCTCCTACTACTACTAGGACCAGGAGGAACTACATACCTCCAAGTTTATATATTACTAATATCTATTACATAGGTCCTAACAGTACTATGCAGTTATTTTTTAATTATCTTAATAGAATTTGATGTAAAGAATACCTATACAATCTGGTGTTTGGTAAGGTCAATAACTCAATATGGGCTAAGGTCTAAAAACACCCTAATATTATACTCTTCATATACATACAATGATACAAAGTACAACTGTTTTATATTAAAGAAAAGACTGCTCCTTAAGTTTATATCAATTTTATAGGTAAAAGATATTTCTTAGTCTCTTCAACAGTTTTAAGCTTCTTGTTTTGATTTTCTTTCACTTTTACTATGGCATTTGCTTTCTATGGTACAATGTTTTAGGTTTTTGTGTTTGAATCATGGATAGTTTAATGTTAAGGTACTTTTAAATAGTTAAATTAGTTATACACTGTTTTAATCTAGCCTAAAGTATATATCGTTAGATTTTAGGTTTTAATACTCCATGATATAGAGTATCATTCTATACATTTGTTGTTATTGTTTTGACGTGTATTAGAAATCACGCCATGAAACACACATTATCAATGGAAATACTTGTTTTTACGTTTATTTTTGGTGTTTAGTAGGGCCTCCTTTTTTTTCGTTGTACAGGGCCACCGAAATCCATGAGATGGCCCTGAGCTCAGCCCTCGCTACATCAGACCGTTCGAAATCCTCAAACGTGTCGGTGAAGTATCATATCATTTGGCGTTACCGCCTTAGCCTTCACACATTCATAACGTGTTCCATTCATCACTACTTAGAGGGTACAACTATCATGAGCGACACAAAGTTTATTATCCACTCGATTAGATTCGGGAGGACCTATCTTATATTGAAGAACCCGAAGCAGTCTTAGATTGCCAGGATCGAGTTATGAGAAGGAAGACCATTCCTTTCGTCAAGATCAGGTGGAGAAACCATTCCGAGCGGGAGGCCACTTGGGAAACAGAGGAGTCTATACGGACTTCTTATCCTCACTTCCAGTTATGATTCGGGTACGTCCTTTCAGCTTTCATGTTCTTTCAGCATACGTGTCCTTTCAGCTCTTATAACTTCACTAGCTTAATTTACCTTTAATTCGAGGACGAATTTTCCTTTTAGAGAGGGAAAATTGTAAAACCGCAGCATTATCGCATCCTTAATTTGGGGACGAATTATTTTTTAGAGGTGAAGAGTTGTAAAACCCGTAATTAAAATCCAAGAATATTAAATATACACAGTCTCAGCTTTATTTAAATGTTACGAAATTAATTATTCAGAAATTAATTAATAAATGTCAAAAAATATTACATATATATTTCGTAAGTATTATTATTTAGAAAATAAATAATACATTTCAAGGTTTCAACACAGAAATTATAACACAAACACGAACATCAAAAATAACACGAAACGAAAATGAAATGTGGTTGTGCGTTGGCGGTTGTTTAAGAAAACAAAGAAAGAATTATGGGCATAGGCCCAACCTGTCATAAAGAGTATCACAGGGAAACATGTATTCACTTTCATTTCATTATAGTAACACATAAAAAAATTAGGGTTTGAGAGTGCTTGTGGGTGGCCGAAGGCTGGAGACAAAAACATAGGGGAAAACAATTTTGGTTCTTACAATTTATTTGGCTTATGTGTTCATAGTCCATCTTTAATCACGTTAAAGGTAATCATCTCTTAATTCTTTGTATTAATTCACAAAATCCATTTTGCTATAATAAGAAACACACTGGGTTTTGGATTTAAACATGTAATAGTTATTAATCAAGTCAGGATTTGATGTTATACATGAAAACCGAGAGCATAAAAGCTCTTGGTGGGCTTTTAGTTTAAACAGCCATGACCTATAAGGTCTCGGTTGTCCTTTTCTGGTGATCAGCTGCGAACCAAACCCTAAACAGGGGGTAAACGGGCTTGTAGGGGTGTTTCGTTTGAAGACAGTGGGAATAAATGAATTAACAGGGGTGTTTTGTTGTAGATCAGTTGCAACCGAGAGTTAATAACTCTTGGTGGGTCTTATAAAATAAACATAGGAAAAATAGAACAACCAGTGGGAACATATCAATAGTCGGTGGGAATATAATATACAGCAGGGGTTCGGTTGATTCCAAATCACATAATTACCGACATTTTAGCGACAAAAATTGTGTCGCAGTTTCTATAGACAGTTTTTGGTCACAGTTTAGTGACGGTTTGGCGACAGAAAATTCTGTCGCTAATCCGACTGTGAGAGTATTAATTGTTGTTGCTTTGTTTTAGTGCAACAGAGAGGGGTATCTCGGTAGGCTCGGGTTCACGGTTTAAAAATTAAGCAAGGGTTTATTTATTAAGTATTTTAATCATTCTAAAATAAGTTTATTTTCAAAATTTATCAAGTTTAAAAGTTTTGTTAATTTAATTAGTAAATTAAATTATAGACAATTTGACTAGTTTTATTAATTAAAACGTATAATTTTGTTAAATGATTTAAATGATTCTTAAAACCATTCTAACTTAGGAAACTTTCTAATTATAGCAAGTTACTATTTATAGTAATATCAGAATACATACTATAGAGTAATAAGTAGTACATAGTACATTTATCAGAATAATGTAGAACAATCAGATTGACCAGATTATACACAAACAATAATACAAGACTATAATAAATCAAACTAATAAGAGTAAAGATCAATAAAAATAAACAGATATAAGACAACTCATTCGCGTCCGTTATTCATGTAGCTTTTGTGAAGTCAGAGTAGGAGTTTCATCAGTTTTACTTGCAGTCAGTTACTAGACACAAGGTACGGATTTCCCGTCCTTCAGTAAGGACTTCCTTTTCTATGCATGATTAGGATTCCCCGTGTGCAGCCAAATGTTTCCCCCAGTACATGTTATGAAATTACAGTAATTATCTTAATAACTAAGTTAAATTGCCTGAGCATTATATACATGCATGACCAATTATATACTAGTTACGGAGGTGCCGTAACCATGACACTTGAGGCATTGGTGTCATGAATCCTCTGCGGGGGAGTGATTTCTCGCAGCATCCCTTTTATTTCATCTTGGCCATTTTATCAGTATTATCAGTGGGGCGTATGGGTGCATCCTAGGTTATCAGTTTACAGCTTATCAGGTGAATGTGGTGTGTGCTCTACATCCTTCACATTGGAGTTGATCCCTCCACCCAGCTTATCAGTTAGAGGTCACCCCTCTACAACATGACGAGGTCACCTCTCTATTTATTCATGCAGACGTTGTTACAGCACGTGACCTATATAAGCTCTTGGCACTTAAAATACAGTAAATGCATGTTTTTAGATTTAACATATAATAACTCAGCTTTACAAATTATAATAAGACTTTTCAGAATATACACAGTTTTCCGCTGGTCTTTACTTATGATGCGGTATCTTTGTACACATTTATTTTAGGAAAAACAAAGCGACAAAAGCGGTTAGTATTAAGTATCACGTTTTGTGAAAAACACGAATACCGACAATCGAGTTTGTTCTCGAGGAGGTATGGTGTTTAGCCAAGAAATATAGACGTATTTAATCGAGTGATTATTACGTTTTTGGAAAGAAAAAAAGAAAGGAAAATGGAAACGAGTTACGCTAAAAACGGTCGATAATGCTTAAACGTACGAACGTAAAAACGCGACCCAACGAAAAATTCTACCTAAAATTTTTTTTAAAAATGCTAAAAGGTTCTAAAAACTCTAATTAAAAAGAAAATGTAAACCAAAAAATTTGAAAGTTTTTAAATTAATCTATATTAATTTTTAAATTAAAATAAAAAATCCTAAAAAATAAAATAACTAATAAAAAGTCAAAATTTAAACTTTTTTATTTGTAAACCTAAATTACTTTATATAAAAGCTAAAATATATTTTTATAAAAATTTAAAACACTTTTTACTATTTTTTTATGACTTTCCAAAATTTAAATCTAAAAATAATCCTAAAAATCAAATAATAAAGATAAAAAATTTATTTTATTATCTAAAAATTATAACATGGAAATAGATTAGAAGAAAAATGGAAACGGACAAAAAATTTGGCCTAATAAGCTGCTAGCAGCTTATTAAGGTCCGAATATGATAATAAGCTACAAACTAAACACCCCTTAAGTAATAATTAAAAGGAAATCCAATCAATAAAGTCCCTAGGGCACTACTGGTTAACATGTTGGTATTTGAGCGTAGGGGCGCAGGTTCGAGTCTTGGCCCTTATTTCTTATTAAAAATTTTATTTTATTTTTTTTAAAACTCGATCTACAGTAAAAGGACAACTCTCAAAACACAACGAAACTTCAATTTACACGAATTAAGCCCACTTTTAAGCACAAACAATGCACAGACCTGGCCCTTTTCACTTTTCTTTTTTATTAGTTGCAAATGATGGGATTCAAGGATATTGGGAAGCTCGTTAAGGGATGTTGTTATGCTGAGCTCGCAGACGGCACTCCACAAGCAAGTTTGCTTGTGGGAGTCAAACTAGACACACAAACATAAGAAAACAAGCACTAAACATCCTACATAAGAATATCAAAACAAAGGAGAAAAGAAAAAAAGGAAAACTAGATTGACGTTGTGTGCTAAAATCCGATGCCTAGGCCGCCTTAACCTCGAATCCAGACATACAAGACCTCTAAGTATTTCTTCCAAACCTAGACTACCTATAACCCTACACCTAACCAATATTATACTAACTAAACACGGAGAATGAGACCCCTACCACCCGCTGAGATGAACAACAGCAGAGAATGGGGTCTACGGGTTCAAGAGCAAATCAGTGATGCGTTGAGGGAATTTTACCAACCCAAAAACTACAAGGCTTGACTACCAGCTATTGCACAAGCAATCTAACCTAACAACTAACTGAGGAACAAGTTTTAGACTCAAACACACAAAATTTGGCCTAAATGATCTACTGTTATGCAAATAGAAAATGAGAATGGTGTTTTTCTAGTATACTTGTTTGTACTTTGGGTCTTTTGTTTGCTATTTTAGACTACTCACGACCGCAAAACACACTTAACCATGGTCGTCCACTTAAATTACTTAAAATGCACAATGGATTAAGCACCTCAGACACACCTGCACGTAGGCACGAACTAAACCACAATTTGAGCTTGTGCATAGTGGACAACACAACGATCACACAAACACGCCTATACCTTTTTTCGATTTCTTTGGCTTGCTGTATGGATTTACTTATTTCCCCCTTTTTTTCTTGTATAACTTGTTGTGGATACGACACAATCACAGTTAGACAATCATAAACACACTATCCTAAACACAAATCACGACCAACAATTACAAATCATGCTACGATTGGGATTGGGCTCATGTGTACACTCACCAATAAGCACGCAGTGGTCTTACGTGATAAATAGTGGGCTAAGCAAGTTTTCTTGGTGACTTATAAGGTACTCTAGGTTGCACAGGTACTTAACCACAACACAAATCACAAACAACCCTTAAATAACACACGAATCATGCCTCCATTGTACATTCACAGTTCACAACAGGCAACTTTCTCTCTTTGTTTACTTGGTGCACAGTGCTCTCAACATTTTCACAAATCATGCACAATCAAGCTGTAGCAACATGCAATTGCACTGGGTGTTCTAATTTTTTCTTTCCTTTTTTTCTGGTTTGGTATTGGTTTGTTGTGTGCACAAGTAAAAAAAATATAACACAAAGTTCAAACACACTCCATTTCTAACAAATCTCGCCACAATATCACTAGAAACAAACACAGACCTACTATTTATTACTTGGCGCCTATGAGGTTTGTTTGGTGTTCACTTTGGATGCACAACTTATGAGCACAAAGCAAAATCACAAAGCACCAATCAAAACAAACACTCACGCCAAACAAAGCGACAAAGAAACAAAAAAACAAATAGGCACTTGATCTTTTATTTCTAAATAGTGAACTTAAAATTAAACTCAACCAATTTTAATTAGCAGTCCTATTTATCCCAAATTATGTGACGCCCTAAAACAGAACCAAACTTAACATGTTTCAAAAGAAAATAGAAAACCTACCAATCTAAGCTTGAAAGAACAACCTATCACAGACCAAGGGCACTTGAAAATGGGTAGCTTATGACAAAAGGTTTGAATAGAAAATTACAATTCCTTACACAGACCATAGCTTTTAAATTCGCCACTGGATGCATTAGAGTTGTTTTGGTGATCATAGCTTACACAGTTGGTAAACGATTGTATGACCTTAAGAGTGCATCAAACCAGAAGCAAACTCATCTTATGAGGATTCACTAGCCAAAACTAGAACCATCGACAAGGTCACATGGAGAAAGTACCAACAGTAGGTCCAAGCTAGTTCCAATCTTGGTGACAATCGCCTAACGAAATAACTAGAATGAACACTATACTTAAAACGAAGACACACTAGAATACATACGACTCACAAACAACACATTGGTCAGCGTGAATAACTTTTAAACAATACACTCCCAATCTCACCAACACACACTAACAGATTTTGAGCAAACTTAAAAAATGGGGTTTTCAACTTAAAAACACCAAACTTTTTGGACCAAATCACTAAACCTACAAGACCTAAACACCTAAATCACAAACTATGACAGATTTATGATAGACCTTAAATTCTAAACTTTTTAACTAAGACACCCAAATGATGAAAATGACTATTTCAAACGCAGATTCTAACAACTGACACAAACCAACTAAACTAATCCTTACAAATGGGTGTAGAGCTAAGTAAGGAATTTGGTAGTTAATTACCACCCAAAAACCTACTGTCCCAAACACAAACACACCTATGGACTGTTAAGAAGATTTTGGCTATGGTTATGATCAAATATCTAACTCGCAACAAGATTTCACACAGAAAACGTAAATTCATAAACACGAACCCAATATCCTCACACGACAATTTTTACCAAAAATAAACGAAAAAAATGGAAGAGTAGACTTACTACAAGGATGTACTTCCACACCCTCGGGAGTATGAGCTTATGTGCACGCCCGTGCACAAGCTTCCCACTGCTAAGATGCGCAAACGTGAACAATAACAACCAATAACAATCTGATTTATTCTTGTACTTTTCTTTCAAAAACTTGAAACCTTAAACTCTTTGAACAATTTTAAAACTCAAACCTTGAAATCCTTTTAGATGAAACCGAAAAAGTAAATTTAACATAAAATTAAATTGCATAAAAATTAAAGACAAGTAAAAAAATATGAAACTCAATTCTTCATTCATAAAATTCGTATTCTTACAAACTATGAAACTGAAAAATTGGAACAACGGAAAAGAAATCCTAAGCGGCTTTATATACTAGCATACAGAAGGATCTAGAATTAATAAAATAAGCAAACCCTAATGAAATGAATTCCACAAATGCCCTCTTCGAATCTTTGTCAATTTGGTCAAGAACAGAAATATGTGATTGCTGATTCTTCATGTGAGTTGCCAGCTCTGCCAAATGCATCTAAGCCATCGATATAACATTGGGGAACAAGGGATTAATCAGGACCATTAGTTTGGTCGGGTTTGGATAAAAGCAGGGTTCTAAATAGCGCGTTATAGCGCGCCTTATAGCGGGCTATAGCGTGAAGCGTGGCCTCCACGTTACGAAACAGACTAAGGCGGCGTCTTAAGGCGTAGCGTGCTAAAAAGCGCCATAAAGCGTCATATAGCGCGCTATAGCGCGTAACGTGGCGCTTTTTTTCGAATCTTTTTGCTGATTTATAAGAATTTTGCTCGTTTACTAATTTTTGGCTATTTAGTTGACTTGAACTTTGTAATTTTACTATGGAGATAAATCATTGAGTAACTAATAACCAGTTTTTTTGCAACCAAAATTAAAATATTGCTCAATTTTATAAACTCACTATATAAATACTAATTTACAAATATTTTATGTCGCTATATATCACGCTTCGAAGAACGCCATAGCTTCGCTATAGCTTCTGTAGCTTGTAGCTTGACAATAACGCTACGCCACGCTTCACGCTATTTACAACGTTGGATAAAAGTGATGAAAGTAATGTAGCAAGGGAAGTGTCCTACAGCCACGTGGGGTGGTTTTTGTGAGAGGCTTGGGTAGGGGTTTAGTTAAGACAATCATTAATCACAGTTCTGGAGTTTATGAGGTTTGATTATTGGGTAATTAGGGAGATAAAGATTATGGTTTACGGGTTGGTTTGATTTGTTTGAGACACACAATAAGTGTTTCCCGCCATTAGTGATAATCAATAGTATTATGAAAATAATATTAATTATACTTAAACAGGGTTGGGTAATTGGGTTGTGGGTACAGGTAGGATAGGTGAGGTGTCAACATTGGATTGGTGGGAAAACTTTGTTTGTCTGACAGTTAAGGTACCCATACTTCCAAAAAACTTTCAAACTAAATCTGGCCAAATCCAACTCGTATTTACTTTGTATTCTTCTTTGAACCATTTGCAGTTATGGCACAAATGTTTTGCAAACTTGTAACAAGGGCTTTTGTTGACATGTATTTAATCTTTAAGGACTAAGAATGATATATTCTTGAAACTTAACAGACCCAAATGTAATATTGAGATTTAAAAGGGTATCAAGTAACAAGTCATCAAATCTTGAGGGACCAAACTTGTACAATCTTCAATATTGAAGGACTATTTTAGAAATTCAACATTCGGGTCCGGTTTATTGTGCGGCTTCGTTTTCCGTGTTCGTTTTTTATTGATTCTTGTGATCTTTTGTCTTTTTCTCGATATCCGTACCTAAAATACACATTGAACAAACACATGCATATATTTGGCACTTTTTATAATATTTTAACCGTTTTAAGCCCGTTTTGGACGATGAGACTATGTATAAAAGCAGTCTCATCACTCCCCCATACTAAACCATTGTCGTGCCCTCACGCAATGCTACAATTAAGTATCTTAGCATCTCCGAAATTCATTAGTATCGATTTTTATTGAAACATAAACTTACTACACTACTACTATTTGCGTTTTAGACATAATGTATGATTTTCATCGCAAAATGGGACGTTTAGTTTCATAGAATAAGAACATGAGTGTGCCTCATAGAGATATATTCGTCGTCCTCGATTTTCACCGAATTCCATGCCAAGAATGTAACGAGATCATTGTCATTATAAGTTAGTAATGCTAACACTACTCATATGCCCTAATCACGTACTTAGACTCCCATAATCCTAACTGGTATCTCTTATATTTTATTCTTGTCTTGAATGATCATGAGGATGCATTTTTTACTTATGCGATAATAGAGAATAAGGTCCAAAAATAGAGTCATAAAGGTGTAACCAAAACCATCGAATTAATAACCTCCCCTAATAGACAACGATGTCAAAAAATTAAGTCAACAAGTGAGATTCGATAAACACGGTTTTGTAACGGTTTTGAAGATGAGACTTAATACCAAGACTTTTATA
The DNA here is from genome assembly GCA_025667525.1 of Glebionis coronaria. NCBI lineage: Eukaryota > Viridiplantae > Streptophyta > Magnoliopsida > Asterales > Asteraceae > Glebionis > Glebionis coronaria. The sequence goes on from CM046877.1 coordinate 508,119,778, forward strand.
TACCCCTTACCGGATGGGCCTAATTATCATAGGTTTACCTCCACCTTTTAAGGCTTCGGTCTTGCCTTGCATTTTATTTAACCTCGCCATGAGGTGTTTATTATGGTCAAAGACGCATATCCTCAACGTGAAACGTAATTTTGTATCTTTAAATCTTCAAAGTTTAAGGCTTTCACTTTCAATTTTCGCATATATTTTTCGGCCTTGTGAGCTTCGATTTTTTTGCTTGATTTAGGTGAGGGAGCACTTAAAATTATTATTGGGTGAAGCTTTCGTTTATTTGGGGTGCCAATACTTCAAAACCGTGACGCTAGCGATTCTCAAATGTCTTCCCAATTTAATTACGTGGAAGCTACTAGAAAAGACTAGAAACCAACAATTAAGACTAAACCGCTAATATTTATTAGCAAAATTTATATACAAGCGAAGGGAGAGAAGAAAACAATTAGAACACATGAGTTTTTGAAAGAATACGAATATTCTACGTTTACCATAGTAACTTATAATTAACGCTATTTATTTAAGAGACTTAGCCTAAAAAGTTAAGGAATCGAAGCTAAGTGCTCAACACGCACTGTAGAGTCAAAAATTACTCTTATTCTCGCCATTAGAAAATCTACATTCGTGTCTAAAACACTTATGAAAACATGAGAATTTTTTTTAATTTGGCCATTTTTAGCCTTATTTTGCAACAAAACGATAAACAAAAAGATGAACTTTGGAAAGCGTGAAGGTTTAGCAAGGCAAAGTATCTATTCACCCCCCATACTAAAGTTAAACATTATCCTCAATGTTTCGTGTCTAAGGGTAGGATACCCCCATACTAGAGACGAAATCGAATGCTTAATCTAGCATGGAAAGGGTGGAACCATTAAATCTAAAGCCGTTTATGAAGTGTGCTAAAAGACCTAAGGTTACAAAATCAAAGGACATATCAATTGGATATCGAGAAATTCTTCCAAAGCTAACGATCGAGTGCTCACGTAAAACAAACACGAGAGGCTCCAATCGTGAAGATGATGAGCTAAAAATCACAATTCACAAACAACTATGGAAAAAGGGTTGGAAGGGCACAAATCCCTTCATTAGGTTAATCTAAAAAGCGATAATATTTACAAGGATAATCATGATAATTCCCCTACGAGGCACCTTGTTTTTGATAACCGAGTCAAAAGCTCGAGTCGAATCCCCATAAATGTGATCATTTAGGGTTAATCTTGGTTCGGTCATTTTTGGTGGGACTTACATGTAATCAAGGCCCAAAAGCAACCGATCATAAAGACAAAGCCTTTATACTGGGATCAAAGATCGTGTCTTCGTTTTCGGATGATAAACGAAACAACACGACTTTAAACATCATCGTCCCAAAGGGACACAAGAAAATAGAATGAGAACAGAAGGGTGGGACATTGGGTGAGCATAAAAGTTGAGTTACTCGAGGTAAACTCTCACCGTAAGTGTAGAAGGATCTTCTAGTGACTACTTCGGTAAATGACCGAGATTTTATCTTAAACGTGATACCAGGGTCAAAAATATCGTCCTCGGTGGAGAAGTGTGGGGAAACAAATGGGGCTTCCCAACACACTAGGTCCACACAAAACGTGGTCAAAAGAAGTAGATGTGTTTGTAGCAAGATCAATTAAACGAGGTGATGACGGAGTTAAGTTTGGAAAATCTTTAAAATTAATTTTAAAATCATTCATTTATTCATTTTTATCTCTTCGTTACGAAAATCCAAGTTGATTAAATTGAAAATATTTGGTGTTTCCAAAACAATTATAGGCACACTTAAATTTTTCACATTTATCTTGAAGGCGGGAGAAAGATTTGAATTTTTAAACGTAAATCGATTAATAAAATATCCCCCTCCGGGCTAACGCAACGGTCCTCATCAAACTCGAAAATTGAAGGTGGATCGTCAAGAATACGTTTGATCTCAGAAAAATCGCCATCGGGATAAAAAAACGTCTTCTCTTCCTTGTGGAAGAGGTTTGGAAACTAAGTCGTCGATAGTCGAGTCGCTAGCTTCAACCGTCGTGAAACTAGGAATAGAAGGCTTTTCGATTGAAAATTTTGCCTTTGTCGTTTCGACCTCGACAGCAAAAAACGTATCAATGTGAGCAAGGCCATCGGCGGACTTCTCACATGATAAATCCAAAATCTCACTCGGTGTGGGATTAGGAGTAAAAGGCTCGTCACGTGACGATTTTGCCTTGACAGTTTCAACTTTGTCATTCGAAGGGATCGAACGTGGATTTTCAAACATTTTAGCAAAATTACTAACACGTCCCTTCGGAATTAATTTTTGTTCATCTTGTAAAAACGAGGGTTCATCGATTTCTTTTAAAACCTTGTCACATTTTTATTTTTCAAAATCATTTGATGGAATTTCTTTGTCAAAATTAATTGTATATTGATTTAGAACATCCTCAATAATTTCATCCTCATTAGAAAAACTAGGTTTAAAAGGTATAAGATTAAACATTCCTAAGTATCCTACGAGTTTTTCTTTTGGTTTGTTTTTAACAACATTTGTAAAAACCTCGTTAGTAGACATTTTCGTTTCCTCTACATTCTTACTAGATGACGACGGTTGCACGACTTTAAAATTCGAGAGATAGGGATCAATACGAGATGTACGAGTCTTAGGAGTCGATATGGCTTAAACCTCTCCTTCGAGATTAGGATTGGCGAGGTTCGATGAAGAACTCGGCTCGTGTGACGCTAATCTTTTCACTAAGGTCTCAATCACTAAAAGATGTTTATCTCGTTCATTAGTGTAATCTTCCTTAATATCATCTACATATTTTATCCACATATCTTGACTTTTACCGTACAAACGTTGTTGCTCTTCAAAAAAGAGTGATATAATCATTTTCCAATTTTATGAAAGATTCCCTTTGGGTTGCCATTTGTTCATTACAAGTTTCCTTATAGCTTGTCATTAGTTCTTCAATCATCGTCAATTTCTCATTATTACATCTCACATAGTCATTAAAGGCATTATGACTCGTCTCATCATTTTGATTTTCATCGCAATTAAAAGACGGATCACACGATGAATAAAAGGAAGACGATGGGTGACCTTGATCGTAAGATTGAAAATCGTCACCATGATCACGTGGAGCGGAGTTATAGATATAACCCTCTCGACCTCCAATAACCTCACAATTAAAACAATTGGCCCCATCGGGTGGACCTCCACAATACGGACATGAATAATATCCACCATCATTCGACATGATGCAACAAGAAAGTCAATTTTAGAATTAAACGTTATAGAGGGTGAAAGAAAAGAATTATGAAAATAGAGGGAAAAATCGAAGAATCTTTTTGTTGTTTTTGGTTTTTTAATTTTTTTTGGAATTTTGGTGTATTACGTAGAAATTAATCTACAAAAAATATCCACTAATCAAAGGTCTCGATTAATGAATCCAAGAGGAATGAAGGTAATTACGTGAAGTAAAAACCCTCGTCGACTTTGAAACGTTGGCGGAACGCCAAAACGTTTCAAGGTTCAATAATGTAAACTCACAAAAATAGATTAATAATACTTGAGTTGGCAAACCTGTAATTAGTCGTCACTTTCAAAATACGCACAAGCGAGCGGAGAAAACGAGGCGGCGCGAAGCACTTAAGAGCCTTTTTTCTTTAGGTTGTGAAATACAACCGCCTTATACCCACCGCATAGTTTGCATTTATCGAGATTAAACCAATTAAGAGTATTTATCTATTTTTCCTTAGACTTTCATTTTGAATTCGAATACAATAATTGAGTGATGAAATCCCAATTAAGGTTGCGTTTTCACGCTTTTGGGTAACTATTGTGTGTTAATTGTTCTACGTAAATACAATATATTATGCAAAAGAAAACGAGAAAACGATTTTGTGTTATTGAGTTCAATTTAACACGATTATTTGTATGGCTACTAATATAGAACAAAAGAAGTATATACGATAAAAACGTAAAATACCAAAATAAAAACGATAAATAAATATGGCTAAACACACCTCCCCGGTAGCGGCTCTATTTTTGATGCGGTATTTTTGTACACTATTATTTTAGGAAAAACAAAGCGACAAAAGCGGGTAAGTATTAAGTATCACGTTTTGTAAAAACACGAATACCGACAATCGAGTTCGTTCTCGAGGAGGTATGGTGTTTAGCCAAGAAATATAGACGTATTTAATCGAGTGATTTTTACGTTTTTGGAAAGAAATAAAGAAAGGAAAATGGAAACGTGTTACGCTAAAAACGGTCGATAATCCTTAAACGTACGAACGTAAAAACGCGACCGGCCCTAGGGGTGTAAACGATCCGAGCCGAGTCGAGTTTTGGCCTAAACGAGCCAGGCTTGTTTATTAACTGCTTGGCTCGAGCTCGGTTCGAGCTCGAATAAAATTTTATAATCTGGCTCGAGCTCGAACTCGAATGCTTTTTTGTTGTTCGATCTCGAGCTCGAAGCTCGTTTACTATTTTTAACTTTTGTTTAAACGAACTTCTATTATAATAAATATAGATTGATAGACTCGTTTATTAACTCAAGCTCGAGCTCGAAAGCTCGTTTATGATTATTAAAATGATACTAATACTTAATGAGTAAGTTAAGGTGTATGTAACTTATATATTTATAAATTTATCATTAAGCTCGAATAGCTCGTTCGGCTCGTTAAGCTCGAATAGCTTGTTTGACTCGTTAAGCTCGCTCGGCTCGAGACAATTAAACGAGTTTTCGAACGAGCCGAGCCTAATATTAGTTTTCAAAGCTCGGCTCGTCAAATTAAACGAACATTAATATTTGTTCGAGATCGGCTCGAGCTCGAGAGTATTAAGTTCGAACTCGAGTTAAACGAGCTCGAGCTCGAGTAGCTCGTTAAAAGCTCGACTCGTTTACACCCCTACGCGACCCAACGAAAAATTCTACCTAAAAAATTATTAAAAAATGCTAAAAAGTTCTAAAAACTCTAATTAAAAAGAATCCGTAAACAAAAAAATTTGAAAGTTTTCAAATTAATCTATATTAATTTTTAAGTTAAAATAAAAAATCCAAAAAATAAAATAACTAATAAAATGTCAAAATCTAAACTTTTTTATTTGTAAACCTAAATTACTTTATATAAAAGCTAAAAAATATTTTTCTAAAAATTTAAAACACTTTTTACTATTTTTTATGACTTTTCAAAATTTAAATCTAAAAATAATCCTAACAAAATCAAATAATAAAGATAAAACTTTTATTTTATTTTCTAAAAATTATAAGCTAGAAATAGATTAGAAGAAAAATAGAAACGTACAAAAAAGCTAGCCTAATAAGCTGCTAGTAGCTTATTAAGGTTTGAATGTGATAATAAGCTACAAACTAAACACCCCTTAAGTAATAATTGAAAGGAAATACAATCAATATGGTTCCTAGGGCACTACTAGTTAACATGTTGGAATTTGAGAGTAGGGGCGCAGGTTCGAGTCCTGGCCCTTACTTTTTGTTCAATTTTTTTTTAAAATTCGATCTACAGTAACATGACAACTCCCAAAACACAAGGAAACTTGAATTTACACGAATTAAGCCCACTTTTAAGCACAAACAGTGCACAAACCTGACCCTTTTCACTTTTCTTTGTTATTAGTTGCAAATGATGGGATTCAAGGATATTGGGAAGCTGATTATGGGATGCTGTTAGTTGCTGAGCTCGCAGACGGCACCCCACAAGCAAGTTTGCTTGTGGGAGTCAAACTCGACACATAAACATAAGAAAGCAAGCACTAAACATCCAACATAAGAATACCAAAACAAAGGAGAAAAGAAAAAAGGAAAACTAGATTGCTGTTGTGTGCTAAAATCCGATGCCTAGGCCGCCTTAACCTCGAATCCAGACATACAAGACCCCCAAGTCTTGCTTCCAAACCTAGACTACCTATAACCCTACACCTAACCAATATTAGACTAACTAAACGCGGAGAATGAGACCCCCACCACCTGTTGAGATGAAAAACAGCAGAGAATGGGTTCTCCGGGTTCAAGAGCAAATCAGTGATGCGTTGAGGGAATTTTGACCAACCTAAAAACTACAAGGCTTGACTACCAGCTATTGCACAAGCAATCTAACCTAACAACTAACTGAGGAAAAAGTTTTAGACTCAAACACAAAAAATTTGTCCTAAATGATCTACTTTTATGCAAACAGAAAATGAGAATGGTGTTTTGCTGGTATACTTGTTTGTACTTTGGGTCTTTTGTTTGATATTTTAGACTACTCACGACCACAAAACACACTTAACCATGGCCGTCCACTTAAATTACTTAAAATGCAGAGTGGACTAAAAAATAAACATGCAAGCACCTTAGACACACCTGCACACAGGCACGAACTAAACCACAACTTGAGCTTGTGCACAGTGGACACCACAACGATCACACAAACACCCCTATACCTTTTTTCGATTTCTTTGGCTTGCTGTATGGATTTACTTATTTTCCCCCTTTTTTGCTTGTATAACTTGTTGTAGATACAACACAATCACAGTTAGACGATCATAAACACACTATCCTAAACACAAATCACAACCAACAATTACAAATCATGCTACGATTGGGATTGGGCTCATGTGCACACTCATGAATAAGCACGCAATGGTCTTACGTGATAAACAGTGGGCTAAGCAAGATTTCTTGGTGACTTATATGGTACTCTAGGTTACACAGGTACTTAACCACAACACAAATCACAAACAACCCTAAAATAACACACGAGTCATGCCTCCATTGTACATTCACAGTTCATAGCAGGAAAATTTCTCTCTTTGTTTACTTGGCGCACAGTGCTCTCAAAAATTTCACAAATCACGCACAATCAAGCTATAGCAACTTGCAATTGCCCTGGGTGTTCTAATTTTTTTCTTTGCTTTTTTCTGGTTTGGTATTGGTTTGCTATGTGCACAAATAAAAAAAAATATAACACAAAGTTCAAACACACTCCAATTCTAATAAATATCGCCACAATATCATTGGAAACAAACACAGACCTACTATTTATTACTTGGCGCCTATGGGGTTTGTTTGGTGTTCACTTTAGATGCACAGCTTATGAGCACAAAGCCAAATCACACAGCACCAAGCTAAACAAACAATCACGCCACACAAAGCGACAAAGAAACAAAAAACAAACAGGCACTTGATGTTTTATTGCTAAATAGTTAACTTAAAATAAAACTCAACCAATTTTAATTAGCAGTCCTATTTATCCTAAATTATGTGAAGCCCTAAAACAGAACCAAACTTAACATTTTTCAAAAGAAAATAGCAAACCTATCAATCTAAGCTTGAAAGAACAACCTATCACAGACCAAGGGAACTAGAAAATGGGAAAGTTATGACAAAAACTTTGAATAGCAAAATACAATTCCTTACACAGACCCTAGATTTTAAATTCGCTAGTGGATGCATTAGAGTTGTTTTGGTGATCATAGCTTACATAGTTGGTAACAGATTGTATGACCTTGAGAGTGCATCAAACCAGAAGCAAACTCATCTTATGAGGATTCACTAGCCAAAACTAGAACCATCGACAAGGTCACAGGGAGAAAGTACCAACAGTAGGTCTAAGCTAGTTCCAATCTTGATGACAATCGCCTAACGAAATAACTAGAATGAACACTATACTTAAAATAAAGATACACTAGAATACATACGACTCACAAACAACACATTGGCTATCGTGAATAACCTCTAAACAATACACTCCCAATCTCACCAACACACACTAACAGATTTTGAGCAAACTGAAAAAGTGGATTTTTCAACTTAAAAACACTAAACTTTTTGGACCAAATCACTAAACCTACAAGACCTAAACACCTAAATCACAAACTATGACAGATTTATGGTAGACCTTCAATTCCAAACTTTTTAACTAAGACACCCAAACGATGAAAATGACTATTTCAAACGCAGATTCCAACTTACTGACACAAACCAACTAAACTAATCCTTACTAATGGGTGTAGAGCTAAGTAAGAAATTTGGTAATTAATTACCACCCAAAAACCTACTGTCCCAAAAACAAACACACCTATGGACTGTTTAAGAAGATTTTGGCTATGGTTATGATCAAATATCTCACTCGCAACAAGATTTTACACAGAAAAAGTAAATTCATAAACACGAACCCAATATCCTCACACGATAATTTTTACCAAAAATAAACGGAAAAAAATTATGAGTAGACTTACTGCAAGGATGTACTTCCACATCCTCGGGAGTATGAGCTTATGTGCACGCCCGTGCACAAGCTTCCCACTTCTAAGATGAGCAGACGTGAACAATAACAACCAATAACAATCTATTTTTATTCTTGTACTTTTCTTTCAAAAACTTGAAACCTTAAACTCTTTGAACAATTTTAAAACTCAAACCTTGAAATCCTTTTAGATGAAACTGAAAAAGTAAATTTAACATAAAATTAAATTGCATAAAAATTAAAGACAGGTAAAAAAAACCATGTAACTCAATTCTTCATTCATAAAATTCGTATTCTTACAAACTATGAAACTGAAAAATTGGAACAACAGAAAAGAAATCCTAAGCTGCTTTATATACTAGCATACATAAGGATCTAGAATTAATAAAATAAGCAAACCCTAATGCAATGAATTCCACAAATGCCCTCTTTGAATCTTGGTCAGTTTGGTCAAGAACAGAAACATGTGATTGCTGAAACTTCATGTGGGTTGCCAGCTCTGCCAAATGCAACTAAGCCATCCATATAACATTATGGAACAAGGGATTAACCAGGACCATTGGTTTGGTCGGGTTTTGGTAAAAGTGAAGAAAGTGATGTAGCAGGGGAGTGTCTCACAACCACGTTGGGTGGTTTTTGTGGGAGGTTTGGGTAGGGGTTTAGTTAAGATAATCATTAATCATAGTTCTGGAGTTTATGAGGTTTGATTATTAGGTAATTAGGGAGATAGAGATTAGGGTTTGGGGTGGTTTGATTTGTTTGAGACAAACAGTAAGTGTTGCCCGCCATTAGTGATAATCAATAGTATTATGAAAATAATATTAATTATACTTAAACATGGTTGGGTAATTGGGTTGTGGGTACAGGTAGGATAGGTGAGGTGTCAACATTGGATTGGTGGGAAAACTTTGTTTGTTTGGTAGTTTAGGTCCCCATACTTCCAAAGAAGTTTCAAACTAAATCTGGCCAAATCCAACTCCCATTTGCTTTGTATTCTTCTTTGAACCATTTGCAATTATGGCACAAATGTTTTGCAAACTTGTAACAAGGGATTTTGTTGATATGTCTTCAATCTTTAAGGACTAAGAATGATATTTTCTTGATACTTAAGGGACCCAAATGTAATATTGAGATTTGCAAGGGTATTAAGTGACAAGTCATCATATCTTGAGGGACCAAATATGTACAATTTTCAATCTTGAAGGACTATTTTGGCAATTCGACATTCATGTCCGGTTCATTGTGCGGCTTCGTTTCCCGTGTTCGTTTTTTATTGATTCTTGTGATCTTTTGTCTTTTTCTCGATATCCGTACCTAAAATACACATTGAACAAACACAAGCATATATTTGATACTTTTTATGTAACACCCCCAAATTTATACAACTCAATACAGCGGAAGACTCGTTGGTGTTACGGGATAACACATTACTCACATCATAGACAACGCATAAAATCGTGTCGTTTAATAATAAAAGCATTTCCATTCATAAATATCAAATTTACATAGGTCCAAAGTAATTGTATTTAATACAGGTTTTACAAAACATTTGAATGGAAATTATAATTTAAGTGCGGGCCATGAATTCTTGTTGTCTTCCCGAGAATTACCTTCAAGTACCTGAGATAAAACATGTTAAAAGAAAAGGTCAGCGATAACGCCGAGTGAATTCATAGAGTTTAATAAATTCCATCAATATAACATCGGTATAAAATTATTACCGAAAATCATTTTGTACAAATCTTTGTAATAGGCCATAAAATAGCCAAAGTCATTTTTATACAAATCCTTATCGAAAATCATAATATAGGCATTTGCCTTAAAAATCATTATACGAGCCAATGTCGTAAAAACATCATACAATACGTCTTATGACGTTGTATAAAGTTAAATAAAAACCGTATATGAATATGGTTACGAAAACCAAAACACAAACATAATATCAATAGTATGACCCCGTATTGCTAGTCAGGCAATACATCGTAATTCGGAGCGTACAGCAGTATTTCGTTAATTTGGATTATTATAAGCCGCATGACATTGTTACCTTACTACAACAAAAAACGGGTAGCTAACCCGATACTCAATTTGCCCATCTAAATTAGCGTGTCGTCACAAAGGTCACGCTATGGAAATCTTCTCATACATAAATTCGCTTACGAATCAATGTGGCACGACGGGGATCAACCGTCAAGGCGCGAACTGGGGTGATCGTCCCCAAATAGTACTATCATATGCATAAGCGTCTACCAAATCCCGGTAGTTCACAATCATGCTAATGGGACTTTTAGTGACATAACCTATCTTTAATAATCCATTTTATTTCATCTACCGGGTCATTTAATCATTTATCGGGTCATACAATCGGGTCATACAATCATTCGGGTCCAAATCAATAAACAAACAATCGGGACAAATGGTGTCCTATTTTATAAAAACTAACATGTTATCTCCCTCGCGGGTTTATAAAACATTTCATAAAAACATTTAAAAGAGTGCGAGGCTATGAACTCACGTTGATGTAGGAAAGCGGGTTATCGGCAATTCGGATGTACGGTACGTGCTTCAATCACGGAAACCTAGACAAATAATACTCGTCTTAGACTCTTGTCCAATGAATTTATAAAAATAACAATTATGTATACATATGATGATTTTATATATATGATGATCAAGTGGGTTTACATATTCTCATTTACTCATTTTAGTGTTATGTGTCGATAACTTTTATACTAGTTTTCTAGTTTTACCTATTTACGTGTTTTAGGTCCTATAAGCCTATTATAAGTTCTTTAACTTGTATTAATCCATTTTGTACTTGTATTATCAGTATTTACACTTTACATGTTGGGCCCAAATGGGTTAAGCCCAATAAATAAGTTTATAAGTGTTTTAGCCCATTTTGTTGTATTATTAGTCCAATAACGTTAACTTAGCCCGTTAATGTCCGTATGTTATATAGTTCGGGTTTTATCGGTTTTTACTTGTTATATATATGCTTATATATCAGTATATGAGTTTATAAAAGTTTACATTAGACGGGTCCAACCGTCTAAGTTTTATTTAACAAAAACGTTAATTTTACGGTAATAGCCGAAAAAGTCGTAAAAATCATGTTTATAGTTTTATAACTTATAAAACTTATTAAACTACCATTTTTATAAAATGTCCATTTATTTATCCTTATATATATTTATATAAATGTATTATATAAGTTAGTGGGTTTTAATTCATATTTTATACTATTTTTAGTTGAGTGCTTATATAATACTATTATACTTTAATTTCCAAAATCTGATTTTTATTTTCATGTTCACCAAAACTGCCATATCTAGAGTTCTATATGGAAATAGAAGCTCAAATTTTTATGACATAAACTACATGATATGTTCTCCATTTAACTCTTCTATAGCTACTGTTGAATCCGACTCTAAGTATTTTCTAAAAATCGTCCAAAACAGTGAACTCAGATTTGTACTTTAAACTTGTTTTGATCATATCTCACTCATTACAATGATTCCATTGCATGGCAAACTCTCACATGTGTACAAGACATATTACTTACTGTATATTTCTTCTACTTTGCCATTTTATCAGTCTAACATGTGGTTCTTTACTGTTTTATACAGCCAACAATCTAAACAAGATTTTAGCCTTGTTTCTTATAGTTTTTCATCTTTTTAAGCATGTTTATCAACACCAAATCCCCACACAATATTTTTAATCATAATTCATCATCTTATACATATACATAAGTAAAATAAATACAAGATTACATAATCAAAAATAACAAGAGGATGAGGAGGACAATCTTTATACCACCAAGTTGATGTAGGTTGTGATTTGGACATGGATTTTGATGGAGAAACTTGTGATAAACCAAGACCATCTTCAAGACCACCATTCTTCATGAACACCTTGTGGAAAATCAGCCCCAAGACTCCATGGAAACTCCTCCTTGGATGTTATAATCACCACCAATCAATAGGGTTTCAAAAGGGCTTCAACATGTGTGTAAATAACATAAGACTTTATGGTAGAATCAAGATCAAATTGGGGTGTTTTGTGAGTGATATGGGACGGCATTTTTGAGAGGGTGAGAGAGAAGTGTGAGTTGATTTGCATGTTAGAAATGGGAGTAGTGGTATTGCTAGTTGTTTTGAGGTTTGGTTAAGCTTACAAGTTAAGCTTGTATGACAAGTGTTAAGCTAGTAACCTCAAGATGACACCTCAAGGGTGTGTTGCTAGTTAGGCCGATTTTGAGTGGGGGTGGGACAAGTGTCCCACTTGTCTCATCCCCACTTATTTACGGGTACTCCTCGATTCTAGTTTCCTCGATTTGCGTGCCCTCGGGTCGTTTTACGAAAAACGTTTTTATAAATTATGAATCAACGGCACAAAACGAATCTAATAAAAATTGTCTCATCAAAAACGGAGTTCGAAAACGTAAATACGTAATCCTAAGGTTTCCGGTTTAGTCGTAAAGGACGTTAAATTAAAATCGTAAGTCCTAATCTCTTCTTGTAAATTTGTGAGTTTATGAATTAACACAAATTTAAAATTCTAAAATAATATTCACAGATAAATTTATTTTCTGAAATGTCGGATTGTCATCAAAGACGGTGTATGTAAACGTATGCACGTAACGTAGAATCCTCCGGTTTAGACGTAGTCGACGCTACTTCAAGACCTAAATCCAAATTTCTTCCCAAAAATAAGTGAGTTCATAATATAACATTAAAATAATGTTTTCAAATAAATATTGAGAATAAAAATATCAATCATAATTTGACGGATTGTCACAGCATTTACCCCTAAACAGGATCTTTGTCCTCAAAGATCATATTACTACTCGCTTCTTATAGAATTAAAGCCATGTGGGTATTTCCTCCACATTCGGTCTTTTCTCACAAGTGTAATTCATTACAATACGCGAGTTTCATCAAACATAACTACGGGAATAAGATCAGGCTTAATGTTGACTTACTTTCTCTATCCATGATGTTCACGGGTTTTTGATGAATGCAACTTTTCGCCGATCTAAACTTTACTAAGGAACAATCAGATTCTCACTTGATAGATATTCCATCAAGTTCGATATACGAATCATAATTCACGCAGCTCTTGAAGTCCTAGGGTAGATCCAGCTTATATCCCTTTCAAACCAATCTTTTACATCATTTCAACGGTCCCATATAACGGGGACTTATATCCCATGATCTTCCAGATCATCAGTTCATTTTTTGTGGTTAAAATTTTGGCATAACTTCGCTACCCATCTGGCACTTCAAGATCTACATTTCATATTCACATAACCTCCTGCCCACTATCGGCAGTCAATAATCAGATCCTAATTTCAACAGTCATTTCAGGTCTCGCGGGTCGGGTATTTTGTATGGTTAGGTTCACCATCTTAGGAAACCTTAAAACCTAAAAGACATGTCCAACTTATAGTGACTGTATGTCGGATGTCTTCATCCCAACTCCTGCTTACAGATGCTCTAATATAGATCCTAACAAGATAATTATCAATGATAATCTCCAGAAGGAAAGCAATTATACGGTTTATTACCAAAGGTCAATCATTCAAACACAGAACAACACTTATAGTATTTTGTATTGTTACTTTACCTCGTCCCTTCGATTGGGGTGGTACATAGTACTCTCATCAAGGTTCGTTCTCAATGACTTCTGAGCAAATCTCTAGAAATTCGATGCGAAGCGAGAATCTTGATAGAGATGATCGATACAGGCACACCATGTTTACATAACTCTTTTAAATACAAAAGAGTCAATTTCTTCATCAAGAATCTATCATTAACAAGAATGATATTAGTATCTTTGGTCAGTCTGTCGACGATGACCCAAATCGAATCAAATTCAGATGATGACCTTTGCAATAGTTAGATGTTTACTAATGTATGAGGCGATGTCTGCCTTCATAATTTGTCATTAGTACATCTTCTTCTGATAATGATACATTAAATCAGAAATGACAAGAACAGAATACTTATACTTACAAGATTTCCAATATAACTACATCTCACAATCCTTCATATTTAGGCAACCATAAACGGCCTTTTAAAATATTTAACGCCATTGGCTTCTCAGTTCTAATGGTTCACATTAGCCGCGAACCCCTTTTTATTATCTATATTATCCTTCTTACCAGCATTGTTTATTTTTTACATTGTTCGGCAATTTATTTTGCACCTTCATTATTAAGGAACATGTCCTAATTGGTTCTTTATTTTTTATACATAATGTGTCAGTAATTACGTTCACTTTCCTAGATGGAATAATTATCATGACCGTATTTATTCGAAAATTCTTTCTTCACATTTTCGAAGTCTTAGTTCTATCTCAACTATTATTTTTATCAGTTTTGCTTGATCCGACGTTTATAGCGCCGATAAATATTACAAGTAATTAAATAATAATTATTTAATTTTTATGAAAGACAAGCGTAAAAATTTTAAATTTCATAGTTCGACCAATTATATAAAATGTTCAAAAATAAATTTGAATTTAATTAACAAGATTTTTGTTGATTTATCGAAAATATTTAATAAGATCCGTAAATGTTCGAAAAACCTTTGTTTATACTTTGGTCAAGATTTTCTTAGTTAAAAAGCAAAAATTGTCATTTCAAATTTTAAGTCATGGTTTAAATGTTTTCCTCAATCCCTCTTAGGTTGTCTTAAGGTATGCAAAAACATTTACCCCTAAACAGGAGTTTAGTTAAATATTTTGGTTATAAGGGAATAATCCCTTAAAAATCCTTTGTTAAAACATTTGTCAAAACATATATCCATTTTCTTTTTAGTAATACTCGAAGTCTTAAAAGAGCTCTTAATTTTTGAAGAGTCAATATAGATTCTATTATCTATTACTCACACGGTCAATTAATATAAAGGATTAAGTCTTAAATCACATGTTAATTATTCAAGGTACATGTTTTTATTGTTTGGCCAATTCAGGGCAATCTATAAATAATTATTAACTTCTTCTTATTCTTATAAACAAACAAATGGTCCTTAATGATCACAAGCATGAATTTATCAAATTACAGCCTACACATTTGATTCACCAAATTTATGAATGCTACACGTGTATTAGTCAATCCAAACGACATCACGTGAAACTCATAATGTTCATTACAAGTACCGGATGTAGCGATTAGAATACATAATCTTTTTCGCAGATGCGAAGTTGATGATAACCATGTCGTGGATAAAATCTTTAAAACATACGCTAGAACCTTGTAAATGATCGAACAAATCTTCCATTTCGAGTTATGGATATCGTTTTCGATTGTCAATTTACTCAGTTCACAGTAATCTATAGATATAAGGACTGATAACACCATAGCTCTTCAGGATGACGAGCTCGGTGGAATAAAATCTTTCTCCGACAACTCTCTCAGTTGTACGGTAATTCCTTTAATTCAGATGGTGCTGACGTACAGTGCACAAGCCACAGGTGCAGCACCAGAAATATAATCAATACCAATTTCAACTTGCCTTAATGGCAAAAGTCTAGGTAATTTACCAACAAATACCTTCTAAAATTTCAGATAATATAAACATCTTTTAATGAATTCATATCAGGTTCTTTCTAAATTATAATATCTATGACTAATTCGCCACCATTCATGGTATAATTTCAAGTCTAAATGCAGGATATGGACATCCATCAAGAATTATTTAGATCACTTTTGATAATCAACATCTTATCTTTTAGGGGATTTCTACTCGAGTTCCCATCAATTAAGACAATGTCGTCATGTCATAATCAATCAATCCATTCTATTGGCACTATCAACTTTTCAGTTTTATTGCCGTCGATAAGATGTGAACTTCTCAAAAGACTAATAATAACTCATAATCCTTCACAAATTCAAGGATATATAGAGTCACAACCATAATTAAAAGAGTAAGGTTGACGCATAATCTATGCGAGAGAATTTCAAATCAGATACAGACGAAAAGATTTAACGAATATGAATATATCCCATGTTTTCATAATTTGAGTACGCATTTGAAAGCTCCTCGGATCGTTACCCAGGTCATTCAAATGAAATCAAATCAAAAGAAATGATAGGAACGTCGATACATCCAGTCGGGTATCAACACTCAGTAATCAGATACTTTTCCTAAGAATCTCACTAAGGGATAATTGGACAAGATGGGAATATCAATTGTGAAATAAGACAAATTCCACAGATGAGTAAATTCAAGTCAGAAGAATAGATGCTACAGGCACATATGTAGGTGTCCCTAACACTATGTCCCTATTTTTCACTTCTTGCAGATCTCATAAAATTTAATCTTTCACAATCTTCAAAGAAAATGTAGTGTTTATTCATTAGTTTTATGGTGACTACTAATCAGTCTTGCATGGTCCATTCCAAATTGTATGTAGGCGCGCAACTATATACAATTTCAAGATTAACGATGCAATACCCAGTTCGTCAAAATTTTATCATCATGTTTATAATAAAAACATTTTCATGCTTAATTCTTAAATAAGAATCAAAAATATATTTACAAAGGTTTTCTTTGTTATGGAAATAATTAAGTTTCCAAAGCGTCTCATAAACAACTTCATTTTGATATCAATCACTTATAAATCTCACTTTGAATAATCCTTATTGTGATGAAAATTAAATTTTCTCAAAGGATATTGTTTTAACTTATAAAAACAATTAGTGATCTGCAAAGGAGTGATGAAAAGTTGTTCACCAAGAACTAACTTCAATATATATCAGGAAATGAGCTTAGCCAAATAATCATGAGGTTCATGACTTCGATGGCACTCAGGAATACAAAGAGAATGATCCACAACGTAACTCAAATCGAGATGAGTACTTGTTCAATGGTTGCATCACTAATGCGAGCATTAGGAAGAAGCAAGAAAAGATAGATATCATCGATACATGTAGGATTTAGCAATCAAAGGTAGTCTTTTCATTAATCACAAACAAGTCAAATTGTACCGTAACACATTACGTGTCACTATGTCATACAATTCCAAGAACTCATCCTACCAACTGATGTCTCAGTTAAGTTAGGGATTTTTTTTAAAGATACCACAATGAATACTAATCTACAAGAGTCATTAGGTGTCCCACCTATCCCGGAAGATCCATCGGTCCCAATTTAGAATAAGATTTCTTCAATTTATTTATTGGACACTGGGCATCCTCATCAGTGGACAATGGCTTAGGAACAACCCTTAATCACAACTAACAATCATTTAAAACCTTATAATTCAATCACAGAACTTAACGACTTCCTCTTATTAATCTCATATTCCATATGGTTTAAATTTTACTTCATTCAAGTTTCAATCAACTTACACTCAATGCGACATCCTACTTCATTCTCCAATATTTTCAACCTTTTTCATAAACCTTAAAAGGGCAATAAAAGCTCGATATGATCAGCACTTAATTTCCAATCCTATAGCTCTTACAACAACAATTATCAAATGAGTCACTAGTATGAGATGACTCATACATTCAATTAGACTTCTCGGAAAGGTACTAGTGGCATGAGGCTTTTGGGTAATGGTTCTAATGATAGCCTCAAGTGCAACATTCACCCTTTCGATTTCAATTTAAGAATTGGATGACAACGAATCAGATGACACCTTTCCAGGTGGTAACGTTTTGTCAAACTCCACTCTATAAGGAAAGATCATCATGTCATCGATATCAGATTTAATCTCGCCTATTCTTCTTCAAGATCATAATCAACTAATATCTACATTTCTACGAATATCAACCATTCGTTGGGATCATAAATATCCACAACTTGGTTTAGATCTGGAATAGCTAGAATTCCTACGAGAATAGCTTCGATTAATTTACTAGGGTATTTAGGGTTCCTTGTGACAATCTACGTCGTATAAATACCTCGTATAAATATCAAAATAATCATCAAACAATCCTGTAATAAAATTACATCATATATATATATATATATATATATATATATATATATATATATATATATATATATATATATATATATATATATATATATATATATATATATATATATATATATATATATATATATATATATATATATATATATATATATATATATATATATATATATATATATATATATATATATATATATATATATATATATATATATATATATATATATATATATATAATCCAAGTTATATATATATATTAAAATAACACTTCTCAGTCTGGTCTTGTCGGTAACTCGGGAATTCTTCGGCACTGTTATAGTCAAAAGATTTTTAGACATTTTTAGAAAAATGTTTATAGTTAAAAGATTTTGAAATGTTTTATTCAAAACCTTGGTTTTAAAAATCTTTCGTTCTCTATAACGAGAGCTCTGGTACCAAACTGTAACACCCCCAAATTTATACAACTCAATACAGCGGAAGACTCGTTGGTGTTACGGGATAGCACATTACTCACATCATAGACAACGCATAAAAATCGTGTCGTTTAATAATAAAAGCATTTCCATTCATAAATATCAAATTTACATAGGTCCCAAGTCATTGTATTTAATACAGGTTTTACAAAACATTTGAATGGAAATTATAATTTAAGTGCGGGCCATGAATTGTTGTTGTCTTCCCGAGAATTACCTTCAAGTACCTGAGATAAAACATGTTAAAAGAAAAGGTCAGCGATAACGCCGAGTGAATTCATAGAGTTTAATAAATTCCATCAATATAACATCGGTATGAAATTATTACCGAAAATCATTTTGTACAAATCTTTGTAATAGGCCATAAAATAGCCAAAGTCATTTTTATACAAATCCTTATCGAAAATCATAATATAGGCATTTGCCTTAAAAATCATTATACGAGACAATGTCGTAAAAACATCATACAATACGTCTTATGCCGTTGTATAAAGTTAAATAAAAACCGTATATGAATATGGTTACGAAAACCAAAACACAAACATAATATCAATAGTATCACCCCGTATTGCTAGTCAGGCAATACATCGTAATTCGGAGCGTATAGCAGTATTTCGTTAATTTGGATTATTATAAGTCGCATGACATTGTTACCTTACTACAACAAACAACGGATAGCTAACCCGATACTCAATTTGCCCATCTAAATTAGCGTGTCGTCACAAAGGTCACGCTATGGAAATCTTCTCATAGATAAATTCGCTTACCAATCAATATCGCACGACGGGGATCAACCGTCAAGGCGCGAACTCGGGTGATCGTCCCCAAATAGTACTATCATATGCATAAGAGTCTACCAAATCCCGGTAGTTCACAATTCATGCTAATGGGACTTTTAGTGACATAACCTAACTTTAATAATCCATTTTATTTCATCTATCGGGTCATTTAATCATTTATCAGGTCATATAATCGGGTCATACAATCATTCGGGTCCAAATCAATAAACAAACAATCGGGACAAATGGTGTCCTATTTTATAAAAACTAACATGTTATCTCCCTCGCGGGTTTATAAAACATTTCATAAAAACATTTAAAAGAGTGCGAGGCTATGAACTCACATTGATGTGGGAAAGCGGGTTATCGGTAATTCGGACGTACGGTACGTGATTCAATCACGGAAACCTAGACAAATAATACTCGTCTTAGACTCTTGTCCAATGACTTTATAAAAATAACAATTATGTATACATATGATGATTTTATATATATGATGATCAAGTGGGTTTACATATTCTCATTTACTCATTTTAGTGTTATGTCGATAACTTTTATACTAGTTTTCTAGTTTTACCTATTTACGTGTTTTAGGTCCTATAAGCCTATTATAAGTTCTTTAACTTGTATTAATCCATTTTGTACTTGTATTATCAGTATTTACACTTTACATGTTGGTCCCAAATGGGTTAAGCCCAATAAATAAGTTTATAAGTGTTTTAACCCATTTTGTTGTATTATTAGTCTAATAATGTTAACTTAGCCCGTTAATGTGCGTATGTTATATAGTTCAGGTTTTATCGGTTTTTACTTGTTATATATGCTTATATATCAGTATATGAGTTTATAAAAGTTTACATTAGACGGGTCCAACCGTCTAAGTTTTATTTAACAAAAACGTTAATTTTACGGTAATAGCCGAAAAAGTCGTAAAAATCATGTTTATAGTTTTATAACTTATAAAACTTATTAAACTACCATTTTATAAAATGTACATTTATTTATACTTATATATATTTATATAAATGTATTATATAAGTTAGTGGGTTTTAATTCATATTTTATACTATTTTTAGTTGAGTGCTTATATAATACTATTATACTTTAATTTCCAAAATCTGATTTTTATTTCTTGTTCACCAAAACTGCCATATCTAGAGTTCTATATGGAGATAGAAGCTCAAATTTTTATGACATAAACTAAATGATATGTTATTCATTTAACTCTATTATAGCTACTGTTGAATCCGCTCCTAAGTATTTTCTAAAAATCGTCCAAAACAGTGAACTCAGATTTGTACTTTAAACTTGTTTTGATCATATCTCACTCATTACAATGATTCCATTGCATGGCCAACTCTCACATGGGTACAAGACATATTACTTACTATATATTGCTTCTACTTTGCCATTTTATCAGTCTAAAATGTGGTTCTTTACTGTTTTATACAGCCAACAATCTAAACAAGATTTTAGCCTTGTTTCTTATAGTTTTTCATCTTTTTAAGCATGTTTATCAACACCAAATCCCCACACAATATTTTTAATCATCATTAATCATCATATACATATATATAAGTAAAAGAAATACAAGATTACATAATCAAAAATAACAAGAGGATGAGGAGGACAATCTTTATACCACCAAGTTGATGTAGGTTGTGATTTGGACATGGATTTTGATGGAGAAACTTGTGATAAAGCAAGACCATCTTCAAGACCACCATTCTTCATGAACACCTTGTGGAAAATCAGCCCCAAGACTCCATGGAAACTCATCCTTGGATGTTATAATCACCACCAATCAATAGGGTTTCAAAAGGGCTTCAACATGTGTGTAAAAAACATAAGACTTTATGGTAGAATCAAGATCAAATTGGGGTGTTTTGTGAGTGATATGGGACGGCATTTTTGAGAGGGTGAGAGAGAAGTGTGAGTTGATTTGCATGTTAGAAATGGGAGTAGTGGTATTGCTAGTTGTTTTGAGGTTTGGTTAAGCTTACAAGTTAAGCTTCTATGACAAGTGTTAAGCTAGTAACCTCAAGATGACACCTCAAGGGTGTGTTGCTAGTTAGGCCGGTTTTGAGTGGGGGTGGGACAAGTGTCCCACTTGTCTCATCCCCATTTATTTACGGGTACTCCTCGATTTTAGTTTCCTCGAGTTGCGTGCCCTCGGGTCGTTTTACGAAAAACGTTTTTATAAATTATGAATCAACGGCACAAAACGAATCTAATAAAAATTGTCTCATCAAAAACGGAGTTCGAAAACGTAAATACGTAATCCTAAGGTTTCCGGTTTAGTCGTAAAGGACGTTAAATTAAAATCGTAAGTCCTAATCTCTTCTCGTAAATTTGTGAGTTTATGAATTAACACAAATTTAAAATTCCAAAATAACATTCACGGATAAATTTATTTTCTGAAATGTCGGACTGTCACCAAAGATGGTGTATGTAAACGTAAGCACGTAACGTAGAATCCTCCGGTTTAGACGTAGTCGACGCTACTTCAAGACGTAAATCCAAATTTCTTCCCAAAAATAAGTGAGTTCATAATATAACATTAAAATAATGTTTTCAAATAAATATTGAGAATAAAAATATCAATCATAATTTGACGGATTGTCACATTTTATGATATTTTAACCGTTTTAAGCCCGTCTTTAACGATGAGACTATGTATAAAAGTAGTCTCATCACTCCCCCATACTAAACCATTGTCGTGTCCAGAGTTCTTTACTTTATGCACTTCATACATTACTTTGCTTGTTTGGACATTGTTTAGTCCTTCCTTTCAGTACTTACTCTTTTATATTTGAGTTTATGTTTTATCGATGTTTGATTCCGGTATTTCCGTTATGGTCAGTTAATGTTTTAAGACATTTGCCTTGCATGCTTTGATGACACGCCATAAACACACGTAACGGTCCACTTATCCAAGTGGGGTGTTACATAAACAAGCCCTACTGTTTTGCCTTTTTGTATGACGCTATGTTTTTTACACCCAAAGAATAAATTTTATTCGACTGGTAGTTGAACATGTATACTCATTATGCGAATGATAGTTGTGAAAAATAATTAAGTCATTCGAGTGTTAGTTAAACAAGCCTTGCTGTTTTGCCAGTTTGTATAAAAAACAGACATGCTATGTTTGTTACACTCATAGAATAATGGCCAGACGGAAAATTGTTAGATTCAAAGTCTTACTGGTTTTTAAGGACTCTACTAGGACAGTCCCTATTAGTAAAGCCAAAAAATTACTCCACATTAGTCTAATATGTTAAGGAAAAATTTGGTGTAGAAGAACAAGAAAATATTTCGTTGTATTACATGATACGAGAGGATAGGATTGACATGAAGGATGACGATGACGTTAAGTGTATGTGTAGTGATATTCCGGCCACACAAGACGTTGCAAAGATTTACATTAATTTGGTTGAGGTAAACAATCTACAAAACTTAAATTATGTTTCCTTTGATTTAAATGAGCCTTTAGTTTGTGAAGAATTAACTTCTAGCCATGTAGGCTGGCAAAGAAATTCACTAAATTATATGCATGCGCTTCCAACAAGTAGTCGAATAAAACAGAAAGTAACCAACAACCACAATTTCGATATCTCTTTGCCCTTTAAAAAAGGCGATAGGTTTGACAATAAGGCAGTATGTATGTTTTTCATTGGAAAAAAGGCCCTTACAGATGGCTACCAATATAGAGTATTACGGTCTAGTCCGCAACGTTATAGTGTATGCTGTGCACAACCAGAATGCAATTGGTTGATACACAACGCAAGCTGAAAAGTAGTCTGGTCTTTAGAACTACAACTGTCCAAAGTATCCATAGTTGTTCCAAGACTAATTTTTTCCCAAATCATCGCATCGCTAAGCGTAATTTATTGGGGCCATCACTGATTGATAAGTTCCGAGATACGAAGAGAGTTTACACACCAACCGATATTGTCAAGGATTTGAATTTACATTGGAAGTTAGATGTTTCGTATTATAGAGCTTGGGCGGGTAAACAAAAGGCTTTGAAACTCCTCCACGGTTCTCCTGGGGATTCGTATACTCGGTTACATTTTTATTGTCACAATTTAAAGTTGTTGAACACACGAACTGTAACACATATCGATACTGACGAAGATTGTTATTTCAAGAAGTGTTTTATTGCCTTCGCTGTCGCGGTACGATACTTCTAAATTCATTATGTTTTATTGTATTGGCATTCTAATTTCAGATTCGGAGCTTTGTACGTTATATGCGGCCTTTGTTGAAAATCGATGGAGCACATTTGAAGGGTAAGTATCTTGGTACTAACCTTGTTGGTTTTGGGATAGATGGCAACAACCAAATCATACCCATTGCCACTAGTGTGTGCCAAGGTGAAACAACTGAGAATTGGACTTGCTATTTAAATAAACTAAAAGAATGTATCGGTGATGTTCCTAATTTAGTTATCATATCTGACCGTCATCGAGCCATTAACGCAACGTGTAGCTCTGTATTTCCAGAAGCCTTCCATGGTATATGTTGTAGGCATTTGCTTATGAATTGCAATTTAAAGTCCCGAATGTTTAATGCAATTTATTGGAAAACATGTAAAGCATATTTGACCCAAGATTTTGAAAACAGTACTTCTAAAATAAGAATTCGTAAACCTGAGGCATACAGAAAACTCAAAGAAGCCGATTTTGAATATTGGTCACGCGCTTATTGCCCAACTAACAAATACAGTTATTTAACGTCCAACTACGTTGAGTCCATTAATTCACTAACAAAGGGTGTCCGGAGATTTCCAATCACAAAGCTTATGGATTTTTTTAGGGACCTTCTTCAAACAAGGTATTGTGAGTGGAGGTCGCAAGATGAATGTACGATCCAGAAAACATTTCTTTCCTTTTTCTGAAGAATTATTAAAGGGTGACTAATGGTTGTCTTGATCAATATTTTCTGTTAGTTGTGTCATAAATTGATGAAATATCAACCTGGGCTGTTGCGAAGGTGACAAAGAGGAATTCGAAGAGTGTTAACTGGCTGGTTCATCCGTTAGAGAATTTCAAGATTTATCAAGTCAAAAATCATAGAACAGCCCACAAAGTAGATCTTGAAAACGGTAAATGTACTTGTTGGAAATGGCAACTTTCAGGCCTTCCATGTGGTCTTGTTTGTTCCGTTTCTCGGTTTATTGGGTTGCACAATCCCAATCAATAGGAAAAGGCATGGTTCTCTAAAAGCACAGCTAATAACACCTACATGGAGTTGGTGTACCATCTTCTAGAAGTGTCCACGTAGGAACAACCAATTAATTTGCAAAAGGTGTTGCCTCCTATTGTTGTAAAGCGCCAACCTGGACGGCCCAAATCGAATGCTCGAATTAGGTCACAAGGGGAGGAACCAAGAAACAACTATTGCAGAAGGTATGAACAAACTGGACACCACAGAGACGCATGTCACGCTCCATTGCAAGAACGAAAGGTAAAAAAATGTTATATAACATTTTAATTTTCATTTCAACTGGGCAAAAGACTAACTTGCGTATACTTTTACTGGTATAATACTTTGGGAGACGACCAATCTATCCAGTTTAGTGACAATCATACTATGGGAGAATCGTCAAACAATCATCATGTTCACCTGGACAATTTTTAGAACATTTGATGATGTACTTTTATTTTCATTTTATGTACTAATGACATTAGTTTGCTGAACACTTCATGTGTAATGTTATGCGTTTATTTACTTTGCTGAACACAACATGTGTAAGGTTAAGTTTATTTGCTTTGGTAGTCCACTGTTCTGCATCATCTACTTAACATAACAAATTAAATTTATTATTGTGGTTTAAATATTTGATAATCAACAAGTAAAAGAAGTAACCATATTTGTATTTTTCATGTCTTTATTTCTATTTTGATAGTCATAGTTGGCATTTTGGCTGGTCATGTTAAGGTAAGACTTCTAATAACATGATCAAACATGTTAACTCTAAGGGACCTAACTCTAAATTGGCATTATGCCTGGTCATGTTAAGGTAAGAATTCTAATGCACAATGGTTATTATGCTTGATAAAACATGTAAATGCACAATGGTTCACAAATACATGATTAATTCTTGAACAACTATTTCTGCATAACCACAAGTCTCAACATAAAATAAAGTTTGATAATACATGGCTTCATATAGTTTACAACAAACTTAAACAACTTTATGCTTAAAAAAAACTCAGCCATTCTTTCTCTATAGGCAAGTGCTACTTGTATCGCATCATCGACCTTCAATGATTTCACATGCGATAGTCTGTATAAAAATATGCATCCCCATACGCCACAATCATCATACACACCACATTGGTGGGGAGTTCCAAATCCAAACCTAAATTTTATCTGGTAAGCTTTACGATCAATGCCTTTTGCCACATATGCATTACACATATCCAAAACTTCAGGCAACTTAACCTCTCAACAAATTGAGTTGAAACCGGAATTAAAAACTAAAAGAAGAAATAACACAACACTGATCATTACCATAAAAACACAAATGAAAAACTACAAGTCGTAGTACAAACAACTATTAAAAACTATGAACAAGGGTTACTACTTAAAATAAAATAAAACATTATTTTGATTGGAAATACTGAACTATCCTAATAGATGTAGTTGTGCCTCTCATTAGCCATCACAAGGGACTCGTGATACAAACCCAAGTAAAATGAACCACCGGCTCCCTAGACACCCAAAGTACGAAATTGCTGCGATGATTCATTGAACAAATGTAGGCTGTGTGACATATGGTATGCCCTATAAGCTTCTATTACTGGACTTCCATTGCCTGTGAAACCCAGAAGTTTTAAAGGATCATGTGTGTCGATGTTGCAAATCTTACGAAATGACCTTATGGTACAATGGCTGAGCTGCACACTCGAAACAGTGAATGAAGGTTGTACAACTCCAAAGTGGTTTCCAAATAAAACAAGTGAGGAAACCCTTTTTGAGATGAAAAAAGGAATGGGTAGAACTTTTCTCAGCGGGGTAGGAATGGTTATGAGTGTAAACAATTCACTCACCATGTCAAACGACATTAT
Source organism: Glebionis coronaria (assembly GCA_025667525.1). Lineage (NCBI taxonomy): Eukaryota > Viridiplantae > Streptophyta > Magnoliopsida > Asterales > Asteraceae > Glebionis > Glebionis coronaria. Next base: position 508,146,295 of record CM046877.1, read on the forward strand.
CATGTAGTCCTTATACGAAACATCATCCGAAAATACAACTCGCTCAGACGCAACCCAGTAAGTGACTTCGTCAATTGTTGTTTGTGAAGATCGGTTAATACCTATATTCTTGCTTGGTATATTTGGAGTAGGGATAAATTTCCAACGTTTTTGGGCTAGGTTAAACAAAATTACGGTCCATTCTCCTATACATGATTCTCAGGGTATGCAACCTTGATTAGGGTGGGGACTAGGCCGTCAGGATGAACACCAAACCCAAATACATTTTTTCAAAACTTGCTGTATCAACGGAGTAAGGTATAACAATACCAACAGATTTACGAAGGGAAGGGTTCCATAATGTTTCCATATATGGAGACGAGAAACACCACACATGTGTGAATTTCCTATTGGCCTACATTCTAGGCTTAATTCGGGAAGGGATGGAGGTATGTGTGAATGGCGAGTTATAAAAGATGATTGTTCTATAAAACAAATGTATTTAGAACCTATGAAACCTTGGTCATAAGTAACTAGGAAAGTTGAAGGCTTAGTCATCCGTGCATCGTATTTCTCGAAAAACTTATGACTATCAATTATTGATTTCCATCCTCTAGAAACCTCCCTGAACGAATCAATCCATAAACAGGAAGTTTAAGCAAAATTTCATTCTGTAGTTCTAGAGGGATGTAGTCAGACATTACAAGTGGAAGATGTATTAAAAGGAATGAACTTAAGAGATAAGTTTAGCTGTTTTGTATATCTTTCACACAAGTATCTAACATATTTATAACAAAAACTATTGATGAGACTGCTTTTATACATGGTCTCATCGTCCAAAACGGCCTTAAAATGCATAAAATATCATAAAATATGCCAAATATATGCTCGTGTTTGTTACTTGTGTATTTTTAGGTACGGATATTGAGGAATTGGCAAAAGATCACAAGAATCATTCAAAAACGAACACGGGAAACGAAGTCGCACAATGAACCGGGCCCAAGTTTGGAATTTTGCAAAATGACCCCTCAAGAATTGAAAATTGTCAAGATTAGTCCCTCATCTTTGAAGAACTTGTCACAATTGACCCTCCAAATGTCAATTGTACAAGTATAATCCTTAATGTTTGAAGATACTACAAGAGCAGCCCTTGAAATATCAAGAATATCCAAAATATACCCTTGGCTTAAGTTTTGGAAGCCTTTGTGCCACTTTTGACAAGTTGTCAAAAGTTGATAAAGGCAAAAGTAGGCGCTGATGGGATTTTTAACAAAGTAGAAGAAGTGTGAAAGCTTGGGGGTCAAAACTGCCAATTAACCAAACCCTTACACCCTCTCAGACCCTGACACGTCACAAACCCTACCCATTTACCCACTACCCACCCACAAAACCGACCCTACCCAGTCCAGTATCCATTACCCAAACCAGTTTTGATTTAAAAACGTGGTCAAACTGGTCAAACCTCCCACTAAACCCATTTTCCCACCTTAACAATTATTTAAAAATGTTTTTTCCTCTTTTGGATTAAAACTGGCCAATTAACCCACGAACCCTAATTAATCCCCAGATTAATTAAGCCCCAAATCAAGGGGTTATCCCCTATAACCTTGCAGATCCCTAATTTACTTCACCCTCACCCAAACCCACCTCTTAAAACTTTGCCACGTGGTCTGTGGTCCTCACCCAAGCACTCCCCTGCTCATGTCACTTTCCCCCAAACCCTATGTCCCGACACATCAAACGGCAAAGACTTACTACTTGACCTCCAAGTCGTTTTGAACGCTCAAGATCAAGTCCACAGTTGGCACATCACATGTATCCAGCTTTTGACCAAAATTCGTCAAGAAGACAAGGGCATTTTAGGGCAATTAGCTTTTAGGGTTTAAGCTTTGTATTATTTTATTCCCTAGTTCTAGAATAGTCTTTTAGTGATTATAAAAGGAGAATGCAACCTGTGCATATCCCTTTGTTCCAGTTTTTAGCCAAAAACCTTGTAATTCCTTTTTTAATTAATAAAGTTTGGTATTTGTGTTTAAACAATTATAATTCCTTTTATTGAGTTAAAAAGTTGTGTGTTGTGTTAAAAGCTAAAACTGAGTTCCATTTTCAAAATTGTGTGAACACTTTGAGTGTTCAAGTTTTTCAAAAAGGTTTTAAAGGGAATTTTATAAATTTCAGAAATTAGAGGTTGTTAGGAAGTGAAAGTGGAATAACAATCCTAAGATTTCTGATTTATAAGTTGCTTTTAAAACGTGTTAAATTCAAGTGGTGAAAAGGTTTTTAAGTTAAGAAAATCAGAAGTGCATTTTCTTGTGTTTGTTCTTGATTTGCAGGATTTTGGTTGATTGTTTGTTGATAAAGTTCAGCACCAACCCCAGTTGGTAGGAGGTGGTATTGCAACCACAAAGAACCCTGGATGTGGGGTTCTTAGGTAAGGAATCTATTCCCTTTTGAAATTTTTAGAAAAAGTGAATTTGTATGTGATTTGCATGTTAAGTGTTGATGGTTGATGTAAACTGTTTGATTTGAGTAGATTAAGTATTGTATGCATGTTTAGAGTAAATAGAACCATTATGGTTAGGTTTTGTGAGATCTTTGTTTGAAAATCTTGGTTTAAAATTTTTAAAGGGGTGTTTGGATTTAGGCTTTATAGCTAGTTTGTGAAAGATTGTGTAGTATAAAACGTGTTAGAGTTGCTAATTAGGGTTGTTTAGGTTGTTTGCCAGTTGTATGCTTGGTTTGGTAAAAGTTTGAGCTAAGTTGAGTGTTAAAAAAGGGTAAATAGTTAGCTAAAAAACAGCTTAGTCATTTTCTGCTTGATTTTCTTTGAAATTGTGCTTGATCTTTTGAAATCTGTTAAGTGTTAGGGTCATTTAGAAGTTGAGTTTGTTTGTGCATCAGTTGGTGATTGTGTATGCAAAATATTGGATTTTGAATCTCACTTGTGTGCATGTTATAAGCATCTAAGTCACCAGACCTAGTCTATTTACCTCAGCAACATTAAATGCCATGGTGTGCTTGATTTTGTGATTATCTGTGATTAAGGTGTGTATTTTCTGCTTATTGTGACTCCCTTCACTCAGAAAGAGTGAAGGGGTGCCTTTGTTCCACAAGAAACACCACCAAATCCCAGTCCAAGCTCCTCTTGGGCTTTTTCACCACCTGTGAAGATAAACAGAAACAATTACAAGCTTGTGTTGTTAAAAAAGGAACTGGACACGTTTTCCATTTGATCTTGGCTTAATTCTTGTTGAAATTGGACATTGATTTGAGTTTTTAAGCATCAAGGGTGTCAGTGTTGGATTGTAAAAGTAAAAAAAAAAAAAAAACAAAAAAAAGAAAAAATTGCAAAACATCACCCGCACCGGACTCGAACACGCGACCTCTCGAAGGAGGAGTAACGGTTCTACCGGTGATCTAGATGTGTTTTCATGTTATGGGTTGCAAACAAACGATACTTGACCCCTTTTGTTTTTGACTTTTCATAAGCAAGCCGTAGCTTATTTCTCTTATTCCAGCTTATTTATTAAGCCATTTGGCACTATTTTATTTTTCCTAGATTAGAATTAGTATATAGAACTTTTCTGTTTAAAAGTTTTATTTTTCCTTTTATTTAATTAATTAATAGGATTATTTTTAGTTTTAAATTTAGAAAGTCATTTAAAAATATTAAACAGTAATATAAAAATACAAAAAAATAGTTTTTAGGTTTTAATTTATATTTTTGAGGTTTACATATCATAAAGTTTTCAAAAACTTTAATTTTTAATTTTATTTGATTTTAGGGTTTTTAGACAACTTTAAAAATTAATATAAAATTAACCAAAAGGTTTTAGGAACTTTAATTTGCATTTTCTTCTTAATTAGAATATTTAGGATTTTTGAGAATTTTTTAGAATTTATTTGAGAACTTTTCATTTTTTGGAATATTTTAATATTATTTTATTCAATAAAATTCAAATTTTTATTTTTAACTTTTTTTCATTTTTCCTAGATTCTAGACATTAAAATAGGACCTTTTTCACTTTCCAATTAATTTTTAGGCTTTTCAATTAATTTTTAGAATTAATTTAAGATTTAATAGATTTTAATAGTTTTTAGGAGTTTAAAAATAGTTTAAATTTGTTTTAAAATTTTTAAAAATAGTTTTTAGTTTAATTAGGTCATTTTTGAGGTTTACAAACTTGAAAACCTTGTTTGGGGCTTTTTAATATTTAAAAGTGATTTTTAGGGCTTTAATTAGCATTAAAAAGTCATTATTAAATTAATTAAAAGGTTTTGGCAAGTTTGGATTTTTTGTAAACTCTTAGAATTTTATTGTGGATTTTTAGTAATTTTTAGGAATTTTTAGATTAAAATTTTAAATTTTGCACTTTTTACGTTCTACGTCGTAACTTTCTAGTAGTGTTTTTGCCTTATTTTTCTATTTTTTTTTCGTCTTCGTCATTTTCTCTTCTTTTCTTCTTGTTAATAATCAAAAACATAAATCAATCATTCATTACACAACGCACTAGCCTCCTCGAGAACGAACTCACTTTTAGGGTCTTTCACACACGGTTTTCCTAAATCGTCGTGCACGCTTACCCTATTTTATTGCTCTTTTCCTAAAGGGTAGTAAAAATACTACATCACTTTTTTGGCGCCGCTGCCGGGGAGGCGTGTTGTGTTTTGATTGAACCATTGTTGTTTTCTATATTAGCTATAATAGTATTTGTATTAATAGCACTCTATTAATACGTATTATCGTTTTTCGGTTTTTGTGTGAATACTATTACTATATTGTATACGTAGAACAATAAATACACAAGTACTCCAAATACGTGAGCAATCACAACCTTGATTCGGGATTTCATCACTCGATCATTGTATTCGAATCTCAAACCAAAGAAAAAGGCAAAAATAGATAAATACTTTCGTGAAACTTAATCTTGATAATACAAACTATAAGGTGGGTATAAGGCGGTTGTATTTCACGACCTAAAGGAAAAAGGCTCTTAAGTGCTTCGCGCCGCCTCGTTTCCTCCGCTTGCTTGTGCGTATTTGATTTTGAGAGTGAATCGAGGGTTTTGCCGCCCAAAGTATTATTACATATCATATATATTTTCTTGGTTTCATATTGATTAAACCCTCTTGAACGATTTGGTGTTCCACCATCGTTCTAAAGTCATCGAAGGCGTTCACTCCACGTGATCGTTTTCATTCCTTGAGGCCTTTTTAATCAAGAGATTTGATTAGTGAGGAGATTTGTGGACTCATTGTCTACTTAATACATTCACCAATTTCCAAAAAGGTTAATACAATCAAAAACCACAAAAAAATTGAAAAAACACAAAATACCAAAAAGAATCTTCTTTGCTCGTCTCCACGTTGTACGTGACGTTTATGCTCACTCGTAATCAAGCAAAACGTGCACGTAGACGCAAGAACAAAACTCCTACTAAGACTCATTCTAGTGAGGAGTCTCCAAGTGAGGAACCTATTGTAGAACAAGAAGCTATCATGGCTAATCGTACTATGATGGAGTTGCTTCAAGCACCCACCGAGGGTTTTGGAGAGGCCATTGTGATTCCCGCCATCCTTGCGGAGAACTTTGAGATCAAGACGGGTTTAATGTCTATGCTTCAAGCAAACAAGTTTCGCGGTCACGAAAAAGACAACCCACATTATCACATTAGGCAATTTAATCGTCTCACCGCGACAAGCAAGTTTAAGGATGTACCACACGATGCCATTAAGATGATGTTGTTTCCTTACTCGTTAGATGGACCCGCCAAGATTTGGCTTGAGAAAGAACCGCCGAATTCGATTTTGACATGGGCCGATCTCGTGTCTAAATTTGTGAATCAATTTTTTCCACCATCTAAGACAACACATTTGAAAAACGAGATTTCACGTTTTACACAAAGACCAAATGAAAGTTTTTCAATGGCTTGGGAAAGGTTTAAAGAAATGTTACATGAATGTCCACACCATGATTTTTCCGAATTGCATCAAATTGACACTTTTTATAATGGGCTTAATGAACATGAACGAGATTATTTAAATGCCGCCGCGGGTGGTAATTTTTTGTGCAAAACGACCGATGAGGCTTTGAAAATCATAGAAAATAGGTCTAAGGTCTATAGCCCTCGTAACACACCGAGTGTTGCCAATTTGGGCTCGTCATCATCTCGTTCCATTAATGCCTTGCAAGATGAAGCAAATGAGGAGAATCGGTTTTTCGATAGGTTTTCGACTCTTATGTCTCATTGGAAAGCTCAAGAAGCTTCAAATTCCGCTTCGGTTAAAGCGGTTGCTAAGAGTTGTATTTCATGTGGTGGAGCTCATGATTTTTCCGAGTGCATTACCGCGGATGGTAACACTTCGAATGCTTATGTAGCCACGGGAACTTATAACCAAATCGGTCAAGGTTCCCGCCAAAATCAAGCTCCACAAAATCAAAATGCTAATAACTATCGAAACAACAATCAAGGTGGAAATTACCAAGGAAATCAAAGGAATTATAACAAGGGTAATTACCAAAGTGGTAATGGGCAAATTTCAAACCAAAACCAAAACCGTGATTTTCAAACTCCTACTCAAGGTTTTCAAAATGGGCACACTAAAAATTTGCAAGGAGAATTTTTAGATTATGCTAAGGCTAATGATGCTAAGTTTGATAACATGCAACGTGAGATGATTAGCTTAAGGTCCGAATTGAAAAACGAGCTTAAAAACGAACTTGCTAATGAACTTAAAACTCATGCTAATAAAATGGAAGGAAATGTCACACGACTCCAACAAAATCAACAAAAAATGGAGCAAGGAAAACATGAGATTAAGCAAGAGTTGTTAAAAGCGGATGCTAGGCAATCTAAGTTTGAAGACCGAATGGCTAAAATGTTTGAAGCTATCATGTGTAAGCCCTCTTCTTCGGGTGGTCTTCCTAGTGATACCATCGTGAACCCGAAAGGAGAATTGAAGGTTATTGCCACTCGTAGTGGTAAAACTTTCAAAGAACCCATTTCTCGTCCAAGTACTTCTATGGAGAAGGAAAAAGAGAAAGAACCCGAGGTTGTGGTTGAAAAGGAGCACATTACAAGCCCACGAAGTACCGCTCAAACCACACCTACGGTTGAACCAATACCCATAATGGAACCCGAGATTCCAAGGCCGATGCCTATGCCTAATTTGCCCCAACCCACACCACCTTTACCCTACCCATCAAGACGAGATAAGGAAAAGGCACAAGAACGAAATAATTATCAAATTGAACTCTTTATGAAAATGTTTCGTGACTTGCATTTTAATATAAGTTTTGCCGACGCCTTAGTCATGATGCCTCGATTTGCCGCGAACTTCAAAAGTATGTTGAATAACAAAGAGAAATTGCAAAAATCGTCTAGTTGTTCATCGGTTTTTCTAAGCCGCATACCTCAAAAGGTCGGTGATCCTGGAGAGTTTTTAATCCCATGTGCTATCCAAGACATGGAAGAATGCTACGCCTTGGCCGATCTTGGTGCTAGTATTAATTTGATGCCTCTTGAGATTTTTAAATCGCTCAATCTTCCAAATCTCACTCCTTCAAGAATGTCAATCGAAATGGCCGATCATTCTACGATTCTAGCTTGTGGAGTTGCCGAGGACGTCTTTGTGAAAGTTGGGAAATTCTATTATCCCGTGGACTTCATTGTTGTTGACATTCCCATCGATCCTAAAGTTCCGTTAATTTTAGGTCGATCTTTTTTGGATACCTCGAGAGCACTTATCGATGTGCATGCAAGAAAAATCACTCTTCGTTTCAATGAGGAAGAACTCGTCATTAATGCAACCCAAAACTCCACTCTTTCTCATGTTTATTCTATCACATCTTTGTACAATGTCAATCCCATCAAAAACATTTGTCAAAAGATTTCCAATAGAGTTTTAGGAGTTGAGAAAAATGAAGTTCCGTCCCCTCCGCCGGTGGAGGTTAAGAGTGTTAAGCCTATGATTCCAATCTCGAGAGATTATTCGGATGATGAATACGTTGATCCCGATGGGGAGGTTTTCTTTGTTGACAAAATATTTGAAAACTTGCCACCACCTAAACCAAAAAGATTTCAAAATGTGAGAATTTTTAGTGTGACTAACATTGTTTTAGATACACCAAATATTTTTGACATAATTAAATCGGGTTTTCACAAGGAGAGTGTTAAAGATGAAAAAGGAAAGGATTTTGAATCTAATTTAAAAGATTTTTCTACAATTCTAAGTCCGTCATCACCGCGTGTCTTGAGTACTACAAGCTCGTCTTCTCCTTTTGACGATGCTTTGTGTGGACTTAGTGTGGGGGAATCCCCTTATGTTCCCTCCCCTTTCTCCACCGAGGACGAGATATTTGATCCCTGAATTGCTTATATAGGGAAATCTCGGTCTTCCACCGATGCAATAAATGGAAAATCTTTTCATTTGATTGGTGCGAGTCTACCTCGAGTAGCTCAATGTTTTGCCTTACCCATTGTCCCACCCTTCTATTTCTTCTCTCCTATTTTCTTCTATCCCATTGGGATTTGTGTTGGAGTTGTGTTGTCTCGTCTTTCATCCGAAAACGAGGACGCTATCTTTGACCCCGGTATACGTTTATCGGATTTTTAAAGTACTCCACGTACTTTTGGGCCTTGTTTATCATGTAAGCCCCACCAAAAATTGACCATACCATGATTATCCCTAAATGATCACATTTATGGGGATTCGAGTCGAGCTTTTGACTCGGTTATCAAAAACAAGGTGCCTCGTGGGGGAGACCCATGCTTATCCATGTACATATTATTGCTTTCTAATTAGTTTAATGTGAGGGGATTTGTGCCCTTCCAACCTTTGTTCCGTGGTTGTTTGTGAATTGTGTCTTTTAGATTATCATCTTCACGATTGGAGCCTCTCGTGTTTCGTTTCGTGGGAGCACTCGATCGTTTGCTTTGGAGGCCTTTCCCAATATCCATATGATATATCCTTTTATGTTCTAACCTTAGGTTTATAGCACACTTCATAAACGGCTTTTTACTTAATGGTTACACCCTTTCCATGCTAGATTAGGCATTCGACTACGTCTCTAGTATGGGGGTTTTGCACCCCTAGACTCGAAACATTGAGGACAATGTTTAACTTTAGTATGGGGGGGTGAATAGATACTTGCCTTGCCAAAACTTCACGCTTTCCAAAGTTTATCGTTTTGTTTATCGTTTTGTTGCAAAATAAGGCTAAAAATGGCCAAATTTTAAAAATTTTCTCATGTTTCATAAGTGTTTGAAGACACGAATGTAGATTTTCCGATGGCGAGAATAAGAGTAATTTTTGACTCGACCGTGCGTGTTGAGCACTTAGCTTTGATTCCTTAACTACACATTAGGCTAAGTCTCTTAAATGAGGACGAGAAATGATAGAGTTAATTATAAGTTACTATGCTAAACGTAGAGTACTCGTATTCTTTCAAAAACTCATGTGTTCTCGTTGTTTGCTTATTCTCCCTTCGCTTGTAAATATTTTTTGCTTAATAAATATTGATTTAGCGGTTTAGTTAGGATTGTTGGGTTTCTAGTATTTTCTAGTAGCTTCCGTGTAATTAAATTGGGAAGACATTAAGGTATCGCCAGCGTCACGGTTTTGAAGTATTGGCACCCGAATAATCGAAAGCTTCACCCAATAATAAGATTTCAAGTGCTCACCTAAATCTAGCAAACAATTTGAAGCCCCACAAGGCCTAAAATCTATGCAAAATTGAAAGTGAATCAAGCCTTAATCTTTGAAGCTTTAAAGATCCAAAATTTGCTTTAGCGTGAGGATATACGTCTTTGGCTAATAAAACCACCGATGAGGCGGATAATAAAAGGCAAGGCAAGACCGAAGTCATAATAAAAGCTTCATGGCGAAGTTGAATAAAAGATGGAGGTAAACCAAAGATAATAAGGTCCTTCCGTTAGGGGACGTATAAAAGTCTTGGTAATAAGTCTCATGTTCAAAACCGTTATAAAACCGTGTTTATCGATTCTTCTTGTCAACTTAATTTTTTAACATCGTTGTCTATTAGGAGGGGTTATTGATTTGATGGTCTTAGTTACACCGTTAGGACTCTATTTTTAGACCTAAATCTCTATTATCGCATAAGTCAATGATGTATCCTCGTGATCATTAAGACATAATAAAATATAAGAGATACAACTTAGGAATAATGGGAGAATAAGTACGTGATTAGGGCATATGAGTAGTGTTAGCATTACTAACTTATAATGACAATGATCTCGTTGCACGCTTGGCATGGAATTAAGGTGAAAATCGAGGACGACGAAATTATTTCTAACGAAGCATTCACGTGTTCTTATTCTATGAACCTAAACGTCCCATTTTGCGATGAAAATCATACATTATGTCTAAGACGCAAGTAGTAGTAATTGTGTTATGTAGCTAGTTTATCATTTCAATAAAAGTGAATAAAATTAAAATTTGGAGATGCTTTGATACTTTATTCTAGCATTGCGTGAGGGCACGACAACGGTTTAGTATGGGGGAGTGATGAGACTACTTTTATACATGGTCTCATCGTCCAAAACGGCCTTAAAATGCATAAAATATCATAAAATATGCCAAATATATGCTCGTGTTTGTTACTTGTGTATTTTTAGGTACGGATATTGAGGAATTGGCAAAAGATCACAAGAATCATTCAAAAACGAACACGGGAAACGAAGTCACACAATGAACCGGGCCCAAGTTTGGAATTTTGCAAAATGACCCCTCAAGAATTGAAAATTGTCAAGATTAGTCCCTCATCTTTGAAGAACTTGTCACAATTGACCCTCCAAATGTCAATTGTACAAGTATAATCCTTAATGTTTGAAGATACTACAAGAGCAGCCCTTGAAATATCAATAATATCTAAAATATACCCTTGGATTAAGTTTTGTAAGCCTTTGTGCCACTTTTGACAAGTTGTCAAAAGTTGATAAAGGCAAAAGTAGGCGCTGATGGGATTTTTAACAAAGTAGAAGAAGTGTGAAAGCTTGGGGGTCAAAACTGCCAATTAACCAAACCCTTACACCCTCTCAGACCCTGACACGTCACAAACCCTACCCATTTACCCACTACCCACCCACAAAACCGACCCTACCCAGTCCAGTATCCATTACCCAAACCAGTTTTGATTTAAAAACGTGGTCAAACTGGTCAAACCTCCCACTAAACCCATTTTCCCACCTTAACAATTATTTAAAAACGTTTTTTCCTCTTTTGGATTAAAACTGGCTAATTAACCCACGAACCCTAATTAATCCCCAGATTAATTAAGCCCCAAATCAAGGGGTTATCCCCTATAACCTTGCAGATCCCTAATTTACTTCACCCTCACCCAAACCCACCTCTTAAAACTTTGCCACGTGGTCTGTGGTCCTCACCCAAGCACTCCCCTGCTCATGTCACTTTCCCCCAAACCCTATGTCCCGACACATCAAACGGCAAAGACTTACTACTTGACCTCCAAGTCGTTTTGAACGCTCAAGATCAAGTCCACAGCTGGCACATCACATGTATCCAACTTTTGACCAAAATTCGTCAAGAAGACAAGGGCATTTTAGGGCAATTAGCTTTTAGGGTTTAAGCTTTGTATTATTTTATTCCCTAGTTCTAGAATAGTCTTTTAGTGATTATAAAAGGAGAATGCAACCTGTACATATCCCTTTGTTCCAGTTTTTAGCCAAAAACCTTGTAATTCCTTTTTTAATTAATAAAGTTTGGTATTTGTGTTTAAACAATTATAATTCCTTTTATTGAGTTAAAAAGTTGTGTGTTGTGTTAAAAGCTAAAACTGAGTTCCATTTTCAAAATTGTGTGAACACTTTGAGTGTTCAAGTTTTTCAAAAAGGTTTTAAAGGGAATTTTATAAATTTCAGAAATTAGAGGTTGTTAGGAAGTGAAAGTGGAATAACAATCCTAAGATTTCTGATTTATAAGTTGCTTTTAAAACGTGTTAAATTCAAGTGGTGAAAAGGTTTTTAAGTTAAGAAAATCAGAAGTGCATTTTCTTGTGTTTGTTCTTGATTTGCAGGATTTTGGTTGATTGTTTGTTGATAAAGTTCAGCACCAACCCCAGTTGGTAGGAGGTGGTATTGCAACCACAAAGAACCCTGGATGTGGGGTTCTTAGGTAAGGAATCTATTCCCTTTTGAAATTTTCAGAAAAAGTGAATTTGTATGTGATTTACATGTTAAGTGTTGATGGTTGATGTAAACTGTTTGATTTGAGTAGATTAAGTATTGTATGCATGTTTAGAGTAAATAGAACCATTATGGTTAGGTTTTATGAGATCTTTGTTTGAAAATCTTGGTTTAAAATTTTTAAAGGGGTGTTTGGATTTAGGTTTTATAGCTAGTTTGTGAAAGATTGTGTAGTATAAAACGTGTTAGAGTTGCTAATTAGGGTTGTTTAGGTTGTTTGCCAGTTGTATGCTTGGTTTGGTAAAAGTTTGAGCTAAGTTGAGTGTTAAAAAAGGGTAAACAGTTAGCTAAAAAACAGCTTAGTCATTTTCTACTTGATTTTCTTTGAAATTGTGCTTGATCTTTTGAAATCTGTTAAGTGTTAGGGTCATTTAGAAGTTGAGTTTGTTTGTGCATCAGTTGGTGATTGTGTATGCAAAATATTGGATTTTGAATCTCACTTGTGTGCATGTTATAAGCATCTAAGTCACCAGACCTAGTCTATTTACCTCAGCAACATTAAATGCCATGGTGTGCTTGATTTTGTGATTATCTGTGATTAAGGTGTGTATTTTCTGCTTATTGTGACTCCCTTCACTCAGAAAGAGTGAAGGGGTGCCTTTGTTCCACAAGAAACACCACCAAATCCCAGTCCAAGCTCCTCTTGGGCTTTTTCACCACCTGTGAAGATAAACAGAAACAATTACAAGCTTGTGTTGTTAAAAAAGGAACTGGACACGTTTTCCATTTGATCTTGGCTTAATTCTTGTTGAAATTGGACATTGATTTGAGTTTTTAAGCATCAAGGGTGTCAGTGTTGGATTGTAAAAGTAAAAAAAAAAAAAAAACAAAAAAAAGAAAAAATTGCAAAACATCACCCGCACCGGACTCGAACACGCGACCTCTCGAAGGAGGAGTAACGGTTCTACCGGTGATCTAGATGTGTTTTCATGTTATGGGTTGCAAACAAACGATACTTGACCCCTTTTGTTTTTGACTTTTCATAAGCAAGCCGTAGCTTATTTCTCTTATTCCAGCTTATTTATTAAGCCATTTGGCACTATTTTATTTTTCCTAGATTAGAATTAGTATATAGAACTTTTCTGTTTAAAAGTTTTATTTTTCCTTTTATTTAATTAATTAATAGGATTATTTTTAGTTTTAAATTTAGAAAGTCATTTAAAAATATTAAACAGTAATATAAAAATACAAAAAAATAGTTTTTAGGTTTTAATTTATATTTTTGAGGTTTACATATCATAAAGTTTTCAAAAACTTTAATTTTTAATTTTATTTGATTTTAGGGTTTTTAGACAACTTTAAAAATTAATATAAAATTAACCAAAAGGTTTTAGGAACTTTAATTTGCATTTTCTTCTTAATTAGAATATTTAGGATTTTTTAGAATTTTTTAGAATTTATTTGAGAACTTTTCATTTTTTGGAATATTTTAATATTATTTTATTCAATAAAATTCAAAGTTTTCTTTTTAACTTTTTTTCATTTTTCCTAGATTCTAGACATTAAAATAGGACCTTTTTCACTTTCCAATTAATTTTTAGGCTTTTCAATTAATTTTTAGAATTAATTTAAGATTTAATAGATTTTAATAGTTTTTAGGAGTTTAAAAATAGTTTAAATTGGTTTTAAAATTTTTAAAAATAGTTTTTAGTTTAATTAGGTCATTTTTGAGGTTTACAAACTTGAAAACCTTGTTTGGGGCTTTTTTATATTTAAAAGTGATTTTTAGGGCTTTAATTAGCATTAAAAAGTCATTATTAAATTAATTAAAAGGTTTTGGCAAGTTTGGATTTTTTTGTAAACTCTTAGAATTTTATTGTGGATTTTTAGTAATTTTTAGGAATTTTTAGATTAAAATTTTAAATTTTGCACTTTTTACGTTCTACGTCGTAACTTTCTAGTAGTGTTTTTGCCTTATTTTTCTATTTTTTTTTCGTCTTCGTCATTTTCTCTTCTTTTCTTCTTGTTAATAATCAAAAACATAAATCAATCATTCATTACACAACGCAATGGCCTCCTCGAGAACGAACTCACTTTTAGGGTCTTTCACACACGGTTTTCCTAAATCGTCGTGCACGCTTACCCTATTTTATTGCTCTTTTCCTAAAGGGTAGTAAAAATACTACATCAACTATGCACACCTTCTATACATTTAACTAAAATGTAGTTAATCTATACCCTAGTTAAAGTCAAAAGTCATTAACTAGATTGAATTCATTAATATCCTACCATAAAATATTATTTCCTCTACTATCTCAATCCAGATGTTGTACTTATTAAAATATTTGTAGCAAAAATATGTACATGCCCTAAACTAAATATAATGCAAAATACATCAAGGTGAACATAACAAAATGTTAGCTTACTTGTAAGCATTGACGAAGATTGATGAACCAAGCACGATATTCAACATCATAGTTGTACCCGCTATCGTAAAATGTCACCACGCCGGATCGTATGTCATAATGCGCTAGACACCAGTGTTTATCCGTCTTATAATCAGAATAAACACCTAGTATGCCAACAAAAATATTATATTACTTATTCAGATTTAAAACGTGTATATTTAGACAAGTAAAAGATATTTACCTCGTCTACATCTAACCAAGGTACCTTGTATCGGCTTCCATTTACAAACCAAACAGGCATGGTATTTTGTAATAGCCCACCTGACAAAGTAACTTGTGATCATTGCCCACCTGACGCTGTTCGATCGAACATACCACATGTAATCGACCCATAAATCAATGTGCTGAAACAAATTATATATTTCAATTTAGATTTAAAAATAATTGTTATTGTTAAAACGGACTCTTCCATAAGCCACAACATTACCTCGTCCGTAAGCCAACCTTTTCGTCGTGGTTCTAAGCAAACTAGGGCTTCCCAAAACTCTCGACCAATGGTACGTTCATTGCACCATGGTAACTTGGAACATAGACGGCCAGGTTTACCTAGGTACTCATCTATATCGCTACTTAACCATGTACAATCGATTGCGTTACTCTTTCTAGAAAGGTCATATCACAATAAATAAACGATCTAAATACAATTCACTAGTATGGTATTTTGGTGTAATAGCACAAACATAAAATATAATATCATACCTCTACCCATTCACCAACATTTTAGAGATATTCACTCATGTCTTCTGTTGTATACGTCACATCATTTGTTTTATTTTCAAACTTTTTACAAACCTGTAACCAGCTAGAAGTTGCTGCATTAGTAGTCATACTTCTTTTCTGTGGTTGAGCACACGACATCGCCATTTTAAAGTGACTAATGTTCCTCATGGCATCATACTGTTTGTTATAGTCTATTTTCCTCCTTTTCTCTATTTCTATGCACTGTTCTGACTTCAACTTTAATATCTTTTGTTCAGCTAAAACTAGTTTTGTCGCTTCCTCATCCTTTTCTTCTTCTTCACGTAATAAAATCTATTCGCGTTCCAAGTTAAATAAGAAATGCTTTTCTACATCACAATCCCGTAAACGATTATTTTGACAAATTATAATTCAACTACAAATCATGCATTCCTGTGTATAAACATTTGGATAAAACATACCTCGTACTCATCAACATCAATAATAGAATGAATGGGAAGCTTCACAAAATCTTTAAAATCCTCTCATAACTTGTCTACAAATTCGGCGTCTACGTTACAAGAACTGTTTCACCATATGTGTTAACTACAAGGACCTGTCCATATTATATAGTTAACATTACATGCTGCACAATAACTTTCCAATTAACTATTTAACAAAGGGAAGATAATACCTTGATGATAGTCTTAAGTCGGAATAAATGATCGTTTAATACTTTTATAATACTATCATAATTTGACGGATTGTCACATTTTATGATATTTTAACCGTTTTAAGCCCGTCTTTAACGATGAGACTATGTATAAAAGTAGTCTCATCACTCCCCCATACTAAACCATTGTCGTGTCCAGACTTCTTTACTTTATGCACTTCATACATTACTTTGCTTGTTTGGACATTGTTTAGTCCTTCCTTTCAGTACTTACTCTTTTATATTTGAGTTTATGTTTTATCGATGTTTGATTCCGGTATTTTCGTTATGGTCAGTTAATGTTTTAAGACATTTGCCTTGCATGCTTTGATGACACGCCATAAACACACGTAACGGTCCACTTATCCAAGTGGGGTGTTACATAAACAAGCCCTACTGTTTTGCCTTTTTGTATGACGCTATGTTTTTTACACCCAAAGAATAAATTTTATTCGACTGGTAGTTGAACATGTATACTCATTATGCGAATGATAGTTATGAAAAATAATTAAGTCATTCGAGTGTTAGTTAAACAAGCCTTGCTGTTTTGCCAGTTTGTATAAAAAACAGACATGCTATGTTTGTTACACTCATAGAATAATGGCCAGACAGAAAATTGTTAGATTCAAAGTCTTACTGGTTTTTAAGGACTCTACTAGGACAGTCCCTATTAGTAAAGCCAAAAAATTACTCCACATTAGTCTAATATGTTAAGGAAAAATTTGGTGTAGAAGAACAAGAAAATATTTCGTTGTATTACATGATACGAGAGGATAGGATTGACATGAAGGATGACGATGACGTTAAGTGTATGTGTAGTGATATTCCGGCCACACAAGACGTTGCAAAGATTTACATTAATTTGGTTGAGGTAAACAATCTACAAAACTTAAATTATGTTTCCTTTGATTTAAATGAGCCTTTAGTTTGTGAAGAATTAACTTCTAGCCATGTAGGCTGGCAAAGAAATTCACTAAATTATATGCATTCGCTTCCAACAAGTAGTCGAATAAAACAGAAAGTAACCAACAACCACAATTTCGATATCTCTTTGCCCTTTAAAAAAGGCGATAGGTTTGACAATAGGGCAGTATGTATGTTTTTCATTGGAAAAAAGGCCCTTACAGATGGCTACCAATATAGAGTATTACGGTCTAGTCCGCAGCGTTATAGTGTATGCTGTGCACAACCAGAATGCAATTGGTTGATACACACACGCAAGCTGGAAAGTAGTCTGGTCTTTAGAACTACAACTGTCCAAAGTATCCATACTTGTTCCAAGACTAATTTTTTCCCAAATCATCGCATCGCTAAGCGTAATTTATTGGGGCCATCACTGATTGATAAGTTCCGAGATACGAAGAGAGTTTACACACCAACCGATATTGTCAAGGATTTGAATTTACATTGGAAGTTAGATGTTTCGTATTATAGAGCTTGGGCGGGTAAACAAAAGGCTTTGAAACTCCTCCACGGTTCTCCTGGGGATTCGTATACTCGGTTACATTTTTATTGTCACAATTTAAAGTTGTTGAACACACGAACTGTAACACATATCGATACTGACGAAGATTGTTATTTCAAGAAGTGTTTTATTGCCTTCGCTGTCGCGGTACGATACTTCTAAATTCATTATGTTTTATTGTATTGGCATTCTAATTTCAGATTCGGAGCTTTGTACGTTATATGCGGCCTTTGTTGAAAATCGATGGAGCACATTTGAAGGGTAAGTATCTTGGTACTAACCTTGTTGGTTTTGGGATAGATGGCAACAACCAAATCATACCCATTGCCACTAGTGTGTGCCAAGGTGAAACAACTGAGAATTGGACTTGCTATTTAACTAAACTAAAAGAATGTATCGGTGATGTTCCTAATTTAGTTATCATATCTGACCGTCATCGAGCCATTAACGCAACGTGTAGCTCTGTATTTCCAGAAGCCTTCCATGGTATATGTTGTAGGCATTTGCTTATGAATTGAAATTTAAAGTCCCGAATGTTTAATGCAATTTATTGGAAAACATGTAAATCATATTTGACCCAAGATTTTGAAAACAGTACTTCTGAAATAAGAATTCATAAACCTGAGGCATACAGAAAACTCAAAGAAGCCGATTTTGAATATTGGTCACGCGCTTATTGCCCAACTAACAAATACAGTTATTTAACGTCCAACTACGTTGAGTCCATTAATTCACTAACAAAGGGTGTCCGGAGATTTCCAATCACAAAGCTTATGGATTTTTTTAGGGACCTTCTTAAAACAAGGTATTGTGAGTGGAGGTCGCAAGATGAAGGTACGATCCAGAAAACATTTCTTTCCTTTTTTTGAAGAATTATTAAAGGGTGACTAATGGTTGTCTTGATCAATATTTTCTGTTAGTTGTGTCGTAAATTGATGAAATATCAACCCGGGCTGTTGCGAAGGTGACAAAGAGGAATTCGAAGAGTGTTAACTGGCTGGTTCATCCGTTAGAGAATTTCAAGATTTATCAAGTCAAAAATCATAGAACAGCCCACAAAGTAGATCTTGAAAACGGTAAATGTACTTGTTGGAAATGGCAACTTTCAGGCCTTCCATGTGGTCTTGTTTGTTCCGTTTCTCGGTTTATTGGGTTGCACAATCCCAATCAATAGGAAAAGGCATGGTTCTCTAAAAGCACAACTAATAACACCTACATGGAGTTGGTGTACCATCTTCTAGAAGTGTCCACGTAGGAACAACCAATTAATTTGCAAAAGGTGTTGCCTCCTATTGTTGTAAAGCGCCAACCTGGACGGCCCAAATCGAATGCTCGAATTAGGTCACAAGGGGAGGAACCAAGAAACAACTATTGCAGCAGGTATGAACAAACTGGACACCACAGAGACGCATGTCACGCTCCATTGCAAGAACGAAAGGTAAAAAAATGTTATATAACGTTTTAATTTTCATTTCAACTGGGCAAAAGACTAACTTGCGTATACTTTTACTAGTATAATACTTTGGGAGACGACCAATCTATCCAGTTTAGTGACAATCATACTATGGGAGAATCGTCAAACAATCATCATGTTCACCTGGACGATTTTTAGAACATTTGATGATGTACTTTTATTTTCATTTTATGTACTAATGACATTAGTTTGCTGAACACTTCATGTGTAATGTTATGCATTTATTTACTTTGCTGAACACAACATGTGTAAGGTTAAGTTTATTTGCTTTGGCAGTCCACTGTTCTGCATCATCTACTTAACATAACAAATTAAATTTATTATTGTGGTTTGAATATTTGATAATCAACAAGTAAAAGAAGTAACCATATTTGTATTTTTCATGTCTTTATTTCTATTTTGATAGTCATAGTTGGCATTTTGGCTGGTCATGTTAAGGTAAGACTTCTAATAACATGATCAAACATGTTAACTCTAAGGGCCCTAACTCTAAATTGACATTATGCCTGGTCATGTTAAGGTAAGAATTCTAATGCACAATGGTTATTATGCTTGATAAAACATGTAAATGCACAATGGTTCACAAATACCTGATTAATTCTTGAACAACTATTTCTGCATAACCACAAGTCTCAACATAAAATAAAGTTTGATAATACATGGCTTCATATAGTTTACAACAAACTTAAACAACTTTATGCTTAAAAAAAACTCAGCCATTCTTTCTCTATAGGCAAGTGCTACTTGTATCGCATCATCGACCTTCAATGATTTCACATGCGATAGTCTGTATAAAAATATGCATCCCCATACGCCACAATCATCATACACACCACATTGGTGGGGATTTCCAAATCCAAACCTAAATTTTATCTGGTAAGCTTTACGATCAATGCCTTTTGCCACATATGCATTACACATATCCAAAACTTCAGGCAACTTAACCTCTCAACAAATTGAGTTGAAACCGGAATTAAAAACTAAAAGAAGAAATAACACAACACTGATCATTACCATAAAAACACAAATGAAAAACTACAAGTCGTAGTACAAACAACTATTAAAAACTATGAACAAGGGTTACTACTTAAAATAAAATAAAACATTATTTTGATTGGAAATACTGAACTATCCTAATAGATGTAGTTGTGCCTCTCATTAGCCATCACAAGGGACTCGTGATACAAACCCAAGTAAAATGAACCACCGGCTCCCTAGACACCCAAAGTACGAAATTGCTGCGATGATTCATTGAATAAATGTAGGCTGTGTGACATATGGTATGCCCTATAAGCTTCTATTACTGGACTTCCATTGCCTGTGAAACCCAGAAGTTTTAAAGGATCATGTGTGTCGATGTTGCAAATCTTGCGAAATGACCTTATGGTACAATGGCTGAGCTGCACACTCGAAACAGTGAATGAAGGTTGTACAACTCCAAAGTGGTTTCCAAATAAAACAAGTGAGGAAACCCTTTTTGAGATGAAAAAAGGAATGGGTAGAACTTTTCTCAGCGGGGTAGGAATGGTTATGAGTGTAAACAATTCACTCACCATGTCAAACGACATTATCATGTAGTCCTTATACGAAACATCATTCGGAAATACAACTCGCTCAGACGCAACCCAGTAAGTGACTTCGTCAATTGTTGTTTGTGAAGATCGGTTAATACGTATATTCTTGCTTGGTATATTTGGAGTAGGGATAAATTTCCAATGTTTTTGGGCTAGGTTAAACAAAATTACGGTCCATTCTCCTATACATGATTCTCAGGGTATGCAACCTTGATTAGGGTGGGGACTAGGCCGTCAGGATGAACACCAAACCCAAATAAATTTTTTCAAAACTTGCTGTATCAACGGAGTAAGGTATAACAATACCAATAGATTTACGAAGGGAAGGGTTCCATAATGTTTCCATATATGGAGACGAGAAACGCCACACATGTGTGAATTTCCTATTGGCCTACATTCTAGGCTTAATTCGGGAAGGGATGGAGGTATGTGTGAATGGCGAGTTATAAAAGATGATCGTTCTATAAAACAAATGTATTTAGAACCTATGAAACCTTGGTCATAAGTAACTAGGAAAGTTGAAGGCTTAGTCATCCGTGCACCGTATTTCTCGAAAAACTTATGACTATCAATTATTGATTTCCATCCTCTAGAAACCTCCCTGAAACGAATCAATCCCATAAACAGGAAGTTTAAGCAAAATTTCATTCTGTAGTTCTAGAGGGATGTAGTCAGACATTACAAGTGGAAGATGTATTAAAAGGAATGAACTTAAGAGATAAGTTTAGCTGTTTTGTATATCTTGCACACAAGTATCTAACATATTTATAACAAAAACTATGCACACCTTCTATACATTTAACTAAAATGTAGTTAATCTATACCCTAGTTAAAGTCAAAAGTCATTAACTAGATTGAATGCATTAATATCCTACCATAATGCGCTAGACACCAGTGTTTGTCCGTCTCATAATCAGAATAAACACCTAGTATGCCAACAAAAATATTATATTACTTATTCAGATTTAAAACGTGTATATTTAGACAAGTAAAAGATATTTACCTCGTCTACATCTAACCAAGGTACCTTGTATCGGCTTCCATTTACAAACCAAACAGGCATGGTATTTTGTAATAGCCCACCTGACAAAGTAACTTGTGATCATTGCCCACCTGACGTTGTTCGATCGAACATACCACATGTAATCGACCCATAAATCAATGTGCTAAAACAAATTATATATTTCAATTTAGATTTAAAAATAATTGTTATTGTTAAAACGGACTCTTCCATAAGCCACAACATTACCTCGTCCGTAAGCCAACCTTTTCGTCGTGGTTCTAAGCAAACTAGGGCTTCCCAAAACTCTCGACCAATGGTACGTTCATTGCACCATGGTAACTTGGAACATAGACGGCCAGGTTTACCTAGGTACTCATCTATATCGCTACTTAACCATGTACAGTCGATTGCGTTACTCTTTCTAGAAAGGTCATATCACAATAAATAAACGATCTAAATACAATTCACTAGTATGGTATTTTGGTGTAATAGCACAAACATAAAATATAATATCATACCTCTACCCATTCACCAACATTTTAGAGATATTCACTCATGTCTTCTGTTGTATACGTCACATCATTTGTTTTATTTTCAAACTTTTTACAAACCTGTAACCAGCTAGAAGTTGCTGCATTAGTAGTCATACTTCTTTTCTGTGGTTGAGCACACGACATCGCCATTTTAAAGTGACTAATGTTCCTCATGGCATCATACTGTTTGTTATAGTCTATTTTCCTCCTTTTCTCTATTTCTATGCACTGTTCTGACTTCAACTTTAATATCTTTTGTTCAGCTAAAACTAGTTTTGTCGCTTCCTCATCCTTTTCTTCTTCTTCACGTAATAAAATCTATTCGCGTTCCAAGTTAAATAAGAAATGCTTTTCTACCTCACAATCCCGTAAACGATTATTTTGACAAATTATAATTCAACTACAAATCATGCATTCCTGTGTATAAACATTTGGATAAAACATACCTCGTACTCATCAACATCAATAATAGATTGAATGGGAAGCTTCACAAAATCTTTAAAATCCTCTCATAACTTGTCTACAAATTCGGGCGTCTACGTTACAAGAACTGTTTCACCATATGTGTTAACTACAAGGACCTGTCCATATTATATAGTTAACATTACATGCTTCACAATAAATTTCCAATTAACTATTTAACAAAGGGAAGATAATACCTTGATGATAGTCTTAAGTCGGAATAAATGATCGTTTAATACTTTTATAATACTATCTTTCATGCTACTTACTTTACTCATGTCCATAGTTTCTGAACCAGATGTAACCTGATCACAAAACTGGTCACGTTTTCGCCTAGCGACAATTTTTTAAAGATATACGTCCTACTCATGGGCTACAGTTATTCTTTGTTTCGAAATATATTCCCTCAAAAACATATTAATTATAGACCACCAACTGCTTTCATACTCGCATATAGTCGGCCTTATATCAGTAACATGTTTTACTTCCTAAATGGTAACAAAAATATAAACGTTAACTCTACACAATCATATATTACCCCTGACGTGAGCTTTATTTTACAGTATGAAAATTTACTTTTGCAAATAATGTTACTTGGTCAGAATGTTTATAAATTATTTTCCTCGACCAAGCTAAACATCTTGGTATGACTTTGGTGTCTTTATACCACCAAACATTCATAGTGTAAAATGTCTCCAAAATCCGCACCTATATAATAGTTAATGAATATTTATTTACGGATCACACAAAATAATGTATGAAGGTGGTTATAAAGTACATAGTGATAACCTTTAAAGCCCAAACAAATCCTGAAACAGTGTAAGTTGGAACATATCTCGATGACCTGTGTAATCCTTTCAGATGTTCTATCTTGTGATTTGATACTACGTTCTGAATTGCGTTGTAAAGATGTTCCCAAATATGCTCACCCCACGGGAACACATTCCATGCATCTATGTCCATAACTAATCTCATAATGCTTTCATCAACGGCGCTGACTAACAATCGCCCTATGAAAACAACCTCTAAAAATACAATCAAACCAACACGTATATCATCCGCATCACACAATTTCCCAACGCCTCTTCGTACTCAATCAGTGCAACAAAATCCATACAGGTTAACACAACACCTGACTTGTGTGGAAAAACTCGTTTTCGAAATTCTAAACAACTATCGGTGTACACACTAAAATCACACTGTCCAAACCTAAAACTAGTTAACAAACAGAACTCACGTCGCCCAAAATGGAATCCACGATCGTTTATGTAATATATTAAAGGCAAATCATATTGTCGATCATTCACAGTGCATTGGTTTTGTAGTACGAAGTCTATTAGGTGCGGTTAATGATCGAAAAACTATAAATCCAACCATTTCCCAAAACACGTGTCTCTAAATAAAATTAGTCTTTTAGCATTAAGTTTTTGGCGAACTAAATTCAAATACTGCAACTTACTAGTTATTATAACTTTTGCTTCATATTCCTAGCGAAAGTGAATAAAAATTGTTAGTTTGTTGGGTTGTAAGAACATATGAAATATGATAATTAACACATTTCACAAACAATTACTTAAACACAACGTTTTCATTCATTAAACAACATCACACGACACAACACATGTCATATATTACAACATAAAAAATAAAATCACTAGACACACCACACAAGACACTTGAAATAACTGTTCAAGCATCTGTTTTATTCGTACAAGGAAGAACCTTGCGACTCATACTACCACCATGCCAGAAGAGAACCAACAGAGCACGCCAAAAACAGAAGACCCTTCACGTTACTTAGCTCTCATGTTAACAACATGGGTATTTTTTTTATAATCTTAATCTCGGCCTGACTAATAGCGGTCATAAAACCTCACTTTACCCAAATCATCTTCATTAATCTCACTAAGAAGCTTTGCACTTTCAAAAGTATCCACACTACCATACAACCACTCCAGCTCAACGATTATTTCAACCCTCTCCCTAACTCGACCACTATATTGGTCAGTAATATGGTTCAAGTCCCTAACAACATCAAAATCTCTAACATTTTCCCTTTCAAACAAAGCAAGCATCATGTCCTTAAGACTGTTTGAGTTTTCCGTCTGGGCTAATGCAACTAGGTGGTTAGTTCGGGGAATGGGTGGGTTGCTTGATGAAACAGCCAGATGAGGTGCCAACTGAGGCCCTTGAGGCAAAACAGAGTTGGAGCTGGATGCTTGGCTAACAGGGATTTGGTCAGTGGTATTAGTAGCAGAGTGACATGTAACAACAGAGTTAACTTGCTCTATTTCATTAATAGTGTTATCTGTGGAATCAGTACAATTTTCCATTGGGTTCTTAAGTTTTTCCTAATTGGACTATGGTTGGTTTATGAATACTTGCTACATATTACACATTTTATAGACATATGAGGTAAACAAGGTTATTCGACTCACTAAATTATTGAAATCACAGTAACCATTATTCAACTCATTCAATATCTCTCAAATCAAACCTTTTTTAAGACTAACTTACTGTAATCAACACTTTAATTTCAAAAAGTAGGGTCTTGTCAACCCTGTATAAGATCACCAAAAAGATTTGCCCTTATGCGACTCATTAATTGTTCTCCCCAACTACATTTGTGTTATGCGACTCATATAGGACTAATAAATATATCACTAACAATCCTGCTACATTTTTAGGACTTCTGGGTTACCAAAGTTTGCGATATCTAACGTACAACGTCTTGGGTTACCAAAGTTTGCACTATCTATTAAGGCACAATAGGTTAAAAACAAGTAGACATTTACAAACTTCCGGGAGTGCTATTTTACTAACATATACTGGGTTGACCAATAATGTTGACTACTCTTACTATTATTCCTCTGTTAAAAAAACAAAACCAGTAATGTTGACTAGTCATACCAATAAAATAATACCAAATACTTATGTTATTAGACAAAATTTAAATTAATATAAAAATGGGCAACAAGTCTTTTCAAACCTGCATTAGATCAAACCCAAAGATTTGAACTTAAATGATCCACTTGCAGGTCGGATCAATTTGTAGAATCTAATTAATTTTGGCTAACTTAATTACACCGTTTATGTACCCTAACTACCCAGTGTACTCACTAACAAGAAACTATATAACTATCTAACTATAGATGATTCATACTCACACACATGTAAATATACACAAAAAAATTAAATAAATGGTGATTAAACAAAAAATTGTAATATAAAAACGTGTAATATAAAAAACATACAAGTGTATACCATATTGCGTTGTTCTACCTAAAACGATTCAAAAACCCAGATCCTCAACTACGTCACCAGATCTTATAAGAAACGACATTAACAAGATATTATGACAAACGCAATGTTAAACCCAAATCACAATATCATTTAATCAGATAATCATATAATCAAGACTTGAGTGATGGGATACTATATCTAACCGATACAAACTATGCGGACAAACTATCTATTCACTATGTTTTTGGTAAAGGGGTTATACAAACGGCGCCCATATACAAAATGGGTATAAAAAATGTTTTTATTTTTTATAATAAATTGTACAAGTCGAATAATAAGATTGTACAAGTCGCATAATCAAAAGAACAACAATGGATCTATTTCGGAAAATGTTTTTAATTTTTTATTAATACAAAGTACGGGTCAAATAATATAAACGTCAAAGTCGAATAACATAACTACTTGGTAATTTTTTTTATTAAAAATAGTTTTTTAAGTACGGGTCGAATAATGAATTTGACCACTGGTCGAATAGCAAGTACACTTACAACTTGTGTACTTGCATGTACTAGTTAGGCCCCATTTGTACTTTCCAATGATTAGACGAAATGCCATGTGTCAACACCAAATGCTAGTCGAATAGGTCGAATAGGGTTAATTGACTAATTTTATTTTGAGAAGGACATTTTTTGTGAAATGTCCCTTTTAGTCTTGTTTTTGAAATAGCCCCTCAATCATCCTCATTTTTACTAAGGACTTCTAATAAATCTTTTGGATTGTCCTTAGGGAGATCTCTCTAGTTTTGTTTGGAGCTAGGACGTATACGTAACCACAATTTGACTCCAAAATCTTCGTGAAGTAATAAGTTGTTGGGTATAGAGATCGTAACCATAAAACCTTGTTTAAAAGGCAATCAAATTGTTTGATATAAATAAATGTTTTTAATACCTTCAGAGTTTAGGCTTTTAAGAAATACCCCCCTACATATATGCATCAATATTAAAAAGTGTTTCACACATGAGGGTAGGAATGTTAGTGTGAATTCTAGAATCTTCAAAATACGTATTACTAGATCATATTTTAATCACATTCTATCCCACTATCTACAATAATACATCTTTTGATATTATAGATACCAATTTATTTAGATTAACTATTTAAAAATAGTCTTAAGAACTTAAAAGGGAGAAAAAGGAGAGGAGAAAAGAACTAAGAAAGTAGAGAGTGTATGTAGCACCCTATTTGATACATGGACCGTTATAGGATAATTATGGCGTATCATCAAAGCATGCAAGGTAAATGTCTAAAACGTTAAATGACCATAAAGGAAATCGGAAACAAACATCGGTTCCAAACATAAGCTCCACACACAATGCATAAGTAAAGAATTTATGAAAAGAACTAAACAATGTCCAAGAAATGCAGAAGTATGTAAATGCATAAAATAAATAAAGTCAAGGGAGCCTCCATTCAAATGCACGTACTCTTGATTTCCTAGTTCTACCCTTTATTACATGTCGTATGGGAACATGAAAGGAAAATACGGCTGAGTAATACGCTCAGTGTGCGAATATATGACAATGATATGAGATAGCATAAACATAAGTAAAGTATGAAATAAAAGCATAGCAAATGAAAGTGCAGCGAAATAATGTAAGTCTTGGAAAACCTGGTGTAAGTTTTATAAACTAGTTTATTCTGAAAAGACTTATGTTTATTTCATAAAAACTATATTTTAAATATGCCCAAGAGCCCATATAGGTCATGAGGTATCACCTTCATGAATACATAGAGGGGTGACCTCATCATGCAATTAGAGGGGTTTCATCTTGTGATAATCCTCAAAGTTCACTTATGTGCCATGTGTTATGATTGTATTTATATGAAAATTTGACTAGAAATTTTTACTTTTATACCTTACTTGGTAAGCTGAAATGCTTCTCACAACCTAAACTACCACTTAAACATATTCTTATATGTTCGAAATACAAAGTATATATCAAGTCTGAGTTATAAAATTTATCTAATAAGTACATTATGAATATGAACATCTCAAATATAACTATGATGCCCTAAATTCCCTTAGAAACCCTAGAATCCCTATAAATGAGTTATAAACTCAAGAATGGTAAACTATGAATGGAGAATACATATGAATAATTCAATATGAATTATAAACAAGTTATAAACTATACTTTGAAGACATAATAATACCTAAGAATGTCAAGAACAATTATACAAAGCTAAGTACAAATAAATATACATAATAGTCTAGATCATCACCTAGAAACCCTTGGTAAACAATGTTTCAAGTAATATCACTACATAATATCTATGTAATACTATTAAAAACAATATACTAATTATACTCTATCATATAAAGGAAAGTTAATTGATCACAAAATACTAATATTCACTAAATCAAAGCTAATTACAAGTTAAGACCTAGTAACCAAGATTAGCATATAAAATCCATTATACATTGAATTAGAGTCTAATATTATGCCAATAATTATAAAACTCAACTATGTATCATATTAATATTATACATTTACTTCAAGTTAATAAAGCATAAGGTACAAGTTATCAAACCATAAGATCTTAAGCTCTCATAATTATCCCTAAAATATGATCAACCTAAACTAACCCTTAAACTAAGAGTGTAGAATCCCTAGAAGTCATAAACACACTATATAAGCCCTAGAATAAGTGTTTATAAATGTACAAATACTAATTACCGAAGATAGAAAATCATTAGGATTAATGACCTAAAAACCTTTATATTAAGAAATCTACATAGAATCACTACCTAGTCTTTTTGGACAATTCTACAAACACCCATAGAACTTTATTAAGGTTATAAGATTATATTTAGATAATGTAAAAGTACCCTAATTCACAAGGTACAATATTTCAATGCATGGCTTGTAAATTAGGTCAAAATGAGTATTTTTACCCTTTAGAAATGTTTACTTAGATTAACTTTATAAAACCAATGTATGGATTTCATGAACACAATGAGGAAAATTTAGGATGTATAACTTGAGTTTACATCAGTAGCTAATAAAGGATAAACACATTTACTAAGATTAAACCCTGGATCATTAGAAAATCCTAATCTACAAAAGTATACTTCCCATTTTCACATCATACCTTTGTTAAACTTCAAACCAAGGACCTAAATCTCTTAAATAGAAGGACTAAGCCCTAATTAAGCCTTAATTACTCACTAAATCACTTTCCTAAGTCCCTAATCACCAATAAGACAAACCATAAGTTACAAGCCCTAGATTTAGGACCCAATTTTGTAATTTCCCTCCAAAACTCATTTTTAAACCATTTCCCTCCATTCCAATTTTGGAAACCAAATATTTATAAGTCCTAAGAAATATTGGAGTGCCAAGAAAGTAGGTGCATAAGCTACTTGTAGTTACACATCAACATTCTAATCTATATCCTAGTCATGTACATTTTAGAGCACAAGTTAAGATAGGAATGAAGCTAGGCTCTACAGACGTGTATAGACCTTCGATAGGCTTACTTAGTCATTAACCTAGCTATGTTACACGTTTCATTGCCTTGATTGGAGCCTAAGGGTTCAAAATTCTATAAATATGGCCGAATACCTCACTTTAGAAATTCCACCCTGTTTCCTTTGTATCTCCTACCTATTCTCCATTTCAACTTCTATACAATTCCTAGGACATGTCCCAAGACCAGTGATGAGATGGCATTTATACATGATCTCATCGTTCTTTTCGGGCTTTAAATGTATAAAAATGTCATAAAATACCATATATATGCTTGTGTTTGTTTACTTGTGTATTTTAGGTATGGATATCGTGAAAAAGACAAAAGATCACAAGAAACAAGGAAAAACGGCCACGAGAAACGAAGCCGTACAAAGAACCGGGCCCTAGATCATGATTTATCCAACATTTACCCTTGAAGACTTGAAGATATGCAAGATTGATCCTCAATGAATGAAGAAATGACACTTAAAACCCTTGTGAAATCATAATTACAAGTTTGGTCCCTTAAGTTTGTCAAAATTACACAAATGGTCCTTCAACTTTGAAGAATTGGCAAGATTAGTCCCTCATCAAATCTAATTTGTCAATTATGGTCCCTCATGAAGTCAAAGATACATTGAAGACCTTTGAAGATCAACAAAGTCCAAAACCAGCCCTTGAAATATGGAAAAATGGCAAAAACAACCCTTGAAACACTTTTGCCAAAGTTTTGGGGCAAAAGTGTGAAAACCATAACTACTATAACAAAGGAATGCGTTTGTTTGGACTAAAATACTTGCTATACAACTTTTCCCAAAAACAAAGGACCAAAAGTGACAAGCTGAAAGTTTGAATTCCTAATAACGCAGGTAACACTTACTGTTTGGATTTTACCATGAATAACACCCCTTTTTACCCAGGATTAGAAAGAGGAAAACAAAGGGGAAATTAAAATTGGTTGTTCCCACGTGTAATTCACATCAAGACAATCACATCCCATACAAAAAACCTTAATCCCCACTACCAGAATGATACCCCTACTCCCACTCACATGAAGACACTTGGCATTTGATCATGACATGGCAAGATCAACGAACCAAAACTTTTCCTTTGTCACCAAGCACTAAACAAACGTCCATGATTCACCCAAACCAGCTGGCAACACGCCTAGAAGATTCTGCAAGGACAAATGGGGAAATTCACTTCTAGGGTTTATGAACAGTGATTAGCTAGCATTTGCCTATAAAAAGACTCCTCAACATGTGAGAGAGCTTTTGTTCCAGTTTTAGGCTATCAATCATTGTAATCCCTTTTTAAGTTAATAAAATTTGATTTTCAGAAATTTATAAAATCTTGTTCTTGTTTATTAAAAGTTGGTGTTAGAATAGCCTAATTCTGAGTTCCATTTTCATGTTTGAAGGTTTTTGAGGCAAGGTTTTAAGTAATAAAACTTGGGTTTCAAAAATCAGAAAAGTGCTTGTTTATTGTTCATCACTTTTGTTTGTTGATCTTAGCAGGTACTTGGAAGCTGGTACTTGTTTTGCTAGTACCTCAGCTCAAACAATCCAGGGCCTGGATGTAGGTCTTGGAGGTTTGCACCTTCTCCCATTTCAAATTTTCTCTCTTATTTTCTGAATTTTTGTGATTATGCATGATTGTTCTTGAATCTGTGTTTTTATGGTTGATTATTGTTTATCTGTTCTTGTTTGATGTTATTGAGTGGTTGTTAACTTGATTTGTGGGTTAAATCTGGATAAACCTTTGGAAATTTGTCAAAACAGGTTTTTTAGGGGTGTTTGGGTTAACTGCATAAGCAGGTTTTGAGGCTTGTTGAGTGGTTGTTTGTTGTTGCTATTTGTTGGTACTTGTTTATCTGATATACTTGGTCATTTGTATGCAAGTTTTGTAGATTGAAACACCTAGATTCATAAAAAGGCTATAAAATCTTGTTTACTTGATATTTTTTGCTGTGGTTTAAGGGACACCTAGATCTAATCATAGACTAGGGTTAACAAGTGATTAAACTAGGTTAATAACATCAGGGAAAGAGATTTGAAGCATTGAAATTGGATTTAGTGTCAATTAGATCAGCAAAGTTTCTGCATATTCACTTTGTTTCTTATTAGTAACTGTATCTGCTTTGATCTTGTTATTCACTTTGATTCAGTGTTTGATTTATGTTTGTTTGTGCTTATTCATAGTTTATATATCTTATGTATGCATCCTGTTGAATTTGTTTGGCTTATTCATGCTATATCTGCTTATTTGTGCATAACTGCTTATTTCCCATGTCTGAGCAATATTTGGTGACTGTTTGATTGATTTGAGCTTATTTTGTGAACCAAATTGTGATTTTCTTGTTAATATTGACTCCTTGTGATTCACTGATCACAAGGGTGCCCTTGTTTCCAATTGAATCCAACTAAATCTCTCTAAAAAGCTTGGTCAAATAGTCAAAGCAGTGGGAACTCCTTTCCCCTGCTGCTAGCCACTGCTAGTGTTAATCGGGTGTCAGCTTATCAATAAGCTATAATAGCTTATTTTAACCAGCAACAACTTGGATTTTGTAATAGGTGCTCATTATTTGACCCATTTGTTCATACTGGAGCATTTGGTGGGTTGACTTTAGGGTTTGACTAGAAAACCAACTTAATTGACTTTTTCATAAGTGCTTATTGGTTCATTCTGGCTTATTGGTTTTGCTTATTGGAATTTTGTTGATTGATTTGGCTTATTGAGTTCATTTGTGACATTTTGCAAGTTGAATCAAGTTCTGAGGTGCCCTAAATCTCAAACCCGACTATTTTGTCTTTTAGTAAAATTGTACATTGCTTATTTCTGGCTTATTGAGTGTGCTTTTTCAAAATTTCTTTTTACAAATCTCTTAAGCATCCCAAAAGAAGGTTGTGTGTCAAATTAGAGCTTATGGCATTAGCTAATTGCTTAATGGGCTAAAAAGCCCAATAAGGATAAGCTGTTTGCTTAATAAGCTGTGATAAGCTCACTTTCAGCTTTTGGGCCTTTAGAGTTTTGTGTTTAGAATCAAATTTTGAGTCAGATTAGGCTTTTCCAAGTCAATTGGGCCAAGTTTGAGTTTTTGGGCTAAAAAGCCCATTTAAGTGAACTATTTTTGGTTTTGGCCCATTTGACGGCCCAATAGGGGTATTCTGGTCATTTCACTTTCATTTTCTGTTTATTTAGGTTAAAATAAACTAGTTTACAAGTTTTTAGAATTTTTTATAATTTTTGGATTTTTAATATTATTTTAATATTATTTTATTATTATTTTTCAAATTTCACATTTTTCAACTTTTTACATTTTTCTTAGCTTAAATACATTAAAATAGGATTTTTTCAACTTTTAGAATAATTTTATCACTTTTAGATTAATTTTTATAATTATTTTTAGTTTTAATAGTTTTTAAAACATTTTAAATAGTTTTTATTAGTTTAAAAACTTCTAAAAATAGGTTTTAATCTTTTTAGGTCATTTTAGAGGTTTACCAATTGAAAAATCTTTATTTGGGCTTTTTGATAATTTATTTGAGTTTTAGGGCTTTAATTAGCATTTAAAAATTGAATATTTAATTAATTAAAAGGTTTGAAAAAGTTTTGATCATTGGTAAACTCTTTGTTTATTTATTTTGATTTTTGGTGAATTTTTGGTAATTTTAGAATTTATTTTTATTTTAGCTTATTTTACGGTTTTACGTTTTGTCGTCGTAGTAATTGATTTCACGTCTTCGTCATCCTCTTTTTCATCCCCTTCTAAACCAATATTAATCTCAAATCATTTAGATCTTTCTCACACACATATACCTCCTTGGGAAACGAACTTTCATATCATAAGGGTCATTAACACTTGATTTTTCCTAAAATCATTTGTTTAATACTTTCTGCTTTTACGCTCCTTTTCCTAAAGGTCGTATTTTACCACAATCATTTTGGCGCCGCTGCCGGGGAGGTGTGTCGTGATTAATTTGTCTTGTTGTTTTTAATATTAACCATAAATAGTATTTGTATTAGTAGAACTCTACTAATACGTATTATCGGTTTTATTGGTTTTTCTTGTGAAATGATTATTACTATATTGTATTAAGTATCACAATAAATACAAAATACCTCCAAAAGTGTGAAAACACAACCTTAATTGGGATTTTATCTCCTAATTATTGTATTCGAATCTCAAACAAAAAGAAAAAGGCAAAAATAGATAAATACTTTCGTGAAGCTCGATTTTGAAAAATACAAACTATAAGGTGGGTATAAGGCGGGTATTATAATATATACCCTAAGTAAAAAGGCTCTTAAGTGCTTCGCGCCGCCTCGTTTCCCCGCTTGCTTGTGAGTATTTTGAAATTGAAGGCTAATCGAGGGTTTTGCCGCCCAAAGTATTATTACGTATAATATATTTGCTTGTTTTCTTTGTGATTAAACCCTCTTGAACAATTTGGTTTTCACCAAAGTTCTAAAGTAATTCAAAGGCGTTCACTCCACGTGATCGTTTTCATTCTTTTGAGGCTTCTTTAATCAAGAGTTTGATTCGAGGAGAGATTTGGTTGATTGTTGTCTACAAAGATACACCAAAATCCAAAAAAAATTAAAAACAATCAAAAACACAAAAAAATTGAAAATACACAAAACACCCAAAAAGAATCTTCTTTGCTCACCTCCCATTCTTCGTGAAGTTTATGATCACTCGTAATCAAGCAAAACGAGCTCGTAAACGTCTTCAAAAGCAAGCCAATCAAGAGACGTTGATTGAAGAACAACCTCCAATTGTTGAACCTATTGTAGAACAAGAAGTCGTCATGGCTAATCGTACTATGATGGAGTTGCTACAAGCACCCATCGAGGGTTTTGGAGCGGCCATTGTGATTCCCGCTATCCTTGCGGAGAATTTCGAGATTAAGACGGGTTTAATGTCGATGTTGCAAGCTAATAAGTTTAGAGGTCATGAGAAAGACAACCCGCATTACCACATAAGAAATTTTAATCGTCTCACCGCTACTAGCAAATTTAAGGATGTTCCACATGACGCCATTAAGATGATGTTGTTTCCATACTCGTTAGATGGACCCGCTAAACTTTGGCTTGAGAAAGAACCGCCAAATTCGATTTTGACATGGGGTGATCTCGTTTCTAAGTTTGTGAACAAATTTTTTCCACCATCTAAAACAACACATTTGAAAAATGAGATTTCAAGATTTGTTCAAAGAAATAATGAAAGTTTTCCAATGGCATGGGAACACTTTAAAGAAATGTTACATGAATGTCCACACCATGATTTTTCGGAATTGCATCAAATTGATACTTTTTATAATGGGCTTAATGATCATGAACGAGATTACTTGAATGCCGCCGCGGGTGGTAATTTTTTGTGCAAAACGACCGATGAAGCTTTAAAGATTATCGAGAATAGATCTAAGGTTTATAGCCCTCGTAACACACCGAGTGTTGCCAATTTTGGTTCGTCATCGTCGTCATCGTCTCGTAGCATTAATGCCTTACATGATGAAGCTAATGAGGAAAATCGGTTTTTCGATAGATTTGCTAATCTTATGTCTCATTGGAAAGCTCAAGAAGCTTCAAATTCCGCTTCGGTTAAAGCGGTTGCTAAGAGTTGTTTGTCTTATGGTGGAGCTCATGATCTTTCCAAGTGCATTACCGCGGATGGTAACACTTCGAGTGCTTATGTAGCAACGGGA
Source organism: Glebionis coronaria (assembly GCA_025667525.1). Taxonomy (NCBI): domain Eukaryota; kingdom Viridiplantae; phylum Streptophyta; class Magnoliopsida; order Asterales; family Asteraceae; genus Glebionis; species Glebionis coronaria. Next base: position 508,181,270 of record CM046877.1, read on the forward strand.
ACTTACAACCAAAACGGCCAAGGTTCCCGCCCAAATCAAGCTCCACCAAATCAAAATGCTAATAACTATCGAAACAACAACCAAGGTGGTAATTATCAAGGCAATTCACGTAACTACAACAAATGGAATTATCAAAGTAGGAATGGACAAGTCACTAATCAAAACCAAAACCGTGATTTTCAAAACACTACACAAGGTTTTCGAAATGCTCACACTAAAAATCTTCAAGGAGAATTTTTGGATTATGCTAAAGCAAATGATGCTAAGTTTGATAACATGCAACATGAGATGATTAGCTTAAGATCCGAGTTGAAAACCGAGCTTAAAAACGAACTTGCTAATGAACTTAAAACTCATGCTAACAAAATGGAAGGAAATATTCAACGTCTTCAACAAAATCAACAAAAGATGGAACAAGGACAACATGAGATTAAGCAAGAATTGTTAAAAGCGATGCTAGGCAATCAAAATTTGAGGACCGAATGGCTAAAATGTTTGAAGCAATCATGTGTAAACCCTCTTCCTCGGGTGGTCTTCCTAGTGATACCATTGCAAACCCGAAGGGAGAAATGAAGGTTATTACTACACGAAGTGGTAAAACTTCCAAGGAACCAATCTCTCGTCCAAGTACTTCTACGGAGAAGGAAATCGATAAAGAGCCCGAGGTGGTGGTCGAAAAGGAGCACATTACAATCCTACAAAGTAACGCTCAAACCACACCTACGGTTGAACCAATACCAATCATGGAACCTAAGATTCCAAGGCCGTTGCCTTATGTCCAACCCACACCACCCTTACCTTACCCTTCGAGACGAAATAAAGAGAGATTGCAAGAACGTAACAAACAACAAATCGAGCTTTTTATAAAAATGTTTCAACAAGTGCATTTTGATGTGAGTTTAGCCGACGCGTTGTTGTATATGCCTCGTTTCGCTTCCACTTTTAAAAGTATGATGAGCGATAAGGAAAAGCTTTCAAAGCTTGCTAATTGTTCTTCGGTTTATCTTAACCCCATACTGGAAAAATTGGGTGACCCCGGAAAGTTTCTCATTCCTTGTGACATACAAGATATGAAAGAATGCCTCGCCTTGGCCGATCTTGGTGCGAGCATTAATTTGATGCCATTTTCCATTTGGAAATCGCTTTCGCTTCCGGCTCTTATTCCTTCGAACATGTCTATCGAGATGGCCGATCATTCTACGATTTTAGCATGTGGAGTAGCCGAAGATGTTTTCGTGAAAGTGGGGAAGTTCTGTGGAAACCTTGGTTTCCGGATCTTTGAAGCTACTAGGAATGCATCATGTTCATATGATTATACAATCAAAGCGGAATTAGAACACGACACATTAACAAGGTGTTTAGGCACAATAACATGAATTAAAACACAACTGGATTGTTCATTATATTAATAACAAACAATCACTAGACGTGTATACATTGAATCCCACGTCTAGTGCACACACGCTTTTAGGTTTACATTGTGAATATGAATTAATGAATAAAACCTAAGACCCTTGGTTCCTTTTATAGTATAAGGATTAGGGTTTACAAGAGATAATAACAAATAAACAAGTAAATCTTCTATTTAGATAAACTTATGCAGAATATATCTTGCATGTTTATCTAAATAGAAGCTTCCATAAGCTTCTTGTCTACGTTTCTATCAACTCTTAAATTACATGTGACAATGCTTGGATTGCACACGACAACTCTTGAGCCAACAACGCTTGAATTGTTCTTGTCAACGCCTAAATTGCTCTTGACAACGCTTAGACAACATCTTCATGTTTTCTTCGTTTTTGAGTTTCTGCCACATCAACTTTTTGACCCAACAATCTTCCCCTAGTTGATGTCGGCAAAACTCTTTGTATATCTCTTTTAAGTTGTACATGATCTTTAAATTGCTTCCCCTCAAGTGTAGCATGTATTTCTTCCCCTTTTTGTCACATCAACAAGGAAGTAAACAATGTATGCAATCTTTGAAGATTCTCCAAATGTAGCTCTATGTAATGATCTTGAAGAACAATAACTATAATATTTTTGATGTAGAAGTAGAATAACCCAAACCTATGTTCCATATCTTGTACGATGATGTGATGAAGTATGTAGCTGATACAAAAATCCTCATCCTTTGTGAGACACTGAGCACGATAATGTAACTCCTTCACGTGATAGAAAATATGTGCATAGAGAACCATAAGAAAAATCACATATTCCTAGATCTTGTATCACTTCATCAGTAACCATGTAAGCATAAACAAGTTATCTTTAAAGTCAGTGAATGGTACGCCATGACTTTAAAAATATGATAGAACACGAATTCGCGAAAATCTTCTTCAATCATCAAACTTACCATAAGAATTCTTCCTCTTAAGCTAACACCTCTTCATGAAGACTCTCATTACCTCACGAATTGTTGCTAACTCGCTTTAAAATCATTAATCCCGTTTAAAAATATCCGAGCCATAAATATCAACATGATATTCTAAATTAAAACGGAGATTCCATGTACCTTCGTGTGTAAATTTCACCTTTTTGTGTGCTCAAAACGTACCAATTTTCTCAAACAGCAGCAATCCTTGTGTTGTCCAACATCCTTCTGTAACACCCCCAAATTTATACAACTTAGTACAGCGGAAGACTAGTTGGTGTTACGGGATAGCACATTACTCACATCATAGACAACGCATGAAAATCGCGTCGTTTAAAAATAAATCATTTCCATTCATAAACATCAAAGTTACATCGGTCCCAAGTCATTTCATTTCATACAATGTTTTACAAAATATTTGAATGGAAAATATTGTTTAAGTGTGGTCCATGAATTCTTGTTGTCTTCCCGAGAATTACCTTCAAGTACCTGAGACATAACATGTTAAAAGAAAAGGTCAGCGATAACGCCGAGTGAATTCATAGAGTTTAATGAAATCCATCAATATAATATCAGTATAAAATTATTACTGAAAATCATTTTGTACAAATCATTTTAATAGGCCATAAAATAGCCAAAGTCGTTTTATACAAATCCTTATCGAAAATCATAATATAGGCATTTGCCTTAAAAAATCATTATACGAATCATTGTCGTTAAAAACACCATACAATACGTTTTGCAACGTTGTATAGATCAAATAAAAACCGTTATATGAATATGGTTATATAAAACCAAAACACGAACATAATATCAATAGTATGACCCAGTATTGCTAGTCAGGCAATACATCGTAATTCGGAGCGTCTAGTAGTATTTCGTTAGTTTTTGGATTATTATAAGCCGCATGACATTGTTACCTTACTAAACCAACAACGGGTAGCTAACCCGATACTCAATTTGCCCATCTAAAGTAGCGTGTCGTCACAAAGGCCACGCTATGGAAATCTTCTCATACATAAATTCGCTTACCAATCAATGTGGCACGACGGGGATCAACCGTCAAGGCGCGAACTGGGGTGATCGTCCCCAAATAGTACTATTAAATGCATAAGCGTCTACCAAATCCCGGTAGTTCACAATTCATGCTAATGGGACTTTTAGTGACATAACCTAACTTTAATAATCCATTTTTATTTCATCTATCGGGTCCTTTAATCATTTATCGGGTCATACAATCGGGTCATTCAATCATTCGGGTCCAAAATCAATAAACAAACAATTGGGACAAATGGTGTCCTATTTTATAAAAACTAACATGTTATCTCCCTCGCGGGTTTATAAAACATTTCATAAAAACATTTAAAAGAGTGCGAGGCTATGAACTCACGTTGATGTGGGAAGGCGGGTTATCGGCAATTCGGACGTACGGTACGTGCTTCAATCACGGAAACCTAGACAAATAATACTCGGTCTTAGACTCATGTCCAGTGACTTTATAAAAATAACAATTATGTATACATATGATGATTATTTATATATGATGATCAAGTGGGTTTACATATTCTCGTTTAATCATTTTAGTGTTATATGTCGGTAACTTTTATACTAGTTTACTAGTTTCACCTATTTTCGTGTTTTAAGTCCAATAAACTTATTATAAGTTCTTTAACTTGTTTTAATCCCTTTTATACCTATATTATTAGTATGTATACTTTCCATGTTGGTCCCAAATGGGTTAAGCCCCATAAGTTCTTTTTACAAGTTTTTATCTTATTTAGTCCAATTATTAGTCCAATATGCTTAATTAGCTCGTAAATGTCCGTATTTCTTATAGTTCGGGTTTTATCGGTTTTTACTTGTATTATATACTTATATATCAGTATATGACTTTTATAAACTTTACATTAGACGGGTTTGGTCGTCTAAGTTTTATTTGGCAAAAAACGTTAATTTTACGGCGATAGCCGAAAAAGTCGTAAAAATCAAGTTTATAGTTTTTATTACTTATAAATATCATTTCACCATCATTTATATAATTTATCCATTTAATTAACCTTTTATATATTTATATAAATAAGTTTTATAAGTTAGTGGGTTTTTATTTTTACATTTTATACATTAAAATGTGAGTGCTTATATAATAATAATAAACATTATTTCCAAAAATCTGATTTTTATCTTCATGTTCACCATTTTTACCATATCTAGAGTTCTATAATGAATTAGAAGCTCATTTTTGGGTGACATGTTCTTCATATTATGTGCTACATTTAACTTAGTTATAGCTACTGCCCATTTTGAGTTCATCTTGCCTTAACAGTCCCTACAAAACTGCTTATTCAGATTAGACCACCTAACTTGTTTTGATCATATCTCACTCATTATTTTGATTCCATTGCATGGCCAACTCTCACATGTGTACAAGACCCATAGATTACTGTAAATCCATTCTATTTCATCATTTTATCAGTTTACCATATGGTTCTTTACTGTTTTTATACAGCCTATCATTTAAACAAGAATTACCCATTTTTACTTATAGTTTTTCATCTTTTTATCCATGATTATCAACACCAAATCCCCACACAATATTTTTATCATCATATAATCATCATAAACATATACAATAGGAAATAAAATACATGATTACATAACCAAAAATAACAAGAGGATGAGGAAGACAATCTTTATACCACCAAGTTGATGTAGGTTATGAGTTTGACATGGATTTAGATGGAGAAACTTGTGCATAGCCAAGACCATCTTCAAGACCACCATCCTTTATAAACACCTTGTGGAAAATCATCCCTATTACTCCATGAAAACTCCTACTTGGATGTTATAAGGACCACCAATCAATAGGGTTTCAAAAGGGCTTCAACATATGTGTATATAACATAAGATTTCATGGTTGATTTTTGATTAAAATGGATATTTAGGGTGGAGTATGGACGGCACATTGAGAGGAGATGAGAGAGTTTATGGTTGTTTTGCATGTTGTAAATGGTAAGAATGAGCTAGCTAGTGGTTTTTGGTAAGTTGTTAGCTTACAAAGTAAGCTTAAAGTGACAAGTGGTGAAGTTAGCTTACACTTGACACCAAGTTGGTGAAGTGGCTATGTTTAGGCCGGTTTTGGAGTGGGGTGGGACAAGTTCCCACTTGTCTCATCCCCATTTATTTACGGGTACTCCTCGATTCTATTTTCCTCGATTTGCGTGCCCTCGGGTCGTTTTACGAAAAACGTTTTTATAAATTATGAATCAACGTCACAAAACGAATCTAATAAAAATTGTCTCATCAAAAACGGAGTTCGAAAACGTAAATACGTAATCCTAAGGTTTCCGGTTTAGTCGTAAAGGATGTTAAAATAAAATCGTAAGTCCTAATCTCTTCTCGTAAATTTGTGAGTTTATGAACCAACACAAATTTAAAACTCCAAAATAATATTCACGGATAAATTTATTTTCTGAAATGTCGGACTGTCACCAAAGACGGTGTATGTAAACGTAAGAACGTAACGTTGAATCCTCCGGTTTAGACGTAGTCGATGCTACTCCAAGACGTAAATCCAAATTTCTTCCCAAAAATATGTGAGTTCATATTGTAACATTAAAATAATATTTTCAAATAATATTTGAGAATAAAATATCAATCGTAAATTGACGGATTGTCACAGCATTTACCCCTAAACAGGATCTTTGTCCTCAAAGATCATCTTACTACTCGCTTCTTATAGAGTTAAAGCCATGTGGGTATTTCCTCCACACTCGGTCTTTTCTCACAAGTGCAATTACAATACGCGAGTTTCATCAAACATAACTACGTGAATAAGATCAGGCTTAATGTTGACTTACTTTCTCTATCCATGATGTTCATGGGTTTTTGATGAATGCAACTTTTCGCCGATCTAAGCTCTACTAAGAAACAATCAGATTCTCACTTGATAGATATTCCATCAAGTTCGATTTACGAAACATAATTTACGCAGTCCTTGAAGTCCTAGGGTAGATCCAGCTTATATGACTTTCAAACCAATCTTTCACATCATCTCAATGGTCCCAAACAACGAGGACTTATATCCCATGATTTGTCAGATCATGTATTCATTTTTTTCCAAGGTTAAAAATTGTGGCATAACTTCGCTACCCATTTGGCACTTCAAGATCTACATTTCATATTCACATAACCTCTTGCCTACTACCGGCTGTCAATAATCAAATCCTAATTTCAACAATCATTTCAGATCTCGCGGGTCGGGTATTTTGCAAGGATAGGTTCACCATCATAGGAAACCTTAAACCTAAAAGACATGTCCAACTCACAATGGGTGTATGTCGGGTGTCTTCATCTCAACTCTTGCTTATAGATGCTCTAAGATTTAGATCCTAACGAGATTCGATCTCGATCCTAATACGATGATTATCAATGATAATCCTTCCAAAGGAAAGCGATTATACGGTCTATTACCAAAGGTCAATCATTCAAACATAAAACAACACTTATATTACTTTGTATCATTACTTTACCTCGTCCCTTCGATTTGGGGTGGTACATGGTACTCTCATCAAGGTTCGTTCTCAATGATTTCTGAGCAAATCTCTAGAAATTCGATGCGAAGCGAGGATCTTGATAAAGATGTTCGATACAGGCACACTATGTTTACATAACTCTTTTGCATTTATCATTAACGGGAATGATATTAGCAGATTTGGTCAGTCTGTCGACGATGACCCAAATCGAATCAAATTCAGATGATGACCTTTGCAATAGCTAGACGTTTACTAATGTATGAGGCGATCTCTGCCTTCATAATTGTCATTAGTACAACTTCTTCAGACAAAGATACTTTTAGTCAAAAATGACATACATATAATACTTATACTTACAAATTCCAATACAACTATATCTCACAATCCTCCATATTTAGACAATCACAAGTGGTCTTTTATACATTTTAACGCCATCGGCTTCTCAACTCTAATGGTTCACACTAGCCGTGAAACCTTTCACTATTTATATTATCCTTTTTACAAACATTTATTTATTTTTATATCGTTCAGCAATTTATGTTGCACCTTCATTATTAAGGAATATGTCCTAACTGGTTCTTTATACTTCTTATAAACATCGGCTATATTTTAAATTATTCGGCAATTTGCACATTCATTATTAAGAAATACATTCTAATTGGTTCTTTATCTTTTATACATAATGCGTCGGCATCTATATTCACTTCTCATGATGATATAATTATCATGTCCACAATTCACTCAGATATTCTTTCTATATTATGTGTCAGTAATTACGTTCACCTTTCTAGATGGAATAATTGTATTTATTCAAAATTCTTTCTTCATATCTTCTATGTTTTAGTTTCATCTCAACTATTATTTTTATCAGTTTTTCTCAATCCGGCGTTTAAAGCGTCGATAATTATTATATGTAAATTAGCAATAATTATTTAATTTTTATGAAACGTAAACGTTAAAAGTTTAAATTTCTTAGTTCGACCAATTATATAAAATGTTCAAAATAAATTTGGATTTAATTAACAAGATTTTTGTTGATTTATCGAAAATAATTAAAATAATTAATAAGATGCGTAAATGTTCGAAAAATCTTTGGTTATACCGTGGTCAAAATTTTCTTAGTTTGAAAAGCAAAATGTGTCTTTTCGAATTTCAAGTCATGATTTAAAAGGTTTCCTCAATTCCTCTTAAGTTATCTTGAGGCATACACAAACATTTACCCCTAAACAGAAGTTTAGTTAAATGTTTAGTGTATAAGGGAATAATCCCTTTAAAATCCTTTGTTAAAACATTTGTCAAAATATATTTGCACTTTCTTTTTAGTATAACTTCAAAGTTTTAAATGACTTCTAAATTTTGAAGAGTCAATTTATATTCCATTATCTATTAATCACACGGTTAAATCATGTAAAAGATTAAGTCTTTAGTCACATGTTATATATTCAAGGTACAAGTTTTAATTGTTCGGCCAATTCAGGGCAATCTATAAATAATTATTAACTTCATTCTTATTCTTATAAACAAACAAATAAATAGTCCTTAATGATCACGAGCATGAATTTATCAAATTACAGCCTACACACGTGATTCATCATATTTATGAATACCACATGTGCATTGTCAATCCAAACGACATCACGTGAAACTCATAATGTTCATTACAAGTACCGGATGTAGTGATTGAAATACATAATCTTCTTCGCAGATGCGATGTTGATGATACCATGTTGAGGATCAAAAACCTTGTAAATGATCGAACAAATCTTCCATTTCGAGTTATGGATATCGTTTTCTATTGTCAATTTACTCAGTTCATAGTAATCTATAAATATAAGGAATGATAACACCATAGCTCTTCATGATGACAGGCTTGGTAGAATAAAATCTTTCTCCGGCAACTCTCTCAGTTGTACGGTATTTCCTTAAATTCAGATGGTGCTGACGTATAGTGCACAAGCCACAAGTGCAGCACCGGAAATATAATCAATACCAATTTCAACTTGCCTTAATGGCGAAAGTCTAGGTAATTCATTAACAAATACTTACTAAAGTTTCAGATAATAGAAACATCTTTTAATAATTTTAGTTTAAGTTATTTCTAGATCATAATATCTATGACTAATTCACAATCATTCACGATATAATTTTAAGTCTAAATGCACGATAGGGTCATCCATCAAGAATTATTTAGATCACTTTTGATAATCAACATCTTATCATTTAGGGGAATTCTACTCGAGTTCCCATCAATTAAGACAATGTCGTCATGTCATAATCAATCAATTCATTCTACTGGCACTATCAACTTTTCAGTTTCATTGCCGTCGATAAGATGTGAACTTCTCAAAAGACTAATAACAATTCATAATCCTTCACAAGTTCAAGGATATATGGAGATACAACTTTCATCTAAAGAGTAAGGTCAACGCATAATCTATGCGAGAGAATTTCAAATCAGATACAGACGAAAACATTTAATGAATATGAATATATCCCATGTTTTCATAATTTGAGTACGCATTCGAAAGCTCCTCGGATCGTTACCCAGGTCATTCAAATGAAATCAAATCAAAAGAAATGATAGGAACGTCGATACATCCAGTCGGGCATCAACACTCGATAATCAGATATTTTTCCTAAGAATCTCACTACGGGAGAATTGGACAAGAAAGAATTGTCAATTGTCAAATAAGACAATTTCCTCAGATGAGTAAATTCGACTCAGAAGAATAGATGCTACAGGCACATATGTAGGTGTCCCTAACACTATGTCCTTATTTTCACTTCTTGCAGATCTCATAAAATTTAATCTTTCACAATCTTCAAAGAAAATGTAGTGTTTATTCATTAGTTTTATGGTGACTACTAATCAGTCTTGCATGGTCCATTCTAAATTGTATGTAGGCGCGCAACTATATACAATTTCAAGATTAACGATGCAACACTCAGTTCGTCAAAATTTTATCATCCATGTTTATAGTAAAATCATTTTCATGCTTAATTCTTAGATAAGAATCGAAATAAATTTTCAAAGATTTTCCTTGTTATGAAAACAATTAAGTTTTCCAAAGTGTTTTATAAATAACTTTATTTCGATAACGATCACTTACAAATTTCACTTTAAATAATCCTTTAGTGATGAAAATTCAACTTTTCTCAATGGATACTGTTTTATCTTATAAAAACAATGAGTGATCTGCAAAAGAGTGATGAAAGCTTGTTCATCAAGAACTAACTACGGTATGATAGGAAATGAGCTTAGCCAAATAATCATGAGGGTCGTGACCTCGATGGCACTCAACAAGAATAATCTACAACGTAATTCAAATCAAGATGAGTACTTGTTTGATGGTTGCATCACTAATGCGAACATTAGATACAAGCAAGAAAAGATAGATAACATCGATACATGTAGAATTTAGCAATCAAAGGTAGTCTTTTCATTAATCACAAACAAGTCAAAATTGTACCGTAACACATTACGTGTCACTATGTCATACAATTCTCAGAACTCATCCTACCAACTGTTGTCTTAGTTAAGTTAGGGATTATTTTTAAAAGATACCACAATGAATACTAATCTACAAGAGTCATTAGGTATCCCACCTGTCCTGGAAGATCCATCGGTCCCAATTTAGAAGAAGATTTCTTCAATTTATTTCTTGGACACTGGGCATCCTCATCAGTGGACAATGGCCTAGGAACAACCCTTAACACAAACTAACAATCAATTAAAACCTTATAATTCAATCACAGGACTTAACAACTTCCTCTTACAAACTCATATTTCATACGGGTTAAATTTTATTTTATTTAAGCTTCAACCAATTTTATACTCAATTCGATATCCTACTTCATTTTCCAATACTTTCAATCTTATTCTTCGGCCTTATAAAGGAAATAAAAGCTCAATATGATCAACACTTAATTTCGAATCCTATATCTCTTACAACAACAATTATCAAATGAGTCTCTAGTATGAGATGACTCATACATTCAATTAGACTTCTCGGAAAGGTATTAGTGGCATGAGGCTTTTGGGTAATGGTTCCAATGACAGCCTCAAGTGCAACTTTCACCCTTTCGATTTCAAATTTAATAATCGGATGACAACGAATCATATGACATCTTTCTAGGTGGTAATGTTTTGTCAAACTCCACTCTATAAGGAAAGATCGTCATGACATCGATATCAGATTTAATCTCGCCAATTCTTTTTCAATATCACAATCAACTAATATCTACATTTCTACGAATATCAACCATTTTGTTGGGATCATAAATATCCACAACTTGGTTTAGATCTAGGATAGCTAGAATTCCTACGAGAATAGCTTCGATTAATTTACTAGGGGATTTAGGGTTTCTTGTGACAATCGACGTCGTATAAATACCTCGTATAAATATCAAAATAATCATCAAACAATCATGTAATAAAATTACATCATATATATATATATATATATATATATATATATAATCCAAGTTATATATATATATTAAAATAACACTTATCAGTCTGGCCTTGTCGGTAACTCGGGAATTCTTCGGCACCGTTATAGTCAAAAGATTTTTAGACATTTTTAGAAAAATGTTTATAGTTAAAAGATTTTGAAAAGTTTTATCCAAAACCTTAGTTTTAAAAATCTTTCGTTCTCTATAACGAGAGCTCTGGTACCAAACTGTAACACCCCCAAATTTATACAACTTAGTACAGCGGAAGACTAGTTGGTGTTACGGGATAGCACATTACTCACATCATAAACAACGCATGAAAATCGCGTCGTTTAATAATAAATCATTTCCATTCATAAACATCAAAGTTACATCGGTCCCAAGTCATTTCATTTCATACAATGTTTTACAAAATATTTGAATGGAAAATATTGTTTAAGTGCGGGCCATGAATTCTTGTTGTCTTCCCGAGAATTACCTTCAAGTACCTGAGACAAAACATGTTAAAAGAAAAGGTCAGCGATAACGCCGAGTGAATTCATAGAGTTTAATGAAATCCATCAATATAATATCAGTATAAAATTATTACTGAAAATCATTTTGTACAAATCATTTTAATAGGCCATAAAATAGCCAAAGTCGTTTTATACAAATCCTTATCGAAAATCATAATATAGGCATTTGCCTTAAAAAATCATTATACGAATCATTGTCGTTAAAAACACCATACAATACGTTTTGAAACGTTGTCTAGATCAAATAAAAACCGTTATATGAATATGGTTATATAAAACCAAAACACGAACATAATATCAATAGTATGACCCAGTATTGCTAGTCAGGCAATACATCGTAATTCGGAGCGTCTAGTAGTATTTCGTTAGTTTTTGGATTATTATAAGCCGCATGACATTGTTACCTTATTAAACCAACAACGGGTAGCTAACCCGATACTCAATTTGCCCATCTAAAGTAGCGTGTCGTCACAAAGGTCACGCTATGGAAATCTTCTCATACATAAATTCGCTTACCAATCAATGTGGCACGACGGGGATCAACCGTCAAGGCGCGAACTGGGGTGATCGTCCCCAAATAGTACTATTAAATGCATAAGCGTCTACCAAATCCCGGTAGTTCACAATTCATGTTAATGGGACTTTTAGTGACATAACCTAACTTTAATAATCCATTTTTATTTCATCTATCGAGTCCTTTAATCATTTATCGGGTCATTCAATCATTCGGGTCCAAAATCAATAAACAAACAATTGGGAAAAATGGTGTCCTATTTTATAAAAACTAACATGTTATCTCCCTCGCGGGTTTATAAAACATTTCATAAAAACATTTAAAAGAGTGCGAGGCTATGAACTCACGTTGATGTGGGAAGGCGGGTTATCGGCAATTCGGACGTACGGTACGTGCTTCAATCACGGAAACCTAGACAAATAATACTCGGTCTTAGACTCATGTCCAGTGACTTTATAAAAATAACAATTACGTATACATATGATGATTATTTATATATGATGATCAAGTGGGTTTACATATTCTCGGTTACTCATTTTAGTGTTATATGTCGGTAACTTTTATACTAGTTTACTAGTTTCACCTATTTTCGTGTTTTAAGTCCAATAAACTTATTATAAGTTCTTTAACTTGTTTTAATCCCTTTTATACCTATATTATCAGTATGTATACTTTCCATGTTGGGCCCAAATGGGTTAAGCCCAATAAGTTCTTTTTACAAGTTTTTATCTTATTTAGTCCAATTATTAGTCCAATATGCTTAATTAGCTCGTAAATGTCCGTATTTCTTATAGTTCGGGTTTTATCGGTTTTTACTTGTATTAGATACTTATATATCAGTATATGACTTTTATAAACTTTACATTAGACGGGTTTGGTCGTCTAAGTTTTATTTGGCGAAAAACGTTAATTTTACGGCGATAGCCGAAAAAGTCGTAAAAATCAAGTTTATAGTTTTTATTACTTATAAATATCATTTCACCATCATTTATATAATTTATCCATTTAATTAACCTTTTATATATTTATATAAATAAGTTTTATAAGTTAGTGGGTTTTTATTTTTACATTTTATACATTAAAATGTGAGTGCATATATAATAATAATAAACATTATTTCCAAAAATCTGATTTTTATCTTCATGTTCACCATTTTTACCATATCTAGAGTTCTATAATGAATTAGAAGCTCATTTTTTGGTGACATGTTCTTCATATTATGTGCTACATTTAACTTAGTTATAGCTACTGCCCATTTGGAGTTCATCTTGCCTTAACAGTCTCTACAAAACTGCTTATTCAGATTAGACCACCTAACTTGTTTTAATCATATCTCACTCATTATTTTGATTCCATTGCATGGCCAACTCTCACATGTGTACAAGACCCATAGATTACTGTAAATCCATTCTACTTCATCATTTTATCAGTTTACCATATGGTTCTTTACTGTTTTTATACAGCCTATCATTTAAACAAGAATTAGCCATTTTTACTTATAGTTTTTCATCTTTTTATCCATGATTATCAACACCAAATCCCCACACAATATTTTTATCATCATATAATCATCATAAACATATACAATAGGAAATAAAATACATGATTACATAACCAAAAATAACAAGAGGATGAGGAGGACAATCTTTATACCACCAAGTTGATGTAGGTTATGAGTTTGACATGGATTTAGATGGAGAAACTTGTGCATAGCCAATACCATCTTCAAGACCACCATCCCTCATAAAAACCTTGTGGAAAATCAGCCCTATTACTCCATCAAAACTCCTCCTTGGATGTTATAAGGACCACCAATCAATAGGGTTTCAAAAGGGCTTCAACATATGTGTATATAACATAAGATTTCATGGTTGATTTTCGATTAAAATGGATATTTAGGGTGGAGTATGGACGGCACATTGAGAGGAGATGAGAGAGTTTATGGTTGTTTTGCATGTTGTAAATGGTAAGAAAGAGCTAGCTAGTGGTTTTTGGTAAGTTGTTAGCTTACAAAGTAAGCTTAAAGTGACAAGTGGTGAAGTTAGCTTACACTTGACACCAAGTTGGTGAAGTGGCTATGTTTAGGCCGGTTTTGGAGTGGGGTGGGACAAGTGTCCCACTTGTCTCATCCCCATTTATTTACGGGTACTCCTCGATTCTATTTTCCTCGATTTGCGTGCCCTCGGGTCGTTTTACGAAAAATGTTTTTATAAATTATGAATCAACGTCACAAAACGAATCTAATAAAAATAGTCTCATCAAAAACGGAGTTCGAAAACGTAAATACGTAATCCTAAGGTTTCCGGTTTAGTCGTAAAGGATGTTAAAATAAAATCGTAAGTCCTAATCTCTTCTCGTAAATTTGTGAGTTTATGAACCAACACAAATTTAAAACTCCAAAATAATATTTAGGGATAAATTTATTTTCTAAAATATCGGACTGTCACCAAAGACGGTGTATGTAAACGTAAGCACGTAACGTTGAATCCTCCGGTTTAGACGTAGTCGATGCTACTCCAAGACGTAAATCCAAATTTCTTCCCAAAAATAAGTGAGTTTGATGTAGAAAATAATATACGCGTTTAGGAAAACAACGTATAAGTGCGGCAAGTATTAAACTCGACGATTTAGGAAAACCGAAGAATCGAATAAATGCGGGTTCGTTCTCGAAGGAGGTGTGTGTATTAATGTGCCAATATATATAAAATCAAGTTTGGATTAGTGACGTTTTTGGTTTAAGAAAGAAAAAGTAAAGACGAGTTACGACTACGATTTAAACTACGACGTTGACGTAAAACGATGACGTAAATACGTAAAACGCGACGAAATTAAAAATTAAACCTAAAGATTAATTAAAAGATTAAACTAAGTCTAAAATAATATAAATAAGAATAAAAATTCAACAAATATATTTTTAAACCTTTTATTAATTAAATATTCAATTTTAATGCTAATTAAAGCCCAAAAATTAAATATCATTAACAAAATGCCCAAAATATTAATTTATTGAACTAATAACTAACTTATATTATTTAAAGACTAAAAAGTATTTTTCCTAAATTTTCAAAACTATTTTTCTATTTTTTAAACACTAAAAACTATTTTTAAATTAAAATAATCCTAAAAAATAATAAAATAATGCCAAAATTAATTTGACAATTTTAAAAATCCTAAATTACCCTAATGAACAGTAGAAAATTGAAAAAGTTTGAAAAATGTAAAATCTTGCACTAAAAGACAAAACTGAATAATAATTAAACCCTAATTAACTTAAATTAATTATAAAAATAATTAAAAAAGTGAACAGTGAATATTTTTAAACTAAAAACCTTAAATTAATTTTCTAAATCTAAGAAAAATTTTAAAAGTGAAAAATATGTATTTTTGTCACTAAAAGACAAAAACAGAATAATAAAAAGTAAATTAAATTAGCTATTTAATGTAGAAAATAGTAAATGAACAGTAACATAAAAATAAATTAAACTGAAAAATCAAAATTTAAATAAGAAAAATAATGACACTAATTTGAAAACCTAAAACCTAAAAAAGGTCACAAAAGACAAAAAATTAAGATTATGAAAGTGACATGTGCTCACTTTCTGTCTTTTTGTGTAGCAGTACTAACACAAGCACTAGCAGGGGCAACTTGGTTCCCACTGCTAGTGCAAAATCAATGTCTGGTGAAGTTTCAGCTTAGGAAAGCTGTTTGCTTTGATTTACTTTGGACAATGAGGCACCCCTACACTCAGTGGAGTGTAGGGAGTCTGAATATGCTAAAAAAACACAAGCTACACACAAAAATATCACACTAAGGCCCTATTAAAGTGACTGTTAATCAGAAACAGGTCTAGGGGACTATTGCTGAACTATTTGGTCACTAGGACGAATTTTAACAAGCCAAAACTTGCTCAAATGATCACCAAATCACAACCAATCAATCTAAAACCCTAGACTGACCTATCATCTAACAATATGCAAAAAATCAAACCACAAAACACATTGAAACTAAGCAGAAAAATGGTTTACTGATTTTTAAGCTATGTTTATCAAATGAGCATGCAATTTTCTTAAGAACTTAACCAAAATGCAAACCAAGTATTACACACTCCTAACAACAACCTAAAGAGTGTGTCTAGCCTGTTTTCAAACCAAATAAATGACAATCACTTGGCTAAATAAGCAGACCCAAACACCCATTTAATTATCAGAACTAGTATTTTAACAAAGAAACCTTAACCAAATCCCTACCAAACTAATTTAAATTAACTCAAACATGCACACAATACTTGAACAAGCAATTTTAAGCAGAAATATCACATACAAAGCAGGTTATACTCCAAAGTCAATAAATCACACCACAAGACTAAAAAAAGAGAGGGAAAAGGGGTTCAATCCTTGTATTGAGCTGATGCCTTCCTTAATCCGTCTATTTGAGCTTATGGAATGCTTATGAGAAGTGTAGAGGACCCTGCTGAGGTTCAACAACAGAACCAGGGTGCAATATGACTTTTCAGATGAAAAAATGAAAGGAAATTGAGAACAATGGATGGGCTTATGCCTCTTGTTGATCCCTGCACAAACACAATCAACCAGGAGACACTTCAAGTAGCAAAAGACCACAAGCTTAAAGCTGGTGGCTTTTGCTACAGTAAGATTAGTACAAAAATAACACAAAATCTCTTGAAAACAGATTTTTTTTTGAAACTCAAATATCACTTGAAAAACCAACCTATTGAAACCTTTAATAAAAACTTTTAACACAAACTTGAAGCTCCAATTCCCACTTCCACTTTCACTTTCATGTGAATGGGAGTTTCAAAGTTTGTTCAAAAAATGATTTTTCAGAAATTTGAAACACAAGTACCTATTTCTTTCCTTTGAAACCTACACTATCTTTGCAATGAATTAAAATTTCTACACTACTGAAAACAGGATAAAGGAACTCAGTATTTTGAAAATTAAAAACTTTCATTTTCATTAATAATCTTTAAAGTTTACAAAAACTGGAACAAAGAAACCATGTCACATGTCGACATGGTTTTATACTGGTACTAGGAACATACTAGAATACTTGGAATAAAATAATACAAAGCTGGAAAAACTAAAACCCTAGTTCTCTGAAATCCCAAGAATGCCCTTGAAAATTCTTCAAAAATTCTTTGGTCAAAATGTCCATGTGATGATAGCTGTCATGTGTTGATCCTGAACGTTGGTTAGTAGCCTTTGGGACCAAGTTATGCTAAGGGATGTTGGATTTCTGCCATATTCCTTTTTTGCCACAAATGGAGGAGCAGGGGAAGGTGCGTGGGGCCTTTTGGGTCACGGGTTGAAGAGTTTTATGGGTGGGTTTTGGTGAGAACATGATAAATTGAATAACTGCACCTTTTGGAGATTAATTATTGGGTAAATATGATTTGCCCAATTTTGGTTTTTAGGGTTGATGATGAAGGGATTAGGGGTGATGATTAGCACAGGATGTGTTAACCGCCAATTTTAATCATTAATCTATTCATTTGAAAATAAATTAAATAATAAAACTGGATAGTGGGTTCTTAGGTGGCAGGTGAGGTGGAGGATTTTGTTGAGGTGGCAGAATAGGAGTGGTGGAATGACTTTGGTTGTCTGGGTAAGTTTAGTCCCTGAACTCTCTTCATTCTTTCATGTAGTAAATAATCAGCTAAAACAAATTTCCTTTGTTAAATATTTTGGCAGCTTGGCAATTTCAGTCCTTGTGTTTGGTAAAAAGTATAACCAAGGGCTAAACATGTATTTTCTTCAATCTTCAAGGGCCTGAATCGTATATTCATGAAACTTTAGGGACCCCAAAGTATTTCTAAGATAATTGAGGGGTATAAAGAGGCAAATCTTCAAACTTGGAGGACCAATCTTGTCAATCTTCAAAACTTCAAGGGTAATTATGGAAATTCAGGATTCGGGTCCGGTTCTTTGTGCGGCTTCGTTTCCCGTGTTCGTTTTTGCTTGATTCATTTGATCTTTTGGTGAATTCACGATATCCGTACCTGAAATACACAATGAACAAACACAGGCATATTTTGGGTATTTTTGATGACATTTTAAGCGTTTTAAGCCCGATTTGGACGATGAGACTATGTATAAATACAGTCTAATCACTCCCCCATACTAAGCCATTGCCGTGTCCCCACGTAATGCTAGAATTAAGTATCATAGCACTTCCAAAATTCATTTTATGATGACTTTTATTCAAGACATAAATTTAAATAAACTACTACACGTGTTTTAGACATAATGTATTGTTTTCATCACGAGAACGTGACTTTTGAGATCATAGAACAAGAACACGTGAATGCTTCGTTAGAAATAATTTCGTCGTCCTCGATTTTCACCCAATTCCATGCTAAGCGTGTAACGAGATCATTGTTATTATAAGTTAGCAACACGAACACATCTCATGAGTGTTAATTACGAACCTAAACTCCCTTATTCCTACTTGGTATCTCTTATATTTTATTTTGTCTTAATGATCACGAGGATACATCATTGACTTATGCGTGAATAGAGATTAAGTCTAAAAATAGAGTTTTAACGGTGTAACCAAAATCATTAAATTAATAATTCATCCTAATAGACAACGATGTCAAAAAATTAAGTCAACAAGAAGGATCGATAAACACGGTTTTATAACGGTTTTGGACATGAGACTTATTACCAAGACTTTTATACGCCCCCTAACGGAAGGGCCTTATTATCTTTGGTTTACCTCCATCTTTTATTCAACTTCGCCATGAAGCTTTTATTATGACTTCGGTCTTGCCTTGCCTTTTATTATCCGCCTCATCGGTGGTTTTATTAGCCAAAGACGTATATCCTCACGCTAAAGCGAATTTTGGATCTTTAAAGCTTCGAAGATTAAGGCTTGATTCACTTTCAATTTGGGCATAGATTTTTCGGCCTTGTGAGCTTCAAATTTTTGCTTAATATAGGTGAGCACTTGAAATCTTATTATTAGGTGAAGCTTTCGATTATTCGGGTGCCAATACTTCAAAACCGTGACGCTGGCGATACCTTATTGTTTTCCCAATTTAATTACATGGAAGCTACCAAAACAAATTAGAAACCCAACAATAGTGACTAAACCGCCAAATCAATATTTATTAACAATTTATTATGCAAAAGCGTTGGGAGAATAAGCTAATAATTACTACACATAAGACCGTGACGATTACGAGACTTATAAATAACTCTATCATTTCTCGTCCTCATTTAAGAGACTTAGCCTAAAAAGTTAAGGAATCGAAGCTAAGTGCTCAACACGCACGGTCGAGTCGAAAATTACTCCCGTTCTCACCATCGGAAAACCTACATTCGTGCCTTAAACACTTATGAAAAACAAGAAAAATTTTAAAATTTGGCCATTTTTAGCCTTATTTGTAACAAAATGATAACAAAAAGATGAATATTGGATAGCGTGTTGACGTAAGCAAGGTGAAGTATCTACTCACCCCCATACTAAAAATAAACATTGTCCTCAATGTTTCGAGTCTAGGGGTGTAAACACCCCCATACTAGAGACGAAGTCGAATGCTTAATCTCGAGCATGGAAAGGGTAAAACGAATAACCTAAAAGCCGTTTATGAATTATGCTAATAAGATAAACGTTAGAACATAAAAGGATATCATCGGATATTGGAATCTCCAAAGGCAACGATCGAAGCTCGAGTGATCCGTAAAACGAACACGAGAGGCTTCAATGATGACAATGAACCTAATGAATCACAATCACAAACAACCACGAAACAAAGGTTGGAAGAGCACAAGTCCCCTCGTTACGTTAACTAAGAAAGCGATAATATGTACAAGGATAAGCATGAGAATCCCCCACGAGGCACCTTGTTTTTGATAACCGAGTCAAAAGCTCGACTCGAATCCTCATAAATGTGATCATTTAGGGATAATCTTGGTAAGGTCATTTTTGGTGGGGCTTACATGATAAACAAGGCCCAAAAGTACATGGAGTACTTTAAAAACCCGATAAACGTATATCGGGGTCAAAGATAGCGTCTTTGTTTTCGGATGAAAGACGAAACAACGCTACTCCAACACAAACCCCAATGGGGTAGAAGAAAAGAGATAAGAAGTAGAAAGGTGGGGCAATGGGTAAGTCACTAGAATGAGCTACTCGAGGTAGACTCACACCAAGCAAACGAAAAGATTTTCCATTTATTGCATCGTTGGAAGACCGAGATTTCCCTTTACAAGCAATTCCGGGATCGTAAATCTCGTCCTCGGTGGTAAAGTGTGAGGGAACATTTGGGGCTTCCCCCATACTAAGACCACACCAACCGTCGTCAAAAGGAGTAGACGAGGTGGTAGTACTCATAACACGATGTGATGACGGAGTTAAACATGTAGAAAAATCATTTAAAACATTTTTAAAATCTTTTCCTTTTTCATCGTTCAAAAACTCTTTATGAAAACCCGATTTTATAATGTCGAAAATATTTGGCGTGTCAAATTCAAAATTAGTCGCGCTAAAAATCCTCACATTTAAGTCTTTGGCGGGAGGGGGTGGCGGATTATATAAGTTCTCAAAACGTTTGTCAATAAAGAACACCGCCCCCTCGGGCTCTACATACTCGTCATCCTCATGAACGTCGATCTCATCGATTTCTTCATCAAAGATAGGCTTGTCAAACCAAGGTTTGTCATTCCCCTCCTTGAGTATCTTAGAAACTCTCTCGAAAAGATCACGATCAAGCACGAAACCATCAT
The DNA here is from genome assembly GCA_025667525.1 of Glebionis coronaria. NCBI lineage: Eukaryota > Viridiplantae > Streptophyta > Magnoliopsida > Asterales > Asteraceae > Glebionis > Glebionis coronaria. The sequence goes on from CM046877.1 coordinate 508,202,408, forward strand.
TCTTTTGTGGGGATCGTTGATAAGTTAGATCCTCACGAATGTGGTAAACGTCATTCTCAAATGAGGAGTGTTGATTAGGTGACTCCTCGAGAATGGGATTCTTAGTGGTCACATGAGTTGGTTCGTCATCGAAAATAAGACGTTCCAACTCATCAAGTTCATCCTCGATTTTGGAAAGGTCGACCTCACTCGTAGGTGGAAGTGAAGGCATAAGAGCTAGCTCTCGTTCAATGATTTCCTCAATCTCGGGATCAAACTCATAATCATCGTACTTCACATGTTTCTTCTTAGGAGAATCAAAAATAGCATGTGGATTTCGAAGTACGTGATCAAGCTCGGTAAAATCGCCATCATCATCGCCAAAGAAAGAGTCGATGTGAGCACTCACAACCATGGACTTACAAGTCAAATGACTATGCTTAGGTGACTTTTCTAAGATGAGAGGATCGATGTCGATAAACCCTTTAGCCTCAACGGGTGTTGGGCTAGGCAAAGGAGGCACTTCGATGGAGTTAGAAGTTGAAGCCTCAAAGATGTTGTCCTTCGAAGGTGGTGAAGACGAGCCCATTTTGGTCATTGTCGTGATGGCATTAACGTCACCCTTCGGAATTGGTGTTTCACTTGTTTCGCTAAAAACATCCCAAAGTGAGTTTTCATCCATAAATTTACACATACCCTTTTGAATTAGGTACACGTACTCTTTATCATTAAAATCATCATCTTTAAAACCGTTTTCTTAATTCTATCAAAACATGCATCAAGCTTCATTCTTTCCGCTAAAGTAAACATTTTGAAATCATTAGAATTTGAATCATTAGGTTTTGAAACCTCGGTTTTTTCATTCTCATAAAATCCTTGGGATTTTCTAGCGAAAAAGTCTATTTTCTCATCCCCATATCTCATAGTAAGTCTCCCCTCGTGAACGTCGATTACGGTTCGAGCCGTCGATAAGAATGGTCGGCCTAAAATAATGGGACATTTAGGGTCACACTCGTAATCGGATATAACTAAATCCGCGGGAAAAACAAACTTTCCAATCCTAACATAGACATCCTCGGCTATTCCAATTGGTATAAGTGGCGTACAATTTGCAAGCTCGATAGTCATGTTCGTGGGGGTAAGAGAAGGAAATCTCATCAATTTCCAAAGAGAATGAGGCATGAGATTGATGCTAGAACCTAAATCGGCAAGGGCTAAACATCCCTCAATCTCGGAAAAAACACAAGGTAGTAGAAATTGGCCCGGATCCTTTTCCTTTCTCGGCATACGCCTTTTGGGTTTTTTAAGAAGGATTGAAGCACAAGTTTCTTCAAGGGTTACTTTGGTAAGGTCGACAAAGCTCTCTTTTTGAACCGTGGATGGAATTTGAGGTACACGAGGATGTGCACTCCTTTCCTTGGTCGCCACGTTCACCCCATCGACTTTAGAACAAGAAGACGTCTTAGAAGTCGAGGGTTGAGAGGGATAAACAACACGGAATCCTTCAAGGTTAGGGGTAATCACACGACCTTTCTCACGAGACGAGGCGGCTTTGCATTGTTCTTTCGGATTAGCAACGGTGTCACTAGGTAACGAACTCGATGACGAACCCGAGGCTTTGTTCATAATGGCCGAAAACATCTTTTTAATATCAATTTGCCCTTGCTCAATCTTCGTGTTTTGCAATTTCAAAGTATTTCTAAAGTCGTTTTTCAAAGTACCAATTTCTCCCTCTAATCGTCTCATATTAGTCTCATTCGTTTTCATGTAATTTTGAAAATCGTTTGACGAACTATTTTGATTAGAATTAAAGTTCCCTTGGTTTTGATTGTTTCTTTGAAAATTTCCTTGATTACCACTTGAAAAATTGTTACCTTGATTGTTATCTCTATTTTGCCAAGTTATATTACGACCTTGATTATAACCTCCTTGATTTTGATTCGAAAAATTTCCTTGTTGATTATTTCCTTGAAAATTGTTTCGATTTTGAAAATTGTTGCCTTGGTTATAATTGCCTTGTTGTGATGGACCCGCGTTATTTTGATTTGAAAAATTGTTGTTTCCATTTAACGCACTCACATTCGACGTTTGGCCATCCGTAACCGCACACTCGTAATAATTATGAGGTCCACCATAAAACGTACACGAAACCTCAACCGCTTTCACCGTAGCGGGAGCGTCTTTCTTTTGCATCTCAATGAGATAAGACGTAAACACATTCGTTAACTTGTCGACTTTTGCATCAACTCTCTCAATGTCGCGATTAGAACTACTAACATTGGCGACATTGGCAACACTCGGTGCATTGCGGAGTTGGTAAACCTTGGATCGGTTCTCGATAATTATCAATGTATCTTTCGGAGTCTTACACAAAAAGTTGCCACCGGCGGCGGAATTCAACGAGTCTTGTTCGTGAAAATTAAGACCGTTGTAAAACGTATCGATTTGGTGCAACTCGGAAAAAACCATGGTGAGGACATTGCCTAAGCAATTCCTTAAAGCGATCCCACGCGTCTCTAAAAGATTCATTCGATTTTTGCTCAAATTTCGTAATTTCATTTTTGAAAAACGTTGTCTTAGACGGTGGGAAAAAATAATTAACGAACTTGGAAACGAGATCCTTCCACGTAGTTATGGAATTAGGTGGCTCTTTCTCGTACCAATCCTTGGCGGCACCATCGAGCGAGTACGGAAAAGCATAAGCTTGACGACATCGGTGTCGACGTTCTTAAACTTGCTCGTGGCCAAAAGACGATCAAAATTCCGAATATGGTCGTGAGGATTATCGGCTTCACGACCTTGAAACTTCGTAGCTTGGATCAACGAAAGCATTCCACTCTTAATCTCAAAATTCTCCGCCTCGATAGCGGGAATTACGATCGCGTCTCCATAACCCTCGGTGGGCGCTTGGAGCAATTCCATCATAGAACGATTGTCGGCCATCTCCTCTACGGTTTCTTCAACAACGATATTAGGAACGTCGGTTTCTAATTCTCGTCTACGTCGTCGATTCCTTCGATTACGATTGCGTCGATTCGAAGCTTCGCTAGAATTGGAATAATCCTTCGATCGAGTGCGCATGCACTAAGCGTAGAATGGGGGGTAGCAAAGAAGATTCTTTTTGCGGTTTTTTTGATTTTTCAATTTTTTTTGGTTTTTGATTGGTTTTTTAATTTTTTTGGATTTTTGAATGTATTACGTAGACACAAATCTACAAATCTCTCCTCGAATCGACTTTCTCGATTAAAGGAGCCTCAAAGAATGAAAACGATCACGTGGAGTGAACGTTCTCGATGACTTTAGAACGTTGGTGGAACACCAAAACGTTCAAGAGGGTTTAATCTTGAAAACACAAGCAAATATATATGATACGTAGATAATACTTGGGCGACAAACCCTCGATTAGCCCTCTTTCTCAAAACACGCACAAGCAAGCGGAGGAAACGAGGCGGCGCTAAGCACTTAAGAGCCTTTTTCCTTTAGGTCGTGAAATACAACCGCCTTATACCCACCTTATAGTTTGTGTTAATTGAAATTAAGTCTCACGAAAGTATTTATCTATTTTGCCTTTAAACTTTTGCTTTGGATTCAAATACAATGATCGAGTGATGAAATCCCGAATCAAGGTTGCGTTTTCACGCTTTTGGAGTACTTGTATATTTATTGTTCTTACGTAGTACAATATAGTAATAATATATTCACAATAAAAACGAAAACCAATATATCTACAATATAGTAAAATGATTGTTGTGTGTTTAATTTAGGAAAATTAAACACGTTTTATTTGGATGCTATAATATAATAAGGAAAAATAACAAAAATGAGTATGTACGATATTCACGCTTTCCAAAAAATGAAAAGCTAAAACGCACTACTCACACAAACACGATACTAATAGTAATGGCACACTAACACCTCCCCGACAGCGGCGCCAAAAATTTGATGTAGAAAATAATATACGCGTTTAGGAAAACAACGTATAAGTGCGGCAAGTATTAAACTCGACGATTTAGGAAAACCGAAGAATCGAATAAATGCGGGTTCGTTCTCGAAGGAGGTGTGTGTATTAATGTGCCAATATATATAAAATCAAGTTTGGATTAGTGACGTTTTTGGTTTAAGAGAGAAAAAGTAAAGACGAGTTACGACTACGATTTAAACTACGACGTTGACGTAAAACGATGACGTAAATACGTAAAACGCGACGAAATTAAAAATTAAACCTAAAAATTAATTAAAAGATTAAACTAAGTCTAAGATAATATAAATAAGAATAAAAATTCAACAAATATATTTTTAAACCTTTTATTAATTAAATATTCAATTTTTAATGCTAATTAAAGACCAAAAATTAAATATCATTAACAAAATGCCCAAAATATTAATTTATTGAACTAATAACTAACTTATATTATTTAAAGACTAAAAAGTATTTTTCCTAAATTTTCAAAACTATTTTTCTATTTTTTAAACACTAAAAACTATTTTTAAATTAAAATAATCCTAAAAAATAATAAAATAATGCCAAAATTAATTTGACAATTTTAAAAATCCTAAATTACCCTAATGAACAGTAGAAAATTGAAAAAGTTTGAAAAATGTAGAATCTTGCACTAAAAGACAAAACTGAATAATAATTAAACCCTAATTAACTTAAATTAATTATAAAAAATAATTAAAAAAGTGAACAGTGAATATTTTTAAACTAAAAACCTTAAATTAATTTTCTAAATCTAAGAAAAATTTTAAAAGTGAAAAATATGTATTTTTGTCACTAAAAGACAAAAATAGAATAATAAAAAGTAAATTAAATTAGCTATTTAATGTAGAAAATAGTAAATGAACAGTAACACAAAAATAAATTAAACTGAAAAATCAAAATTTAAATAAGAAAAATAATGACACTAATTTGAAAACCTAAAACCTAAAAAAGGTCACAAAAGACAAAAAATTAAGATTATGAAAGTGACATGTGCTCACTTTCTGTCTTTTTGTGTAGCAGTACTAACACAAGCACTAGCAGGGGCAACTTGGTTCCCACTGCTAGTGCAAAATCAATGTCTGGTGAAGTTTCAGCTTAGGAAAGCTGTTTGCTTTGATTTACTTTGGACAATGAGGCACCCCTACACTCAGTGGAGTGTAGGGAGTCTGAATATGCTAAAAAAAACACAAGCTACACACAAAAATATCACACTAAGGCCCTATTAAAGTGACTGTTAATCAGAAACAGGTCTAGGGGACTATTGCTGAACTATTTGGTCACTAGGACGAATTTTAACAAGCCAAAACTTGCTCAAATGATCACCAAATCACAACCAATCAATCTAAAACCCTAGACTGACCTATCATCTAACAATATGCAAAAAATCAAACCACAAAACACATTGAAACTAAGCAGAAAAATGGTTTACTGATTTTTAAGCTATGTTTATCAAATGAGCATGCAATTTTCTTAAGAACTTAACCAAAATGCAAACCAAGTATTACACACTCCTAACAACAACCTAAAGAGTGTGTCTAGCCTGTTTTCAAACCAAATAAATGACAATCACTTGGCTAAATAAGCAGACCCAAACACCCCTTTAATTATCAGAACTAGTATTTTAACAAAGAAACCTTAACCAAATCCCTACCAAACTAATTTAAATTAACTCAAACATGCACACAATACTTGAACAAGCAATTTTAAGCAGAAATATCACATACAAAGCAGGTTATACTCCAAAGTCAATAAATCACACCACAAGACTAAAAAAAGAGAGGGAAAAGGGGTTCAAGCCTTGTATTGAGCTGATGCCTTCCTTAATCCGTCTATTTGAGCTTATGGAATGCTTATGAGAAGTGTAGAGGACCTTGCTGAGGTTCAACAACAGAACCAGGGTGCAATATGACTTTTCAGATGAAAAAATGAAAGGAAATTGAGAACAATGGATGGGCTTATGCCTCTTGTTGATCCCTGCACAAACACAATCAACCAGGAGACACTTCAAGTAGCAAAAGACCACAAGCTTAAAGCTGGTGGCTTTTGCTACAGTAAGATTAGTACAAAAATAACACAAAATCTCTTGAAAACAGATTTTTTTTTAAACTCAAATATCACTTGAAAAACCAACCTATTGAAACCTTTAATAAAAACTTTTAACACAAACTTGAAGCTCCAATTCCCACTTCCACTTTCACTTTCATGTGAATGGGAGTTTCAAAGTTTGTTCAAAAAATGATTTTTCAAAAATTTGAAACACAAGTACCTATTTCTTTCCTTTGAAACCTACACTATCTTTGCAATGAATTCAAATTTCTACACTACTGAAAACAGGATAAAGAAACTCAGTATTTTGAAAATTAAAAACTTTCATTTTCATTAATAATCTTTAAAGTTTACAAAAACTGGAACAAAGAAACCATGTCACATGTCGACATGGTTTTATACTGGTACTAGGAACATACTAGAATACTTGGAATAAAATAATACAAAGCTGGAAAAACTAAAACCCTAGTTCTCTGAAATCCCAAGAATGCCCTTGAAAATTCTTCAAAAATTATTTGGTCAAAGTGTCCATGTGATGATAGCTGTCATGTGTTGATCCTAAACGTTGGTTAGTAGCCTTTGGGACCAAGTTTTGCTAAGGGATGTTGGATTTCTGCCATATTCCTTTTTTGCCACAAATGGAGGAGCAGGGGAAGGTGCGTGGGGCCTTTTGGGTCACGGGTTGAAGAGTTTTATGGGTGGGTTTTGGTGAGAACATGATAAATTGAAGAACTACACCTTTTGGAGATTAATTATTGGGTAAATATGATTTGCCCAATTTTGGTTTTTAGGGTTGATGATGAAGGGATTAGGGGTGATGATTAGCACAGGATGTGTTAACCGCCAATTTTAATCATTAATCTATTCATTTGAAAATAAATTAAATAATAAAACTGGATAGTGGGTTCTTAGGTGGCAGGTGAGGTGGAGGATTTTGTTGAGGTGGCAGAATAGGAGTGGTGGAATGACTTTGGTTGTCTGGGTAAGTTTAGTCCCTGAACTCTCTTCATTCTTTCATGTAGTAAATAATCAGCTAAAACAAATTTCCTTTGTTAAATATTTTGGCAGCTTGGCAATTTCAGTCCTTGTGTTTGGTAAAAAGTATAACCAAGGGCTAAACATGTATTTTCTTCAATCTTCAAGGGCCTGAATTGTATATTCATGAAACTTTAGGGACCCCAAAGTATTTCTAAGATAATTGAGGGGTATAAAGTGGCAAATCTTCAAACTTGGAGGACCAATCTTGTCAATCTTCAAAACTTCAAGGGTAATTATGGAAATTCAGGATTCGGGTCCGGTTCTTTGTGCGGCTTCGTTTCCCGTGTTCGTTTTTGCTTGATTCCTTTGATCTTTTGGTGAATTCACGATATCCGTACCTGAAATACACAATGAACAAACACAGGCATATTTTGGGTATTTTTGATGACATTTTAAGCGTTTTAAGCCCGATTTGGACGATGAGACTATGTATAAATATAGTCTCATTAGAGTTCATATTGTAACATTAAAATAATATTTTCAAATAATATTTGAGAATAAAATAACAATCGTAAATTGACGGATTGTCACACCTTCTTCATCCAAGATCTTAATAAGATGTATTGTCCGATATCGGACAATACATGTCAGCGTTTGAATGCATATATCGGACAACACTGTCAACCTGTCAGCGTTGACTTATTCTGTCAGCGTCAAAACACTTCCTGTCAGCGTCAATTTCACTCTTGTCAGCGCCTCTTTCTGCTGACGTCATCTAGGGCAACAAATCACGTTTCATTACTTGGACTTTTTCTTTGCAGCAAGTCAATAGTACTGGTCGTTCAGATCTTGGTATTAATTTAGCACGTAATACCAGCTTCATCCATCCAAAAGCCCAAGTGTAGATCCACGTTTAAAATTAGTATGGATATCTTTTACTCCCTAAATTCATGAGTCAAATCTGCTTCCAATATTCACACATCCCCTAATAACTAGGTACCAAATATAACTGATATATTAATACCCCTAAAAAACAGCAACTATATGCGTAGCTTTTTCCATTCAAACACAGACTGTTTTACCAAATAAAGAATGATGCGTGTGTATACCGGTTTATCCATGATTCATTCGAACAACTGAAATCCTATGATCACGTATAGTAAAAACTATATCTTGAATCAATTTTCCAAAACAGTTGTAAATCCACACGTGATCCATAACCATCAGAACTCTTTAGCAGCCCATATCATCTACTTTCAGAATATTCGTTTCCAAAAATATTTAAGAAAGTATTCGAGTGAATCCACATGATCTGCTAAAAATCATAACATCCAGTTACTCTAGAACGTATCCCATGATCTGCTATTCTTCAAACATCACGTATTCTTTTGAAACACATGGTGTTAAGATCTTATGGCAACATCGTCAAACCAAACCATGAGAAACAATCAGCTATGAAACCCTAGAACAGAGATTGTTTAATTCGAAACCCTAATTAGGGTTTTAAGAATAAACAGATTCGAATTAAACACCAGAATGCATTATAACAGCCTCCAAGTCTCAAACGTTTCATCCTTAAGTCGATCTAGGGTTTATAGAAACCCTAGTTCATGATTTTATGTAAAAGCTGAAAAACTGAAAATCACCTCTGCTGCCAACTTCGAGGCTTAATAACATTTGATTGGGGATAAAACTCGACAATCCCTTCGGTGGATGTTTAGATATATGTATGTAGAACACACATATAAAATTTTGTGACGATCCAACGGTTTAATCGAAAGTCATGACCTTCTGAATACTGCTGCGCACACAAAAACGTCCAGAAAACCCTAGACGGATGTTTCTTCTTTTCACCATACACGAACACCTTGTTGGTCCTAGCATCACGAGCCACGAGGCTCTGATACCAATTGTGGAAACCTTGGTTTCTGGATCTTTGAAGCTACTAGGAATGCATCATGTTCATATGATTATACAATCAAAGCGGAATTAGAACACGACACATTAACAAGGTGTTTAGGCACAATAACATGAATTAAAACACAACTGGATTGTTCATTATATTAATAACAAACAATCACTAGACGTGTATACATTGAATCCCACGTCTAGTGCACACACGCTTTTAGGTTTATATTGTGAATATGAATTAATGAATAAAACCTAAGACCCTTGGTTCCTTTTATAGTATAAGGATTAAGGTTTACAAGAGATAATAACAAATAAACAAGTAAATCTTCTAGTTAGATAAACTTATGCAGAATATATCTTGCATGTTTATCTAAATAGAAGCTTCCATAAGCTTCTTGTCTACGTTTCTATCAACTCTTAAATTACATGTGACAATGCTTGGATTGCACACGACAACTCTTGAGCTAACAATGCTTGAATTGTTCTTGTCAACGCCTAAATTGCTCTTGACAACACTTAGAAAATATCTTCATGTTTTCTTCGTTTTTGAGTTTCTGCCACATCAAATTTTTGACCCAACAGATTTCATTTGAAGTGAAATCGCCTCCTTGGAATGCAGTGAGATTTGGTGTAGAATTAGAAAGAATCGGATCCAAAATAGTGGGATTGCCACTTGACGAGCTATCAGAAAAACCTAACACTTCTTGTGAAAACTCATCGCAAACCACATCAACTATGTCAATGTGATTGATGGTAGCGATTGCATAAACATGAGAAGGTTTCGAGTTTTGAGTAGCGTTTATAACAAGTTCCTCTTCGTTGAATCTCAAAGTGATTGTTCTTGCATGAACGTCGATAAGCGATCTCGAGGTGTCTAAAAATGAACGACCGAAAATTAGAGGAACTTGAGGATCCACGGGGATGTCAACTACTATAAAATCAACGGGATAGTAGAACTTGTTGGGAATAAATTAAGGCCAGATCACTTGAGCACTAACAAGAGTAACACAAGCGTTGACAAGAACAAAACAAGCGCTGACAGCTCAAGCGTTGACAAGATAAAGTCAAGCGTTGATACATTGAAGACAAGCACTGATGGGAAGATATACTCTACGCGTTTATTGTATTCTAGATTACTTCTAGTAAAGATAGGAACAACAATGTATTTTCTATATTTATCTTTACCTAGAATAGTTGATACGTAGATTATTGTACAAGGCTTCTTATGTCTATAAAAGAAGACCTTTAGGTTAATGTTTGATATAAGTTTTCATTCGTAAACTACTTTCATTGTAAGCAAGTTTGATATTATTAATCAAAGTGAAAGTTTGTTTAGATCATTGTGTGTTCTTGTTTAAGTGTTAAATTCCGCATAACACTTAGATTCATAAGCATATACAAAGGTTTCTCTAAGTGTGTTAGCCTCAAAATATTGAGTCAAACAAGAATGCTCGGTCATAGGTTATTATTGTAACATTAGTTAGAACGTTGTAATAGATAGTTAATTAGTCGTGGTTTATGGGCTTGGATTTAAACTAATTAAAGTCCAAAAAGACAAGCCCGGCCCAATATATAGTCCATTAAAGCCCGCATGTGGGTGGAATATATATACTACCCTCCTAGCATGTTAGGAGGGTGCATGGTCATTTGTAACAAATTATTTCTCAAATCTAATCTCACCAAGTTAATCATCTCCTCTCTACTTTCTCTCACTACTTTCTCTCTCTAGGAATTCATCTCTTCTTCATCTATTTTCTTTCTTTCTTCATTGCTTAATCAATCACAAATTGATGGGACAACATTTGGTATCAATCGCCATGGGATAGTTTTGTGATTCGTTGTTTATTTTACTTGGTTCGTGTGATTTTCTCTTATAATCATCTCGAATTCAAGATTCTTTTTGTGTTTCCTATGCTCTAAATCGTGATATAAATCTTCTACATAGTTGTGGTAGGGATTTGGTCGCATTTGGTTGGTAAAAATCGCGGATTTTGTGACAATCCGTCAATTTATGATTGATATTTTTATTCTCAATATTTAATTGAAAATAATAAATATTATTTTAATGTTATATTATGAACTCACTTATTTTTGGGAAGAAATTTGGATTTACGTCTTGAAGTAGCATCGACTACGTCTAAACCGGAGGATTCAACGTTACGTGCTTACGTTTACACACATCGTTTTTGGTGACAGTCTGACATTTTAGAAAATAAATTTATCCGTGAATATTATTTTGGGATTTTAATTTTGAGTTGGTTCATAAACTCACTAATTTACGAGAAGAGATTAGGACTTACGCGAATAATTTAACGTCCTTTACGATTAAACCGTAAACCTTAGGATTACGTATTTATGTTTTCGAACTCCGTTTTTGATGAGACAATTTTTATTAGATTCGTTTTGTGCCGTTGATTCATAATTTATAAAATCGTTTTTCGTAAAAGGACCCGAGGGCACGTAAATCGAGGAAACTAGAATCGAGGAGTACCCGTAAATTAGTGGAGATGAGACAAGTTGGACACTTGTCCCACCTCCACTATGAGTGGCATAAACAAGCCACCACACACTCTTCTTGTCAACTTTTTAAGTATCCATGGGACACTTGTCCATGGGCTTTATCAAAACTACAAGCAAAACCACCAAGCTTCACATTAACTTCTCACACATGCAAACTTAATCCAAAAATCATCAAACCCACTCTTCTCTCTCATGTTTAACGTCCAACCTCCACCCTAAAACACCATCTTCATCATTTTTTTAACCTCAAACTTTATCTATAATCAACATATGTTGATTACCACTTGAAAAGATGAAGATTGGAGGTGATTTTAACAAGTGAAAAGGAGTTTACATGGAGTTTAAGGGATGATTTCCGTGAAGGTGTTCATCCATTTGAAGAACTCAAAAGTTCATTTGCCAAGATTAAAGATTTGGTGACAAGAACCAAGACTTGCTCATCCAAAATCTCAACCTTTTCATCACTTTGGTGGTATAGAGATTGTTTCTTCCTATCATCTTGTTATTTTGAATATGTAATCTTGTATTTTATTTATTTATGTATATGTATATGATGATGAATGGTGATTAAAAATGTTATGTGGGGATTTGGTGTTGATAGATTGGATAAACATGGGTAAAAAGATGGACAAACTACATGTAAAAATGGGTAAATCTTGTTTAAATGGTAGGCTGTATAAAAACAGTAACTAACCACATGTTAGACTGATAAAATGATGAATTAGAATCCATTTACAGTAAGTATAAGATATCATACACATGTGAGAGTTGGCCATGCAATGGAATCATTAGGATGAGTGAGATATGATCAAAACAAGTTTAAAGTACAAATCTGAGTTCACTGTTTTTGACGATTTTTAGAAAATACTTAGAGGCTGATTCAACAGTAGCTATAGTAGAGTTAAATGGAGAACATATCATGTAGTTTATGTCATAAAAATTTTAGCTTCTATCTCCATATAGAACTCTAGATATGGCAGTTTTGGTGAACATGAAAATAAAAATCAGATTTTGGAAATTAAAGTATAATAGTATTATATAAGCACTCAAGTAAATATAGTATAAAATGTGAATTAAAACCCACTAACTTATATAATACATTTATATAAATATGTATAAGAATAAATAAATGGACATTTTATAAAATGGTAATCTGATAAGTTTTATAAGTTATAAAACTATAAACATGTTTTTTACGACTTTTTCGGCTATTACCGTAAAATTAACGTTTTTGTTAAATAAAACTTAGACGGTTGGACCCGTCTAATATAAACTTTTATAAACTCATATAATGATATATAAACATATATAACAAGTAAAAACCGATAAAACCCGAACTATAAAACATACGGACATCAACGGGCTAAGTTAACGTTATTGGACTAATAATACAACAAAATGGGCTAAAACACTTATAAACTTATTTATAGGTCTTAACCCATTTGGGCCCAACATGTAAAGTATAAATACTGATAATATAAGTATGAAATGGATTAATACAAGTTAATGAACTTATAATAGGATTATTGGACCTAAAACATGTAAATAGGTAAAACTAGTAAACTAGTATAAAAGTTATCAACACATAATACTAAAATGAGTAAATGAGAATATGTAAACCCATTTGATCAGCATATATATAAAATCATCATATGTATACATAATTGTTATTTTTATAAAGTCATTGGACATGAGTCTAAGACGAGTATTATTTGTCTAGGTTTCCGTGATTGAAGCACGTACCGTACATCTAAATCGCCGATAACCGCCTTCCCACATCAACGTGAGTTCATAGCCTCGCACTATTTTAAATGTTTTTATAAAATGTTTTATAAACCCGCGAGGGAGATAACATGTTAAGTTTTTATAAAATAGGACATCATTTGTCCTGATTGTTTGTTTATTGATTTGGACCCGAATGATTGTATGACCCGATTGTATGACCCGATAAATGATTAAATGACCCGATAGATGAAATTAAATGGATTATTAAAGTTATGTTATGTCACTAAAAGTCCCATTAGCATGAATTGTGAACTACCGGGATTTGGTAGACGCTTATGCATATAATAGTACTATTTGGGGATGATCACCCCAGTTCGCGCCTTGACGGTTGATCCCCGTCGTGCCACATTGATTGGTAAGCGAATTTATGTATGAGAAGATTTACATAGCGTGACCTTTGTGACGACACGCTAATTTAGATAGGCAAATGAGTTTCGGGCTAGCTACCCGTTGTTTGTTTTAGTAAGGTAACAATGTCATGCGGCTTATAATAATCCAATTAACGAAATACTACTATATGCACCGAATTACGATGTATTGCCTGACTAGCAATACGGGGTCATACTATGGATATTATGTTCGTGTTTTGGTTTTATATAACCATATTCATATAACGGTTTTTATTTAACTTTATACAACGTCATAAGACGTATTGTATGATGTTTTTACGACATTGGCTCGTATAATGATTTTAAGGCAAATGCCTATATTATGATTTTCGACAAGGATTTGTATAAAAATAACTTTGGCTATTTTATGGCCTATTACAATGTTTGTACAAAATGATTTTCGGTAATAATTTTATACTGATGTTATATTGATGGATTTTATTAAACTCTATGAATTCACTCTGCGTTTCGCTGACCTTTTCTTTTAACATGTTTTATCTTAGGCACTTGAAGGTAACTCTCGGGAAGACAACAAGAATTCATGGCCCGCACCTAAACATAATTCCCATTCAAATTCTTTGTAAAACTTGTATGAAATACAATGACTTGGGACCTATGTAAATTTGATATTTATGTATGGAAATGCTTTATTATTAAACGACACGATTTTTATGCGTTGTCTATGATGTGAGTAATGTGCTATCCCGTAACACCAACGAGTCTTCCGTTGTATTGAGTCGTATAAATTTGGGGGTGTTACAGTTTGGTACCAGAGCTCTCGTTATAGAGAACGAAAGATTTTTAAAACCAAGGTTTTGAATAAAACATTTCAAAATCTTTTAACTATAAACATTTTTCTAAAAATGTCTAAAAATCTATTGACTATAACGGTGCCGAAGAATTCCCGAGTTACCGACAAGGCCAGACTGAGAAGTGTTATTTTAATATATATATAACTTGGATTATATATATATATATATATATATGATGTAATTTTATTACATGATTGTTTGATGATTATATTGATTTTTATACGAGGTATATATACGACGTAGATTGTCACAAGGAACCCTAAATCCCCTAGTAAATTAATCGAAGCTATTCTCATAGGAATTCTAGCTATCCTAGATCTAAACCAAGTTGTGGATATTTATGATCCCAACAAATGGTTGATATTCGTAGAAATGTTGATAGTAGTTGATTATGATTTTTAAGAAGAATTGGCGAGATTAAATCTGATATCGATGTCATGACGATCTTTCCTCATAGAGTGGAGTTTGACAAAACGTTATCACCTGGAAAGATGTCATCTGATTCGTTGTCATCCAATTCTTAAATTGAAATCGAAAGGGTGAATGTTGCACTTGAGGCTGTTATTGGAACCATTACCCAAAAGCCCCATGCCACTAATACCTTTCCGAGAAATCTAAATGAATGTGCGAGTCATTTCATACTAGTGACTCATTTGACAACTATTATTGTACGAGCTATAGGATTGGAAATTAAGTGTTGATAATATCGAGCTTTTATTTCCCTATTAAGATCTAAGAATAAAGTTGA
The DNA here is from genome assembly GCA_025667525.1 of Glebionis coronaria. NCBI lineage: Eukaryota > Viridiplantae > Streptophyta > Magnoliopsida > Asterales > Asteraceae > Glebionis > Glebionis coronaria. The sequence continues at coordinate 508,217,558 of CM046877.1, forward strand.
AGTATTTGAGAATGAAGTAGGATATCGCATTGAGTATAAGTTGATTGAAAACTTGAATAAAGTAAAATTTAACTTGTATGGAATAGAAATTTTTAAAAGGAAGTCGTTAAGTTTTGTGATTGAATTATAAGGTTTTAAATGATTGTTAGTTCGTGTTAAGTGTTGTTCCTAGGCCATTGTCCAATGATGAGGATGCCCAGTGTCCAATAAATAAATTGAAGAAGTCTTCTTCTGAATTGGGACCGATGGATCTTCCGGGACAGGTGGGACACCTAATGACTCTTGTAGATTAGTATTCATTGTGGTATATTTTAAAAATCCCTAAGTTAACTGAGATATCAGTTGGTAGGATGAGTTCTTGAAATTGTATGACATAGTGACGCATAATGTGTTACGGTACAATTTTGACTTGTTTGTGATTAATGAAAAAGACTACCTTTGATTGCTAAATCCTACATGTATCGATGATATCTATCTTTTATTGCTTCATCCTAATGTTCGCATTAGTGATTCAACCATTGAACAAGTACTCATCTCGATTTGAGTTACGTTGTGGATTATTCTTTTGAGTGCCATCGAGATCATGAACCTCATGATTATTTGGCTAAAGCTCATTTCCTATCATATTGTAGTTAGTTCTTGGTGAACAAGCTTTCATCACTCTTTTGCAGATCACTCATTGTTTTTATAAGATAAAACCGTATCTGATGAGACTGCTTTTATACATGGTCTCATCGTCCAAATCGGGCTTAAAATGCATAAAATATCATTAATTATACCAAATATATGCTCGTGTTTGTTACTTGTGTAGTTTTAGGTACGGAAATTGAGGAATCGATAAAAGATCACAAGAATCAACAAAAAACGAACACGGGAAACGAAGCCGCACAATGAACCGGGCCCAAGTTTGGAATTTTGCAAAAAGACCCTTGAAGAATTGAAGATTGGCAATTATGGTCCCTCATCTTTGAAGAACTTGTCACAATTGACCCTCCAAATGTCAATTGTACAAGAATGGTCCTTAAAGTTTGAAGAATCCAAGAAAATACATTAAAGGTCCTTGTTAAAAGTTTTTAAAGGTTTTGTGCCAAAAATGACAACTTGTGCAAAGTTGACACAAGTATAATGGGACGTTGTTGGATGTTTTTCACAATATAAACAAAGTATGAAACTTGGGGGTTAGAACTGCCAAACAAACAAAACTCCCACCACCACTAACCTCTTGACACGTCACCTAACCCACCCAATAACCCATTAACCCGACCCTACCCACTAACCAACCCAATACCCACCTAATACAAACCCGGATTAATTTATTAAACCCAGTCAAACCCCCAGTCAACCTTTTCCCTTTTCCTACCAAAACACATTTTTTAAAATTAAACCCACCCAATTCAGATTAAACTTTCCCTAATCCCCTTATAAACCCTAAAACCACCCAAGTCCAATTAACCTTATTTCAAAGGGTTTTTACCCAATTGCCTCCAGAACCTTGATTACACTCCACCTCACCAAAACCCACATCACAAAACGCCATAAGACACACCCATGTGTCTTGTGAGACCCTCCCCTGCCCATCACTTTCGTCCACAAACCCTACACCCGACCAAACCAACATCCCAGATTCCTCTACTTGGTCCCCAAGTTCAAATGGACGCTTTAGATCAACTCCAAACAGCTGTCATCACATGGACCTCTGAAAAATCACATGAAGCACGAATTTGACCAATTCTCAGTCAAGATTCCAAGGGCAATTTGGGCATTCCATTGCTAGGGTTTTTATCATTCTAGATAGTTCTTCTAGCTCTATTTAAGCACCTCTCAACATGTGAGTAGGGCTGTTCTAGTTTTTTTAGCAACTCCTTGTAATTCCTTTTTAAACTTAATATAAAGTTTGGTATTTTTCATTGAAATTGTAATTCCTTTTATGTTTTATAAAAGCTTGGTATTGGATTGCTAATATTCTGAGTTCCAATTTTATTGTATAACACTTGAGTGTTTGAAGTTGAATTTTTCAAAGTTGGTTTTAAAAGGTTTGAGATTTTTCAGAAATTTATGGATTTTGAGAAGTGAAAGTGGACCAAAATCTTTGAGTTTCTGAGTGTTAAGGATTGATTTTAAAATGGTTTAAGTCATTTGGTTACTTGGTTGAGAAAAGGTTTCAAAAAGTTTTCAGAAATCAGAAATATTATTTGTGCTTGTGTTTTTTCACTTTCTTAGCTGGTTTGTTAAGGAGATTGTTGTTGTCCAAGGTCCAGCTCAGGTCCGGACCTGAAAGGAGGTGGTTCTTCAACCACTAGGGACCTGGATGTAGGTCCCTAAAGGTAAAAATCTTTTACCTTTTTCATTTTTCAGTTTATTGAGTGATTTGCATGAAATTTGTGATTTGAATGTTAAGTGTTGTTAAAACTGTTGGAAATTCCTTGTTTTAAGTTTGTATGCATGTTATAAGCAGTAGGGATCATTTTGGATTTGACTTGAGTTCATTTTGTTTAAAAAATTTGCATATCCGATTTTAAAGGGGTGTTTGGCTTAGGGTGTAACAGTGGGAAATTTGTGTTAAACCTGTGTTAACACCCGTTTAAATCATCTCAATAGGTGGTCATTTAGTCATAGGTATGCATGGTTTTCATATTGTTGGGGTTTTAAACAAGTTTGCAAGTAAAAAGTGAAAAAGTAGCATAAATCTGTTGTAGTCATTTTTTTTCTTGTTGTATGTGAATTTTGTCACCAAACTTGGAAATCTGTTAAAGAGTAGAGGTTATATAGGATTGAGGATTTCTTGGGTGCTATTTGGTGTCATTATATGCAAAATATTGAGCATTGAACCTCACATTTGAACCTAGTAATCTGCATAAATACCACCAGACATAGCATATTACATCAGCAACTTGAGTTTGGTTTTCTACTTGATTTGTGTGAGATTGTGTGCCTAATCTTGCTTGTCTTTGTGATTTTCTTGACTCCTTGTACTCCAAAGAGTACAAGGGTGCCCCTGTGTCCACAAAATCATCCACAGAATCAAACCAAGCCCTCTTGGTATTAATTTTCACAAGTGAAGATACCCATTTTGCCTACTTTGTGTTCATCAGAAACATAAAGATTCCTGGGCACGTTTTGGTTTAATCTTGATTTAATCTTGGTAATTATGGAATTTGGATTTGTGTTTTGAGGATTTGAAGGTCACAGCTTGTGTTTTCAAAAGTTAAAAAAAAAATAATAAAAACTAAAAACTCACATGCCTGGGCTCGAACACGCGACCTTGCTCTCCAAGGGCTAGCGTGTTTACCAGTGGTCCGGATGGTTTTTTATGTTATGGACTCATTTCATTAGTTACTTAAGCAGTTTTGGTTTTGGCTTTTCATAAATAAGCCGTAGCTTATTTGGGCTTTTTCAGCTTATTTAATAAGCTTATTTGTGATAGCTTATTTTTCCTAGGTTCTTATTAGGGTTTTAGACTTTTCTGTTTTAAAAGTATATTTTTCCCTTTATTTATTTATTTTTTTGGATTATTTTTAGTTTAATTTTTAGAAAGTCATTTAAAAACAGTAAAAAGCATTTTAAAAATCCAAAAAAATAGTTTTTAGGTTTTATTTAAGTAATTTGAGGTTTACATCCAAAAAAGTTTTCAAAAAGTCTTATTTTTAATTTTATTTGATTTTAGGGTTTTTGACAACTTTAAAAATCAATATAAAATTAATAAAAAGGTTTTAGGAACTTTAATTTGCATTTTTATCTTAGTTACATTATTTAAGATTTTTGCAAATTTTTTAGAATTAATTTATAAACTTTTTATTTTTTAGAATATTTTAATATTATTTTATTATTAAAATTCAAAGTTTGTTTTTTCTACTTTTTTCATTTTTCCTAGATTGTAGACATTAAATTAGGAACTTTGTCATTTTCCAAATCTTTTTAGGACTTTTCATTTAATTTTTAGAATGAATTTAAGATTTAATATATTTTAATAGTTTTTAGGAGTTTAAAAATAGATTAATTTGGTTTTAAAATTTTTAAAAATAGTTTTTAGCTTAATTAGGTCATTTTTGAGGTTTACAAACTTAAAAATCTTGTTTGGGGCTTTTTAATAATTAATTGTTATTTTTAGGGCTTTAATTAGCATTAAAAAGTCATTATTTAATTAATTAAAAGGTTTTAGCAAGTTTGGTTTTTTTGTAAACTCTTAGAATATTATTGTGGATTTTTAGTAATTTTTAGGAATTTTTAGGTTTTAATTTTAATTTTCGTGGTTTTTACGGTTCTACGTCTTAACTTTCTAGTAGTGGTTTTTGTCAGTTTTTATTTTTACGTCTTCGTCATTTTCTCTTCTCTTTTCTTCTTAATAAAATCAAACAATCAATCAACTCATTACACAACACACGTGCCTCCTCGAGAGAACGATCCCCATTTGGGTCATAAGTGTTTACGTTTTCCTAAACGTACGCTTAATACTTACCGCTTTTACCTCGTTTTCCTAAACGAGTGTGATTTTACAACTATTATTTTTGGCGCCGCTGTCGGGGAGGCGTGTTGTGTTTTGATTGAACCATTGTTGTTTTTTTATATTAGCCAAAATAGTATTTGTATTAGTAGCACTCTACTAATACGTATTATCGTTTTTCGGTTTTTGTGTGAATATTATTAATATATTGTATACGTAGAACAATAAATGCACAAGTACTCCAAATACGTGAGCAATCACAACCTTGACTTGGGAGGTCATTACCCAATCATTGTATTCGAATCTCAAACCAAATAAAAAAGGCAAAAATAGATAAATACTTTCGTGAAGCTTAATCTTGAAAATACAAACTATAAGGTGGGTATAAGGCGGTTGTATTTCACGACCTAAAGGAAAAAGGCTCTTAAGTGCTTCGCGCCGCCTCGTTTCCTCCGCTTGCTTGTGCGTATTTGATTTTGAGAGTGAATCGAGGGTTTTGCCGCCCAAAGTATTATTACTGATAGGTGTGTAAACACCCATCCTTTTACCACTTAATTCTGGCTAAAGCAAGACCAAAACACGTATTTAATATCATTTGTTTGGAATTATGCGTGGTTTTTGTGTTTATTGTGTTTTCAGAGCTAACCGGATTAATATTAAAGAAAACATGGGATTGCACGGGTTTTATCAAGGAAAAAGGCTCAAGACGAAGTCTATTGTCCAAGAGATGCAAAAGATTTGAAGTCACTGGGCCTATTCGAAGATTTATCGAAGAAAAGGACTAAAGACGGAAGATTTTCATAAGTCGAAGAAACTCGAGTCTATTTAACGAAGAAATTAAAAGACGAGTTGGATTTAATCGACGACAAATCCCGAATCAGAATCGAAAACGTCAACTTTTCTGAAAAGACGAGAAGACAAGAAGAAAGGGAGAAAGCCCACTCACCAACCAACCACTAGGAGTATAAATTGGAGTATAAATAGATACTTCCTTCACACAATTAGGGAGTTAGTTCATTTTTTTCTTTTTCCAGTTCTTGTTGGTTCGTTCCTTCACCAACACCATTAGGGTGTTTGGTGATTTTTCATCTTTCTTTCAATCTTGTAAATGTGAATCAATACTCTTGTTACTTTTCCATTAATCAATCCATTCCATCTTTCTATTCATCTTGTTCTTCATCATCTTTCTAGTGAAGTTCTTAAGTTTTTATTTGATTCTAGTTTGATCTTAAAAAGTTGTTGATTTAGTGTTTTTGTTGGTGGGATTTATTACTTATGGTATTTAAATGGTTTGTGTTTGATTTGGTAAAACCTTTTTAAGTATTGAAGTTGATTTTGGATTAACCGATTCCCCTGTTCTTCGCATTTCAACAGTTCTGAGTTTCCCAGATTCCGAATAGGAATTTTGGGGTTGCCTTTATTCGGAATATTTCAATTATTTCGAGTAGAGGTTGTTTTTCTCCTTTATTCGGAATATCACAGATATTCCGAATAGACCATGTATTCCGCATAGTACTCTTTTTCCGCATAAGCCAATTTTCCGAATAGAACTTGTTTTCCGCATAGACCTTGTTTTTCCGCATAGCCAAGTTACTTTTTCTTCTATTCGGAATATTTCGTATATTCCGAATTGTGCTTACTTTCCGAATAGCCATATTTTCCGAATAGGGCCTGTCTTTCCGCATAGAAGAATTCTTTCCGAATAGGGTATATATTCCGAATAGCATCAATCATTCCGAGTAGAGCAACATTCCGCATAGGGGAACTTTCCGAATGGTGTTACATTCCGCATAGACTATTTTTCAGTAAGAGTATTTTTCCGGTATTAATTCAAGTTTTGCTTTTTATTTGTTGCTTGTTTTAAGTTTATATCATTATCATTTTATTCCTTTCCCTGTTTAGTAGAATAGAAAACCAAATCCAATTTTTGTCACCAAGAACAAATCATTCCACTTTTAACTGAGATCAATTCGAGAGGATTCCGAGAAATATTTTGAACCCATTGCAAAATCCTTGTATCAAATGGCGCCGCTGCCGGCTCTTCTCGTTAAGATCAAAAGTTTTTTGTGAGAACTTGGATTTTGGGATCCGTTCCCTGTGAACGTTACTTTTTCATAAAAATATTCAAAAACACTAAAAAATATAAAATTTTCAAAAATCCTAAAAAGTAAAAAACACAAAAACCAAAAATATTTTTGCTTTGTTTTTCTTTGTTCGTTCTTTTGCAGGTGTATGCGCACTCGATCCACGTCTTATCAAGAGCCCGAGCCTCTCGATAACTTAGACATGGCGGGTGTACAAAACAACAATAACATACCACCTCCGAACAACAATAATAACAACAACAATCCGCCTTTCAACAACATGAACAATAACAACAACAATGAGCACCTTCCGGATAATCGCCCGATGATTGAATTATTGCAAGCTCATGTCGATGGCAACACGGATCCAATTGTTATACCACCAATTGCCGCCGACAATTTCGAGCTAAAATCAGGCTTTATCCAGATGGTCTCCGCTCAGCCATTCTTGGGACGAACCATTGATGATCCACACGACCACATCAAGAGATTTCTACAACTCACCAACACGGTCAAGTTTAATGGAGTTCCACAAGAAGTGATAAGGTTACAACTTTTTCCCTTTTCTTTAGAGGGACAAGCCCGACATTGGCTTGCTAAGGAACCGCCACAGAGTATTCTCTCGTGGACAGATTTGGAAACAAAATTTATCAATTACTTTCTTCCACCCTCTCGTACTACCGCTTTGCGGAATGAGATTATAAACTTTGAACAAAAGTACGATGAGTCATTTAGTGAATCTTGGGATCGTTTTAAAGATCTTTTAAGGAAATGCCCACAACATGGTTTTACCAAAGTACATCAAATCAATACTTTTTACAATGGTTTAAGCATGAGTGACCAAGATTCACTGAACAGTGCCTCAGGGGGTAATTTATTGGCTAAGACTTCCAATGCTGCTTGGGACATCATTGAGAATAAATCTCGTGTGCAAACCAAGAGTGTTCGGACCAATGTCGCTAGTGCTAGCACTAGTGACAGCGACAAGCGATTAGACAAACTCACTACGCTTCTTGAATCGCTTGTCACCCACACCGTCAACAACAACAGCAACAACGCCAAAAACGCACAAGTGAACGCTGTCAGCCAACCTTGTGAGATATGCGGTGGTCCCCACTCTTACACAACTTGTACCGCCACCCAAGATTACCCTGCTGAGAATGTGAATGCGGCATATGGCACCTACCAACAACCTGCTTATCAAGCTAGACCTCAAGGTGACCGTAACTTGCTTCGCTATCGATCCAACAATTACCTTTCACCACCTGGTTTCCCTCCTGCCAACCCAAACCAACAACAAAACCTTAATCGCCCTCCTCAACAACAACAACCTCGACAACCATACATCCCACCTCACAAGCAGCAACAACCGCCTCAACGTAACAACCAAGTCTACCAACAACCTGCTTACCAACCACCTGCATACAATGCTCCTCCCAACCAACCCACCGCTCTTCACCAAGAAGTGGAAACTTATATGAGGACTAACGATGCGATAGTGGGAAATCTTCAGAGAGAGGTGCTCAACCTGAAAGCCGACTTGGTCAAGCAAGGAAACGATTTGAGAGCAGATATGAGAAATACGTTGGATAGCCAAACTAATGATCTGCGGAACATGATGGCTAGTTTCTTCCAAAGTAGTCAACCCTCTTCTTCGGGTACTCTTCCGAGTAACACCGTTGCGAACCCAAGAGGGGAGATGAAAGCAATCACCACTCGAAGTGGCAAAGGTACCAAGGAACCCGAGCTTCCTATACCTCCACCGGTGGTTGTGACTAAGGAGAACGAGTTACCTGCTTCTATTCCTCATCCTTCTCTTTCCCCAACTTCTCCACCTCTTTCTTCTACCCCTCCTCCACCCGTGGTTGTGAGTGACCCTATTCCTCTTAAGCCTTCCTCTTCTGCCAATATACCTTATCCTTCAAGGTTGAGGAAAGAAAAGCAAAAGAGCAAGGATGATATTCAGGTTTCGAATTTCCTTAAAATGTTCAAAAAACTGAATTTCAATATCTCCTTCGCTGAGGCTCTCGCTCACATGCCCAAATACGCAAAAATGTTTAAAGATCTTCTGAGCGACAAGGAAAAGCTCCTCGATATTGCCAACACCCAACTTAATGAGAACTGCTCTGCAGTGCTCTTAAGGAAATTGCCAACCAAGCTTGGTGATCCGGGTCGTTTTCTTATCCCTTTCAATTTCCCGGGAGTAGAGAATTGCATGGCCCTAGCCGATCTAGGTGCCAGTATTAATCTCATGCCTCTAAGTGTTTGGAAGCAATTATCTCTCCCAGAGCTAGTCCCCACGAAAATGACTTTGGAATTGGCCAACCGTACGGTTGCTTATCCAGTGGGGATAGCCGAAGACGTCATTGTAGGAGTCGACAAATTCACCTTTCCTGCCGATTTTGTTGTCGTCGACTACGAGATGGACCCTCGTGTGCCACTCATTGTTGGTCGTCCATTCTTGAGGACCGGTCGCACTCTCATTGATGTTGAAGCCGGTGAGCTTATCATGAGAGTGGGTGACGATAAAGTAGTCTTCAACATGGGAAAGTTGTCTAAACAGCCTTATTCATATGAGAGCGTTAACTGTATTGACGTTCTTGATGAGGCTTGTGAAGAACACTTCAAGGATGCTTGTAAAAACATTCCTATCTCTCTTCCTAATGTTGAGACCGTTTCCTCTATCGACTCATCACTATCTCTATTTGGTGAAAGTGATTTCCTTTGGAAAGATTTGGAAGCCACCTTGGAAGATGTGAAGCAAGCCAATGACGATTCTACTACCACTTGGGATGACGATATCAGTTTCATTGCAAACCTCCTCAGAGAAGACAATCCTTCCCCTCCATCTCCCACTGTTATTGCTATCGAGACTCCGACTTCGAATACGCCTCCCGTCGAAAATCCTCCGGATTTGGAACTTAAGGAGTTGCCGCCCCATCTTGAGTATGTATTCCTCGAAGAAGAAAAGAAGTCGCCAGTCATCATTGCTAAGGATTTGAAGGATGAAGAGAAAGCTCGACTTGTCGCCATGTTGAAAGATCATAAGAAGGCTATCGCTTGGAAGATTTCTGACATTCGCGGAATTGATCCTCACTTCTGCACACACAAAATTCTCATGGAGGACGACTTTAAGCCCACAATTCAAAGCCAACGAAGGGTGAATCCAAAAATCCATGAAGTCATCAAAACAGAGGTTCTCAAACTTCTTGATGCGGGTATGATTTACCCTATTTCGGATTCACCATGGGTTAGTCCAATCCATTGTGTGCCCAAGAAGGGCGGAATAACCGTTGTTCCCAATGAACACAACGAGTTGATTCCCACTCGTCTCGTTACTGGGTGGAGAGTTTGTATAGACTACCGCAAACTCAATGATGCCACGAGAAAGGATCATTTCCCTCTACCTTTTATGGACCAAATGCTTGAACGCTTAGCAGGAAATGAATATTACTGCTTTCTTGATGGTTTCTCGGGTTATTTTCAAATACCCATCGATCCTCAAGATCAAGAGAAGACTACATTCACTTGTCCCTATGGCACTTTCGCTTACAAAAGAATGCCTTTGGCTTATGTAATGCGCCCGGGACTTTCCAAAGGTGTATGTTAGCTATCTTCCATGACATGGTTGAACAAACCATAGAAGTCTTCATGGATGATTTCTCGGTCTTCGGGGATTCCTTCTCTTCTTGCCTTGCCAATTTGGAACGTATGCTCAAGCGGTGCGAAGACACTCGCCTTGTTCTAAATTGGGAAAAATGCCATTTCATGGTAAAAGAAGGCGTCGTGCTTGGACATAAGATCTCGAAAGCCGGTCTTGAAGTTGACCGTGCTAAAGTCGATGTTATCGCAAAGTTGCCTCCACCTTCAACTGTGAAGGGTGTGAGAAGTTTCCTGGGTCATGCGGGCTTTTATCGACGATTCATCAAAGATTTTTCTCAAATCGCTCGCCCGATGACCCACCTCTTGGAAAAAGATACTCCTTTTATCTTTTCCAAAGAGTGCCTTGAAGCCTTCAACTCGCTTAAGGATAAGCTTACTAAGGCACCCGTCTTAGTTACCCCTAATTGGGAGCTGCCTTTTGAGTTGATGTGCGATGCTAGTGATTTTGCTATTGGAGCGGTTCTTGGACAAAGAGTGAACAAACACTTCCAACCGATCCATTACGCTAGCAAGACAATGACTGGGGCACAATTGCATTATACGACAACTGAAAAAGAGCTTTTAGCTGTTGTCTATGCTTTTGAAAAATTCCGCCCCTATCTTGTCCTTTCTACCACCATTGTGTATACCGATCATTCCGCGCTGAAGTACTTGTTGACAAAGCAAGATTCCAAACCAAGACTTCTTCGCTGGGTTTTGCTGCTCCAGGAATTTAAAATCGAAATTCGCGATAAAAAAGGAGCAGAAAACTTAGCCGCGGATCATCTTAGCAGACTTGAGGATCCTTACCAAGGGGATCATCCGAACAAAGAAATCAATGATTCTTTCCCCTTGGAGACCTTAATGTCTATAAACTCGAAGCCGAATGAAACCCCGTGGTTTGCGGACTTTGCAAACTACTTGGCGGGTGGAATTCTCAAGGAAGGGTTGACGTCTCAGCAAAAGAAGAAGTTCTTCACCGACATCAAGACTTACTTTTGGGACGACCCTTACCTATTCAAACAATGTGCTGACCTGATTATCCGCCGATGTGTTGATGGACCGGCAGCGTCTGAAATTCTTGATGCTTGCCACAAAGGACCCACCGGTGGTCACTTTGGTCCCAACTACACCGCTAAGAAAGTGTTTGATTCGGGATTTTATTGGCCCTCCATATATCGTGACGCTCACGATATGGTTAAACGATGTGATGTTTGCCAAAAGCAAGGCAAAATCACACATAAAGACGAGATGCCTCAGAATTTCATACAGGAATGTGAAATCTTTGATGTTTGGGGTATCGACTTTATGGGGCCATTCCCTTCTTCTAAAGGAAACAAATACATCCTTGTAGCCGTTGACTACGTTTCAAAGTGGGTTGAAGCCAAAGCTTTACCCACTAATGACGCAAGGGTGGTTTGTAACTTTTTGAAAGCTCTATTCGCTAGATTCGGTGTGCCTCGCGCCATTATTAGTGATCGTGGGACTCATTTCTGCAATGACCAATTTGCTAGAGTCATGGCTAAGTACGGTGTAAATCATCGTCTTTCCACAGCCTACCACCCACAAACTAATGGCCAGGCTGAAATATCCAACCGAGGTCTGAAGCGAATTCTTGAAAGGACCGTGGGAGAGCATCGTGCCGCATGGGCTGATAAACTTGATGATGCTTTGTGGGCTTTTCGTACCGCTTACAAGACCCCGATCGGCTGTACGCCTTATCGTCTTGTGTACGGGAAAGCGTGCCACCTCCCCATTGAGTTGGAGCACAAGGCTTATCGGGCCTTGAAGTGGGCTAATTTTGATATCAACAAAGTTGGTGACCTACGCAAGATCCAACTCAATGAGCTGAATGAACTTCGTAATGAGGCTTATGAAAATTCTTTGATCTATAAGGAAAGAACTAAGCTCATTCACGACTCCAAGATCAAAAACCGAGAGTTCCATGTTGGAGACAAAGTCTTACTTTTTAACTCTCGGTTGAAAATCTTTTCGGGCAAGCTCAAATCTCGTTGGTCCGGCCCATTCACCATCGCCCAAATTTTTCCATATGGTACTCTCGAGCTCGCTCAACCTAATGGACCGAATTTTAAGGTGAATGGCCAACGAGTGAAGTTGTACTTTGGTGAGGACACCTCTCAGGAGGTGATTCCATCCCTCACCACGTTCCCCATGAACTAATTTTGGGTCGAGTCAGGCTCGTGACTCGGTTATAAAAACAAGCGCTCCTCGGGAGGCAGCCCGAGTATCTATCCCTTTAACCCCCTAAGTGTAGGGGAGGACCTATTTTGGTCATTTGTGTTTGTGTGGTGATGTGATTACAGGGATAAATGCAAACATGGAAATCTTTGAAGAACCGTGCTCCCGTGTTATCCGAAATCCGGTTCTATCTCTCAATTATCGTGATTCAATTTTCTTTATAGTCATATTTGAAATTGATCACGTTAGTCGTCTCTTCCTTAACTCGAGTTAACCAAAGTGCACAATGTCATAAGTGTAGGGGAGACTTTTCCCACATGCTTAAACATTGAGGACAATGTTTATCTTAAGTGTAGGGGAGACTTCTATCGAAGTTTTAAGTGGACTTTTCCATGAAAATGCCTTCAATTAACCGGAAAATCATATTTTTCAACATTCTTCAAATTTTTTATTAACTTTGGCCATTTAGTCGTAATTTTTAAATTTTTATCGTTGCTTTCATACGTATATATCCCGCAATAAAGTCAAAAATATTAATAAAGTGGTGTAGCGAGTTTTGAAATCTTTGACATATTAGGCCCGTTGCGTTTATTTTGACTCAACCCGAATAGACTTATCCAAGTTTATTCTAGCTAGTATCCTTAACCATGTAAACCTCAATTGGTTTATTAGGCTAAGTGTCCACGAGTCTCATTACTTGAGATTTTAAATTGTGGAGGACGAGAAATGATAGAGTCAATTATAAGTCGGTATTCTTGCGCAAGCTCACTTGGTGTAATTATTTGCCTATTCTCCCATCACTTGCTAATAATTTATCTGCAATAAGTAAGGTCTTACGATTTGAAAAGTTACTTAGCTTCTAGCCCAAGATCGTTTAAAAGTTGCTCGGTAATGATAAGAGTTCATAGCCAAGGCATAACTTATGAAGCGGGGCGCGAAGATTGGCGAGTCCGAAAAGGCCCTAACAAGGCATGAGGATTCAATTTTATTGCTGAAGATCCAAAGTGATGTGAAAAGCATTATTCCTAAAGTCAATATGAAGGATCAAGACTCACGACGAAAAGCAATCAACTCCCATAAAGATCATGGAGAAGTCTATCTGAAAAGACCCTAACAAGGTATGAGGATAAATAGATCCAAGTCCGAAAAGGAGGCGGATCGTTGTATCTCAAAATCCCAATTAGAGATTGAAGAAATAATCATGAAGTCGTGGTCAACAAAGTTGGAGTACCCCTCAAAAGTCTCCAAGTGAAGAAACTCTATTATGATGAGAAGACCATTATCTCAAGAACGTCTCTCGAAGATATGAAGTATGAAGTAAATGCCAAATATCGGCCCGAGAAAGGTCTCAAATCGTGAACCAAGTTATGCCAAGATATGAACTTTTTGATATCCCGAGAAGCAGTTTTAAGAGATTTTGTCCTTTAGCTAACTATTGATCAAATCGTCCTACTTTGCTTTCAGCCTAAATAAACTATCGAAATAAGTCCAAAAATGCATCTTCATGATCATTCTAAGACAAAAATAAAATATAAGAGATACACCTAGGAATAAGGGAGTTTAAGCATTTAATTAAGCCATATGTGTAAGTGTTTGATTTACTAACTTATAATAACAATGATATCGTTTTCAAGCTTAGTTTGGAGAACGTGAAACTTGAGGGTGATAAATCTTCGCAACACCAAAGCCCTAATGTAAGTCCTTGATTTCTTTACAAGTTATTTCCATCCTTTTGTTTATTTTAGAGTTTTAAGTTCTCTTAGTATTTTAATTATTGTTTAGTAGAATTTGAATAAGGCCAAGGTTGATTAATTATGAGAAAAGTGTAAAATTGCTTTATCACTAAGCATTGCATGAGGGCATGGCAATGGTTAAGTGTAGGGGATTTGATAGGTGTGTAAACACCCATCCTTTTACCACTTAATTCTGGCTAAAGCAAGACCAAAACACGTATTTAATATCATTTGTTTGGAATTATGCGTGGTTTTTGTGTTTATTGTGTTTTCAGAGCTAACCGGATGAATATTAAAGAAAACATGGGATTGCACGGGTTTTATCAAGGAAAAAGGCTCAAGACGAAGTCTATTGTCCAAGAGATGCAAAAGATTTGAAGTCACTGGGCCTATTCGAAGATTTATCGAAGAAAAGGACTAAAGACGGAAGATTTTCATAAGTCGAAGAAACTCGAGTCTATTTAACGAAGAAATTAAAAGACGAGTTGGATTTAATCGACGACAAATCCCGAATCAGAATCGAAAACGTCAACTTTTCTGAAAAGACGAGAAGACAAGAAGAAAGGGAGAAAGCCCACTCACCAACCAACCACTAGGAGTATAAATAGATACTTCCTTCACACAATTAGGGAGTTAGTTCATTTTTTTCTTTTTCCAGTTCTTGTTGGTTCGTTCCTTCACCAACACCATTAGGGTGTTTGGTGATTTTTCATCTTTCCTTCAATCTTGTAAGTGTGAATCAATACTCTTGTTACTTTTCCATTAATCAATCCATTCCATCTTTCTATTCATCTTGTTCTTCATCATCTTTCTAGTGAAGTTCTTAAGTTTTTATTTGATTCTAGTTTGATCTTAAAAAGTTGTTGATTTAGTGTTTTTGTTGGTGGGATTTATTACTTATGGTATTTAAATGGCTTGTGTTTGATTTGGTAAAACCTTTTTAAGTATTGAAGTTGATTTTGGATTAACCGATTCCCCTGTTCTTCGCATTTCAACAGTTCTGAGTTTCCCAGATTCCGAATAGGAATTTTCGGGTTGCCTTTATTCGGAATATTTCAATTATTCCGAGTAGAGGTTGTTTTTCTCCTTTATTCGGAATATCACAGATATTCCGAATAGACCATATATTCCGCATAGTACTCTTTTTCCGCATAAGCCAATTTTCCGAATAGAACTTGTTTTCAGCATAGACCTTGTTTTTCCGCATAGCCAAGTTACTTTTTCTTCTATTCGGAATATTTCGTATATTCCGAATAGTGCTTACTTTCCGAATAGCCATATTTTCCGAATAGGGCCTGTCTTTCCGCATAGAAGAATTCTTTCCGAATAGGGTATATATTCCGAATAGCATCAATCATTCCGAGTAGAGCAACATTCCGCATAGGGGAACTTTCCGAATGGTGTTACATTCCGCATAGACTATTTTTCAGTAAGAGTATTTTTCCGGTATTAATTCAAGTTTTGCTTTTTATTTGTTGCTTGTTTTAAGTTTATATCATTATCATTTTATTCCTTTCCCTGTTTAGTAGAATAGAAAACCAAATCCAATTTTGGTCACCAAGAACAAATCATTCCACTTTTAACTGAGATCAATTCGAGAGGATTCCGAGAAATATTTTGAACCCATTGCAAAATCCTTGTATCAATTACATATCATATATATTTTCTTGGTTTCTATTGATTAAACCCTCTTGAACGATTTGGTGTTCCACCATCGTTCTAAAGTCATCGAAGGCGTTCACTCCACGTGATCGTTTTCATTCCTTGAGGCTTCTTTAATCAAAAGATTTGATTAAGGAGGAGATTTGTAGATTATTGTCTACTTAATACATTTCACCAATTTCCAAAAAAAAGTTAATACCATCAAAAACCACAAAAATATTGAAAAATACAAAATACCAAAAAGAATCTTCTTTGCTCGTCTCCTCGTTGTATGTGACGTTTATGCTAACTCGTAATCAAGCAAAACGTGCACGTAGACGAAAGAACAAAACTCCCACTCCACTCATTCTAGTGAGGAGTCTCCTATTGACGAACCCATTGTACGAGAAGCACCAACCATGGCGAATCGAACTATGATGGAGTTACTTCAAGCACCCACCGAGGGTTATGGAGAAGCTATTGTGATTCCCGCTATCCTTGCGGAGAATTTTGAGGTGAAAACGGGTTTGTTGTCGATGATCCAAAACAACAAATTCCGTGGTGATGAGAAGGACAATCCCGACAACCATATCCGCCAATTTAATCGTCTTACCGCCACGTGCAAATTCAAGGATGTCTCGAATGACTCGATTAAGATGATGCTTTTTCCGTATTCCTTAGCGGGGCCCGCTAAAATTTGGTTAGAGAAAGAGCCACCCAATTCTATATTGACGTGGAAGGATCTCGTTTCAAAGTTTGTAAACCAATTTTTTCCGCCCTCTAAGACTACGCATTTGAAAAATGAGATTTCTAAATTTTCACAAGAATCAAATGAAAGTTTTTCTACGGCTTGGAATAGGTTTAAGGAAATGTTACATGAATGTCCTCATCACGGTTTTTCCGACTTGCACCAAATTGACACGTTTTACAATGGACTTAATGATCATGAAAGAGATTATTTAAATGCCGCCGCGGGTGGTAATTTTTTGTGTAAAACGGTTGAAGAAGCTTTGGTCATAATTGAGAATAGGTCTAAGGTTTATAGCCCTCGTAACACACCGAGTGTTGCCAAAATGAGCTCATCATCATCTCGTAGTATCAATGCCTTGCAAGATGAAGCAAATGAAGAAAATCGATTTTTTGATAGATTTACTAGCCTTATGTACCATTGGAAAGCTCAAGAAGCTTCAAATTCCGCTTTGGTTAAAGCGGTTTCTAAGAGTTGTTTGTCGTGTGGTGGAGCTCATGATCTTTCCGAGTGCATTACCGCGGATGGTAACACTTCGAGTGCTTTTGTAGCCACGGGAACTTATAACCAAATCGGTCAAGGTTCCCGCCAAAATCAAGCTCCACCAAATCAAAATGCTAATAACTATCGCAACAACAACCAAGGTGGAAATTACCAAGGAAATCAAAGAAATTATAACAAGGGTAATTACCAAAGTGGAAATGGGCAAATTTCTAATCAAAACCAAAACCGTGATTTTCAAAACAATGCCCAAGGTTTTCAAAACGATCACACCAAAAATCTTCAAGGAGAATTTTTGAATTATGCAAAGGCTAATGATGCTAAGTTTGACAATATGCAACGTGAAATGGTTAGCTTAAGATCCGAGATGAAAAACGAGCTAAAAAACGAACTTGCTAATGAACTTAAAACTCATGCTAATAAAATGGAAGGAAATGTCACACGACTCCAACAAAATCAACAAAAAATGGAGCAAGGAAAACATGAGATTAAGCAAGAATTGTTAAAAGCGGATGCTAGGCAATCTAAGTTTGAAGACCGTATGGCTAAAATGTTTGAAGCTATCATGTGTAAGCCCTCTTTTTCGGGTGGTCTTCCTAGTGATACCATCGTGAACCCGAAAGGAGAGTTGAAGGTTATTACTACTCGTAGTGGTAAAACTTTCAAAGAACCCATTTCTCGTCCAAGTACTTCTATGGAGAAGGAAAAAGAGAAAGAACCCGAGGTGGTGGTTGAAAAGGAGCAAATTACAAGCCCACGAAGTACCGCTCAAACCACATCTACGGTTGAACCTACACCAATTATGGAACCCGAGATTCCAAGGCCGATGCCTATGCCTACTTTGCCCCAACCCACACCACCTTTACCCTACCCTTCAAGACGAGACAAGGAAAAAGCACAAGAACGAAATAATTATCAATTTTAACTTTTTATGAAAATGTTTCGTTACTTGCATTTCAATATAAGTTTTGCCGACGCCTTAGTCATGATGCCTCGATTTGCCGCGAACTTCAAAAGTATGTTGAATAACAAAGAGAAATTGCAAAAATCGTCTAGTTGTTCATCGGTTTTTCTAAGCCGCATACCTCAAAAAGTCGGTGATCCTGGAAAGTTTTTAATCCCATGTGCTATACAAGACATGGAAGAATGCTACGCCTTGGCCGATCTTGGTGCTAGTATTAATTTGATGCCTCTTGAGATTTTTAAATCACTCAATCTTCCCAATCTCACTCCTTCAAGAATGTCAATCGAAATGGCCGATCATTCTACGATTCTAGCTTGTGGAGTTGTCGAGGACGTCTTTGTGAAAGTTGGAAAGTTCTACTATCCTATAGACTTTATTGTTGTTGACATTCCCATCGATCCTAAAGTTCCGTTAATTTTAGGTCGATCTTTTTTGGATACCTCGAGAGCACTTATCGATGTGCATGCAAGAAAAATCACTCTTCGTTTCAATGAGGAAGAACTCGTCATTAATGCAACCCAAAACTCCACTCTTTCTCATGTGTATTCTATCACATCTTTGTACAATGTCAATCCTATCAAAAACATTTGCAAAAAGATTTCCAATAGAGTTTTAGGAGTTGTTGAGAAAAATGAAGTTCCGTCCCCTCCGTCGGTGGAGGTTAAGAGTGTTAAGCCTACGTTTCCAATCTCGAGTGATTCTTCGGATGATGAATACGTTGATCCCGATGGGGAGGTTTTCTTTGTTGACAAAAGATTTGGAAACTTACCACCACCTTTACCAAAAAGATTTCAAAATGTGAGAATTTTTAGTGTGACTAACATTGCTTTAGATACACCAAATATTTTTGACATAATCAAATCGGGTTTTCACAAAGAGAGTTTAAAAGATGGAAAAGGAAAAGATTTTGAATTGAATTTAAAAGATTTTTCTACAACTCTAACTCCGTCATCACCACGTGTATTGAGTACTACAAGCTCGTCTTCTCCTTTTGACGATGCTTTGTGTGGACTTAGTGTGGGGGAATCCCCTTATGTTCCCTCCCCTTTCTCCACCGAGGTCCAGATATTTGATCCTGGAATTGCTTATATAGGGAAATCTCGGTCTTCCACCGATGCAATAAATGGAAAATCTTTTCATTTGATTGGTGCGAGTCTACCTCGAGTAGCTCATGTTTTTAGAGACTTACCCATTGTCCCACCCTTCTATTTCTTCTCTCCTATTTTCTTGAAACTCTTTGAGTTTTTGTTGACCATTGATGAAGCGGCGTTGATTAGTTTTTCCAATGAAAACGAGAAGGCCATCTTCGATCCCGGTATTTTGCACCATCAAAGGACTTAGTCCTTAATACCGGTTGTTTTTGGGCCTTGTTTATCATGTAAGCCCCACCAAAAAATGACCACACCATGATTATCCCTAAATGATCACATTTATGGGGATTCGAGTCGAGCTTTTGACCCGGTTATCAAAAACAAGGTGCCTCGTGGGGGAGACCCATGCTTATCCATCTACATATTATTGCTTTCTAATTAGTTTAATGTGAGGGGATTTGTGCCCTTCCAACCTTTGTTCCGTGGTTGTTTGTGAATTGTGGTTTTTAGATCATGATCTCCACGATTGGAGCCTCTCGTGTTCGTTTATGGGAGCACTTGATCGTTTGCTTTGGAGGCCTTTCCCAATATCCAAATGATATATCCTTTTATGTTCTAACCTTAGGTTTTTAGCACACTTCATAAACGGCTATTAATTTATTGGTTACACCCTTTCCATGCTAGATTAGGCATTCGACTACGTCTCTAGTATGGGGGTGTTTGCACCCCTAGACTCGAAACATTAAGGACAATGTTTAACTTTAGTATGGGAGGATGAATAGATACTTGCCTTGCCAAACCTTCACGCTTTCCAAAGTTTATCGTTTTGTTATCGTTTTGTTGTAAAATAAGGCTAAAAATGGCCAAATTTTAAAATTTTTCTCATGTTTTATAAGTGTTTGAAGACACGAATGTAGGTTTTCCGATGGCGAGAATAAGAGTAATTTTTGACTCGACCGTGCGTGTTGAGCACTTAGCTTTGATTCCTTAACTACACATTAGGCTAAGTCTCTTAAATGAGGACGAGAAATGATAGAGTTAATTATAAGTTACTATGCTAAACGTACAGTACTCATATTCTTTCAAAAACTCATGTGTTCTCGTTGTTTGCTTATTCTCCCTTCGCATGTAAATATTTTTTGCTTAATAAATATTGACTTAGCGGTTTAGTTAGGATTGTTGGGTTTCTAGTCTTTTCTAGTAGCTTCCGTGTAATTAAATTGGGAAGACATTAAGGTATCGCCAGCGTCACGGTTTTGAAGTATTGGCACCCGAATAATCGAAAGCTTCACCTAATAATAAGATTTCAAGTGCTCACCTAAATCTAGCAAACAATTTGAAGCCCCACAAGGCCTAAAATCTATGCAAAAATTGAAAGTGAATCAAGGCTTAATCTTCGAAGCTTTAAAGATCCAAAATTCGCTTTTGCGTGAGGATATACGTCTTTGGCTAATAAAACCACCGATGAGGCGGATAATAAAAGGCAAGGCAAGACCGAAGTCATAATAAAAGCTTCATGGCGAAGTTGAATAATAGATGGAGGTAAACCAAAGATAATAAGGTCCTTCCGTTAGGGGGCATATAAAATTCTTGGTAATAAGTCTCATGTTCAAAACCGTTATAAAACCGTGTTTATCGATTCTTCTTGTCAACTTAATTTTTTGACATCGTTGTCTATTAGGAGGGGTTATTGATTTGATGGTCTTAGTTACACCGTTAGGACTCTATTTTTAGACCTAAATCTCTATTATCGCATAAGTCAATGATGTATCCTCGTGATCATTAAGACATAATAAAATATAAGAGATACAACTTAGGAATAATGGGAGAATAAGTACGTGATTAGGGCATATGAGTAGTGTTAGCATTACTAACTTATAATGACAATGATCTCGTTGCACGCTTGGCATGGAATTGGAGTGAAAATCGAGAACGATGAAATTATTTCTAACGAAGCATTCACATGTTCTTATTCTATGAACCTAAACGTCCCAATTTTGCGATGAAAATCATACATTATGTCTATAACGCAAGTATTAATAGTAGTAGTGTAGCTAGTTTATCGTTCAATAAAGTGAATAAAATGAATTTTGGAGATGCTTTATTCTAGCATTGCGTGAGGGCACGGCAATGGTTTAGTATGGGGGAGTGATGAGACTGCTTTTATACATGGTCTCATCGTCCAAATCGGGCTTAAAATGCATAAAATATCATTAATTATACCAAATATATGCTCGTGTTTGTTACTTGTGTATTTTTAGGTACGGATATTGAGGAATCGACAAAAGATCACAAGAATCAACCAACAACGAACACGGGAAACGAAGCCGCACAATGAACCGGGCCCAAGTTTGGAATTTTGCAAAAAGACCCTTGAAGAATTGAAGATTAACAATTATGGTCTCTCATCTTTGAAGAACTTGTCACAATTGACCCTCCAAATGTCAATTGTACAAGAATGGTCCTTAAAGTTTGAAGAATCCAAGAAAATACATTAAAGGTCCTTGTTAAAAGTTTTTAAAGGTTTTGTGCCAAAAATGACAACTTGTGCAAAGTTGACACAAGTATAATGGGACGTTGTTGGATGTTTTTCACAATATAAACAAAGTATGAAACTTGGGGGTCAGAACTGCCAAACAGACAAAACTCCCACCACCACTAACCTCTTGACACGTCACCTAACCCACCCAATAACCCATTAACCCGACCCTACCCACTAACCAACCCAATACCCACCCAATACAAACCCGGATTAATTTATTAAACCCAGTCAAACCCCCAGTCAACCTTTTCCCTTTTCCCACCAAAACATATTTTTTAAAATTAAACCCACCCAATTCAGATTAAACTTTCCCTAATCCCCTTATAAACCCTAAAACCACCCAGGTCCAATTAACCTTATTTCAAAGGGTTTTTACCCAATTGCCTCCAGAACCTTGATTACACTCCACCTCACCAAAACCCACATCACAAAACGCCACAAGACACACCCATGTGTCTTGTGGGACCCTACCCTGCCCATCACTTTCGTCCCCAAACCCTACACCCGACCAAACCAACATCCCAGATTCCTCTACTTGGTCCCCAAGTTCAAATGGACGCTTTAGATCAACTCCAAACAGCTGTCATCACATGGACCTCTGAAAAATCACATGAAGGCACGAATTTGACCAATTCTCAGTCAAGATTCCAAGGGCAATTTGGGCATTCCATTGCTAGGGTTTTTATCATTCTAGATAGTTCTTCTAGCTCTATTTAAGCACCTCTCAACATGTCAGTAGGGCTGTTCCAATTTTTTTAGCAAGTCCTTGTAATTCCTTTTTAAACTTAATATAAAGTTTGGTATTTTTCATTGAAATTATAATTCCTTTTATGTTTTTTAAAAGCTTGGTATTGGATTGCTAATATTCTGAGTTCCAATTTTATTGTATAACACTTGAGTGTTTGAAGTTGAATTTTTCAAAGTTGGTTTTAAAAGGTTTGAGATTTTTCAGAAATTTATGGATTTTGAGAAGTGAAAGTGGACCAAAATCTTTGAGTTTCTGAGTGTTAAGGATTGATTTTAAAACGTGTTTAAGTCATTTGGTTACTTGGTTGAGAAAAGGTTTCAAAAAGTTTTCAGAAGTCAGAAATATTATTTGTGCTTGTGTTTTTTCACTTTCTTAGCAGGTTTGTTAAGGAGATTGTTGTTGTCCAAGGTCCAACTCAGGTCCGGACCTGAAAGGAGGTGGTTCTTCAACCACTAGGGACCTGGATGTAGGTCCCTAAAGGTAAAAATCTTTTACCTTTTTCATTTTTCAGTTTATTGAGTGATTTGCATGAAATCTGTGATTTGAATGTTAAGTGTTGTTAAAACTGTTGGAAATTCCTTGTTTTAAGTTTGTATGCATGTTATAAGCAGTAGGGATCATTTTGGATTTGACTTGAGTTCATTTTGTTTAAAAAATTTGCATATCCGATTTTAAAGGGGTGTTTGGCTTAGGGTGTAACAGTGGGAAATTTGTGTTAAACCTGTGTTAAAACCCATTTAAATCATCTCAATAGGTGGTAATTTAGTTATAGGTATGCATGGTTTTCATATTGTTGGGGTTTTAAACAAGTTTGCAAGTAAAAAGTGAAAAAGTAGCATAAATCTGTTGTAGTCATTTTCTTTGCTTGTTGTATGTGAATTTTGTCACCAAACTTGGAAATTCTATTGTAGAGTAGAGGTTATATAGGATTGAGGATTTCTTGGGTGCTATTTGGTGTCATTATATGCAAAATATTGAGCTTGAACCTCACATTTGAACCTAGTAATCTGCATAAATACCACCAGACATAGCATATTACATCAGCAACTTGAGTTTGGTTTTCTACTTGATTTGTGTGAGATTGTGTGCCTAATCTTGCTTGTCTTTGTGATTTCCTTGACTCCTTGTACTCCAAAGAGTACAAGGGTGCCCCTGTGTCCACAAAATCATCCACAGAATCAAACCAAGCCCTCTTGGTATTAATTTTCACAAGTGAAGATACCCATTTTGCCTACTTTGTGTTCATCAGAAACATAAAAATTCCTGGGCACGTTTTGGTTTAATCTTGGTAATTATGGAATTTGGATTTGTGTTTTGAGGATCTAAAGGCCACAGCTTGTGTTTTCAAAAGTTAAAAAAAAAAAAAAACTAAAAACTCACCTGGCCTGGGCTCGAACACGCGACCTTGCTCTCCAAGGGCTAGCGTGTTTACCAGTGGTCCGGATGGTTTTTTATGTTATGGACTCATTTCATTAGTTACTTAAGCAGTTTTGGTTTTGGCTTTTCATAAATAAGTCGTAGCTTATTTCGGCTTTTTCAGCTTATTTAATAAGCTTATTTGTGATAGCTTATTTTTCCTAGGTTCTTATTAGGGTTTTAGACTTTTCTGTTTTAAAAGTATATTTTTCCCTTTATTTATTTATTTATTTTTGATTATTTTTAGTTTAATTTTTAGAAAGTCATTTAAAAAGAGTAAAAAGCATTTTAAAAATCCAAAAAAATAGTTTTTAGGTTTTATTTAAGTAATTTGAGGTTTACATCCAAAAAAGTTTTCAAAAAGTCTTATTTTTAATTTTATTTGATTTTGGGGTTTTTAGACAACTTTAAAAATTAATATAAAATTAACAAATAGGTTTTAGGAACTTTAATTTGCATTTTTATCTTAGTTACATTATTTAAGATTTTTGGAAATTTTTTAGAATTAATTTATAAACTTTTTATTTTTTAGAATATTTTAATATTATTTTATTATTAAAAATTCAAAGTTTGTTTTTTCTACTTTTTTCATTTTTCCTAGATTGTAGACATTAAATTAGGAACTTTGTCACTTTCCAAATCTTTTTAGGACTTTTCATTTAATTTTTAGAATTAATTTAAGATTTAATCGATTTTGATAGTTTTTAGGAGTTTAAAAATAGATTAATTTGGTTTTAAAATTACTAAAAATAGTTTTTAGCTTAATTAGGTCATTTTTGAGGTTTAAAAACTTAAAAATCTTGTTTGGGGCTTTTTAATAATTAATTGTGATTTTTAGGGCTTTAATTAACATTAAAAAGTCATTATTTAATTAATTAAAAGGTTTTAGCAAGTTTGGATTTTTTGTAAACTCTTAGAATATTATTGTAGATTTTTAGTAATTTTTAGTAATTTTTAGGTTTTAATTTTAATTTTCATGGTTTTTACGGTTCTACGTCTTAACTTTCTAGTAGTGGTTTTTGTCAGTTTTTATTTTTACGTCTTCGTCATTTTCTCTTCTCTTTTCTTCTTAATAAAATCAAACAATCAATCAACTCATTACACAACACACGTGCCTCCTCGAGAGAACGATCCCCATTTGGGTCATAAGTGTTTACATTTTCCTAAACGTACGCTTAATACTTACCGCTTTTACCTCGTTTTCCTAAACGAGTGTGATTTTACAACTATCAGTATCCATTGAGAAAAATTGAATTTTCATTACTATAAGGATTATTCAGAGTGAGATTTATAAGTGATTGTTATCGAAATGAAGTTGTTTATAAAACACTTTTGAAAACTTAATTGTTTTCATAACAAAGGAAATCTTTGTAATTTTTTTTTTATTCTTATTTAAGAATTAAGCATGAAAATGTTTTTATTATAAACATGATGATAAAATTTTGACGAACTAAGTATTGCATCGTTAATCTTGAAATTGTATATAGTTGCGCGCCTACATACAATTTAGAATTGACCATGCAAGGCTGATTAGTAGTCACCATAAAACTGATTAATAAACACTAAATTTTCTTTGAAGATTGTGAAAGATTAAATTGTATGAGATCTGCAAGAAGTGAAAAATAGGGACATAATGTTAGGGACACCTACATATGTGCCTATAGCATCTATTCTTCTGAGTCGAATTTACTCATCTGTGGAAATTGTCTTATTTGACAATTGATATTCCTTTCTTGTCCAATTTTCCCGTAGTGCGATTCTTAGGAAAAGTATTTAATTACCGAGTGTTGATACCCGACTGGATGTATTGACGTTCTTATCATTTCTTATGATTTTATTTCATTTGAATGACCTGGGTAACGATCCGAGGAGATTTCGAATGCGTACTCAAATTATGAAAACATGGGATATATTCATGTTCGTTAAATGTTTTCGTCTGTATCTGATTTGAAATTCTCTCGCATAGATTATGCGTTGACCTTACTCTTTTAATAGTAGTTGTGTCTCCATATATCCCTGAATTTGTGAAGGATTATGAGTTATTATTAGTCTTTTGAGAAGTTCACATCTTATCAATGGTAATGAAACTGGAAAGTTGATAGTGCCAGTAGAACGGATTGATTGATTATGACATGACGACATTGTCTTAGTTGATGGGAGCTCGAGTAGAATTCCCCTAAAAGATAAGAGGTTGATTATCGAAAGTGATCTAAATAATTCTTGATGGATGACCATATCCTGCATTTAGACTTGAATTTATATTGTGAATGGTTGTGAATTAGTCATAGATATTATAATCTAGAAAGAACTTAAAAGTGAATGTATTAAAAGATGTTTATGTTATCTGAAACTTTAGGAAGTATTTGTTGATGAATTACCTAGACTTTCGCCATTAAGGCAAGTTGAATTTGGTATTGATTATATTCTCGGTGCTGCATCTGTGGCGTGTGCACTGTACGTCAGCACCATCTAAAATAAAGGAATTATCGTACAACTGAGAGAGTTGTCGGAGAAAGATTTTATTCTACCGAGCTCGTCATCATGAAGAGCTATGGTGTTATCATTCCTTATATTTATAGATTACTGTGAACTGAGTAAATTGACAATCGAAAACGATATCCATAAATCAAAATGGAAGATTTGTTCGATCATTTACAAGGTTCTAGCGTTTGTTTTAAAGATTTGATCCATGGCATGGTTATTATCAACTTCGCATCTGCGAAAAAGATTATCTATTCCAATCATTACATCCAGAACTTGTAATGACCATTATGACTTTCACGTGATGTCGTTTGGATTGACTAATACACATGTAGCATCCATAAATTTGGTGAATCACGTGTGTAGGCTGTAATTTTATAAATTCATGCTCGTGATCATTAAGAACCATCTGTTTGTTTATAAGAATAAGAAGGAGTTAATGATTATTTATAGAGTGCCCTGAATTGGCCGAACAATGAAAAGTTGTACCTTGTATATTTAACAAGTGATTTAAGGCTTGATCATTTACATTAATTGACCGTGTGATTAAAAGATAATAGATTATATTGACTCTTCAAAAATTAAGAGCCCTTTTTAAGACTTTGAGAATTACTAAAAAGAAAAGTGCAAATATGTTTTGACAAATGTTTTAACAAAAGATTTTCAAGGTATTATTCCCTTATACCCAAAACATTTAACTAAACTCCTGTTTAGGGGTAAATGTTTGTGTATACCTCAAGACAACCCTAAGAGAAATTGAGGAAACCATTTAAACCATAACTTGAAATTTGAAACGACAAATTTTGCTTTTCAACTAAGAAAATTTTGACCAAAGTATAACCAAAGATTTTTCGAACATTTACGAATCTTATTAATTATTTTCGATTAATCAACAAAAATCGTGTTAATTAAATTAAAAATTATTTTGAACATTTTATTATAATTGGTCGGACTAAGAAATTTAAACTTTTAACGTTTACGTTACATAAAAACTTAATATTTATTGTTAATATACGTGTAATAATTATCGACGCTTTAAAACGTCGGATCAAACAAACTGATAAAAATAATAGTTGAGATAGAACTAAGACTTAGAAAATATGAAGAAAGAATTTCTAAGTAAATTGTAAACATGAAAATTATTTCATCAGGAAAGATGAATGAAAATACTGACGCATTATGTAAAAAGGATAAAGAATCAATTAGGATGTGTTCCTTAATAATGAATGTGCAAAATATATTGCCAAACAATTTAAAAATAATTGACGATTGTAAAAAGGATAATATAGATAATAAAAGGGGTTCGCGGCTAATGTGAACCATTAAAATTGAGAAGCCAATAGCGTTAAATTTTTTAAAGGCCACTAGTGGTTGTATAAATATGGAAATTTTGAGATTTAGTTATATTGAAATCTTGTAAGTATAAGTATAAGTATTCTATTCGTGTCATTTCTGACTAAATGTATCTATATCTGAAGAAGTTGTACTGATGACACATTATGAAGGCAGACATCGCCTCATACATTAGTAAACGTCTAGCTATCGCAAAGGTCATCATCTGAACTTGATTCAATTTGGGTCATCGTCGACAGACTGACCAAATATGCTAATATCATTCTCGTTAATGATAGAATCTTGATGAAGAAATTGACTCTTTTATATTTAAAGGAGTTATGTAAACATAGTGTGCCTGTATCGAACATCTTTATCAAGATCCTCGCTTCACATCGAATTTCTAGAGATTTGCTCAGAAGTCATTGGGAACGAACCTTGATGAGAGTACTTTTTACCACCCCAAATCGAAGGGACGAGGTAAAGTAACAATACAAAACACTAGAAGTCTTGTTCTATGTTTGAATGATTGACCTTTGGTAATAAACCGTATAATCGTTTTCCTTTGGAGAGATTATCATTGATAATTATCATATTAGGATCGAGATCGAATCTTGTTAAGATTTATATATTAGAGCATCTGTAAGCAGGAGTTGAGATGAAGACACCCGACAAACACCCATTGTGAGTTGGACATGTCTTTTAGGTTTAAGGTTTCCTATGATGGAAAACCTAACCTTACAAAATACTCGACCCGCGAGACCTGAAATGATTGTTGGAATTAGGATCTGATTATTGATTGCCGGTAGTGGGTAGGAGGTTATGTGAATATGAAATGTAGATCTTGAAGTGCCAGATGGGTAGCGAAGTTATGCCAAAAAATTTAACCATGGAAAAATGAATAGATGATTTGAAAGATCATGGGATATAAGTCCCCGTTGTAGGGAACCATTGAGATGATGTAAAAGATTGGTTTGAAAGGCATATAAGCTGGATCTACCCTAGGACTTCAAGAGCTGCGTGAATTATATATCGAACTTGATAAAATGTATATCAAGTGAGAATCTGATTGTTTCTTAGTAAAGTTTAGATCGGCGAAAGTTGCATTCATCAGAAACCCGTGAACATCATGGATAGAGAAAGTAAGTCAACATTTAGCCTGATCTTATTCCCGTAGTTATGTTTGATGAAACTCGCGTATTGTAATGAATTACACTTGTGAGAAAAGACCGAATGTGGAGGAAATACCCACATGGCTTTAACTCTATAAGAAGCGAGTAGTAAGGTAAGATGATCTTTGAGGACAAAGATCCTGTTTAGGGGTAAATGCTGTGACAATCCGTCAATTTATGATTGATATTTTTATTCTCAATATTTAATTGAAAATAATAAATATTATTTTAATGTTATATTATGAACTCACTTATTTTTGGGAAGAAATTTGGATTTACGTCTTGAAGTAGCATCGACTACGTCTAAACCGGAGGATTCAACGTTACGTGCTTACGTTTACATACACCGTTTTTGGTGACAGTCTGACATTTTAGAAAATAAATTTATCCGTGAATATTATTTTGGGATTTTAATTTTGAGTTGGTTCATAAACTCACTAATTTACGAGAAGAGATTAGGACTTATGCGAATAATTTAACGTCCTTTACGATTAAACCGGAAACCTTAGGATTACGTATATACGTTTTCGAACTCCGTTTTTGATGAGACAATTTTTATTAGATTCGTTTTGTGCCGTTGATTCATAATTTATAATAACGTTTTTCTTAAAACGACCCGAGGGCACGTAAATCGAGGAAACTAGAATCGAGGAGTACCCGTAAATTAGTGGAGATGAGACAAGTTGGACACTTGTCCCACCTCCACTATGAGTGGCATAAACAAGCCACCACACACTCTTGTTGTCAACTTTTTAAGTATCCATGGGACACTTGTCCATGGGCTTTATCAAAACTACAAGCAAAACCACCAAGCTTCACATTCACTTGTCACACATTAATCCAAAAATCATCAAACCCACTCTTCTCTCTCATATTGAACGTCCAACCTCCACCCTAAAACACCATCTTCATCATTTTTTTAACCTCAAACTTTATCTATAATCAACATATGTTGATTACCACTTGAAAAGATGAAGATTGGAGGTGATTTTAACAAGTGAAAAGGAGTTTACATGGAGTTAAAGGGCTGATTTCTGTGAAGGTGTTCATCCATTTGAAGAACTCAAAAGTTCATTTGCCAAGATTAAAGATTTGGTGACAAGAACCAAGCCTTGCTCATCTAAAATCTCAACCTTTTCATCACTTTGGTGGTATAGAGATTGTTTCTTCCTATCATCTTGTTATTTTGAATATGTAATCTTGTATTTTCTTTATTTATGTATATGTATATGATGATGAATGATGATTAAAAATGTTATGTGGGGATTTGGTGTTGATAGATTGGATAAACATGGGTAAAAAGATGGACAAACTACATGTAAAAATGGGTAAATCTTGTTTAAATGGTAGGCTTTATAAAAACAGTAACTAACCACATGTTAGACTGATAAAATGATGAAGTAGAATCCATTTAAAGTAAGTATAAGATATCATACACATGTGAGAGTTGGCCATTCAATGGAATCATTAGGATGAGTGAGATATGATCAAAACAAGTTTAAAGTACAAATCTGAGTTCACTGTTTTGGACGATTTTTAGAAAATACTTAGAGGCTGATTCAACAGTAGCTATAGTAGAGTTAAATGGAGCACATATCATGTAGTTTATGTCATAAAAATTTGAGCTTCTATCTCCATATAGAACTCTAGATATGGCAGTTTTGGTGAACATGAAAATAAAAATCAGATTTTGGAAATTAAAGTATAATAGTATTATATAAGCACTCAAGTAAATATAGTATAAAATGTGAATTAAAACCCACTAACTTATATAATACATTTATATAAATATGTATAAGAATAAATAAATGGACATTTTATAAAATGGTAATTTGATAAGTTTTATAAGTTATAACACTATAAACATGTTTTTTACGACTTTTTTGGCTATTACCGTAAAATTAACGTTTTTGTTAAATAAAACTTAGACGGTTGGACCCGTCTAATATAAACTTTTATAAACTCATATACTGATATATAAACATATATAACAAGTAAAAACCGATAAAACCCGAACTATAAAACATACGGACATTAACGGGCTAAGTTAACGTTATTGGACTAATAATACAACAAAATGGGCTAAAACACTTATAAACTTATTTATAGGGCTTAACCCATTTGGGCCCAACATGTAAAGTATAAATACTGATAATATAAGTATGAAATGGATTAATACAAGTTAATGAACTTATAATAGGCTTATTGGACCTAAAACATGTAAATAGGTAAAACTAGTAAACTAGTATAAAAGTTATCAACACATAATACTAAAATGAGTAAATGAGAATATGTAAACCCATTTGATCATCATATATATAAAATCATCATATGTATACATAATTGTTATTTTTATAAAGTCATTGGACATGAGTCTAAGACGAGTATTATTTGTCTAGGTTTCCGTGATTGAAGCACGTACCGTACATCTAAATCGCCGATAACCGCCTTCCCACATCAACGTGAGTTCATAGCCTCACACTATTTTAAATGTTTTTATGAAATGTTTTATAAACCCGCGAGGGAGATAACATGTTAAGTTTTTATAAAATAGGACATCATTTGTCCCGATTGTTTGTTTATTGATTTGGACCCGAATGATTGTATGACCTGATTGTATGACCCGATAAATGATTAAATGACCCGATAGATGAAATTAAATGGATTATTAAAGTTATGTTATGTCATTAAAAGTCCCATTAGCATGAATTGTGAACTACCGAGATTTGGTAGACGCTTATGCATATAATAGTACTATTTGGGGACGATCACCCCAGTTCGCGCCATGACGGTTGATCCCCGTCGTGCCACATTGATTGGTAAGCGAATTTATGTATGAGAAGATTTACATAGCGTGACCTTTGTGACGACACGCTAATTTAGATGGGCAAATGAGTTTCGGGCTAGCTACCCGTTGTTTGTTTTAGTAAGGTAACAATGTCATGCGGCTTATAATAATCCAATTAACGAAATACTACTATACGCATTGAATTACGATGTATGGCCTGACTAGCAATACGGGGTCATACTATGGATATTATGTTCGTGTTTTGATTTTTTATAACCATATTCATATAACGGTTTTTATTTAACTATATACAACGTCATAAGACGTATTGTATGATGTTTTTACGACATTGGCTCGTATAATGATTTTAAGGCAAATGCCTATATTATGATTTTCGACAAGGATTTGTATAAAAATAACTTTGGCTATTTTATGGCCTATTACAATGTTTGTACAAAATGATTTTCGGTAATAATTTTATACCGATGTTATATTGATGGATTTTATTAAACTCTATGAATTCACTCGGCGT